>OY740767.1:103299719-104499719 GCA_963513935.1 Aphrophora alni | reverse complement strand
GTCCAGATAAAAACATCAGTTTAAAAATTGATTGCAAAATTTAATCTTTGTATTTATAATTTTACTCATTGATTCATATATTCCTACTGTTGATAAAGGTTATGTTAGATATATAATGACAATTCTCTTGGACTTAGTTTATCTAAATTTCTAGAAAGTGTAAAATAAATAAATGAAAGTACCTAGCATTACACAACAACAATAACTTTTATTTAAACCACAACAAAGTTTCACCTAACAAGTCGTCATTCTAATCTCTTCACAGTTATGCCAACAACTATTAACTGAGCTTCAACAATTTTACACAAACTGAGAATTACTATTACTCTTTCGAAAATATTATCATTTAAAAAATAAATTTGTTTGTATAATATACAAGTGTGATACTATATTATTCTCTTCTAATAATAGCATCACTTTTTATTTATCATATTGATTTAATATGATTCACATGCTTTTTTTTTAGTTTATGAATTTAGTGACAAGGCACTTAAATGTTTAAATAAATTAAACTTTTAAATAAGTTTAAAGGAAAAAGCTGAACTTAGAACTCAAAAAGTGAGGTCCTGTAGATAGATATATGATAGATGTTCAATAAGCACTGTGGTGAACATGAACAATATAAAACACTGAAACTCCTACCACAAGTTTGGTACAATAACACATACACACAAATAAAATAAAATATTTATTATATTATGACTTGTTTTATTATAATTCCCTCATATACATTTCGGTATCTATAATAACATAAGGCAAATAAATATTTTATTTGTGTGTGTGTTATTGTACTAAACTTGTGGTAGGGGTTTCGGTGTTTTATATAGATATATGAAAATATCTTTTACATTTAAGTGGGCTATAATTATAAATAATTGTTCACTAATTGTTAACAGAATTCCAAATATAATTCTTTCTCTTCGGTTGTAACACTTCGATAATCTATTTAAATAATATGTACTTTCGTACAATTAAAAGTGAATCACTTCTGGCGCAAAATTTATTACGGTACTCGACCTTCGCAGCGTACATAATAATTAGAAATGCTTTTTAGTTGCTTCGTGATTCATCATCTACGCTTCGTGAACATTCTTATTATATGCACACTGTGTAATAAATTATGGATTTAATAAAAGTAATGGCTGTAATAAACTAGAAGTTAATAACACATTTTAGTGTGTCATAAAGGAGCTGAAAGTGCGTTATTTACGGCTCCCAAAGGCGTTGTATCAGTGCTGGCTGTGAGATAAATATTCATTAAGTACTGCAATTAAGTTGGCTGGCGAGCGAAATACTGCCTTTTAATTTGTTTTTACAGAGTAGACTCGTCACTGTTTACATCCCCTCCAACAACTAACGTCTACACACATTATCATTTAGCCTTTTAGCTGGAAAACTTTTAGCTTATCTAATAAATAATCATCTTCAGCCAGGTCTTATATTAAATATTGTACAACAAACTCCTGCAATTTGTTTGATAAAATATGAAGTTTTTTAGAAAAGAAAATTTAGTTTAAATGTGCAACATCTAGATTTGTATCATGTTTTGTGATTCTGTTATAATGTTGCAAGCTGTAAATGTGTCATAAAGTACTTTATTTTATTTACTTTTCTGTGTTTTGGAGACTTTTTATAAGTTACAAACCGACTTTAATATTTGAAATTAGTTTTAATTTCTAATCTTAAAAAAACAAAAAACAAAAATACAAAAACAAAAACAAAAACACTAACTAAAAATACTAGTTCTGTTCAAATTTCAGTTTTTTTATTATACGAAAATTAAAGCTACAACTCTTAACTATGCTTACACATAATTTTCTGTTATAATAAGGAAGTTGTCACTGCGGTGAACAAGTTATTTATACAGACTGAAACGGAACTTACTTTCCAAACAGCCTTCGTTTTGTTCGTCGTCATTTACCCGTAAATACTACATATACTCTTATTACCTTTACTACTTATAAAATGTACTAATTATCTGTAATACTCAGTTTTTCCTTTACTACTTATAAAATGTACTAACTATCTGTAATACTCAGTTTTTTCCTTCACTATTTACAAAATGTAAGAATTATCTGTAATGCACGTCGCACAAAACCTTGTCATAGGGCACCCTTCCTCTTAGTTCATCCAGACAATTGTTGGATTTCATCTAGCTCCGGGTGGACTTTCCCAGGGGCTGGAGCCTAGTAATTAAGATTTTGGGGGTCTTGGTCGAGAATGATAGAAGAACAAGAAAAGGAATTTCGATGTGCTAACTACTGTATACAAAACGACAGAATGGCCGACTAGTAGACCTAGAGTCTTCATAGGTTGTTACACCATAGAGTTTTAGTTTAGTTTTTTTAGGTAATCATAAGAGTAATAAATGGGTGTTACTAGAAAACGATATCCAAATACAATTTAAAAAAATACATTGTATTAGGTCTGAAATGTCAAGAAGGATATACTCTCAGAACATATTCATGATTACGCCAATTTAAATCCCAGGGCCTGGTGCAGCAATCGAATATAATTACGAGCTGCACAGGAATAACCAAAGAGCAGTTCAAAAATGTTTCATGTTACTTATCAGAAAAAAGACCAATATATTAGAAAACGAGCTTTTTTAGGAATTTATTGTAGTCACAAATCAATACCATTCAGAAACCACTCTCAAACTAAAAACAATAAACAATCCACTGATCATTATTATAGTGGTCACTGATTTCCTAAAATCTACACGGATTCCTCAAGAACGCGTACCGTCGAATTCCATGCAAAATCTCCTATAAGGTAATGAAAATTTACAAGCACCAAAATATTACGTTCATGATATTTCTTCGCAAAAATATTCGACCCAAATTGTAAATCTCTATCACGAACAGAAGACACAGAAGCACTCAAAAAATGTGAATGGTCATTAATGTCCAAGTCGAACTGAAGAATAACTGTAATTAAAACAATGACCTAAAACTAAAAAGTGTAAAATATTTAGTGTTGAGGCTCAAACATACAGTCAGTCGACAAATTAGTGAATTATAAACGCGAGGAATTCCTTGTGGAAAAGACAGTTTGCAATATTCTGAAAACTTAGTAGAAGAATCAACTGTACATATATTTAGGGGTGTTTTTCCTTATATTGAAACATATCGTATCACTTTATCCCACTTCTAATAAAATACAGTATAATATATGATTTAATTTATTTTACAACCACAAGTAGATCATCTTTTAATTAACATCAAGTTTTCAAGGGGTTCAAGGCTCCTAATAATATACATTATTCACAAGCCAGTGAGTATCAGGGAGGAGTGAATGGATGTGACAGTTTTCCATTACTCAATTCTTGGATTTCGAGTTGTTTACGTTTATCACATTAAGACAAGAGAATTAGATGATAATAATTAGATGGTTCGACCAAGAGTAAATCTAAAATATTAACAAATAACTATAATAATATACTTATATTTAGCCTTTATTTACTTATATAATACCTTATTTATAATTGAAATTGTAGAACGAACCTATTAGATTTTTGTGGCTAAACTAATTTTTGTGCCAGAAATTAATTTCGTATAGAATTTTCCAATAAGGTAAACATCAAATTAAAGAAGACCAAAGTTGATTCACTGGCTAATGTGCAAGAGAATCTGGCTTCGATCCTAATGGTAACTCAAAGAAAAGTTATGGTGTTGACCAAGTATCGTGAGTATTCGGAATTAACATTAGTTATAAATATCGGTCATGAAATTTATAATTACTGCGACTGGAATTTATTGCGCCAAGGATGTATTATTTATTACAAATAAAATAAATTATCAAAGGTTTCCGTAGTCTAATTGATGATTGCTAATTGAGTACCTCTTTCATCCAGGAAAGTGCGACTTCAAATTAAGTACAAATTAAAAGGAAAGTTAGATTCAATATTAATGTGTTAGAGGTATTTCAAGACGCTAGGTATAACACATTGTCTGCACATTCAAGTTTAACCTAAGGTAGACGTTAGTTTTTTTCCAACCTAACAAGATATCTGCTTTGTATTAACCTAACTTAAAATTTTTATTATTTTTAACTAATCTAACCTAACATATACTGCATAATTAAGCCAAATTTAGAACTGTGTAACCTAATCTAACCTAACTTAACACTTTTTGACTGTTTTAAACGAATAACTGATACACCTAATCCTACACCCAACGAAATTATCTTACTGATATAAATATTAGTAACCGTTATCCCAAATTTCAAAACTTTTACAAGAAACTTTCACTGTGTTATACAATTGGGTATTGGTCAGTCTTTAATCGCTGTCCAAAAAATATGCAACTCCTTGCAGGTTACGACCGTCTGAGAGTATCTTTCTCTGGAACCCTCTTTAAGCTGCAAAAAGTATTTTATACCTTGTTCTGGTATAATACCAATATTACCTCATCTCATCTTCCTATCCTGACTTTCCTTCTATCCTGGAAGCTTGAGTACAAAAGTCTATCATGGCTGACGTGGGAGCGACAACCGATTCTCTGTCCAACATAGTCAAGATGTTTTAATTATTATTTTTTATTTATTTATTTATTATTTTTTTAAACAAAAATTTCTAATACTATAAAAATCATTATAGAAGTTTATTGGGTTTAAGCTTTTAATCAATGGATTTTATTTTCCTTGATGCTTAAAGACAAAAACCCTCTCTGCTTATAAAAAAAGAAGATAAGAACAGCAAATAAAAACCAGTACTCCTTGAATAATCTAATAATGTAAAGGTTGGAAAGAACAAGAATTCTTCAAGAAAGAACCAATAATACATTTTAAAATTGGTAGATTCAACTAAATTTACTTCGGATTTTTAATCAATAAAAATGAAATAAACGAAATGAAACACTCTAATTTCACAACCAGCAAACACACCAACAAAACGATGTTTCAAGCTAAGTCATCATCAAAAGTTAATATTAGTATACACAGTTGGATGCATTAGTTTACGTTAAAAAATGAATAGTATTGTGTTATAAAAAGATTTTAATCGATGTTAAAATTATAGTTTTACAATTATACAAAATAATTAAGAAAAATTAAAACTATATAAAATAGGGTTGGTTTACGAAGATCATAATTAGAACTAAGTATTTGGGTCACTTATAATAAAGGGTAAAATGAAACGTTAAATTTACGCATATCTCATCAACGATATGCGTATTTAAGGTTAGCTAATACTAGGTTAGAACAAGTGCTTTTATTCTTATTAAGTAAATGTTTACAATGATACAAAATAATTGAATACGATCCAACTAGTGTTATATCGTATTAAATCATGAAATTAAACGATAGAACCTAAACCTAACTAACTAGTTATGGTTTATAAAGCTCAAAATTGTAATAAAATATCGTCTCGATTATTTAAGTTGTCGTGGATAATATTAGATTAGATGATGGGGGTTACATCTACATACATTTTATTATCGAAAAATACAACATAATTAGGTTTGTTTTATAAAACTCAAAATTAGGCATAAATAACTGGCATACAGTAGAATAGGTTAACATGTATGCAAAAAATAATTAGGTTAGTTAGAAGAAGTGCTATATTTGTAAAATATATGAGTTTAAAACCATACAAATAATTCTGGTAGGTTAAAAAGTTCAAAATTGGAGCGTATCTGCCATATAAGTTAGGTTATTTGTGGAAGAAGCATTATAATATTATCAATTATGGATTTCAAAATATTCCAGTTAGGTGTACCTAATAAGAGTTATTACTAATATAACGTACGTGATAAACAGGTAAAATAATATGTTTGGCTTATAAAGCTTAAAATTGTTTCAATATTTATTTTTTATCTTAAATTTAGCTGAGAAATATATGTGATTAGGCTAGTAGAAAAGTTATATTAGTGAAGGCCTATGTTTAATAATAGTTATATAATAGTAGGCCTATGTTTAAAGCAATAAAATATCCCTCAGGGATATCAAGGGTGTCGTACCGTAGTGCCTTCTTTCTTCATGTAGTCATGGGTTAGCCCCTCTCTTTCCTAACAAGCCTCTCTTGACCAACTCTTGTTCTCTTATGACCCTGACACTATTGGGGTATTAAAGTGCTAAGGGATATTTCTTTAACTCTTTTATTCTTCTTCTTAAATTTTTTTTTTTTTTATTATAAGCCGATGATGACAGAAAGGTTTATCGCCTTTACAGAACAAGGAAAAATAATAAGGCAATACAAAATAAATACCCTAAAATGCCCTAAATTGAGTGTAAGACAAACACAACATCAAGTTAGGTTAGTTTTCCCATGCGTGTCCATAGTAGTTCTGCTGTGAGGTATTTTCGTGTCTAACGGTCCTGCCAGTTTTTATATAAACACTCAAATGTAACACATCTAAGTGTGCATATGAAAATCCAAATACTGCTTGACAGTAGAAAAAATTTCATCCACGAATAACAAGGGGAAAGCTATCAAAATTTAGGACCCCCTACTCCCCACCCTTTTGTAATTTTTGTTACTACAGGAGCAAGCTGAGATACAGTATAATTTTAAATCCAATCACATTTTTTTATGTTAAAATTAATATATTTTAAAGAAATTTGAATATATGGTCACCACTAAGTTTCACGATTTTGGAATCAACATTACATTGCTAATAATTATATAACCTAGTAATGCTTTGTTTAGAGATATTAATAACAAAAAGTTTGGTAAAAATGCATTTTAGATTTTACAATATAATCCAAATTGACAGCATTATAAAATAAAATTGTAATATGTACAATATTTTCCCCTCAAATTTTCGGATTTCTACTAAGCTTTCTTATATATTTACTGTTACGTGTATCAAAAAATTTCGTTAAATTCATTGTTTTATTTTCCTTACTTTTTATTTTATTATTTCTTCCTTTAATTTTTGGATTCCTAAATTCGCTGGCAACCTTTAGTTTCAAAACACCATTTTGAGATCTTGTGAATTAAAGGTCTCACCTGGTCACTTACGTCACTGCTGCTTGAATTTGCGCAGTAGAATTTTTCATAAATCTAAATTTGGATCAGCTGTTGAAACTTTACCTGACTTATTTGTTTATCAACAGCAGCATTTATAACCATTTATCGTGTGAATTTTCTTTATTTGTTGTTTAATGTTTTCTTTCAGATAGCTAGACTAATGAGGACAGACTGACAAACTAACTCGTTAAATCAACCGTGCTCGAACCCACTCTAATAGAAACCCAGCTTCAGTAATTTTAAAGCTGTAACTGTTTTCTCGGCGACACACTCTTCATAATGTCACTTTTTATATTTAACCAACTTCATTTTTATTTTCGTTTTAAATAAAACGATATATTGTAAAAAGAAATATTTTATTTATTTACTTTTTCATATTACACATTTAGCATATTTTATTTTGTAAATATATTATTCAAATGAAAATGTATGTTATTAAAAGTATCCTATTCAATATATCTTCTAATTTAAGCTGTAAATATATAATGGAAAGAACAGGTTTAAAAATAGCATTTACAACATCAAAACTATAAATATTTATATGTATTATAATTTAATTTTTGCTTAATCACAATTTACAACTATACTGTCAAAAGATAAATAAATATACACTCGAGAAAAGAGGCAAATTTTGAACTCTGGCATGTGTGTACAACAGAGTATTATGTTACAAGTTAGAGAAAAATAACCCATCAGAGTGATGAAAAATAATCTGGCAGTGTCTCGGCCATCAATCTATGTCGGAGTCTTTGTCTCCGGTGAGAAATGTCCAACGTAAATCATAGCAGGCAAGTCATTAGATAGGCGGGGTGACAGGCCGATGTTATTAGGCAGCAACACACGACAAGAAATATAGCTGACAGGCAAATATTAAAAGAGCCAGCAGTTCACCCCTCTCACTCGGCCAATTTATAGCCTCCCGCCAGAAAATTTATATTCCTACACATATTCTTAGTCTTTCTCTCTCTCACTCTTAGCTTATTTCACATCTCTTTCTCTCTGTCAAGTTGAAAAGTCGTCTAGCATTCGTCTTCACTTGCTGTAACAGTTTCTGAAAACATCATCGTTTACGTTCCCACCTACCCTGAACCTCCATCGAACAGCTGGTTGATCCACGAATACTTAAATCTATTCATCCCACTTCACCACTGGCAGTGAGTGGTAGGGGATTACTAGCGTCGACTGTCTGGGTTGTAAACATTATAAAATATTGCTTAAATATGCGACAGTCAAAGGAAAATACACTTTATACTTCCTCTGAACGTTTCTTATGAGGGAGAAAATTCAAGTTGGTCATATTTCTGTTTGTTTAATTTTTTGATTCTGCGTCTTTGAACTACGGTTTCTTATGTCTTCATTTCTTTCAACACTTCAGCTCTCTCTTCCTCTTTCTTTCTCATTAAATAGTCTATGGGGTTTTATTTCCGTGTAGGCACAAAATGTTACGGTGTTGACACAGAATTGAGAAGTTACTATAGGTATTGAGTATTATTTGCGAAGCCAAGAAATACACTGAATGGAACTTACTGTACTAACCACACATTAACCGACTTAGAATTTAAGGTGACTTAGGGCCTTCACGGGATGTTAACCCAGAGGATTATTATTATTCAGTTATTCAGTTAAATATTATTCAGCAATAATTGGGTACAACGGTAATGCATTATGCCGCGGTCACACTAATCCGCTTCTTGCTGGTAAGGGTAGACAACAAGCAGCGTAGTCTACCAAAAAACAGCGGTCGATAAGCATCAGCGTGCCAATTTTTGGCTGGCGTATGGCGTGACGGAAATTTAACATGTTTAACTTTGTGACGCTAGTACAGTCATCATCCTGTCACATGACTCACACGGTGTCAACAGCCACTCAGTGTGAACCCTCTACAAGAGCACTAGTGGCTGGGAAAATAACACGTGGTTAAGTGGTGTAGTCTTTTGTTTGCAAGAAATTGTTTGTACTAACTTAGTGTCTTTCGTATATTTGGTTACATTTTCAGTAAAGCTACAAGCTTGGGCACAGGCATTCTTAAAACATGGGTCCCAAATAATTATCCCAACTACTCTCTTCGTAATACCAACAGCCTAATCCACAAGAATTTTTGTTTACGTTTAGAATTTATGTGTACAATCATTCCCTCCTATCATCAACGAAAATATTCTGTTTTCGTATCTTGAATACAACAGAGCACTTTGCTCTGACAATGTAACTGCTAGCATCAACCGTTCGCTACAGCGAAATGTGAACTCTTTTCCAACCATTAACTACTGTTACGTGCACCAGCCATTAGCAAGCAACAACCATCAACGAGGCAAGTAAATCTAACGATTACCGACTCTATTCTCGACCAGGAGTTTTATTGTTACGATCTCAGATAAACGGTGTATAGAGTTATGTCATTTATTTTGTCAAAATATCAACGACGAGTTTAGAAGACCGCTTAACTGGTTCAAAAAATGGTTTTAAAATTATGACTGGCGTCTGTTGTTTGTGTAGTGCTCTACAACACAAACTCATAAACCGATTATGATAAATTTTTTTATGAGAGCATAATTTGGTTATAGATTAAGCCAACGATACAATAACTATAAAACCAAAACATAAATTAAGATTTTCTCAAAATCCGCTCTATTGAGTTTGAATAATTAATTTTGCTAAATAGTAGACTTTAAGGATGAAACAAATCTTGTAGTTAAAAAATACCGTTAGTGGGTTAACGGTAGAACATTAAAAAAACCGGCTATATTACATATCGGCTTATTCGTTCACAATTTAGTCAAATTTAAAAATTAATGGCACAAACTAATGTCCCAAAATGCAAGCAAAATTAGGGTTTAGAAATAATTGTCAAAGAATGAAAAGAAATTTTACCATGATTTCAATAAAGTATAATTTAAACTTATGAGAAGTATCTGGACAAAGTGAAGCTGGCTTATGTTGTATTCAAATATAAAATATTTTACAAAATAGTTAATTTTAAATTGGAAAACTTTGAAAGGGATACAAATAGTTTTCCTTCTATTCCCTTCATTTACATAACATCTTTGTTCGACATTAAAAATTAAAAAAAAATTATCTTCTTGTTTCAGACCTATGACCAAAAAAATCGAAAAATGTCGGTACAAATGGATGTATTGGTTTTGCAGCACAAACGGCTAAACAAATTGTCATGCAGTTCTCATTAAAGTCTTCGATTTACACATCACAAAGTCTGATTTTAAAATTTGTTAAACTCCAAAAAATCAGTAATGAGCACTCTCTAAACCTACTTTTCTCCCATAAGAACTGCATGTAGGAATGAAAACAATCTGAACAAATATCTTCCACTTATTTTATGGATTTATTTTAATTTCTACTGAAAATTAAACAGCCACAATAGTAATTCTTGAATTACACTAATTTCTTATTATTATATAAATTGGTTAAATAGTTGTAATCTAAATTGAAATAGAATAAATTACATGTACAATTGTGTTGTAATGAAAGTCGTATTAAACAACATTCCAGCGTTCACAGAGATTACAAGATACCAATCTGTGTTATGACTTTCTTTCAGACGGTATAATTTACTTTGCGCAATCTTTGATAACATTCAGATTGTCTGTGGACGAGACGTAGAAATATGACGTGGTCTTAGAATTCCTGACAGTAATTTTGTAAAAAATTAATGTGTAAGAAATCTAACCATAATCTTTAAAATTGGATTTCCTTCATCAACATATTAATACTTGATGATCTACATTCTACCAAGATGGATTTCTTTAAATCGTGTTACACTTTCTACAAGAACAATTTCTTTCAAGGTTGACGTGAGATCAGTGTTTCGTGGAATGAATAGATTTTGAATCAATCGGGTGAGGTGTGTGGTGTATAGTGATTGCCACACACAAGAATGAGTACATATCCCGAATTACGCTGCTTCATTGCTTAGGGCTTAATATTTTCTTTTTCAAACCTATAACAGCACTAAAAACTGTGAATGTATCGTTTATATTCCTGACAACTACAATTAGTAAATTTTAATATTTTACAAAGTAAAATAGGTAAAAAGACGTTAAATTATAGGTTTAAAATTCCTTTATATTATGGCAAAAATGTAACAATTTATCCCCACCACCGCTCCAATCCCCTCTCCGCCATCGCCCCTACATGCGTGCTCGAGTCACTCTCGAGATGACGGTTCTGCGCAGGTTTCTTTCTGTGTGGTAGGCCTATAATAGTTATTTGGCTACAACGTGTACTAATCCTTCCCTTCTGCACAACGCTTGCTTGACCCCCCCCCCCCTCACTCCAGTCTAAACACCTCGACCAGCAACTTCCGTTACATACCGGATGACCTATATACGGAATATATATCGGGATATATCAATATACGAAATAACTATAAAAAAATGTTTGAAATAAATTATCAACCATTTTTACTTCACAATAAATTAATAAAAATATTTGTTTCTCATTAAATTACAATTAAGGTTATTTAATGATTAAAATATTGGATTTGTAAACAGTAAAGCCCTATCTCAAATTACGTTAGTTCTACCTCTACATGATTTTTTTAACGCCTTTGAAAGAAGATATTTCATAAAATAATTACCTACAATTTTAGAAACATTGTTAAATTATTATCCTAGATAACTTTCGTTATAATAATTTCTTAGTCATCCTTAAAATAGTAATAGTTTAGTTTAATAGTGAATCAGAATAAACTCATAATGCAAGATGGAAAGAGAATTTGCCTGTTTTTCTTATGAATCATTGATGTAAATTATAGAGGCCGTACATCCTCTGGAGGGTGTCGTGACACGCCTAATAACATGCACTGACAATGACAAGTACGACATCCTTTTTCATAACTTTTCTTTTGAAATGAAATCTTATGACGGAAATATTATTGTGGAGCTGCTGTCATGCCACGAGTGTTGAATTCCATTTTTCTTACACAGAATCGTAATGAATAATGTCTCTGGCAGTAAGTTAGGTTCCCTGATGGATAGCGTAAGGAATGAAGATTACATTAGACAAAACGTAATTCACTGTCTTTCAACATCAGTAAATGACATTTGACATTGTATTATATGTACGTTATACATTATAGAAATCTAGGTTTTAATGTCTGTTTGCTTATTTTCTTAGACAATAATTAACAGTTTCAACTTCATAATCTTAATGTTAAATATGTTATATAAACTTATTTTGAATAAATTCAAAGTTTATATTAAACACTTTAGCTTATGAAAATTACTTTTCCATTGTTTCAAAGATAAAATTTCATTTTTTATCTGGTTATTTAAAAACGAAAAACCTCTCTCTCATCACATAACTATTTATATATAAGGATAAATATATAGCCTATAAGTGTTATTTTTTGAAAACTTACCACCTCTAAATGATGGAAAGAGATATGCATAATCTGTTCTCCTGACAGTTATTCACCTTTAAGGGGGAACTTTAGAATAGCTATTAACAAAATAAAAATAAAAAAACCTCATTCCTTCCACCACCTCCATCTCAAAACTTTGTAATAAACACATATGGCTAATGACACTTCAAATTAAAATCCTTTTAAAATTATTAATTTCTGTTGTATGAAAATAAAAATCGGTCTACACATTCGTTCGCTATGCTCAAATGTTGTTATTACTCTCGTATCGGTTCGGTGAGGATCTATAAGAATGTTACATTTTCTTGGGAGGTCAAGGTTGAAATTTCATTTTAGACAATAACTTTGACCATTACATGAAGAACAGATACTTTGGTGTTGAAAAAACACACGAAATATGAACAAAAATCTATTTAAAATGGCTGTCATTTTTATTAAGTATAATATGTTCCAATCTTAATTTTTTGACCGCTATCATGCTTACGTACAAAGACGATATTAAATTTTTGATAATAGTTGTCATCGTAGAGATGTACATTTGGTACCAGTATGTGCAGAATCGAAATTTATAATTTTATCAAATTTAGTTAACTATAAGTTGAACAACACAAAACATGTTAACAAAAAACTGTTTAATGTGGCCGCCATTTTGACATTTCTAATTACAATTTTCTGTATTTCAATAAGGTTCTATGTGAATACCAAATATCATGTTCCTATTTTACTATTTGTAACCGCTATCGTACTTACGTACAGACGACTACAACGACAACTATTACGTACGGACGACTACAACGACATCTATTACGTACGGACGACATGTAGAAAATATATTTTTCTGTTTCCAGAGGCAATGAACGGCTCGTCCGAACTGAGCAACTTTTACCTGATCAGGTAATAAGCAACATCCTAACAGAGCAACATGCCAAAAAGGGTTCTGACCACAAACGTCCGAACTGAGCAACTAGCGGCAGACCTCTGACGCACGCTTGACAGATTTTGGAATGTAAAGACATTATTTAACACCTATCATACAAACCTATTCTTATCAACTACAAAATACTAAATCAGGTTAGATCAAGGTCCGTAAAAAGTAAAAGAGCTATTTTACATTTTGCCAACTTTGATGGGTTAAGGTTAGGTTAGGTTAGGTCATTACCACGTCCTTCAGTTAACATACCGCGCATTCCATAAGCGCCACCCTTACTTGCCCTCCGCTTGTCTAGCTGAGGGGAAAGTTGCTCAGTTCGTATGTTAGGATTAGTGTACCCTTCTTTGACCCTTTACGATAATAAAAAAAGTTGCTCAGTTCGGATGCGACCGCCATGAAACGTGAAAATCAGTCAAAAAGCGGAGGTCGAAAGTTGTTACTAATTTACCCTATATTACATATAGTGAGTTTACAAGTAAAACAATTCTTAACTTTATAGTTTATAGTAGAAGATAAGGTAGCCGTACAAAACCAATCGTCAATATTTATCCCTTTAGATTAAAAACGTTTAAAATTAAAATAATAACCAAAGAAATTAATTGTTTTTAGTGTAAGGAATGTACAAAGTAAAATTATTACAAACTTATTTATTTAATTGTAAAATTAAAAGAAAGAAAAATATAATAAAGTTTATCTAAAATTATATTAGAATGATAAATAACAGCACTTTAATATATGAAGGATTCATTCCAATAACAAATAAATGGCGAATTAAAAAAGTAGTTTTTTATTATCTTTCAAAATTCTTGGACACAATTTAACAGGATAGAAACTTCTTAAGACTTTTTTACGCAGATTATAATCTCTTT
The DNA here is from genome assembly GCA_963513935.1 of Aphrophora alni. Lineage (NCBI taxonomy): Eukaryota > Metazoa > Arthropoda > Insecta > Hemiptera > Aphrophoridae > Aphrophora > Aphrophora alni. The sequence goes on along the minus strand of OY740767.1, from coordinate 104,485,569 downwards.
ACGACATCTGGAATGCACTACAAGCGGGAAAATTGAAATCTTGTTCAGAAACCCACACTATTTACATACAAATTTCATGTTAATAATTTAAACTTAAAATCTCAGCTGACAAATCCAAATTAATAAAAATAGGCTATACGAAATTCAAAAATACTTAGACTCCTAGTAGCTTTAGTATATTTACGAGCTTTAAATGGTATTTGAATAATTTCTGATGTTAAAATGTCCACTATAAATTATAAGACGATTAAAGGTAAAATTTATTGTTTACGTTTCAGTGGCAGCCATGTTGAATGCGTGTGGTCAGATGGTCCAGCTGTTGTCATGTATTGTCAACACTGCTGCGTTCAACTCATTAACAACTCACTAAAACCCCAGATCCTTGTATGCGCAACCAACGTGGGCGCATATTAATGTCGCTTCACTGACTCCTTAAATGCAATATCCAGACATTTTTATGTTTGTTTTAATTTTCATTAATTACTGTCAAAGGTGTATTAGTTTGTTAAACATTTACAAAAAGAGCGCCTACTCCCAGAGACCTCACACAAGGATTAGTCCTCTTCTTTCGTTATTTATATCTGGTAAAATATTTATCAAAACTAATTATGTCAATTAAAGTGTTAAATTTTATTCATCACTATACGTCATATATAAATACTCAACATAAATATCTTAAAATATTATTAAATAGCTATAAAATAGTGACTATCAGTAAAGGCTACTTTTAATTAAAGTGATGTATGCTAATATACTTTATCCTTCTAAAATGAGTATTTCAAATCTTTGACGTTTCATTTTCTTTCGTAAATCTATCAGCTATTTATTACTATTATTAACACTTATACAATTTATTTCCCGCCATTTTATAATAGAGACAACCTATCGTTACAGCCAACAAAATATGAACCTTCATCATTAAACTCCAAACCGATGCTTCGGTTCTATAGATCTTCCAGTGCCGTGAGTTGTGATCGGGTCTCGGTGGTTTAATTTATAAACTTATTGCCTACGATACTCGGGGTATAATCAATGGGATGTTTTATATCCATTTATTATCTTCTTTATAGTCAATTAATATAGTGTCAGTCATTCCATCTTATTTACGATTTCATAGAACTGCTGAACACGTCTACATAGTGGGAGAAAAATACTGATTTAGTTAAGAAAATTATATTTAAAATATTTTGTTCGCTATTGTGTACAATAAAATTAGAAATCTACTCACTGCAATCTCCAAGAACGTAGGTCCAATTTATATAAATAATTACAGGGTCGCTAAAAAGAAAGTTAATTTATTAAATTAATACAGTTTGCGGCAATCTTCTTCAAGAAGATAATCTTGTCATAGTTATAACTTTGGAATCCAGTGGGTAAGTAAAATTCAAATTAAATCCATGGTCATGTAATGGACTACATCATTTAAAAGAGCTCGATGAGACAAGAAAAATGGTATGAAGAATTGTTTGGATCACCGTAACTAATAAAATGGTTGTTATTTGATGGTATTATGGCAGGTAAAATAACAACGTCCTTTAGCAATATTTTGAGTATAAAAAAATCATCTTCAATAAGTCCTTATTTAGGGTTTTGACTTCTCAGGAGGTGGGGGTGGGCTAAATCGTTTGAACAGGATGTATGGCCATGTGACATCTAATTTTAAAGGTCTTATGACATTTAAAATGACATTATGGTATTATGACATTGAGTATTATGACATTTTAAAGGTCTCTCCATCCAAACTAAAATGACGTCAAAAAATGATTACATTAGGATTCCTTAAAGATGTTTAAAAAAAATTATTCCTTCTTAAGTTTTCATGTTATTTTTAGTTAATTATGCTACTTTTTTACTGCTAGGCCGAAACTAATAAACATCCAGGTTATGCAAGTTCGATCTCGATTATTGGAATTGTGTTTTTCTGTTTATTACCTAATCCCCCATCTTCATTAGTCATTGAAAAAAACAACATAATATATTTCTTCACCAACTTAAATTATTTAAAGACGTTAAGGGGTGTCCAACAGGCAAACAAATATTTTTAACGGTTTTATGGTTTTAATCTATTATTATTCAATGAAGTTCCTTGTTTACAACGGTATATTACAATTAATAATAAAAACCTATTCTATCATAATCCAAGAAGTAAGAGTGCAGAATAAAATGTAGGCAACTTCCACAATAAAACATTTTGCTCTGATAGCCTATTTGTTATACTTTTTACAACTACTGCTTTATGTGATTATATTAGAATTGAAATCTTACTATTTAAATATTATTAAAAATTAAGTATTCCTAAGTGCTCTGGTGATCAATGATTATGGACACCTTTATCAGATCAAGAGTGGCACTTGAGATCGAGGGTTCGAATCCCAATTAGGACACAATGTTTATTCTCTGCAGTTTAGTTTTTTCCAACCTGTGGTATGAAGGAGGGTAGGTGCACTATAAATTAACAGTGGTTGGCTTAAGTGGAACGATTATAATTGTACAAAATACTGTGTGCGGAACGAGAAAAAGTGTCTATCTTAAGTGGTTTTTGAGATATCGGAGATATAGGTACATTGAGTTTAAATAGCAGTTGCACTACCCTTAAGCACAAAAATATAAATAAATAAATTACAAATGAGAAACAATAATAAAATGAACCTACTTTGAATAAATGAATCATAATTTTTATATTTGTTAATATATTATCTCAAATTCACAAAAATTTTATTTTGTCAAAACTTTAAGGTGCAGAGTGATAAGGATGAATTTTGCCTACTAAACATATTTATTCATAATGGTAATTATTGTGACTTTTTTTTTACCAATTAAAAATCTAGTAAAAATTGTAAGAACTTGATACCATTTTTCATTTTATTTTCATAAGGTATTCAACTATATTTTTACCGAATCTTCTATGATAAGTAATAATTGTTTTGTTAACAGCACTTCATGTTTTCATTACTAGTTAAATATTTGACTACTGTATTCTTATCTAATAACTTGTTTCAGTTTCCACAGTGTCAAGTAAAAAGATCGATTGAATAACTAAAAGTTACAAGGTCGTATTACATTTATTTGGATCATGTAGTACAATTAATGACGATTTATAATTCACCATTGTACTATATGACAATCCCAGTTTGTTATTTCTTTGAATGACGATATACATCAAACTGTTTTCTAATAACATTTCGTTAAGTACATATGTTTAACCCGTACTGGAAGCATGAAGCGTTAATATACACGGTGATTTAAAAGGTGTAAACACTCTTTTATTCAATAATTTCAAAAGATACAAAAAAACTTTAAAAGGTAACCCCAAGATATGTTGTGTTAAAAGTAGAGGTGTTTTTATATCACCAGCCATTTTTCCATTATGGCGGTCAGCTCTAAATTTGTTATGTATAAAATACATTTTTTAAAGGACTATTTTATTATGGGGTATTTTTGATATCCCTGACCGTTTATGAGCTACATCCACTTAAATGTTTCAAAAATTGGCAAATTTAAAATATTTTCACAGATGATTTTTCATATTTTTGAAAACTCAAATAGAGGTGAAATTTAAACTAGTACTAGAGTAAAATGTGTAATAACAATACAGTTATCATTAAGTACTGTGAGTAATAAAAAAGTTATCGATAGAAAACTAAAAACATAATTTTCTGGTAATTGTCCAAGACATCCACTGGATTACACCTGCTCTTTATTATTACTAAAGTTATTACGAATTAAGGAGAAATTGTATTGTTAAACTATAGATTACAAAAATACAATTTCGACTATAGATTACCAAAAAATTGCAAAAATCTAATGTTGAGTCATTTAAAGAGGGATTTTACTAGACTTCCGTTTGTTTTTAAACTGAACTGTGCAAATATGAATAACGGCTGTTTTAGAGCAAAAAGATTATCAATTAACTGTGTGATATTTATAAAATGTATGGCCAACATTATTTTCATTCAGAATGTTGCCAATATTTTAGTCCTGCCCCGTGATTAAATAAACAAAATGTTGCATTTCAAACTTTTAATACAGTCTGTCAATGTTTCAATTTTAATTTCGATTCAACTGTTTTCGGTAATGAAAATGGACCTCTGAATTGCCTTAAATCTTGCATTTCCTCAACTTTGTGCGCTTATATCTCTTATACGATTAAAGATGTCAAAAAATACCCAAGAATAATAAAAGAGTTTACAATAATGTATTTTAATTAAAATCGCATAAAAAATAGGAGTTCTTGTGAGAAAATTAAGACCTGTCCGTCATATTGGGAAAATGGATGTCATATGTGTTGGGTGTTGCGTAAAATTTGGTAAACCTCTAGTTTTAATAAAAAAAGTCCTGGAAGTTGCCTTTTAAAGTTTTTTGTAGCTTTCGTACTTATAGAATATACCAGCGGTCAATAACTCTGTAGGCCTATATTGAAATCTTGTACTTATAGTTTATATGGTACAAATTGATTTTAAAATATTGTTAATAAATACAAATAAATAATATGTAGTTAAGAAGACGCGATAGTCTTTTTCCTTAATAGCCCAATATTAGTGTAGGCCTACAGATTGTAACCCAGACTTTTAGGAAAGATGGATTTTGTCAAGTTTGGTATCAGTTGAATCCATCACATATTAAAAATAACGGTCAGCGAGTGAGAATAGTGGCCATATTATTTTAACAGTGTCTAGGTTGTACATCCATTATATATAAGCCAATACAGTTGGAGTAAATTAAAAAATAAAAATTATAGAAAGCCTTTATAGAAAATTCTGAAACCCTGGACTTTTATGTAATCTTTTAAAAGATTTTGAACAAAATATTTTTTTTACTAAATCTTAAAAAAAACAAATATTTTTTGTAAATGACTAAAACAAATGTTATACAACTAAAAAATAAATATCGGATTCAATTAAAATATAAAGGGCTCGTGTGACGGAAAATTGCTAAATTTTAAATTACGTACGTGACTGCGACCTTGTTCAGTAGTCGCTCTCCATACAACAAAAGTTATCTCTGGTTGAAAGAAATTTATTGGTTTTGTTAAGCCTTTCATTTCATTTTTAGCCTGCTTTGTTTTACTCTGAACCAATAATGTTTAATTTTAACATTTAATTCGATTGAACAAATATTAGGAGGATTCAAAATAATTACTTTTTAACATGTGAAAATGTATGCAATTGATCTACTGTATAACTATAACGATTGATTAAAATTTCGTATTATTTTTAAATATTACAGCCTAAACAGCTTTAATATTACTTTTTCTAACCGTAGTTGTAAGTGAATGTTATTTTAATTGAATAGGTGTGTAAGCCTATATTATTAAGTTCTTTAAAATTGATTAAGAATTCTTTCATTCAATAATCCATTACAGTTGAAGCGATGAACATTTATCACTGTTTTAAAGAAAGAAAAAAATACTTATACCGTTTTTCTTGTATTCCAAATTTTCTATATGATTTTTAGAATATGTGAATAATTAGTGTAAAGACAAAATAAGTATGCTGTGATTTGGCTTTAACTGTGTTAATCTGTAAAATTCTCATATAACTTACATTTTTTTTTTTCAAAATATTATTAAACAAATTTAAAGTAAAAACGTAATATCAGATCCAGGTGCTAGAGAAGAACCAGTTAAATTTTTGCAAACAAGAGCTTTAATTTTGATAACACGCCAATAAAAAAGTATTGAATATTTTAACAAATCTCACTAGTTTACCTACTGTTGAGCCTAAAATTACAAATACTCACGGAATTATAAAGTCGCAAAGTGAGAATATGAATATTTGTTCAAACTACTAATTTAAAATAAAATATCAATTTAGTTGTTTTATTTCTTAGTCTTTGGATGAAGCATTTCAATGTTTATAGAGTAAATTACAAAAAACTTGGTCATTTAGCGTTTAGACCAAATTCATTTTAAAAAAAGACTGAGAATATCCGAGATATTTCGTTTCTACTGCCAAAATGAATACATATTTTTCCCAATTGTACAAATATTTACTTTTTGATGGTAAAATAACTTGCTCGATTTTTCTTTAAACAATTATAGAAATTTTTTGAAATTCTCAACAAATTTTGTAAAAAGATTGGACTTAAGATTGGACTCTCTATACTTTCATTTTCCAGAAGAAATACATTCGAGAAACCTGTTTTTGCGTGTAGTTTGTTTATGTTGATGCAACTTATTATAAATGTGACTTTTCACCCACTGAACAAATATTTGGCTCATACCCACTTGGTACTACAAGTGTAGCAATCCCAAGAGACTCTAGCCGGATCTCTACTCTTGTGTTAGATCCCTTTCTTTCATCTTGCCTACCAGATCACTCTTGATCAACACTTATTCTTGACCCCGACAATATTAGAGTAATCAAGAGCCGAGGTCTTTGTTAAATTCTTCTTTTATATATAAAGCGATAATGACCAGGAGATTGTTTGCCTTTTAAACAACATTGACAAATATTTAAAACAATTTCGATTTATAATACAAAATATAGCCTTGTATTAGATTCCTGTCTTATTTTGAAAGTTTTATAGGGGAAAATATGACATAGGTGCACCCCTTACTTTTTTTAAAATTTGTAAGGGTTTATTTCATTTAATGAGTGGTTTTAAAACAAATATTCAAAAATCGTGCTTCGTAGTGCGTAACCATACAGTCCAACTTCGTAGTGCATTACCATACAGTCCAACTTCGTAATGCATAACCATACAGTCCAACTTCGTAGTGCATAACCATACAGTCCAACTTCGTAGTGCATAACCATACAGTCCAACTTCGTAATGCATAACCATACAGTCCAACTTCGTAATGTATAACCACACAGTCCAACTTCGTAATGTATAATCATACAGTCCAACTTCGTAATGTATAACCATACAGTCCAACTTCGTAATGTATAACCATACAGTCCAACTTCGTAATGTATAACCATACAGTCCAACTTCGTAATGTATAACCATACAGTCCAACTTCGTAATGTATAACCATACAGTCCAACTTCGTAATGTATAACCATACAGTCCAACTTCGTAATGTATAACCATAGAGTCCAACTTCGTAATGTATAACCATACAGTCCAACTTCGTAATGTATAACCATACAGTCCAACTTCGTAATGTATAACCATAGAGTCCAACTTCGTAGTGCATAACCATACAGTCCAACTTCGTAATGTATAACCACAGAGTCCAACTTCGTAATGTATAACCATACAGTCCAACTTCGTAATGTATAACCATACAGTCCAACTTCGTAATGTATAACCATACAGTCCAACTTCGTAATGTATAAACATACAGTCCAACTTCGTAATGTATAACCATACAGTCCAACTTCGTAATGTATAACCATAGAGTCCAACTTCGTAGTGCATAACCATACAGTCCAACTTCGTAATGTATAACCATAGAGTCCAACTTCGTAATGTATAACCATAGAGTCCAACTTCGTAATGTATAACCATACAGTCCAACTTCGTAATGTATAACCATACAGTCCAACTTCGTAATGTATAACCATACAGTCCAACCTCGTAGTGCATAACCATTCAGTCCAACTTCGTAGTGCATAACCATAGAGTCCAACTTCGTAATGCATAACCATACAGTCCAACTTCGTAGTGCATAACCATACAGTCCAACTTCGTAGTGCATAACCATACAGTCCAACTTCGTAATGCATAACCATACAGTCCAACTTCGTAATGTATAACCATACAGTCCAACTTCGTAATGTATAACCATACAGTCCAACTTCGTAATGTATAACCATAGAGTCCAACTTCGTAATGTATAACCATACAGTCCAACTTCGTAATGTATAACCATACAGTCCAACTTCGTAGTGCATAACCATACAGTCCAACTTCGTAATGTATAACCATACAGTCCAGCTTCGTAATGCATAACCATACAGTCCAAATTCGTAATGTATAACCATACAGTCCAACTTCGTAATGTATAACCATAGAGTCCAACTTCGTAATGTATAACCATACAGTCCAACTTCGTAATGTATAACCATACAGTCCAACTTCGTAGTGCATAACCATACAGTCCAACTTCGTAATGTATAACCATACAGTCCAGCTTCGTAATGCATAACCATACAGTCCAAATTCGTAATGTATAACCATACAGTCCAACTTCGTAATGCATAACCATACAGTCCAACTTCGTAGTGCAAAACCATACAGTCCAACTTCGTAGTGTATAACCATACAGTCCAACTTCGTAGTGCATAACCATACAGTCCAACTTCGTAGTGCATAACCATACAGTCCAACTTCGTAGTGCATAACCATACAGTCCAACTTCGTAGTGCATAACCATACAGTCCAACTTCGTAGTGCATAACCATACAGTCCAACTTCGTAGTGCATAACCATACAGTCCAACTTCGTAGTGCATAACCATACAGTCCAACTTCGTAATGTATAACCATACAGTCCAACTTCGTAATTCATAACCATACAGTCCAACTTCGTAGTGCATAACCATATAGTCCAACTTCGTAATGTAACCATACAGTCCAACTTCGTAATGCATAACCATACAGTCCAAGGAAAAATTAATAAAATCGTAATGAAAATTGGTTCAACCATTTTAACTACAAACATTACACTCGAAAGGTCGGATATCCTCTGGGTTTTTCATATATATTTTTTTCAAAGATATATGTGAAACAACAGGTATGTATTTAGAAATTATGAATTATGTTTACAAACGCTAAAACGCAAATATTAGATGCTTGCATTTAACTATGCAATTGCCAAAATCATTATAATAATGTAATTAAAAGTTGTAACACGATAGGCTATGGAAATTAAATATGTAAATAAAAGTCAGAACATTTCTGATCATCTAAACATCACAAATTATACACGTTACCTTTCCAAAATAAAGTAGTTTGTACAGTTAAAAAATGTATAAAGATAAATTTGTGTCTACAAATTATGTTTTATTTATAATTTAATAATTATTTATTTTTTTAATCCTGACAATAATTCACAAAACATAGTTGAAAACCATAAGAATACTGTCATAAGAATTACTGTCTTTTTACAAAATTTTCTAGAGTTGTAAATTTGAAAAGCCATCTTTTTGTCGTACTGACATGTAAGTTTTAGGAATTACTGGAGGAATAATCCTAAATATTTGTCAAAGTTGTATCATTATTGCCTGTGACTTGGCTTTATTACGACCATTACACTCACACTGAGGATAGTAAAAGTTTCCTTATTTTTCACTTGTATTTATTGTATTGAGAACTATTGCGCAGATATTGTCAGTGTAAGATAAAAATAATAATGACGCTTCTTCCATAATAATTGTATAATGAACGCCCAGAAGTACTTTACCTCTATTTTTATGATAATAGTTTTACTAAATAGGACTTGAGTAGGTTTATTCACAAGTTCTATTAGGAACTCAAAACCACTTTCTCTTTTGGCCTGGAGTGATTTGTTCATAGTATCGATAGCCATCGTGTTTCCTGTCAAAGAGGTGATGTTAGATGAAGTGTAATATATAAAAGTTTCAATCCTTATATAAAATGTAATCGACAACTGAGAGATGGATTACAATCAAAGATCTTCATTTAGTAAATCAACATGTTTTGTTATTCGACGTCTCTAGTTCTGTTCAAATAGTCACATAAACGTGATATTATCGCTTGATAGTAGAGTGATTGATTGGTTAATCCTGTACACTATCGCATGTTAAAATTGTTGTAAAAATCTGAATATGTTATTATATGAAAATATTTTTAATTAATAAAATTTATAAGAGAGTTAAAAGACCTCGAAAATGTTTTTATATTGCGTATTGAATTTACCAAGTCCATAGTTTAATTATTCTCATTGCATTTAATCAAAACTCTATTAGACGAAATAATGTTACCTTGCAGTTATGCATTATCAAGCTCAATTACATTTTAACTGTTGATAATGCTAACGTAAAACTTTAATAAAATGAAAATAATGAGAAACTGACTGTACCATTTGTGTCGTGTAATATTAGAACGGAATAAAATATCTTTAAATTATCACCTACAAACAGCTTCAGGTGCCATCCACTGCAAACAGCCTCTTCAGATCTCTACTCTTCATTGTATTATAAGGTCTTTCCTGTGACATAAACTACTTCCCTCTTCCTACAGATGTATCTTTCTCGATATATTCTGTCCCTCTTTCGCCTTAACTTCCCCCTACTATGTCTTCATCCTCTCGCGTTTCTCCTGTTTCTTTTTTTTCAGCTCAAACGTAAAGTATAAGATGACCTGTAGTGATGGGTGAATGACACCGGGCAACAGGTGTAGCCTGTGGTATTATTGGCGACCTCTAACAGTATTTAGCCTTACCTGACCAAGTGAGGCTCTGTTCATGTTTGAGTGGAGCGTCCTTTCCCTAGTTGATTGTTAGAAAAACATGAAGAGAGAAAAGAAAATATCATGTTTGTACGGAATATCACAACAACTCAACGTTCTGCTAAAATAGAGCTCGAGATGCCTATTAGTCTTCAGTTTCGTTGAAATTTCCTCGACAACAATAATAAACCTAGCGGAGAAAGATCAAACAGAGCACTCAGGAGTATTCTCACTGCTAATAGAAGAAGCATCCAACAAAGAGGGTAAAATAGGCCAGAAAGACATTGAGAAAGATGAAGAAGGACCACCCCGCTCCCACCACTAGGACAATCTGGAGGGATACATGACCCACTGAAAAGAGGACAGGAGTATAAACTGATAACGTTGACAAGGTTTCTATTGGGGCATTGTAGACTCAACGAATACTTTAGAACCATCGGAATAGAAAATTATAGCACCTATAAATATTACCAAGAGGGGGAGTTTGATAGTCAGCTGATATTGTTCCATTAAAATACAGAACATGTTACAACTTGCAAGTATTATCAATGCCGTTCATGCATGAAAATAATAAAAAGGTTTCAGTTATAATGAGTAATTTGAATTAAAAGTGTAATTAAAAACTCATTAATAAAACCCATTGTCATTAACTTCTTTTTTTTTAAAGAACGAAGGTATAAATTGTATAGAACAGACGGGAAATGAGGTTTTCCAGATTCTATCAGTTCCACGTACAACCATTATCATGTAAGCGATAAGACACTGTTACTCAATTTGCATTGTTGCTTTTTAATCAAGTGTTATTCTAGACAAGTAACACGATTTCGCTTTCCAAGTGACAGGAAGTAGTTAGCGGAACTAGGCTGTTAGCGAATTGCAGCCTCTGGTCATCTGCATGCATGGGAGGTCAGCTGGTGACCTCTCTATTGTAATCAGTATTGATTTATTACCGTCTCTACACCGCACTTCCCTTCCCAATTAGATTTATCGCTATGTTGACCTTCTTCTTCTCCACCTGCACTACTCGCCTATTGTTCTCTACTATAACAATGACATATTACTCTCTACTAATAGTTCATGTACTTGAATCTCTATGAGTATACCGCTGAGAATAATTGCTTACACTACATCACATCACGCTAATTTCACAATATACTTTTTCTCACCGTAGACCTATATTGTGAAAGATTAATTAGCTCTCATTATTATTTCTTCCTATTTTCAATTCAAACAGGATATTTATGAGTCTTTTAGTGTTATAAATTTCTCACGTTGGCCTATACGAAATATTTATGTGAGGTCGAGTTTTTGCAGATATTTATGTTTTGAAGTCCTCCAAGTCTGACAGGTGGTTTTGGGATTGATCTCTGTAGCTCAAATTCTTCAACCGATTTTAATTAAATTTGGAATATTTGAATATAAACATATGTGTGCTATATCTCGAGAAGTCTTTTTTTTCTCTTTTTTCCCTTTTTTTTTTTTTTTTTTTCATTTTTCGATAACTCAAAATTTGTTAGTAGCTGCAATAACAAAAAACACAAAATTAAAATTTTCACAAAATCGGCTCTATCAATTTTAGTCAAATTTTGCTCAAGTGTAGCTTCTAAGGACCCAAACAACAACGTAGTGATCACCATCTCCTCATAATACCGGTTCTTGAGTTATCATTTTTTTTTTAAATCTGCAATAGGGCTATAATAAAATTAATAATTTCTCAAATTCGGATCTACCGATTGTGTTCAAATTTTAATGGAATGTGAAAACTAATGACGTAAACCCACTTGTAAATTTGCAACCATAACTATAATTATGGTTCAGGAATTATCAAATACGGTTTACGCTGAGGACATGTTTATGGCACAAGCAATGCAAGTTTAGGTCGTAAACAAAGAAGTTGCAAGTTTAGGTCTTTATATATATATATATATATATATATATATATATATATATATATATATATAAAGAAACAAAAAGACGACGATTGAATGATTAATACATCAACTTCAATGGTTACTTGTGCAAAATCATATGCCATTCCTTGAGATTTGTGCATGTGTAACAACTGAAGATGTCAACTTAGTAATTGAAACGCTATCTTGTGGGTATGTTTGTTTGTTGTGGAAATTGGAGTGTTTCGTTAACTGTTGATTACAAACTTTTCACAGGTTTAACTGAATAAATTAATGTAAGTGATATCTAGTTAGAGTTTCTTTTGATATAGCAAGTCTTCTTTCACTGTATGTTTACTTTGTAATAAGTTTTGAACTAAGAATAATGCTGTAACATATTACTTTAGTTAACAAACTTTCAGCAACATATTCAGTAATTTAAAAATATCTTGCCTTTACTTTATTGAAATTAACAAAGAGGTTTTAGATACTGTATAGTTCTTTGACATGCAGTTAAAGTTAACTCTTAAATAAATTAAAGAAGCAACAACGAGATGATGTATTATGTTGTGATGAGGGGTGTAGTGCCGTGTGAGGTAGCAGAAGGTTCTAAAAAGTCCAGTTAAAACAGTAATTCAAAACCTCCATTAATCCTAAAGTAAACTAATAAACAAAGAAAGTAACAATTCCAGCCTACTTCCGCTTTAGATACAATACCAATTTCTATGTATGTGAAGTTGAAATCAAAATTATAATTTACAATTGCATTCCCTTTATTTAACTGTAGGATATTCCATGTTTTTTAGTCTATTAGAGTATTCAATGAGTAGGGGTTTTTATTTTACGTTCTTTTCTTCCTAATTTTTATAAGGTGATGATGACTGAGAGGTTTTTGCTTTTAAAAAACAAAAAAATCAAATCTAATTTTGTAGTTTCGTATAAAACATTGGAGCTATATTGAGCCGTACACAGATGGATTGTTAAAAAAAAAAGATGAAAAAAACATAAAATAAACACTCTTGGCCCTTGAATATTCTAATAGCATTAGGGTCGGAAAAGAACAAGAATTTGGTCAAGAGAGGCCTGATAAGAAAGATGAAAGGGAGGGATTTAACCTGAGACTACATGAAAAAAGGTGGATATCCAACATAGGTCCCTCAGATTTCAACGCCTATACTCCCTTAAGGTGAGTCGCGAGGATTAAAAAGTTGGAATTGGACAAATTCAAAACACGGCATTTATAACTAATAATTATAAATTATTTACAATGATTTCTGATGAAACATTGTTATTCTTGGCAACACCTGTATCGCGGCGATGAAACATCCGAAGGTCGCTGAGTACAAATCCGAAAGTTCCACGAAACATACGAGTACATAGTTTTTGCGGTTTAAAGGCGAGAAATCCCTATTCATCATCTCCTTAAACAAAATGTTGAAAAAGGTCTTAAAAGAAAGACTCTTAGACCCTGAATACTCTAATAACTTCAGGGTTGGAACAGAACAAGAGTTGATCTCGAGATTGAAACTAATTAATTTCAACATTCTGCAGAATTTTTAAAGAAGTTTTTGCTGTGAAGTTTTTATAAAACGGCTAGACGTATGCCTATCATGCATAGTTGACTTATGACAATGTGTGTTTCTGATTTCAAATTGTTCAGAATTTACTTAGAAAACTGTACCATTGGCATACAAATTATTTACGATATCTGTCAATAGTAGTTGTTTTGTTTTGTTGAAAACTGTTAAAGTAAAGAACATCAATAAACTACTAGTAATATAAATTGCATTACACTAAAAAAGTCCCCTTAGTATAATAAGTGATGGAAAACAATACACAAACTTTCTCACTTACCCATCCCCAAAAGCAAATATTAAAAAAACATATTCGTCACCAATTACGTCAGTTCGATAGTTGTCGATCAAAAAGTGAAAATAAACCATGGATTTATGTATAAAATAGTGCTTATACCGTGCGTTTCCAAACTTCAGGGTATGATTTCTTGAGTCAAAATAAGTAAATAATGTGCCAATGAACACATGTCTTTAATTCAGTTTTCGGTATGTGCCATTTTGTGTTTTCTTTAAATGAAAAAAATATTATATTCTGGAAATAAATTAGATATCGAGTCCAAATTATCTATACAGGCTATTATCTATGTACCAAAAACCAGGGCTATGATTTGTATACATTCAAAATAGCAGCCGTTTAAAATGTTTAATGTTGAGTATATCGACACAATAATACAAAAAAATTACAAACGATCAGAAAGTTTTCTTTTTTATTGACAAACAGAATGAGTTTTGTAATTTTACTTTATTTGACATTAAAAATTTTAAACGGCCGTCATTCATATATATAAAACAAAATCTTAGTTTTTGGTACATTGATAAAAGGTCATATATATATATATATATATATATATATATATTATATTATATTTCGAAATTGGACTCTATACTTAGTTTGTTTCCAAAAATATATTTTTTCTAAAAAAAAATTGACTGCCAAAAAAATTAATTTTAGGACATACAGTACGTTCTTAGGAACCTTTTTAATTATTTTGCTCCAAGTAACCATATTTTCAAGTTTTGAAACACCAAATGGTAGTTTATAAATTTAAATTGCTCCAAAAATTGCTTTGCACTTAAACGTGTATCTAACGTAAATGGTATTCAATTTTAATCGAACTTTTAATGTGACGGTGAAGATACATTTGGGTTTTTTAACCAATTATTCCTAACTGTAATTTTTCACGATTTTACACATGAGATTTAGGTCGTTAATCCTAACATTTGAAAGACATCTATAAACCATTCGTCCTTTATAATAGCCACATGGATAATTTGTTGTTGTTTAACCAATAACAACTAACAAATCGACTTTTTGGAGAGGTAATGACCATTGTATTTAGGTTCTTCGAGACTACACTTGAGCAAAATTTTATGAAAGCCTCTACAGTAGATTTTGAGAATATCGTAATTTTATGGTTTTATGGCTAAATTTTGAGTTATCGAAAATATAGAAGAAAAAAAGTCCCGAGATTTGACAAAACATAAATACAAAATTGTAATAAAATAGGTCCACATGTTTGGTCTGATTCCAAAAACCACCCTTAATTGAACTCAAAATGAATATACATGGAAAGAACTTAACATTTATTGTGAGCCATCACATAATAAATCCTAATAAATCATGAATAGATGGAAACAAATTACCTGGACACTTTATCTTGTAAATTGAACGCTTCGTATACAAATAGTTTTGTGAGCCTCATGAGACGTAAGTGCATTGAAGGAAATGTAAATTGAATAATGGCATAAAGCATCAAGGAAATAACATGATAAAATACATTATTTCGTATAAATTCATAACACGAAATATTGTTTTGCCTGAAGGAGAATAGGGTTCGTATAATAAACCCATTTGTCAATGAAACGTTTGTGTGCTACATAATCTCGCGTGTTGTGAAACAATAATAATACAGAGCCGGGCTAAGCTTGTACTCTGTAATTTATAGCTCGAATTACTTTCCTACATTCAAAGCAATTGGCAATATCATGATTTGCTTGTGAACTGTGTTAAACGGCCTTATGTATAATATAATTACAGTTCTGAATATTGGTCTGTGGTGCAACGCAGTGACGTCATTTAATGCTGTTAAATTAATATTTTATACGACTGTAAATTTATTGATATCCAATACGTAATTTTGTACACTTTATAGCGTCAAGTCGACTTTATGATTATTTTAACCCAAAAGACGTAAATTTAAATTACTGAAACAAATTAGTGCTTAGTGGTTCCATCAAATAGCTGTACAGTTGTTATCTGATATTCAACACGAATGAGTAATGCTTTCAACACTTTCAATGAGAGATTAAGTACAAACGACCTTTGTACCGTTGGATGGATAAATAGTGGAATGTTAATTAAACTGTATTTGTCTACAGTTGTTGACAAAGTGGCATTTTGTTCATTTAAATTAGTTTGCAAAACAGCTGATTTCTCAACAGTTTCACTTTGCCCACTACTTTGCTCACTCCGAATGGCAACCGAACAAAACGAAATTTAGGTTAAGTTTATTTGAATTGATTTATAATATACAGGAAATGTCCCGTATGTAGGTTATATTAATTCTTACATGTAAAATAACATAAATAAACAAAAAACAACGTTTTAAAGTTGAAAAGGGAAGTAATTATTCATGAAGATGACTGACAGTGTATGTACAGGGAGCGTATTTTTCGTTTGCCGAGTTTTGAATTTGGCAATCCCGTTTCCTCAACAATACACCTAAGTTATTTGTAATATTCATAAATAACCTCAGTTTTGACGTGAGAACTTCTACTCAGTGTTCTACATATACGGGACATTTCCTGTATATTATAAATCAATTCATATAAATTTAACCTAAATTTCGTTTTGTTCGGTTGCCATCCGGAGTGAGCAAAGTAGTGTGCAAAGTACTGGGCAAAGTGAAACTGTTGAGAAATCAGCTGTTTTGCAAACTAATTTAAATGAACAAAATGCCACTTTGTCAACAACTGTAGACTAAGTATAATGTGCAATTCGTGAGCAAAGTGTCTTTTTTAAACTCGATAAAATTGACGCACTCGGCAAAGCCTCGTGTGTCAACATTTTTCTCTCGTTTAAAAAAGTGCCACTTTGCTCACTAGTTGCACAAATAACTATTGTTATTGATAACTTGTTTCTGAACTTGGGTAAGGTTTAATCACTCTTATAAAAACAGTGCAAAAATATTGTAGAAACCTTCTCACTCACGTATCATAAGACCTATATGAAAAAATAAAAGCGTCAAGCGTGTAGTAAGCACATAGGGAAGTTATTTTTATAAAATCGAAATATTTTAGACTGCAGTTTAAATTGTATAGACAGAGAGCCACGCGCGTGAAATTATAAGGGTCCTTGGTTTTACTTACGGATCATAAGTCTATGAAAATGCAATTAATTATTTAATGGCTATTATCTCACAAAAACTGCTTTTAAAATTTATACGCTACGCATTTCTTTTTGTATGTTTAAATTAAGTTGTATTCATCGTACAAAAAATTATAATATATGATTTCGCACTGAAATTTACCTTCAAATCTAAATAATTTGTTTTCAGATTTATAGGTCACGTCAAAGGGGTGGGACACATGATATCTGACATTTAAAATTTGACATAGCGCCAACATATAATTTTTTTGGGTCAAATAAAGATACATAATTTTAATCACGATACTTTCAAGCTTTATTTGATACCGAACACATAGTATTTAAAAAAATATTTTCCGCTCTATTGTTTTTTAATTACTTCAAGTACTTTTTGTTGGTGCTATATTTTTCCAATTTGTTGAACAATACAAATTCAAGGTTTGAAATAAATAGGATTTATCTTCTTGTTTGTGTAGAATGGTTGCGACTTACAAACAGATAGACACAGAGACAGGCGAGTGATGTTATAGGTATCCTTGGTTATAAAATATTAGTTGGTTAGTTATTAGTGAAAAATAACGTAAACTTACTTCACTTGTACAAAGTAGCGTAACGTAACGAAAATCGTATTTCATAAAAATAGGGCGGTCAATGTTCAGTTTAAATTTTTTGGCAATTATTCCTGAATCGTTATAGTTTTTCCCTACGATTATGTGCACGGGTTTGGGTAATAATATTCACTACTTATTCAAGCTGATTTTGAGAAATTACGTTTTCATGACTATTTTTGTTTTTTACTGCAAACTCACGAACCGGTATTTTTTGAGAGATTGCAACAAATACGTTTTATTTGGATCCTTAGAAGCTACATGTGAGCAAAATTTAATCAACATCATCGTAGCCGATTTTTATAAAGTGATAATTTTGTGCTTTTTTTCTCTACGTAGCAAATTCTACATTTTTAATTACACAAGAAAATGAAAAAACGTTCAAAAATATACATACATTTCATATTTCATAGTATCAGTCCACACGCTTTATGGTAAACAGACAGACAGTTTTCAAAAAAAAAAATGTAAAAAAAATATAATAATAAGATTCTGGGATTCTCAAAATGGAAAAGACTCAAACATAAAACTTGATAAAGTCAAAAGTTACATGAAATTTAATAAAAGATTCAAGAACATAATTATTTCCTCTACAAGATTGTATTCTATTAATATAACCAGACTTTCTTCAGACGATAATCCATTGTATATTTAATTTAATCTGTAGACATAATTAATTATTTTATAATCATTTAAATTGAGCCGTCTGTTTCTTAGATTTAGATATAAGCAATAAAAGGTTATAGTTTTTAATAAAGATAATAAATATCGCTTTCAATCGCCTCGTGATGTGATAGTGCAACGCACACGCTGCAGCGGTTTTAAAGGCATAAAGAGTTTATTTAAACAAATTGCACAAACTTTCTCACACACAATCGAAATACCAACCAAACAAAACTATTCGTCACCATAATGTCAGTTTGGTAGTTGTCATTAAATAGTGAAAGTAAACTATAGACTCCGTCTCAGACTTTTACATTATTAAAAAACATATTTATATATTTAAATAAGGTCTAAGCTAGTTTAAATTGTGTAATAAACGTCTAAACATAAATATTATCAGATGAAATTAAGTTTAAAGATTTTTTTTTTTAAATTATACCTTAACGCTATTTTTCTATTATTTTAAATCTTCTACAGTGCTTTAAGCAATTAATTTTCATGATTCACAAAAATTGGTGTAGTTGAGTTCCTTGGCCGATTTTGGGATTTTTTTACCGATAAATAACGAACGATCATTTTTGAGTGGCAACCAATAAGATTTGTTTGAGGCTTGTACAACATTTCATTAAAATCTTTATAGCTTATTTTGACAAAATCGTAATTTTGAGTTTTTTTTTTTTTTTTTTTTTATGGCAGCTACCTCCAAATTTTGAACTATTGAAGAAATGAAGAAAAAAAGGGAAATAATTCCCGAAATATCCCTACATAACGAAGTTGATTGATATCGGTTTAAGCGTTTGGATTGTAGAGCACTATATTTTTTTTTTTAGACTCGGAGGCTTTCAAAACAAATATTTCCTTGGGAAAAACCCCCGGTTTTAACCTATTACATAACTTTCTCTGGCTATGTATATATGAGAATTTAAAACAAGGAATGAAGTTAGTAACTAAATTTAGATAAAAAAATGTACGTGAGTATTGGTTTTTTATGAATGATTTCAAACTAATGAATCGAACGTAAAAAGTTTTAATCTTTTTAGTCGCCTGCAATCTCACAACTTTCTCATTAAAGATAAACTGATGTAAGAGGCGGAAATTTGTTTATAAATATTCAACCTGTCGTTTAAAGAAAATAGATATTTT
The DNA here is from genome assembly GCA_963513935.1 of Aphrophora alni. Classification (NCBI taxonomy): domain Eukaryota; kingdom Metazoa; phylum Arthropoda; class Insecta; order Hemiptera; family Aphrophoridae; genus Aphrophora; species Aphrophora alni. The sequence goes on along the minus strand of OY740767.1, from coordinate 104,465,964 downwards.
AAATATCAATATTATATAACAAAGGCATTAGATGTAAGAAAGTTGTTTTATACGGCTTTCATTACAACTCGATTGTATATATTAATTAGATTTCAGTTAGATTACAATAATTATTTAACCAATTTACATAATTACAAGAAATAAAAATGTATTTTTTTAATCAGGAAGTTAGCATCACATATTCGATCAATGTAGTAACAATCATTACCTCATAGAGAAAACTTAAAAATTAAAACTATCCAATATATATTATATAGTTTTAATTTTTAAGTTTTTTCTATGAGGAGAAAATTAGATACTCTTTGTAATGTTTTGGAGAAATTTTCCCTCTTTTTCCCTTTGTTACTAAGTTAAAAAAATTAAGTCAGGCTTTTTGGTGCTAAATTCAGTAAAGAGATTATTTAAAACTCCATGATAATCGGTTCAGTTGTCTGGACTGTAAAGCCACATAGGGTATCTTAAAATCTTTCGCTTTTTAAAAAATGGATGTGTTGATTGATAGATTTTTTTGAAACAACCAAAAAAACCAAAATTTTAAACTTCTACACAGATCCATCAAATTTATGTACTGCTATTTTACAACTATCAAATATATTAAGCTGTAAGAGAAATAGTTATTTAAAACTGCATTGATTCAATATAAAAGGTTGTGAATATAAGCGTTATGGAAGCATTTACTGAATAGTGGATGTGTTTAGCACGTGACTATCATAAATCTGATATTAGAATTGAACTCGACGTTTTAAATACACAAGATAATAATTACAAGAGAGCCAGAAGTAAAACAATTTTTATGTTGATGCAATTGAAAACAGGCAATCGTCATAATAATTTTTTAGATTTTTACGAAATATATCTATGATCTTTCTTTAAAAAATCTCATTTCATTTATGTGTCAACAATTAAACATAAGGTTGTCAAAAGTAAGTTCTTAAATTTTATAAGCGATTTTATAGACACTTAGAATTTTAAAAGGAATTATCACGAAATTCAGAATTATTTATAGTTGGTAGTTGTAAATCTTAATAGCCACAGCAGTAAACCAGTTTCTAACCCGGGCCCATCTCTAGTAGATGAGGAAGTGTGAAAGGATTAAGGACTAACACCTATTTAAAAAACACACCTTATGTGTCAGGATACGGTGAAACCTTGACTGTGTTTTTCGGCGGATAATAAATCAGTATGTCGAAAATAGATTAAAAGGTTTATTATTTTAGTATTATTTACTTGAAATGAGCAACTCTTTGGGAAACGTTAATCACTTAATAAAAGAGAACGCAACTTGTTACAACAAATACGTTTTCCGCCACAAGACGACATTTCAGTGATTAAAGATTCAAGATTTTCTATTGCCATTAAGCATAGTTACATTCAATAGACAAAGTCAACATTTAACAGTCTATCAGTGATTAAGTGTATCTGCTCCTATTATTAGCCTTTACAGTTTTAGTTCTAAAACATTTTTGTCTGTTTTAGTTCAGTATCAAGAAGGTTTGTTTACGTGTAACAATTGAAGATGATGACGTAGTTACAGAAACGTTGTCTTGTTGCGAAATGAAGTGTTGCGAGTTTTCAATCATCTCACGATTACTGCATTAGTTGTATAAAGATTTAACCTTTTATTATTGATATATTAAATTTATTACATTCATACTTAAGCATTAGATAACATTTCGTCTTATATTAGATAAGCGTTTAGACACTTGCTCGTCTTACATTAGATAGGTTTCAAGAATTTGAACAAATTTAATCTTATATATATTGATCTAATCTGAAATTTCAGAAAAGTATAACGGACGAAACCAACGTAAATTTTAAAGTCGTGTTGTATTTTATTGCTTGTACTATCTATTTATAATTTATAGAAAACAAATTACGTGCTTCTCGGTTGTAATGTAAAATTGGCTTAAAACGCTTTTTATTAAACAATAAATTATATTTTATACTCTATGCAAATACGTTTTAGATTTGTATAAAAGTTAGCGTTTATAGTATATGATGAGGTTCGTTTTTAACAATATATGGTTCAAGCTACCTTTATAGTTGGTAGGTACAAATAACGTAGCAAGTTGAAATATATAAGAAGAGTTGCTTTTCTTTTACTAACGATGTTAGACCTGTTAATTTTTCAAAAATTATTTTTTGTTTTACAGTTTGAGCAAGTTACTAAGTGTTTAAATTTGTAATTCTGGAAATCCAATATATAAATACCGTCTCCTTAAGGGTGATATTGTTATATTATTATTACCATTTTAAAGTTAAGTAGATTATATTAAATTAGTTAAATCTAAATTAGTTTCTGGGATTAATTAATAGAATTTTTCTCTATTAAGATATTTGTTATGACTTTACTGAATTGGGCTATTGACTATAATCCCGATGATAAACATATATAACTGGATTACTAATGAATTGAGACAAAAAAAATTCATACCAAATTAAGATTTCCTTAATTCCTTTAATCACTTTACTGCTGATTCATTCGGGGAGGAAAGTTCTTTCATCTAGTCATCCTTCTTAAACTATGATGGGCTTATCTAATCAAGTGAAACCAAATAAAATTTTCCACAATAAACATTTAAACTTAGTTATTAATCGTGTTTTTGTTATATATTTACTGTTTCAGTTTCTGTGTTTTATTAATTTAAAATTTTTTACATTGAAATAATTTTTTGTAGGGGGTGGAGAGATATGTTTGTTCTCCAATTTCCCAGTAAGTTTCTTTGTTCTACTAGTAATTGGTTAGAATAATAGATTTATTATTATTGTTGTACATTATATTACAACTTTGGAGAAATTATAACACTATTGATCTTGTATATTGTTTTTATGTTGGTGGTATTGCATTTGGGGCACGGCCGAATTGTTTTCTTTATGGGTTAAAGCATTGGCTTTGTCTGTTGCAGTTCAGTACCAGAATGTTTGTGTATATGTAAAAACTGAAGATGATGACTTACTCATCGAAACGTCTCCTTGAAGAAATGCGTGTTTATTGTGGAAAATTGTGTTTTGTTTCGTCTGGTCATTGAAGTTGTCATAAGTGTCGCTCATTTCAAGTGATTACCAACTTTACTAGATGTTTTGGGACAACCGTTAAGTCCTAATACGTCTTGAGGTAGACTTAAACAGTTTATTTCTTACGTATTCATGATTTCTCGAGGCTCGACCCCTCGAACTTAGGATATTCATGTTTTCAATAATATAATTTGTCTTATCGATTTGTATTTTGTTTGTTTTTAAACGGACGAGTTATTGAGTAAAGAAAATCATAGGGTGAAACTGTGCCTCTCTCTGTACCAAGACTTTGTGGTGGAAACCCATGAAGGAAAGGACAAAACAGCCTTGTATGATGCCACATCAGAGTCAGGAAGTTGCAAGTATATATTCCTGTGAGCTCGGGCTGATTAATTCCCAGGAGTTTCGATCGTCTCAGTTTACACTCTTACATTTTGCGTCCAACATTTTAAATTTGGGTTCACACTCTAGTCAATTGCTCTCGGATCTCCACATTTCTTATTCTTTACAACAGCCATAATAACGACATTAAAATACGACTAAAATAACCTAAAAACAAGACGTTTTAAATAAGTTTGAATTACAAACGGAAGCAAAAACACATTTAAAAAATACAACAATGGAGTAATATAGAATACAAAAAATGGTAGCAACCAAACAGTATTATTAAACAAGAGCGACAAGCTTGTAAAGATAACTCTGGTTCGCTCAACGCCCATAAATCTATTCCTCAACTACTTCACCTCTTGTACTCATAAAAGTAGTAAACCAAACAAATAAATCATACTTGTTTATTGTAACAATGGCAGCTTGTCATTTTAAATATTATTATTTACTTTGGAAACATTGTAAATGTGGAAACATTTAAACTGGTTGACATGATAACAGTAGTGAATCCACTATATAGAATGAACACAACACAACAAGCCTACTTAAATTTACTGCCTCATGAGTCAGTGAAGTGTGACTATTCAAATAAATTTAACCAGTAACATCTTCATCATCAATCATAAATATGAATTATATTTACATTAGTAGAATTAAAACTACCTTAACCAAGCAATTTATGTTTACCACATTTTCAGCAAGCACGTGTTTAAAACATATTTCGTCAAGATAAGAAGCATGTTTTAATTCTTTTATTTTTTTTAATGTCTAAAAATTTGACCTTGTAATTTAAAATTACTTGATGACTATAAACCTAAATGATGATGGAGCTGCCATACATCAGTCTGAATTAATGTTATTCAAACAATGTAAGTTAACAATAAATTTAATTTTTTCAAGGTAATGTACAACTTGAATGTTATGTAAAAGTTTTAGATGTAAAATAAATAGTTATTACTGATAATCAATAAATTAATACGTAGTGCCTTTTTATAAAAACGTGAAAAGTACGAAGGCATACACAGTGAAGAGTTTTTACTAAATTTATAGTTTTCAATGTTTATATTGTTGAAATTTTTTAGCTTTCTTCATACAGCAAATATTCAAAAGTTATTCACATTTTTAACGATAATATAGTTTTTAAATTTCTCAAGGAAACATAAAAATGATATTAACTGTCGTTGATCGACGTCCTTCAATTTTGATAGAATTTCGAGCTCTTATAGTTATTACTTTTTTTTTACTTTATTTCTATAAATTTCATGCCTCTAGTCGAATTATCAAAACTTTCGTTTTAGAATTTAAGGATGATAAAGATTACCATGGGCAGACTTTGATAATTCATTTAATGATTGAATTTATACGTAAGCAATCTTTTAATTTGTAGTAGTAAATAATATCACAAGTTCTCATTCAAGTCTTACTCTCTACCATAACTGAAATCAATAAAAACAAATATTCCTCCTTAAAAAAATATATAACAGACATGATCAGGTTTTATTTTTATATCTTTTAACTATCACTCTCGTAATGAAATATTCCCCAACGTATATTGGTTGCAGTCACATTGCATTCCTTAAAAAAAAAAAATGAAAACAAATAATAATAATAAAATGAAGACGTTAATTGAGATCAACTTATAAAGATACAATGTTTCTTCTAAATACAATCATTAACTGTCCCATGCAACATTTTAATCCCTTGCAATTGTTTTTAAAAGATATTGGATGGCAATAACACATATTTCGGACTACATTATAACTATATATATATATATATATATATATATATATATATATATATATATATATATATATATATATATATATATATATTATTGGTGAAATTATTAAAAATAAAATTCTTTTATTCGATTCACAGATCATAGTTCATAAGACGCTTAACAAATAATTAAAATAGCCAAAAATATTTCTTCACGTTGTTTCTTTTAAAAATATTTATTTTTATTTATTTTATTTTACTGGACTCATTATATAATTAAAATTTAAACATATATAATGGTATATGAACATTATATATAACATGGGGGTAAATCTTTATCACTAAAAGCTTTAGTCTGATTATAAGATATGAATTTTTGATTTGATCAGAAGAACCTTACCGTTTTTAAAACACAATTCTTCTCTGATATACAGTAAAGTTTGATGTGATGAAGTGACCTCTTTAACCATAACCTGAGGATATTTTCTGTAGTATAGCATCTGATATTCATGCGCAATTACGTTTTACTTGACAGCTTGTTCATGTTGATTCGAGAAAATCATGGTTGCAATTTTCCTTTTTTACATGAAGGGGTATAATTTGCGAGACGAATTACAGATTGTATGTCAAGTCCAGTTTGAGGATATAAATGCTCCCTAACACGCAATGTTAAAATGTCCAGGATGAATGAAACGTTTTTGAATTGAATATTTCTCTTTATATAGTTCATTTCTATGTTGTAAAATTTATTCAAAGCAAATAATTTTCAAAAAATCTAGTTTTATTAGGGTTATAAACTACTTATTATGTTTAGTAATACCATAGAAATAAATCACGTAGAACATTTTGATATGGTTACCTTTGAATAAAATACTGGTATGATCTTCCCCTTACTGTAGCTTACGGTAAATGCTATACACATCTCAAGTTGTGAGTGGATAAGTTTTTAAAAACTGTAGTACGAAAACGTACTTGGGGATGAAATCACCGCGTATTCTCACAACTTGTGATTTCGTTCCAGTAAAATTTTTCAACTCTGCTATTCCGCCCTTACACTTCGTTTTTCACCTCATTTATTTTTGGTCACTTGTTATCTCCATTTAGTACTTATATATTTGGCAAAAATTCTTGTCTTCGTTATCATTTTAATTAATTATTTATTTATTTGTTACCATTTTCGTTTTAGTTTAAATTATATCGGTTTTTGTTGTAAATTTATTTCAATATTAATTAGTGGTAGCAATTGAAACTAATGTTAAAAATATTTTGCTATGACGAACATGCAGACAGAGAATTATAGAAGACACAATTTCATGCACACATAGTAGAACACATACTACATATGTGCATAGTGGTATGCACATAGAAGAAATTATTTTTTATGTTAATATTTGCACACATAGTCCTAAATTCTTCCCCAATTCGTATTCTTCTGGGTGAAAATTTGTTTTTGGCCCTAAATATCAGAGGACAGCGGTTTTAGAATATGGTACTCTCTTTAATTGTTGTTATTTCTGTACTTTTAAAACTCTCTCAGGTTTGTCATGTCTATTTTTTTTTAAACTACTTCTTACGATTTATAATATATTAGGTTTAGAGTTACATATTTAGTTTTACTTACAAAACACGTAGAATGATATTGTAATAATGACAAAATATTAACGTTTGCACTCAATTTATATTTATACTAAACAAATATTAAACTTTGTGGCGCAACAGCCTGTGAAGAGCCTGGTAAAAGATGTCTCAGTGGGGTAATGTGGAGTGTACACATCGGAATTCCAATTACCGTTGTTAAAGCATTCTGAAACATAGTTTGCTACTAAATTAATAATTGAAGCTTCTCAGTTGTTAACTTTTGGGTCAACACCATAAATTTTTGAGCCTCGACAGGGTTTGAACCCAGAACCTCTCACCGTTAAAACCAACCACTAGATCACCACCAATCACTTGCACTTAATCTATTATAGGTAAAATGTAGAAGTATAAAACTGATATTCCGATTAACATTACATTTATGTAACGTTTAGGACTTTATCGGTGTTGATATTTGTTAGAATAAATAAATATCAGTATACAGTAGAAACCAATCAACAAATAAAAAAATTGAACAAATATTAGAAATTATTATTTAATAGGAATTTTAACTTTCTTAAAGTAGGATATAAAATTATAATTGTTAAATTTAACATCAAGCTAATAACATTATAATAATTAGAACTAACCGTCTTATTAACTACATAGACCTTTAATGTATCCAATGCTCTACCGTTAGATGTATGTCATTTGACGCCTTGCTTTCCAATAGACCTCCACCTGTTTGATTATCTGATGACGATATGGTGAGGGAAAGTGCTGAACAAGTCAGTAGATGATTCACATTCTGCCTGTCATCCAATTTGAATAGATGATATTTGAGGTAATCATGTCCCGTGAGCAGCCAGAAAATAGTGACACCAGTTGTGGGAGTAATTGTTCATAAGAGAAGTCCTTTGTCTTGTAGTTGGACTTATCGCCTTCCAGTAGCGGCCATCTGGTATTGATCATTTAGCCATTGCTGCAGAGCTGAGTCCACTATCTACCTGGCTAAGGCGACTTGCTGCAGGTTGTGGTAGTCCTGCTCCTGCTTTCTCCGTGGTATAAGCGTGCTTGTTTCAACGGATTTAAAAGTGCCTTGGAATCTATTGGCTGACCACCCTTCTTTCTGAATAGCACAGATGCAACAGCTCTTTCGACAGATTTATAACATCCTGCTATCAGTTGGTTTGTTGGAGTATATTACGAAGAATGCAGTTTTATTTGCATTGGCACGGATTTTTTGGCTCTCTAGGAAATTGCAACGACTTCGCCATCAACGTTGCTGAAGAGAACACCAACTGTTACCGAACTTCTCGAAGGCGGTTACAAGGAAACCCTTCATTAGTGTGTCCAAACCATTGATTGGATGATCCGTAGGTATAGATTCTGAAACGGTGGTTTCAGACTACAACTTATATTAATAAGTCTGCAGGCGACCTGTGTAGTTTTGGGCAGGATTTAGCACTTTTGGGTGTCTTTAGATCAGAAAGGTAGTGTCTCATTTCTGGGCAAGTTTGTTGTTGAAAATTTGCCGGGCTATCGAATACACAAATGCCGGGACTTAAAGGTTAAAGCCATAATTCTATGTCAGCTTATCGGCTTTGCTGGTTGGAGTCACTGTATTTTAAATATTCCAGAGTCAACTATGTAAGTAGTCCAGTAACTTGCTGTTCCTTTCCCAAAATTTCATATCGCTTTTTACATACGGTTCAGCAGGGGTTCATCTACATGATTATCTACATCAAATCATGTCCCTGTTTTTCTTGATAATATTTATTTTCCTTAGGTCTTTGTGGTGCAGGACTGGAGTAATTTTGTAATTAAAATTGCATCATATTATCATAACGTTGTTCATACATATTAAGATAACATGTGTTGTTATATAATTTGTATCGTTTATCGCCAGATTTCCAGTTCAACAAAATTTGCTTCTGAATTAATTTCCGATCTTCACAGAACCAATGGAATAACCGGCAAATCTTTGAAAACACAAAATAATCTATCTTGAAATAACCAAGAAGTTCTCTTTAACCTGAGTATATTTTCTATAGTAAAGCATTCATGAGCAATTATGTTTTACTAGACGGCTTGTTCATGTTGATTCGAGCAAATCACAGTGGTTATTTTGTTTTATAAAGGAGTATAATTCGTGAAACGAATTTCAGATTATATATAAGTCCAGTTTGGAATGTAAATGTTCTCAAACACGCAATGTTAAAATGTGCACTTGGCAAGTGAAACACTTTCGAAGTAAATTAGTGAAAATTTTATAATTCTTTTTCACGATTTGTTTGCTGATATTTCTATAAATTCATAAGGTGTAATTTAAATCAATATTTGGATTGTTTTTAAAATTAAATGTAACAAAAGTTACAAATACACATATTTTACACTTTTAGCAAAGTTGATGAACATTTCATATTCCTGAGTGAAATAAAACCTATAAGTAAACGTAATTATTTACTTTTATAAAGTTCAAGGTTGTTATTTCATACGTGATTGTCTCTTAATATAAAACGATAACTACCAGAAAATGCATTGAACGCTTCGAGTAATGATTTCCTACTGTTGGGCAATCACTGTAGGTTATAAATATGCTGACACAACTAAGTCAAGTTGCAGTTTACAGTATACAAAATCCAAAATAATAATATTACTTTCCTAATTTGTGAATAATGTATTATTTTTAAATTTAAAAACCATCACTACCTGTGTTAAAACATTAAAATTAGAAGCTATTAGGATTTAAATTTACAAAATATTTTGAGATAGATCTGTATGTCTTCAAAAATCGATTTATATTAATAATTATTATAGATATCTTAAAAAAATACATAATTTTACAAAATAATTGTTCCAGTATCCATTATTTTAACTTTGGAATAATTGAATATATTTTAATTAATAAAAAACGAAAACTTGACCCAATGTTGTACGTACAAGAAAGAAAACTGCACGTAAATCCGTTTTATTAAGATTTTATAGTGGGGCTATTGATGGTTTAGTTTTATAGTTTATAACATGATTGTAACATGTGTTGAAGAAAAACGAAAGAAAACAATAAGATCTCAAACTTTGGGCGAGTGTGAAGAGAGATTTTGTCATATAATTTAATTTAGTATTTCGAAGAATACTAGATAGTTTGTGTTGAACCTTTCTGACTCCGGTGTAGTAAATTTCTGAAACCCAGGAATGACGTCACTACGTACATATTGAATTATGCAGAGGCTTGTAAAGCACTATTGTATTTGTTGTTAGGGTCATAATTTTATGGTTAGGGCAATAAAGCAAACTACTACCTTCAATAGCAAAATGGCTGAAGCATGGTGTTCATGTTCGCCGCTATGGAAGGCTTAACGCAGTACAATTATTTATGCATGGGCGTGGCTCAGGTATGGCTGATTTACGGTTCTCAACCATGCATTTGTCTGCAGCTAATCTGACGCGGAATAGTACTTTGTAATGCATTGCATGTAATTATTGACGTAATGATTTGTTTACGGTATTGCTTGTTTAATATTGATTTGATTACTTTAGGTTAATCTCAAAACTTTGATTTGATTTATGATCGTGTAATATTACTTTATTGTGAAACATACATTTGTCTTTTAAGTGGAGGATCATTTTCAATAACATACATACAATGTCTATATATCGTTATGCGTAAATGATCTTTATGGAGTAAATATAATAATAGTTGTAATACAACTATAAACGTAATAGAAATAACAACAATAATAATAAACATTGTAATTATTAATGTTATAAACTGAGTAATTATTTCATATGGAGGTAAACACATAAATATTAAAAATAGTATCTAGTCATTATAAATGTATTATTAAAAATTTTGAAAAAATGATTAGCTACTGTATGTCATGTGTTGCTTTGAAAATTATATTATCATAAAGGAAATCGTTTATGAAAACTATAATCATAATAAATATTGAACTGTAATTGTAGTCTAAATAAAACTTGAGTAGCTTATTCATATGTAATTAAAGAAATAAATTTTGTTATAAATAAAATGCTTCATGAAAACATAAATAATAAAACTAATAAATTGTGTAGTTATTATTATTATCTTTTTTTTAGTATGAAGGAAATGATTTATGAAAACGAAACTACCACTATTAGTAATAATAAATATAGTTATTATGAAAGTCGTAGAAATAAAAATTGAGTAGCTAATTCATGTTCATCTTTTTAAATAGCTTTTACCATAAATGTTTCATAAAAAAAAACAATAATAAAACTATTATTAGTTATAAATGTATTAAAAACAACATTTGAGTTACAATTCATTTATAGATAATAAGAATACAAGAAAAAAAAAACAATAATAATATAAAACAATAATTTATCTTCGGTTCCGAATTTGATCTATAAAACTTAAGATATTTGATTTTTGGTTACGTATCTTTACAGTCTTTTCTCCAAAAATGAATTTAAAAAATTAAGATATTTAATTACATTATTAAATCAATATTTCTCTAAATATGGTCCTTCAAACTTTATCATGGCGAGGTATCTAATGGCGGGATTATAAAGCACAAGAAAACCTTAATTTACGCTTCATTAGTACCTAGTCTTCAACAGCCAAAAACAACAGCAGAACAATATTTTGTTTAGTATTTAACAATGGAGTGACGTGTAAACTAAGAGATTAATAGTAAATACAACTTATATTAAAGTTTAACTCTTCAAAGTAGTTTATATTTTTAAATTATTATTTGGTTTTATACAACTTGTTTCTTATTTAAGAGATATGCGCTTCCAAGTATAACATAACTCATATAAATTGTAAACAATGCTCTAAAATAAACAAAGAAAATATATTTACAAATTTATAGTCTTGTATATATTCTGAAAGTAGTATTTTACCTCCTCTAACTATGTTTGTGATTCTGCCAAATAAAAAATTATTGAAACTCGAAACAACTTCAATTTTTTGTGATGGTGAAAATTTAAATATGTATATCTTTAAGTTTTAAGCTATACAAGTTAAAGATGGTTATACTCGAGTTGTTGTTTAAGCAATTTTATGTCTAAATAAGGAATTTCCTATTCACTGCGTAGTTAAGTGTAATCATTACTATTTGTTTTGATTTGTAGATAGACTTCATTTTTAGTCAAATATTAATAATATTACAAAGCAATTTTAACATATGCAGTTAATTTAAAATGCTACTTATTATGTGGAATTTAATAAACTAATTATTTAAATACACAGTGCATAAACTTCGCACTAACTTCCTCAACAACACACCTCAATACAAACCATACATATCATTAGTCGCCATATCCCCAATCATTTGTGTAAATAATTATTGCAAGTGAAAAAGGAAAGATTGTTTCTTTACAACTAATTTTTTCCTTAAGCGTTTTTATTAGAAATAAGTATGTAAGGAATCGAAATTATTTTTAATGGAAAAAATATATATTTACTGACATGTTATTCATTTTTATTTATTTTATTGAACCAGAGAGAGAAAGGAGAAACAAAATTTGGAGTTTTGGTCTTATGATCGCGATCCCCAAATTTTAATTCAAAAAGAAATCTACCGTATATGACCAAAATATGTACCCAATTTAATCAATTAATATTCGTCCTATTGAGTTTGTAAGGTTCTGCACGAATGCTTTGTACATATAGATAGAAAAAGACAAATAAGAGGCGTCTGAGAAACATTATTTCAAAACGGACACATCATCAAAAAACTCAACATTTGACAACCTATTCCGTAACTTTCTTTGCAATATGTATTTAAGTATTTTCATTTATTTTTATGGTGTTTAAATTTTGTTATTTTTTTAATTAAATAACTTTTGATTACCCTCTTTACTGTCATTACAGGTATGTCTTTCTGTCTTTACATCATGATTAGACCAAGTATTTTATTATTTATAATAACCCAAAAATGTTAAATGCAATACTTTTGACCGAGCAAACAACATTTATATATTAATATATAGATTAACCTTAATCAATTTTTTGATATACTTTAAAATGATGGTCTTACGAAATTTAACAAATTTTAAAATTAAATTATTAATTTAACATGGTTCATTTTGTTCAGATATACAGCAAGGTATATTGTTATGTGGAAGTGTGATTAGACATATTTTAAATAATTTAAAAATTATACAATATATATAATTTATCAATCATTTTATAAATAATATATGTATGATTTATCTGATCACACAGGTATGTGTTCAAATAAAAACTACACCTCTTAAGCATATGGTCAATGATTTAAAACAATTGACTTTTCCATCACTGAACATATCAGAGTGTTTACTTTTTTATAAAAAACAATTATAACATTTTTTTCCAGAACACTTTCCAATCACTATGAAACAAAAAACAAAATTAATTTCCAATTACCAAAACATAAGTTGGAAACAGAAAAAATCTGGTTTATATGTGCAGAAACTTATTTTATAAGCTTCCTAGGTAGGCCTACTAAGGAGATAACGATGTTGGGTGTTTTAAAAAAATGTGTAAAAAATGTTGATAACAAGGCCATGTTATAATGTTGAAGACTTTTTAAAATTATGATTTCGTGGATTTTTTATAATGCATAAGTTTAAATCAATTTAAGACGTTTATATTGATAATGTTAACATTTTTATAGCTGTGTTATTTTTAAAAACTTTATGTAACAAATAAATAAATCTAAGAACACAACTTTTCACTAATAAAGAACATATTGAGAAATGGGTATGATAACTAATAATATGTTGTTGTTTTTTTATAACAAAATGTGAGTGAAATTTTTTATTTAGTTAAATTCAGCTATGGTTAATAGCACAATATTCCTTATGTGCCAATGATAATGCAAATAAATGGGCTGGTACAATTTGTTTCAGCGTTAAGCAGTAAAAATATGCTTAGGATGGTTAATCAAGAAGCCCATCGTATGAAGAGACAAAACTAGAACATCTTATAAATCGTTGGAAAATAGTTCTCGACATTTATGAAGAAAAATTGCTTCGCAATACTGCGCCAAGAAACTGACAGTCGTGTAAAGTATCGTTCGACGTCTTGAAACAAATGTTTGGAGACACAAAATTAGATTTATTAAGATGGGGAAAAACAGATAGTCAGTAGTTTTACAAAATAATTTATTGTGCGCCGGAATCAGGTGAAGGGGATTTTATATTTTATTGTTTGATCTGATAATAAAATATTAACTGCATCATTTTTGTGAAATATACATTCTTCCTTCCGAACATCTACATTACTCTTTTTTTTTTAAATTACTGTAACATTTACATTTTTGTGTTAAATTTTTGTCAAATTATTGTTCTTAGACTTTCTTACCTTCAGGTGATACTGTCGGTAAATCCTTAGTTTCACGTGCGTTCGAATTACACCACGACAAGTCATTGACCACTTGTGTCGCCCGTATTTTTATTATAAATGTATCCGTATTTGTGTTATGTATAGTGTGTATAGTGTTAATTTTTTGACTATGATATTTAATAATGACTGATGAGTCGAAACACGTCATGTGAAAAAATAAAACAATAACTACGATGCTAAGGACTGATAGACAGCATCACCCACCTAAAGGTAATTAATTAAAATAAAGTTCTTGAAGTTATTTAAGAAACTTTTCTATACTTTCCATGTCATAATTAATAACACTTTTCCATGTAGTAGAGGGTACATCTCTCTCTTTTTCATTTATCCAATCAGGTTTCTTGACCAACTCTTGTTCTCTTAATACTCTGACACTATTAGAGTATTCGAGGACAAGTGGGTCTTTATTTTATTTACCTTTTTTTTTATAACGCGTTGATCACAGAGAAGTTTTCCGCCTTTGAACTACAAGTTATTAAAAAATCAATGCATTCACAATTAACCGATTAAAAACACAATTTTCATTGCTGGTTTTGAGAACATTAAAATAAGAAATAATTCGAATGGCAAAATTGATTATAATCTGAACTGTATAAATCTTAAGTAAGAACTAAAACTGAACAATTCGAACTTCGATCCTTCATCTTTTTCTTTATACCTTAATGTTCTATCACCTGAAGTACCTGGTAAGGTACTTGCTGAGAAAATTCGTCAGTTGTAGATTTCATTACTGCAGTTCATATACTTATTACTTATATAATGCCAATATATAGTATAGTCTCTAATTTGTGGTTCAGATTAGTTGACTGAAATAATCGATACAGCAATACTATTTTTGTTTCTCAATTTCAAGATTTGAATCTAGACCCTTTACTCATCTATAGTTTACTTACAATTTGAAGTTTATTTTACCCTTTTGCAGTGGAGTATGGTAAAGTTTTACTGTGTTCAATGGCGCACATGTTTACAAATAAAAAACTAATATTTATCAAATTTCAAAATGGAAGCTTTTTTAATTTGTTTTTGTGAATCATATTTCTTTGTGTGATAACAACCTGCAAGATTTTATTGTATGCCACTTGTATTCTCCATCAAATGATACTATTAACATCTTTCTAAATAAATAAAGAATTACTGCTGAGGAAAGGAATGCTGCCGTCGGATATAACCTACACATCAGATCAAACCAAATAGTTGTGGTAGTTGTAATTCTAGACAGATTTCATTACAGTATAGCATATAGGTATAATAACAGAGTCATAAATAAGAAGTAGTAAGTTTATTTCATGTAAGTAGACCTGTCAAGTTTTATATAAATAAATTTCCTAGTTTTAAACAATTTAATAATTCAATCACAATGATACTTTCCTTGCTACTGTATAGTTGTTTCTACAAGTAATATCCAATGTTACATATAGAAGTTGTAAGCTATTAATTTAATCACCAGAGGCTGAAACTCGAGTAATTTCTATGAATAAATATGCATAATTTGTTGCTTTGAACTAATATTGATAGTATACAAGATTCCTTTTACAATAAAAGATGTAATTTTATCTTTTATTTTTATATGTAATATAACTTGTGACGTGTGCAGGAGGAGTAATGATTTATTTTATCCATTAAAACTTTAAAAGAGTGCAGACTAACATTAAGTATTTCAGGTTACTGGTATATTTATTAAAATAATTACTTAGTGAAACTAATTTCATGGATAAAGGTATAGTAGGTTAAAACATCTTACGAAATAGATTTCTTTAGGTATTAGGCGGCGGTTTAATTGTTTTAAACGTATTAGATGTTTCTTATTTAATTGGATCAAATAACTTTTTGTCGACTCTTCCATTTAATTTATATTAAAACTGGTTCGAGCTACATTATAATGAATAAATAATGTTATGAACAATGTTATAACGGACAGTTATGAAGGAAGATGGTTGTAGGAAATATTTTATAACAATAAAAACGCCAGAAGACATAGTTCACTTATTTCTGAAGTTAAACTGTAGTGTCAAGGATTAATGCATTAAAGCGAAAGAAAACGTTTAAACCGGATTTCATTCCCAAGAAGGATTGTAAGATTCTGTTAAGTAAAATTAAGTTGGCATATTTACTTTGTACGCTGACAGCTCTAAAATAAGAGTAAAGTATGTAATTGTAATGACAGCAAAGACTGACTGACGTGACCGGAGCGTATTATTAAATATCAGCTGTTTCTGTGATCCTCTGTTCCGTTCGCGTGTTGGAGCACTTGTTTCCTTCCCGTCAAGATTTCTTCATTATAAAGGCTTACTCAGTTACATAAACAGACAGATTAAGGAGGCATTGCTTTTGTTCCCTCTTACTTAAAGCGAAAATAAACTCTCTCAGATATTGAGTTCGATTTTTAATAATAACTCTGAAATTAAACATCAGTGCTTATTAGTACGAAGTGGTAGAGGGGCACAAAGGGTAATTTATCACTTTTTGTGCACAATGTCTAAAAAAGAAACATGATTTAAAGTACAATTTAAAGAGAGACACATAGCTTTAAGGAAAATATAAACACAATAATTTGAAGTTATATTCTTAAAACTCTGGATCACTATGTCTTTCCAAAGACAACATCATCAACACAGTTTACTCTTCTTTAAAGGTCGTAATTGACAAAACGTGAACCAAATTAATGCTGATTTAGTTAAGGTGTGAAACAACAAAAAGAAGTAAGTCAGTAACTTATACTATCGACTGTAGGTACTTGGTGGAATTCCATTATTATTAATTAAATAAAAGGCAATATTGTGGAAGTACAAATTGCCTTTAATTTAATTAAAAAGTAAGTCAGTGTTTAAAATGAAAATAGAAATGTTCTAGCATCTTTTGATAACGAGCTTATTGGAATTATCACTAGAGATTCTCATTCTAGCCTAACACCCGAATTGACTGCTATAGGTTATTTTCTTCTCAGGTATTTGAAATGTACAAAATTGTAATTTTGTAGAATACAAAGCCCTAATAAGAGATCAGAGACTACACACTATTGAGTATAAAGCATTTTGCTCTGAAAAACCCAAAATAAGAAATAAGGCGGTGAATACAATTGAGTGTAAACCATTTTTTATGAGTAATTATTTTAACAGATTAAGTACTGAATAATATTTAAACTATGGTCATTTGCTAGGAGTAAAAAGTAATGAATATAACCGGCATTAAATTCTATTAAGCCTAAAGCCATTTCCTTCACGAAAACCCTATTTAAGAGAATAGACATTGAATAATATTGAGCCTAAAACATTTTGCTATGAATAAAACATAGCTATTACAATAGACATCAAATTAAATTGAGCCTAAATTATTTTGCTTTAAAAAAGCCTAATAATAAAATAGTTTTTGAATAGTATTAAAATTGTAGTTTACTTTGTTATGAGAAAAACTGAATTAACCTATTAGGTATTAAATTTTACTGAGTGTATTTTGTTTTGTAAAATAAATAATTATTGGTGTGGAAACCATTTGCTATGAGTTTAATATAATAAAAGATTACCAATTTGAATACTATTATATGTATTTAAATTTGAATGAATAACAAAGACTGGAGAAAATGTAAAAAAAAAAACTACTTTTCAAGCTAAATTCTATCAATAATTCTAGGATAATTTAGAAAGTTGTATCACCATAACTATTACCGTGTCTGATTCATGTGCTTTCTGATATATTTACAACCTTTTATATATTGTTAATATTGTAGAGCACATATTATTTGTTCTTATTGCAGAGTCAGTAATGTATAAGTGCATACTTGTGGACCATACGTGTTTCCAGTACGCATATCTTCTAACTTGAAAAGATATACAAGAATGCGTACCGAGATATGTTCTTACATCTTCTAGTCAAACTGATACTATTAGTCCAGGAATACCTAGCTAGAGAACATTTCTTCAATGGATTCCGCTAAGGCTGGTGTTAAGAATCACCTGTCACGCCGGCACAAGGCAACAACATTTCGCCATTACATTTATCTCCGGGCTAATCTTGTCCCTCCCACTTCCACACAACATATTTATTGACTTTTTTCACTTGAGACGCTGTCTGGTTGATGTACTCCGCCTGCCTTCTACCATATGTTACATGTTACTTAGCAATGACATCCTTCTACTGCCACTCGTTATGCGCTCCTACCAGTCATCACCCACTCCGGGATCTTTATCTTCCGTATGGTAAATCCATTGATATGTTGGTTATTCTGAATATTCCAGTATGAACAGTATTAAGACTTCATTGGGATAGTTCTTACTGTCAAAGCAATTTGTCAAAGATAACCCATAGAAATGATATTGTAGTTCTGTGAAATAATTTGTAGCTTACCTGTGAACGAAAGTAAAGTATTTCCTTTTGAATACATTCTGTTTTGAAAGAAAGATTACATTATTTAATTTTCTTTAAATATACTAAAATTGAGAAACATAGGTTATGTTTGATTCAAATGTAGTTTTATAGAACTACCGATCGGTAGTTCCACTAGTCTAATCACTGGCGAACCACAATGTTAAAGAAAAACGTACATTTTCTTCTCACAAGTACTTAGTGAACGAACAAAGTCAGATCCAAAAAGACCGCCTATTATAGTTTCAACATAGCTTGGTTAAACTCTGAACAGTAGTTTTTGGTTGCTATTCAAAATTGATCCTTGACAATGGGTAAATCGATTTTAAGGAGTTGATGTGATCCTTAGAGGATCTTTCTTTTTGTCTTTCACAAATAGATTCAAAACTACCACAATACATCTTGCTCATTTTTAAGTGGCGAGTCAAACTTTACCCATGTTTTTGAAAATTAATTGGTGTAAATTTTACACCAAGTAAAATTCTACTTGAAATTTTTTTTTCTAAAAAAAAAAAAACATGTATGCATGAATTTCCAGTAATACACCTTTGCCTTTGATTTTTGTGTAGTGTCTTATCTTTATATCCAATACTGTCTGAAATTTCCGCTTTGTAACTATAAACTTTGCTAATTTTCCTTTTAATACACAATTTTTCTCTTTCTTCATCCATCTTGGGAGCATTTCAACATTTCACAATTATACAAACTAAAGTATTCTTTTACTTCACCAGTGTTTGGGTTTGCTTATTGTCATTTTCGAAAATGATTTTAAATCTAAGTGAGATGATTTTATGACCAATAATTTCTATTATGTCCAAGAGCACATCTATATAAAATATGTTGGTTGCACGTTTGTTATATGGATACTGTCGTGCCGCCATGGATTTATTTTATATTATTTCCTTCCTTCTATTATAAGGCAAAGATGACCGAGAGGTTTTCCGTCGATAAACAAGGAAAAATTCACTCTAATCTAAGAAAATGTTAGTCATCATATCACTTAATGGTAAGTCTATTATTAGCCTTAGACTTACTGATTGCCTACAATAAGGGCAATATAGACGCCTTTAGCAAACTTATAAAAAGCCAACCTTATTTAAGAATAAAAGAATATGTTAAAATGTAGTTCTTGCAAACACTATCTCCAGATGAACACAAAAAGTTAATGGACCATCTTTCCAGCATCTTCCCAATACCTCATACAAGATGAGAATCACTCAAACTTACGTTATTTAAATACAAACGTTGAACAACATAGAGCTGCCACTAAAAAAAACTGATCATGCATCTCTAAGGTTTAATAAAATGTGTGCACCACACCCCCTCTTTACCTGTTTAATAAAATTTCTACTGAAAACAGAAATTGCACATAAATTTCAGTGCAGGACGGCCTAGCAAACAATATGTCTCTTTTTCTATTGGCCATTGCAACTAGAGTAGCTTCATATATTGAATGACACAGCAGCATCGAATCCATCAATTACTATATTGGTTGCAAAATTCCGTTGTCTTCAAATTCAACTATTTTTGTACTTTAGTAAATACGGTGAGGACTGAACGCTAGGTTAGGAGTTTCATTTAAAATTAAGATATTGATATTTTGAAATAATATTTTTTGGGGGGAACGTATTAATGAATTTTGTTCTATTGTGCCTTATGTTTTACCTAACTTAATGCAATATTCATGTTGTTAATCGATAAATTTTTAACGTGTTCATCTTAAAACACAGCCATTTAACAATTAATTATTTTATTACTAAAAATTTTAATGTAAAATCTTTTTATTTTAGGGGGAAAAATCACGCATTCACAATCAACATTTATGAAATGAAAATTTCAGTAAGTACAAAACTTAAAAGTAATAATGTAGTAATGTAGATAACCAATCAAATGAAACACAAGTATATAACAAATATTAAAATGAATAAACCCTTTGTTTCGTAAACATAATAATCGTTAAATATTATACTTAAATATAAAACGAATAAATGGTGGTACTTGATTTAATTTATTGCAAATACTAATTCAAGGAAGCGCGCTTTTTAATTAAAATCTAAGACAGGTAATATTTTATAAAAGATTTACACTAAAACACAGATTATTAAGAGGAACAAGGGACAAACCGCTACAACTTAGGTTCACCGGAGTATGAATTGATGAGAATTATTATTCGGATACCGAGCAACAGTGGCAGAAATAGGGTTGTTTCTGTTCAACGGAATGCGAACTTAATTATTTCATAGGGTCGAGATTAGTCGGGGAAGGTGGAGCGTGTCAGGGGGCGGTGTTTTAACTGCTTTTTGGGCAATAAACTAAGCGAAGCACATTGTCACAAGTTGCCCTTATCTTCCTTGCTACCCTGTTTAGCCTTATCACTAAAGCAATAAATCACATTTAACTATCCGCGGTGCTTCCTGCCTCAAATCCACTGTTACCAGACATCGCTTTTTATGTGTTTTTCAGGACATAAAAGAACGCTTTATAGATCGCTGGTAGTAAATCATTTAACATCCCGACATACGCTCATGACTGCAGGCGCTTTTTGTCAAACAACTCCCTGCTCTGTATGTTCTCCACAGATCCATTAATTTTTAGTATCGTTTCACAGATAAATCACTTTTACTCTGTTTCCATCTCTCTCTCTGTCCCATGTAATCTGATAGTATGAAATGTTTACTTATCTTTCTCGCTCTGTAATGTTGATACTGAAACTAAACAATAACTGTAACATATTATATTAATTACAGTTGCAGTTATAGCGATTAATCAAAAATTGTTTATATTTGGCTTATCTTTAGTGTTTTAAAAATAAATTATAGTAATTATTAACCAGCGTTGTTAATGACGTTGGTTTTTTTGCCTTCAGTATTTTTATAAATATTGGAATTACATTATTCCTATGTGTATTAGAACAGAAATAAACGTAATATTTAACAAATATAATGTTTATTACTTATTGTGTTTTTTATTACTCTTGTGAAATATATTTTATCTTTGTTGGTTAAAGACGAAAAACGTCTCGGTCATCACCGCCTTGTAAAAAAAGAAAAGAAAAAGAAATATAAAATAAAGACCCAAAAACACTCCAACACTCAGAGTCGAAAGATAACAAGAGTTGGTTAAGAGAGAACTGATAGGAAAGATGAAAGACAGGGGTCGAACCCAAGACTACACGAATTAAAGGCTTCATTTAAATCAAAATCTTTTCAACCTTCATATAAAAATAGGGGCAAGAAGTTTTATTTTTAACTTAAATCAGTTGAAGGTAATTATATAGCAGAGCTGCCTCACTTCAAAATCAATTTTTATGGGTCAAATAAATGTTGGAAAAATATTTTACTATCGAAAAAAAGTGTCGGAAAGATGATTACATAATACAATAATACAATTACACAAGTAGTTTTTACGTGAAAAAATTAACTCTGTGTTATCTTTCATACTCATGACATTCACTTCAATAAACGTACGGAAGGTTTGGCCAGGTGGTTATATATATATATATATATATTATAGCAACCTGGCCAAACCTTTCGTGACATATAATAATACAGCCCTACATATGCGTACACTGAAGCACATACGCAGACAATTGAACGTCAATGGAGGGAGGTGCGAGGAAATGTGCCGCGATATGGAAATTAAAAACAACATTTCCATGGCCATATAGCCGAATTTATGTTTAAGAGAAAGTACAATGAGTATAATACTCGTTTTCATCATTTATGGCGAATTACGAGTGAAATACATTTAAATTCTATAAATTCCTCTTCTACTGAATTTGCAGCAGAATTTGACTCTGATTAAGATTTTCTTGTGTAATTATATTATGTAATCATCTTTCCGACACTTTTTTTCGATAATAAAATATTTTTCCAACATTTATTTGACGAATAAAACCTTTAAAAATTGATTTTGAAGTGAGGCAGCTCTGCTATATAATTACCCAGTTGAAATTTTATATCGAAGCAACAGAGTGACTTCAGATAGGCCAGTTTATCTACACTGGTTCATTACCTTTACTTTTTCTCTCTTTTGTATTTTAAAGACAAAAAACACATAATCGCTGTAGTCATCGGATCGAAAATACTCTAACAGCGTCAGGTTAGGAAGAGATCAATATTTGGTCAAAATTAAAAAAGACTTGATAGGACAGATGAAATAAAGGTCCATGACTGATGCAGAAAGATGTAGATCTTGAGGGATCTTTAAAATGATGTATCTCTCAATAGTGGTTACTATTTAACATTTTTATTTGCCCCCCAAAATGAAATTGGAGGATAAGGACAAAATTTCCCCTCTGTAGTAACAGTAAGCTTTTTCAGTAGTGAAAGTTTTTTAATAACACTTTATGTGTGTTTCTTTTTTTTCTTTTTTTAAATGTAGGCTACATAGCTTACTTTAGAACAGTTAGTATGTTGCATATAAACTATCGAGAATCCATGGTTTATTGGATATTCCTAACCCTAATTGTCAAATTTTGCGTAACATACATTTCTTTACATAACTTTTAGGCTTTGGTAAATATATATTTAAAATTTTAAGAATAATATGTGAGTTGTTGACACACAAATAAACAAAATCTTAATTTTATTTATGTTTGTAAACTCTAAGAGTAATAATAAAATAAAAAGACATTTATCTTGTCAAAAACGCTCATCTAACATAAAGTCATAACATTTACATAAGTCTCAGTCTTCTAATAATTCACCTGGGAAATAAAGTAAGAAACGTAACCCTAATGCGCGAAATAAAAAATAGCGAAAACAATTTATCTTGTAGATAAACAAACTGTTTGATAAGTGTGCTTGCGCTTCGCGAACAAGGGTTTCTTTTGTCAGGTGTCGGGTTGCAATTTATAGAAGCGATTCTAGTTGGCATCGAGCTCTGAAATAAACAAGTCATTTCTTCAGCTGTAATCTAGAATGGAGGCTGTGTGCTTGTTTTATTTATGTCCATTGCCGGAGATACACTGCTTGTAATTTACAGGTGAAGCGTAGCGAGGTAGCTATCACCGCCTCCCGCTATCACTCACATACGCACATACACAGACACTCAAACAGCTGTTTCTGAGGAAGGTATACTTCTAATACGAGAGGGTAAAATAAAACTGTACATCTTAGATAAATTGTCTAATGAATGACATTATAATGTCAAACCCCTGTATGTGCGTGATGGTATACGTTTCTGTAATTATTAACCACTTTTATTATTGAAAATTGTGTATAATGATATAATTCGATCTCTCCAAAATCGAAAATAAGACAGAGTATTAAAAAAATATTCAGGGAGTCAGGTTTGCCAAAATAACAGTACTTCAAGATCCTATTCATATTATAAAACTAAATAGTTCAAAAGAAATTAATGAGTGTCATTATGGTACTTACCCAGCCATACCATTGAATGTAAAAGAAGCAGCTCCTCTAAGTGTAAAATACAAGAGTTAGTTTCTTTGACCTTGTAGGATATGTTAAATTGTATTGGTAGATCAAAGGGTAAGTTTGTTTAAAAACAGTTGGTACACTGGTTCTCAGAACCGTGTAATTGTGTATATCACTACTTTCTTGACCCCGACTAGGCCCCAAGGGCATTGAAGCTGTACAAATGTGAAGGTGGCTCCACTCTCTACTCTCGTGTCGTTGTCTCGGCCCTGGTGGGCATTGAAGCTGTACAAATGTGAAGGTGGCTCCACTCTCTACTCTCGTGTCGGTGTCTCGGTCTTGGTGGGCATTGAAGATGTACAAATGTGAAGGTGGCTCCACTCTCTACTCTCGTGTCGGTGTCTCGGCCCTGGTGGGCATTGAAGCTGTACAAATGTGAAGGTGGCTCCACTCTCTACTCTCGTGTCGGTGTCTTGGCCCTGGTGGGCATTGAAGCTGTACAAATGTGAAGGTGGCTCCACTCTCTACTCTCGTGTCGTTGTCTCGGCCCTGGTGGGCATTGAAGCTGTACAAATGTGAAGGTGGCTCAACTCTCTACTCTCGTGTAGTTGTCTCGGCCTTGGTGGGCATTGAAGATGTAAAAATGTGAAGGTGGCTCCACTCTCTACTCTCGTGTCGGTGTCTCGGCCCTGGTGGGCATTGAAGCTGTACAAATGTGAAGGTGGCTCCACTCTCTACTCTCGTGTCGTTGTCTCGGCCCTGGTGGGCATTGAAGCTGTACAAATGTGAAGGTGGCTCCACTCTCTACTCTCGTGTAGTTGTCTCGGCCTTGGTGGGCATTGAAGATGTAAAAATGTGAAGGTGGCTCCACTCTCTACTCTCGTGTCGGTGTCTCGGTCTTGGTGGGCATTGAAGATGTACAAATGTGAAGGTGGCTCCACTCTCTACTCTCGTGTCGGTGTCTCGGCCCTGGTGGGCATTGAAGCTGTACAAATGTGAAGGTGGCTCCACTCTCTACTCTCGTGTAGTTGTCTCGGCCTTGGTGGGCATTGAAGATGTACAAATGTGAAGGTGGCTCCACTCTCTACTCTCGTGTCGGTGTCTCGGTCTTGGTGGGCATTGAAGATGTACAAATGTGAAGGTGGCTCCACTCTCTACTCTCGTGTCGGTGTCTCGGCCCTGGTGGGCATTGAAGCTGTACAAATGTGAAGGTGGCTCCACTCTCTACTCTCGTGTCGTTGTCTCGGCCTTGGTGGGCATTGAAGCTGTACAAATGTGAAGGTGGCTCCACTCTCTACTCTCGTGTCGTTGTCTCGGCCCTGGTCGGCATTGAAGCTGTACAAATGTGAAGGTGGCTCCACTCTCTACTCTCGTGTCGGTGTCTCGGTCTTGGTGGGCATTGAAGATGTACAAATGTGAAGGTGGCTCCACTCTCTACTCTCGTGTCGGTGTCTCGGCCCTGGTGGGCATTGAAGCTGTACAAATGTGAAGGTGGCTCCACTCTCTACTCTCGTGTCGGTGTCTTGGCCCTGGTGGGCATTGAAGCTGTACAAATGTGAAGGTGGCTCCACTCTCTACTCTCGTGTCGTTGTCTCGGCCCTGGTGGGCATTGAAGCTGTACAAATGTGAAGGTGGCTCAACTCTCTACTCTCGTGTAGTTGTCTCGGCCTTGGTGGGCATTGAAGATGTAAAAATGTGAAGGTGGCTCCACTCTCTACTCTCGTGTCGGTGTCTCGGCCCTGGTGGGCATTGAAGCTGTACAAATGTGAAGGTGGCTCCACTCTCTACTCTCGTGTCGTTGTCTCGGCCCTGGTGGGCATTGAAGCTGTACAAATGTGAAGGTGGCTCCACTCTCTACTCTCGTGTAGTTGTCTCGGCCTTGGTGGGCATTGAAGATGTAAAAATGTGAAGGTGGCTCCACTCTCTACTCTCGTGTCGGTGTCTCGGTCTTGGTGGGCATTGAAGATGTACAAATGTGAAGGTGGCTCCACTCTCTACTCTCGTGTCGGTGTCTCGGCCCTGGTGGGCATTGAAGCTGTACAAATGTGAAGGTGGCTCCACTCTCTACTCTCGTGTAGTTGTCTCGGCCTTGGTGGGCATTGAAGATGTACAAATGTGAAGGTGGCTCCACTCTCTACTCTCGTGTCGGTGTCTCGGTCTTGGTGGGCATTGAAGATGTACAAATGTGAAGGTGGCTCCACTCTCTACTCTCGTGTCGGTGTCTCGGCCCTGGTGGGCATTGAAGCTGTACAAATGTGAAGGTGGCTCCACTCTCTACTCTCGTGTCGGTGTCTCGGCCTTGGTGGGCATTGAAGATGTACAAATGTGAAGGTGGCTCCACTCTCTACTCTCGTGTCGGTGTCTCGGCCCTGGTGGGCATTGAAGCTGTACAAATGTGAAGGTGGCTCCACTCTCTACTCTCGTGTCGTTGTCTCGGCCCTGGTGGGCATTGAAGCTGTACAAATGTGAAGGTGGCTCCACTCTCTACTCTCGTGTCGGTGTCTCGGTCTTGGTGGGCATTGAAGCTGTACAAATGTGAAGGTGGCTCCACTCTCTACTCTCGTGTCGTTGTCTCGGCCCTGGTGGGCATTGAAGCTGTACAAATGTGAAAGTGGCTCCACTCTCTACTCTCGTGTCGGTGTCTCGGCCCTGGTGGGCATTGAAGCTGTACAAATGTGAAGGTGGCTCCACTCTCTACTCTCGTGTAGTTGTCTCGGCTTTGGTGGGAATTGAAGCTGTACAAATATGAAGGTGGCTCCACTCTCTACTCTCGTGTCGTTGTCTCGGCCCTGGTGGGCATTGAAGCTGTACAAATGTGAATGTGTGTCCACTCTCTACTCTCGTGTCGTTGTATCGGCCCTGGTGGGAATTGAAGATGTACAAATGTGAAGGTGGCTCCACTCTCTACTCTGGTGTCGTTGTCTCGGCCTTGGTGGGCATTGAAGATGTACAAATGTGAAGGTGGCTCCACTCTCTACTCTCGTGTCGGTGTCTCGGCCTTGGTGGACATTAAAGCTGTACAAATGTGAAGATGGCTCCACTCTCTACTCTGGTGTCGTTGTCTCGGCCTTGGTGGGCATTGAAGCTGTACAAATGTGAAGGTGGCTCCACTCTCTACTCTCGTGTCGGTGTCTTGGCCCTGGTGGGCATTGAAGCTGTACAAATGTGAAGGTGGCTCCACTCTCTACTCTCGTGTCGGTGTCTCGGCCTTGGTGGGCATTGAAGATGTACAAATGTGAAGGTGGCT
Organism: Aphrophora alni; assembly: GCA_963513935.1. Lineage (NCBI taxonomy): Eukaryota > Metazoa > Arthropoda > Insecta > Hemiptera > Aphrophoridae > Aphrophora > Aphrophora alni. The sequence goes on along the minus strand of OY740767.1, from coordinate 104,438,906 downwards.
CCAACCTCTACTCTCGTGTCGTTGTCTCGGCCTTGGTGGGCATTGAAGCTGTACAAATGTGAAGGTGGCTCCACTCTCTACTCTCGTGTCGGTGTCTCGGCCTTGGTGGGCATTGAAGCTGTACAAATGTGAAGGTGGCTCCACTCTCTACTCTGGTGTCGTTGTCTCGGCCTTGGTGGGCATTGAAGATGTACAAATGTGAAGGTGGCTCCACTCTCTACTCTCGTGTCGTTGTCTCGGCCTTGGTGGGCATTGAAGATGTACAAATGTGAAGGTGGCTCCACTCTCTACTCTGGTGTCGTTGTCTCGGCCTTGGTGGGCATTGAAGATGTACAAATGTGAAGGTGGCTCCACTCTCTACTCTCGTGTCGTTGTCTCGGCCCTGGTGGGCATTGAAGCTGTACAAATGTGAAGGTGGCTCAACTCTCTACTCTCGTGTAGTTGTCTCGGCCTTGGTGGGCATTGAAGATGTAAAAATGTGAAGGTGGCTCCACTCTCTACTCTCGTGTCGGTGTCTCGGCCCTGGTGGGCATTGAAGCTGTACAAATGTGAAGGTGGCTCCACTCTCTACTCTCGTGTCGTTGTCTCGGCCCTGGTGGGCATTGAAGCTGTACAAATGTGAAGGTGGCTCCACTCTCTACTCTCGTGTCGGTGTCTCGGTCTTGGTGGGCATTGAAGATGTACAAATGTGAAGGTGGCTCCACTCTCTACTCTCGTGTCGGTGTCTCGGCCCTGGTGGGCATTGAAGCTGTACAAATGTGAAGGTGGCTCCACTCTCTACTCTCGTGTCGGTGTCTTGGCCCTGGTGGGCATTGAAGCTGTACAAATGTGAAGGTGGCTCCACTCTCTACTCTCGTGTCGTTGTCTCGGCCCTGGTGGGCATTGAAGCTGTACAAATGTGAAGGTGGCTCAACTCTCTACTCTCGTGTAGTTGTCTCGGCCTTGGTGGGCATTGAAGATGTAAAAATGTGAAGGTGGCTCCACTCTCTACTCTCGTGTCGGTGTCTCGGCCCTGGTGGGCATTGAAGCTGTACAAATGTGAAGGTGGCTCCACTCTCTACTCTCGTGTCGTTGTCTCGGCCCTGGTGGGCATTGAAGCTGTACAAATGTGAAGGTGGCTCCACTCTCTACTCTCGTGTAGTTGTCTCGGCCTTGGTGGGCATTGAAGATGTAAAAATGTGAAGGTGGCTCCACTCTCTACTCTCATGTCGGTGTCTCGGTCTTGGTGGGCATTGAAGATGTACAAATGTGAAGGTGGCTCCACTCTCTACTCTCGTGTCGGTGTCTCGGCCCTGGTGGGCATTGAAGCTGTACAAATGTGAAGGTGGCTCCACTCTCTACTCTCGTGTAGTTGTCTCGGCCTTGGTGGGCATTGAAGATGTACAAATGTGAAGGTGGCTCCACTCTCTACTCTCGTGTCGGTGTCTCGGTCTTGGTGGGCATTGAAGATGTACAAATGTGAAGGTGGCTCCACTCTCTACTCTCGTGTCGGTGTCTCGGCCCTGGTGGGCATTGAAGCTGTACAAATGTGAAGGTGGCTCCACTCTCTACTCTCGTGTCGTTGTCTCGGCCTTGGTGGGCATTGAAGCTGTACAAATGTGAAGGTGGCTCCACTCTCTACTCTCGTGTCGTTGTCTCGGCCCTGGTCGGCATTGAAGCTGTACAAATGTGAAGGTGGCTCCACTCTCTACTCTCGTGTCGGTGTCTCGGTCTTGGTGGGCATTGAAGATGTACAAATGTGAAGGTGGCTCCACTCTCTACTCTCGTGTCGGTGTCTCGGCCCTGGTGGGCATTGAAGCTGTACAAATGTGAAGGTGGCTCCACTCTCTACTCTCGTGTCGGTGTCTTGGCCCTGGTGGGCATTGAAGCTGTACAAATGTGAAGGTGGCTCCACTCTCTACTCTCGTGTCGTTGTCTCGGCCCTGGTGGGCATTGAAGCTGTACAAATGTGAAGGTGGCTCAACTCTCTACTCTCGTGTAGTTGTCTCGGCCTTGGTGGGCATTGAAGATGTAAAAATGTGAAGGTGGCTCCACTCTCTACTCTCGTGTCGGTGTCTCGGCCCTGGTGGGCATTGAAGCTGTACAAATGTGAAGGTGGCTCCACTCTCTACTCTCGTGTCGTTGTCTCGGCCCTGGTGGGCATTGAAGCTGTACAAATGTGAAGGTGGCTCCACTCTCTACTCTCGTGTAGTTGTCTCGGCCTTGGTGGGCATTGAAGATGTAAAAATGTGAAGGTGGCTCCACTCTCTACTCTCGTGTCGGTGTCTCGGTCTTGGTGGGCATTGAAGATGTACAAATGTGAAGGTGGCTCCACTCTCTACTCTCGTGTCGGTGTCTCGGCCCTGGTGGGCATTGAAGCTGTACAAATGTGAAGGTGGCTCCACTCTCTACTCTCGTGTAGTTGTCTCGGCCTTGGTGGGCATTGAAGATGTACAAATGTGAAGGTGGCTCCACTCTCTACTCTCGTGTCGGTGTCTCGGTCTTGGTGGGCATTGAAGATGTACAAATGTGAAGGTGGCTCCACTCTCTACTCTCGTGTCGGTGTCTCGGCCCTGGTGGGCATTGAAGCTGTACAAATGTGAAGGTGGCTCCACTCTCTACTCTCGTGTCGGTGTCTCGGCCTTGGTGGGCATTGAAGATGTACAAATGTGAAGGTGGCTCCACTCTCTACTCTCGTGTCGGTGTCTCGGCCCTGGTGGGCATTGAAGCTGTACAAATGTGAAGGTGGCTCCACTCTCTACTCTCGTGTCGTTGTCTCGGCCCTGGTGGGCATTGAAGCTGTACAAATGTGAAGGTGGCTCCACTCTCTACTCTCGTGTCGGTGTCTCGGTCTTGGTGGGCATTGAAGCTGTACAAATGTGAAGGTGGCTCCACTCTCTACTCTCGTGTCGTTGTCTCGGCCCTGGTGGGCATTGAAGCTGTACAAATGTGAAAGTGGCTCCACTCTCTACTCTCGTGTCGGTGTCTCGGCCCTGGTGGGCATTGAAGCTGTACAAATGTGAAGGTGGCTCCACTCTCTACTCTCGTGTAGTTGTCTCGGCTTTGGTGGGAATTGAAGCTGTACAAATATGAAGGTGGCTCCACTCTCTACTCTCGTGTCGTTGTCTCGGCCCTGGTGGGCATTGAAGCTGTACAAATGTGAATGTGTGTCCACTCTCTACTCTCGTGTCGTTGTATCGGCCCTGGTGGGAATTGAAGATGTACAAATGTGAAGGTGGCTCCACTCTCTACTCTGGTGTCGTTGTCTCGGCCTTGGTGGGCATTGAAGATGTACAAATGTGAAGGTGGCTCCACTCTCTACTCTCGTGTCGGTGTGTCGGCCTTGGTGGACATTAAAGCTGTACAAATGTGAAGATGGCTCCACTCTCTACTCTGGTGTCGTTGTCTCGGCCTTGGTGGGCATTGAAGCTGTACAAATGTGAAGGTGGCTCCACTCTCTACTCTCGTGTCGGTGTCTTGGCCCTGGTGGGCATTGAAGCTGTACAAATGTGAAGGTGGCTCCACTCTCTACTCTCGTGTCGGTGTCTCGGCCTTGGTGGGCATTGAAGATGTACAAATGTGAAGGTGGCTCCACTCTCTACTCTCGTGTCGTTGTCTCGGCCTTGGTGGGCATTGAAGCTGTACAAATGTGAAGGTGGCTCCACTCTCTACTCTCGTGTCGGTGTCTCGGCCTTGGTGGGCATTGAAGCTGTACAAATGTGAAGGTGGCTCCACTCTCTACTCTGGTGTCGTTGTCTCGGCCTTGGTGGGCATTGAAGATGTACAAATGTGAAGGTGGCTCCACTCTCTACTCTCGTGTCGTTGTCTCGGCCTTGGTGGGCATTGAAGATGTACAAATGTGAAGGTGGCTCCACTCTCTACTCTGGTGTCGTTGTCTCGGCCTTGGTGGGCATTGAAGATGTACAAATGTGAAGGTGGCTCCACTCTCTACTCTCGTGTCAGTGTCTCGGCCCTGGTGGGCATTGAAGCTGTACAAATGTGAAGGTGGCTCCACTCTCTACTCTCGTGTCGGTGTCTCGGCCTTGGTGGGCATTGAAGATGTACAAATGTGAAGGTGGCTCCACTCTCTACTCTCGTGTCGTTGTCTCGGCCTTGGTGGGCATTGAAGCTGTACAAATGTGAAGGTGGCTCCACTCTCTACTCTGGTGTCGTTGTCTCGGCCTTGGTGGGCATTGAAGATGTACAAATGTGAAGGTGGCTCCACTCTCTACTCTCGTGTCGTTGTCTCGGCCTTGGTGGGCATTGAAGCTGTACAAATGTGAAGGTGGCTCCACTCTCTACTCTCGTGTCGTTGTCTCGGCCTTGGTGGGCATTGAAGCTGTACAAATGTGAAGGTGGCTCCACTCTCTACTCTCGTGTCAGTGTCTCGGCCTTGGTGGGCATTGAAGCTGTACAAATGTGAAGGTGGCTACACTCTCTACTCTCGTGTCAGTGTCTCGGCCCTGGTGGGCATTGAAGCTGTACAAATGTGAAGGTGGCTCCACTCTCTACTCTCGTGTCAGTGTCTCGGCCTTGGTGGGCATTGAAGCTGTACAAATGTGAAGGTGGCTCCACTCTCTACTCTGGTGTCGTTGTCTCGGCCTTGGTGGGCATTGAAGATGTACAAATGTGAAGGTGGCTCCACTCTCTACTCTCGTGTCGGTGTCTCGGCCTTGGTGGGCATTGAAGCTGTACAAATGTGAAGGTGGCTCCACTCTCTACTCTCGTGTCAGTGTCTCGGCCTTGGTGGGCATTGAAGCTGTACAAATGTGAAGGTGGCTCCACTCTCTACTCTCGTGTCAGTGTCTCGGCCTTGGTGGGCATTGAAGATGTACAAATGTGAAGGTGGCTCCACTCTCTACTCTCGTGTCGTTGTCTCGGCCTTGGTGGGCATTGAAGCTGTACAAATGTGAAGGTGGCTCCACTCTCTACTCTCGTGTCGTTGTCTCGGCCTTGGTGGGCATTGAAGCTGTACAAATGTGAAGGTGGCTCCACTCTCTACTCTCGTGTCGGTGTCTCGGCCTTGGTGGGCATTGAAGCTGTACAAATGTGAAGGTGGCTCCACTCTCTACTCACGTGTCGTTGTCTCGGCCCTGGTGGGCATTGAAGCTGTACAAATGTGAAGGTGGCTCCACTCTCTACTCTCGTGTCGGTGTCTCGGTCTTGGTGGGCATTGAAGATGTACAAATGTGAAGGTGGCTCCACTCTCTACTCTCGTGTCGTTGTCTCGGCCCTGGTGGGCATTGAAGCTGTACAAATGTGAAGGTGGCTCCACTCTCTACTCTCGTGTCAGTGTCTCGGCCTTGGTGGGCATTGAAGCTGTACAAATGTGAAGGTGGCTCCACTCTCTACTCTCGTGTCAGTGTCTCGGCCTTGGTGGGCATTGAAGATGTACAAATGTGAAGGTGGCTCCACTCTCTACTCTCGTGTCGTTGTCTCGGCCTTGGTGGGCATTGAAGATGTAAAAATGTGAAGGTGGCTCCACTCTCTACTCTCGTGTCAGTGTCTCGGCCTTGGTGGGCATTGAAGATGTAAAAATGTGAAGGTGGCTCCACTCTCTACTCTCGTGTCGGTGTCTCGGCCTTGATGGGCATTGAAGATGTACAAATGTGAAGGTGGCTCCACTCTCTACTCTCGTGTCTGTGTCTCGGCCTTGATGGACATTGAAGATGTACAAATGTGAAGGTGGCTCCACTCTCTACTCTCGTGTCTGTGTCTCGGCCTTGATGGACATTGAAGATGTACAAATGTGAAGGTGGCTCCACTCTCTACTCTCGTGTCTGTGTCTCGGCCTTGATGGACATTGAAGATGTACAAATGTGAAGGTGGCTCCACTCTCTACTCTCGTGTCTGTGTCTCGGCCTTGATGGACATTGAAGATGTACAAATGTGAAGGTGGCTCCACTCTCTACTCTCGTGTCTGTGTCTCGGCCTTGATGGACATTGAAGATGTACAAATGTGAAGGTGGCTCCACTCTCTACTCTCGTGTCGTTGTTTCGGCCTTGGTGGGCATTGAAGATGTACAAATGTGAAGGTGGCTCCACTCTCTACTCTCGTGTTGTTGACTTAGGACTACCGGATCTCGTAACAATACATCACATGTTCTCGTGAGATCGAGGTTCATAAATTATATTTTTGACAATAACTTCGGTATTTGTTATCATAAAGAAGAAATTTGGTTGCATAACATGCAGAATGTAAATCTACAAATTTTTATCTAATTTATTATGTTATAAATTGAATAATACATGAGTTACATACAACTAACTGTTTAAAATGGCCGCTATTGTCTTTTCAATTTGATATTTCTGAATTTTAATAGAGATTTGACTATTGTATCCTATACTAAATGTTCCTATCTTAATTTTTGTGTCTGCTATCGTCCTTAAGGCGGCACGACAACGATATCGACGACGGAAAAGTCGAAAATAACTTTTTCAGTGTCCGGTGGCAATGAAATGTGATAATCAATCAAAAACAGAGATCGAATTTACTTCTTGTTAAGAAACTTAGCCCATAGGCCTACTTCGTATAATGGAAAAGTAGGCTAGTAATGTATCCACACAGCACCGCTGTGATACTAACAGGTCTAGTATTCTTGTATGCGGTTTATTATTGTGTTTTAGGTTTAACTTCTTAATTTTTACTGTAGAAAGCTCATATGAGAATCATTGGATACTTATTTTAAAACTGCATAAAATGAGCTATGGACGACTTTATGCAGAGTGGTCCAGCAAAACCTTTCCTGTTAAACTATTATTAAGTACACAAATTACTAAAAACTGTATCATCAAACTATCAAAAAAACAATTAGCCTACATTCAAAACAGCTGGCAATAGATGTCATTGTTGCGGTTGCTTTGGTGATATGTGTTGTTTATTTCTTTACTTATCTTGCACTAGTAGTTGCAGTATATTGAACTGCGTGTTTTTATTTTGAAAACTTACAGGATTAAGAACCTGTTGGTTACTACCCCATAATCCTTTCGGATAGAGTTTGATGATCGGAACTTTCCAAAAATGTGACAATTTGATCGATAACACCAAAACTTGAAACAAATGAATTGTTATTCAATGAAAGTAGAGGGGGGAGAAGCGCCCAGAGTTTGTCGATGAAGTTCGAAATCGTCTATTACATTCTGCAGGGACATCGCCGTAACTATTAGTTAAGGACTAGAAAATTTTATAGGACATACCAGAAAGCAAAATTATGGCCATACAAAATTCATACTAAAGGATTGAAGAAGCCAGATAAACAGAAGTGATTTCGGTACTGCCGATGGTTCTAGGTTCAACAAAGGTAAGACCGGACGTTCACATGGTCACATGGTTCAGGGTGAGGCGTGTTTCAATTGTCTTAATACAGTATGTAAATTCAAAAAATTCAAGATACTGAGCAGTAGAAACCCACATGCGATCCATGAACCACACTTCAACAAGATTGACTTTTGGCCAGAGATATCTGACATGTGAATAGTTGCACCGATTTTCGTTTGTTAACTGTGAGGATTACGGACGGATCTTTATGGAATATGTTGAACAACATAAAGCTAACGCAAGGCTACTTCCAGCATGATGGTGCAACTTGCCACACATCCTGCGCTTCCATGATTTTCATAACCAGTATCTTTGGAGACCGCATCAAAGGACGCCCCCAAACTGTCCGCCTCAGTTTTCCTTAATTTTATCTCTTAGTGATTTTAAAGGACATAGGGCATGCATGTCGTTCCAAAAACATTTCCACACCTCTGATCTGGACAATATCGACACCAACACATCTGAAAACATGAAGCGACTCAGTGATATATTTGAATACAGGAGGAGGACACTTCCAACAAGTACCTAAAATTAGTTATTTTTATTTTCTTAATGTTACAATATATATTTATTTAAGTGTTATGTTATTTTTGAACCAATTAATATTTACTATAAGAAAATAAAATAAATTAAAAAATTAAAAATCACCAAAGCAGTCGCAACAATTTGCTTTCGCTCACACAATCACATTATTTCCTCTCTAAAGATTTTAATTAATTTTATAATGATTTAAATTTCTCAGTTTTCCAAATAGTGGTTGTTAAAATATTTAAAAAATAATAAATAAATCATATATCACTTATATTTGGCTTTTATAAAAATAAAAAAATTATAACTCCATCTGAATGGGCGAAAAACTCATCAAATTATTTGTTAAAGTAAACTTGGTTTCTGAGGTAATGATATGAACAATAAATGCAGTTCAGTTGTCCAAACATGCTTCTTAGGTCCTTTGTTTACCACGGCGGGTGCGAGTAAGGAAGTTGTCATATGCGTAATGTGTTCCACTGAACTCTTTTTAAATATATTACTTAGAAGGATAAATCACAACCGAAATCATAATTATAACCAAGTGCATTAAATTTAAGAATTATTGTAGATACTATGCTGCTATATCTTATAGCATAAATTACAATGTTGAGTCACAATAGGGAATACAATACTGAGTTTTAATAAAAAAGAGAAAGAAAACCTATGGAATTTAATTTTTATCTTTTGAAAAGTTTAATTTTTATTTCATCGTAAAAATAACAGATAAAACGCAGACAAAACTAGACCGTCGGAGAAAGTAATTACGTTTCGTTAATATTTTAAAAATAGTGAACACAACATACTAGATTTTTGGGGGACTATGAAACTGCCCCGATATTTTAGGTACGTTTGAAATGATGAAATGCCCAGATCATTAAAGGGCAATTTCAGCATTTCTAGTCTTGCGAGGCGACCCTTCCTAATCCTTTTTAATAAGCGGGGCAGTTTCATCGTTTCAAAAGTAGGCTACCCAAAATGTCGGGGCAGTTTCATCGTTTCAAAAGTAGGCTACCCAAAATGTCGGGGCAGTTTCACTACGACCGGTTTTTGTATTCTGAAGTAACATTAATTTATGAAACAAATAGACAGAATGCGTACGCATACGAAACCAAAATTTGGCAAGCATAAGTATATGACCTGGTCTGTAATAAATATTTAGAATTACCATCAATGCATAAACTATTGCAGTGGCTGTAGGAAAAACATTGAATAGAATTTTTTACGATTCTTATTAAGTACGCCTATTACTAATAATAAAATGTGGGTTTCAGAACACTCCTATTTACCCTTTTTTGAGTTTTATAAAATTAATTGTGTGTAAATCATATGTATTGTCCTTTGTAGCTTATCAGCACAGAGAAGGAAAAGGTGAAAACGACATAAAAAAAGGGCTGTTTTGATGTAGAAAACTTACAATCGAAAACTTTTTTTGTTTAGGTTGGATAAAATTTAGTCAATACTGTTTTATGTTTTTTCTAAGCTTAAATAAACAATAAATGCAGTACAATTGTGAAAGGCATTTCTCGTGTAATATGTTAGTTACATTTTATTATAATAGAAAGGGTGCTAACTGTGAGGATGGTTATTTAATTTTAAAACCTTGAAAAAAACCAATATAGGTTGTTAAATAATATTTTTCCGTATACAATAAATTTTGTCTTTGATGAAACATTTTATTTTAGGGACGATAATATTGTGACCCTTACAATATAGAATAATAATTATTTTTAAATTAAAATTAATTGCTACGTTCCTCAATTATATTAGTGTACAATAATAGGTACTGCGCCAGTGACGAGGTGGCCGAGTGGTTAAGGCGTTGGACTGCTAATCCAATGTGCTCTGCACGCGTGGGTTCGAATCCCATCCTCGTCGTACTTTTTTATTTTGCTTCACTTTTTGTTAATTTGTATACATAAACTATATTAAAATATTCTTTTAATTAAATTTATTATATTTTTATAAATTGCAATTTTCTCCATTTAAATCATATAAAATTTTTGGTTTTGCAGCTAAAATCTACAAATACAAATTTGTAATTTTGATTCTCAATAATAAACTGATAAAACAAACTAGTCAAGATGGCCTGAATTTTAAGTAAACACTGCAAATTATATGAAATTGAAATATATTCTAAATATCGGTTTTATTTTAAATTTCAAGATGCTTACTGTAACCCCAGGTAAAATAAATCCAGGATTTACTCATCAGGAGTGGATGGTAGGTATTTTGTGAGGCAATCCTAGGCACATTGTAACAACCAATCACATTTTCAAGGCGCTTGTATAATAATATAATGTTGATTATATAGAAAAAAAATTAGATCGTAATACAAAATTCAATTAATCTAAAGTTTACTTTAAATATAATTTTAATCAATATGCAGATTAAGACCAAAAAAATCGCCTTTGGAGCTTAAAAATCGGCTATATCAATTTCATTAAAATATTTGTGAAATAGGAAGACGACCTACAACAGCCTGGCAAATCACAAGCAAAAGAAAATTACAATTTAGTAACAAATAAAGAAAAACATAAACAAAATTAACGTTGAGCACTGTCATTAAAAATTCTATTTCAATCGAATATGTGTTATGCTTAGAACGAGTTTATGGTATAAGGGGCTCAAGATAGGCTCGTTTTACAAATATAAAAACAATTATTGTGTAATTTAAAAAAATATGAGTGGGGTGGACCTTCCAATACCAAGCTGTCTCCAATAAAAAATGTAATACATGGAGGAAAACTCAGTATTAAAGAATTAAACATTTTTTAAATTTTCCCCACGCATAAAGTAGAATACAAACATTGTGGGGAAATTGTGATGAGTGTAATATTTAGTTAGTAATTGGTTTTGAGGAAGGGTGTGTAGAAAATTAGTGAAATGTTTCACACCATTTAGTCGACTGCTCTTCCCGTTTAAAGCTTCAGGCTCTAGAGAGTTGAGCAAGCTGTTTGTTAAAGTTGTAGTTTGTTGACTCTATAGTATTTTCAAAATTTAAGAGGAAAACTTTAAATTTTGGGGTTGTTAAATACGCATATTTCTCTAAATAAAATATCTATTTAAAACTTAGAATAAAAAATAATAATTAAAAATGTGTAGTCAATTTACAGATCAATGGTTGTTGTAATTTACGATACAATTAGATAAATCTTGGCATATTTTAAATCTACACATTTCGGTCTTTGGATTTATCTTCAGTTTACCCATTTGGATGTAGAAAACGGCATTCAGCTTCTGTGCTGTGCTGAGAAAACTAATTTTAAAATTATTTAATTTGCTTCTAAGAAATATTGTCAATACACCGTGGTATACAATCGCGATGACAGTCTCCATCAGGATATTAAGATATTAAGATCAACACAGTCACAGAAGAAGTCAAGAGATTTGCGGGAGGCATAAATACACACTTTTTCAACATAAAACTTCTGATGATTCTTTCATAAACAACAAGGAAGTGTGGCGCCTAAAAAGAAAGAAACTATTCGACATTTATTTTGGGCTGTGAATATGCAAAGACTTAAGTGAAGTGAGTTGTAACTTGTCTGGAGTCAGCCAGTGGATAGTATTCCAATATATTGCGTTTGTACTTTGAAATGTATATTATTAGTTAAACCATAGCTTAGTTGTAATTAATAATGTAAAACTAAAAAAGTTTCACTCCCTATATCAATTATTCCCCAGAGGTCCGCGAGCTGTTTATAGAGGTTCCGCGAAAAGGACCAAAATTTAACAAAAAAAAAGTTTAAATAATAATTAAACAACACAAACAAAGCAATGTATTTATTATACAAAAGGAAAAGCTATTGTTTTACACTTTGTTGTATAATGCAGACGTGTTCTGAAACAATAAAAAAGTCGTTTGTGTCAGAAGTATTGGAAGTTTTCCTTACTCTTCACGCACCTGGGAATATTTACTAAACATCCAAAGGGCCAACCTTCTGTTCTCAGACAGACTAGTTGAGTCGACTCGTACTGTAACTTATATTGAGACGTCAGGCATTGCAAAATTTATTGATATATATTCGTTACTTTTTATTATATCTGTGTGATTGTTTTTAAGTATATAGACCGTTGGTATTAAAAGTGGTTCTTTTAAAAGAACGCTAAGTAAAGTTGGAGAGGTAGAATCGGTCGAAGAAACTCCGAGTGACAATAATAACTGCTCCAAACCTAACCTTAAAAATTATCAATCAAAGAGTAGCGGAAGTACAAAAATAAGAAAATATAAGTTAACTGTGAATATTTACAACTAGGCTTTAAATTTGTAGACCCTGAAGATGACCCAAGGCCATAGTGTGTTATTTGATTGCAAATTTTGTCAAACAAATTAATGAATTCTTCCGTCATTATGAAACTAAACATCAAGAACACAAAAGTAGGTCTTTGGAATTCATTATAATTAAGCTAGGAGAATTAAAACGATCATATTATGGTATTAAATATTGAAACTCACAATGTAAATGATAATGCTTCATATGAAATTGCTCAGCTTATAACAAATCTGGGATAGCTCAAACAATGATTGAAGAGTTTATTCTTCCGGTTGCAGTTGATATTTGTAGTTAGTTCAACCTCTTTCAAGCAATACAAGTCAAAGAATAATTTCTGATTTCAACAAAAAGCTATTATTTGTTCGCTTCAAATGGGAAAACAACTGTTTGAGCATTCTTGGTGCTCTTGTGAATTGATACATAACAAAGAGAAATTTTTTTCTATACAATCAACAAGTTTTTTATTAAAGATGGTATCAAAAGGTGTGTTGGTATAACAACAGAACGTGCAGCGTTTTGTTGGGTTAAAAAACAGGGCTTTTGGGAAGAGTGACGGCTGTTGCTTCTCATATTAGTTGGACTCATTGTTACATTCATCGAGAGGCTTTGGTGGCTAAACATCTTCCAGAAGTAACGAAGAAAACGTAAGCAGTTAAAATAATAAATCACATAATGACGCGTACCCTTGCAATCCGGCTTATTGAAGTATTGTGGAAGGAGATGGGGCAGAACATGCTCAAATTCTTCACATGGAATTCCGTTGGTTGTCGCGAGGAAATTGGTTGTTCTTCAACGATTTTTTTAATTGCGAGATGAGATGCGACTGTTTCTTATGGACTCTAAATTTTCAGATTTGCTCTCTGATTTTTCGTGATTACGTATGGTTGCTTTAGCTGATGTGTTTGAACATCAGAATGTTCTTATTTCGAATGTATGTGAACGTTTTTTGTGATGAGATTCAGAAGCTTCAAATGTGGTCAAAATATGTGGAAAACAAATTTTTGACTTTTAAAACATTATTAGAATCTTCTTTAGAAAGAAAAAAATACAGAGACAAATGAAATAAGAAATATCGGATCATTTTAGGATCTCAGTAGCAACAATGAGAGAATATTTCTTCTGTTGAAACTGAATATTTAAATAATGTTGCCTGGAAAGAAAGATATTTGATTACAAAATTGAAAGTGTTTCTTATCTTTTTGAAGAAGAGGAAGACCAGTTTGTTAAACAATGGTGTTTAAAAACCTGTTTATCATAGAGAAAAATCATTGAATTTTGATTAACCGTTTATAAAAATAGTCAACATCAACTATCTGAGAAAGTATGCAAACATATGCTGCGTTTTTGAATAACTTACAGGTGTGAACAACCTTTTTCCAGCCTTGTGCTACATGAAAAACTTATATAGCAATAAACTTGATAGGCTATAGATTCGAATTTTCGAGTCGAATTGTTCAGCCACCAACCTGATCTTCGAGTAAGATTTCATGTAGATTTATGTACATTTTTATGTGCTAACTATAATATTTATAATTATTACAACTAGATCCAAAGGAATAAATTTTCCTTTAATTACTTTTTTATAATTATTACATTTCTATGTAGATCTATATAAACTTTTTTCTGTTTAGGGTCACTGTTCTAAAAAAGGCTCTAGGGGGTCCTTGACTGGTAGGTAATTGGGAACTGCTGCCATAAATAACCCCTAAAACAGTAAGTTTTAAAATGCTACCTGTCTATCGTTGGTATTGCCGTTGCCTACTTAAGTACGTTGGAGTTCATATGAAAAGTAATACGAGGGACTTCAAATTTGGTACAAGGGACTCTCGAATGCCCACATTTATATGAAATTAAATTAATTTAAAAAATTAATATTGCAACCATTTTAAACTTTGTTGTAAATACCTTTTGAAAAAAAATATCTTACAACATACAAAATTAGATCAAAATAAAGACATTACTCTTTTGGTGTTGGGTGGAAAAATCGATATTTAAGTTGTCGTAGACATTTCTGTTTTGTGTAAGAGTCAGAAAGTTTGAAAAAATTTATCACGTTAATTATTTTATGGTAATATCTTATTGTACAAATATATATATCAATATTTGTAAATCAAATTTAAAATAGAAACTTATAAATATATATATCAATATTTGTAAATCAAATTTAAAATAGAAACTTATAAATGTATATATATATTTCTATTTTCTAAATAAACCACACCTGAAACTCTTAAAAAAATTAACTGCTGACGCAAAGACGCAAAAATAATAATGGTATTGTACAAATTTTCGTGGTGTAGCTAGACATTGTTGACGTTTATTAACATCGAGAATTGTCAATTGGTAGTTTTTTTTACCAGCTCAAACTAATGAATTGTCATAAGGTTCTGAGAAGAAACTGCATGGAAGCGACAGTTCTAAGAATGTAAAGGTAAAAAGGAAATTGTAAAATGATGAAGGCTCGACTCCAAGGTAAACGATGTAATCTACAGTTTTCAGAAAAAAGTATAATTATATAGATCTAATATACACTAGAGTAATCAGAACAGAGGAATAAAATATTTGCATACATTTGAGTAAAATGTATTATTGTTATGAATATAAGTAATACGAACAAATAATGAAGTAATACTCAGAAAGTTGCATTATGAGAAATATTTTTACGTTAAAAAATAGTAAATAAATTAAGGAACATTTTGCTTGATATTTTATTATTTGAAATAATATAACTTGATTTTAGGTGTTTTCTTGTCAATTGATTTATCTATTTACATAAAAATTTCCCTCTCTTTTTTCTCTCTGTAATTATCACAAATAAATTTAAAAAATCATGATTATATTTTTAAAAAAATTTCATAAAAGAATACAATTACTTATAAATTAACCAGGAGATTTAATAAATAAAAACAGGAAGCATACAACATAAAATATTAAGCTACTGAAATTAAAATAAATGACAAATTGTGGGCCTGTGTATAGTTTTGTAAATAACTCTAGCAAATTGCTCAAAGTGGAAAGATAACATGAAAGCTACTTTGCAAATAGATTAAACAAAAATTTATGACGACAAACATGCCATTTCTCAGAATGGAGTAAGTTCAGCAAGAAAGATAGAAATCCAGACATTTTCACCCCAACTGTATACACCGAATAAAGTATATATAGGCTACTTTGAACACTAACTAAATATGAAGTCTTCACTAACTTTAACCACTAACTCTAATTTTAAACACCAAATACACACCAACTTTAAACAGTAAATAAACACCGCCGACACAATAACTAAACCAATTATCAACTACACACAAATTTTAAACACTAACTACACACTAATTTAAACACCAACTATACAAGAACTAAATACCAAATAGTTCTAATTTTAAACCATTTAAAGAATAACATTAAACACTAAATACAAAATTTAAACATTATCTAAACGGTAACCACGCACTAAATTTAACACTAAATAATCAACTACAATATACACTAACTTTAAACACTGTCTACACATTAACACCTACACACTTAGGCAAATATCTAATCTTGATAAACCTACAATACTTATTTAATCTATCAAGTTATTTTAATAAACTTATAAGGTGTTATAATATAGTGGTTTAATCTAAAGAAGATTACTTAGTAACACAGCTATCTCTTAGTACCTACTACGAAACAAACCATAAATTGTATTGTGCAATTCAATTCATAATCATTAATAACACTCACTCCATAAAAAGGTAACAGTAGACAGGTTATTAAAAGCGGCAACGTGTATTATCCCCTGGCTCCTATTCCTAATTATAAATACAGAATAAGAGTTAGGACCTGGCCCACCTGGTGGGTTATATTCCGACCAGTCATGCTTACAGGGTAATTCAGAAGCGGTAGGAGGGCTCCTCTATGGGTTAAACAAACGGTCATTTGTTTATTTACTTTTCAAACAGACAGCTGTCACAAAGTTAGGTTAATAGCGAGACTGACAGCCACCTATCTTGTGGACCTAAATAAACGCTCTAACCCAGTGTAAATATGGCCGCAGTGAATAGTCGGTGGCCATGTTGAACACCGGCTGTACATTACACGAAACCAAAATTTTAAAACACTCAAACAACTCGTAATTTTGTTATACATATAACTACAGACAAGAGGGTATACCTTATAGATATAGATAAGAGGGTGATATAGATATGCGATCTCTTGTCTGTGATATAAATAATGTATATTGGAAAGTTGTCTTACAGCTGTTGTTTATATGAATATGAAAGTTTGGATCACTAGCTTTAAAATGGTACAATATTTAATGCGTTAGGACAATTTTTAGTGCACGAAATGTTGAATGTAAAAAAAAACTATGTTCTCATCGACAATGTGTTACAATGTATATAGTATGTGTAGTCTGTGAGACGTCTACGTGTCTAGGAAAAGAATAAATAGTTTACAAGATGAATTTTGACTATAGAATGGAAGAAGATAGTTCACAATCTTTAATGAGACACAATTAGGACTAATGCAAGTAAGGGAAATTTGTGACTGTATTTGGAGCTAATTTCCAAAGAGAAGGATTAAATAATGTGGATCGTGTACAAAGCAAAATAATTTCCAATATATAAAGTCCCTACTCCTGTTTATGCAATACGATAAAGAGAAAACAAAGATTCCAAACAATGAACCAGCATGCCATATTTCCTGACTCGGAATTAAATTTAGTGTCTACTGCAGTTTAAGAACCATTCTAAATGTTGACTGTATGAAATAAAGGCTGGAGGAAAACATTATTCATCGGCATCGCTGTACTATAAAGCGAAGATTTATGTCTGCAATGGTGTGGGCGGGAAGGTAATAGAACAGACTTCTGCGCACAGCATTCTTCACTTCAACTGAGAATTAGCGCAATTTATGTCGTGTCTACCGTTTGATTCATGTTTGCAAAATAACACATTAAGTGTGCCTTTTCTGTTTGCAGTTTAACAAACGCAGTGACGCCATGGAGTTGTACATTGCACATTCCTCACGCGGCAGCAAACGCTACAGATTTCAGGCGGATCGTTATCCCCTGTGTACATCGTTTTGATGGAAGCGAAAAAACAACGATTTTGTAAAAATGGAAAACAAGTATGGATATCTGTCTCTGTAGTTCATACGTGACGTGAGCTACAAGAGAGCGAACTAATTTTGATAAAATTCGGTATGTGAGTTTATTTTAATTATATTTGGAGGGTTTTTATTTTTGTATAATTGATTAATTAATTTTATTATTAATATTTGTTTCAAAAAGTAAAATTTTACTTGTACCTTTTTATTCTCTATAACGATTATGTCTGCTTATAAATATAACTTCAAAGTACCTTATTTTTTATTTTATTTTTTTAATGAATTCATTACCTGATAGTATACACTATACTTATATTTACATTAATAAATTTAAGGAATTCATCCCCACATGGGTATAAAACCTGTGCGTGAAAATAGTTCCGCTTGAAAATTCATCTAGTAGGCCTAACATTTGAGTAATATGTATCATCTTAAATAGTCTTACAATAAAAAAATAATGTTTCTCAAAAACCCAGTTGAATAAACATGAATATACCGACTAGGTTCAACGCTTATGCTCACAGATCTGAAACTCCAAAACCTCGAAAAAAGAGTAAAATATCTACGTATGTATAGATTTAAAGACCCAGTAAATCTCTTAACTCCCAAATATTCCAACCACTCCTTAATACTTTTTATATACAAACATAGAATATGATACATTATAATTTAACTGCATGTTATTTAATAAAATACGTAAGATAGACCTTAACAAGAAAATTATTATTTAATTTTGGAACACACACTGCATCAATCTGAGCATGTCTAGGCGAGTACGGTATTCTAATTAGAACTAGTCGAATAAGATTGTTTTAATTTGGAGAGTATGTGATTATTATCTAAAACCACGTGCTTCGCTACAAAGTAGGCCTACTCTTTAAGATCTTACAGAAAAATGAGTTTTTGTTCTAAGAAATAGTTATGAACTTGTTCGATATTTATAAGGAAAAGGGAAATATGGAGAAACATATACTTTAAACTATATTATAAATTTGGCTAAAGACTTTTTATAAAACGTCCTTCTAAACTACACTTTTCGTTGTCCCTCTGGCTGAAGAATCAAGAAGCTGTCAGAAGAGCTAAACTTTTTAAGTACAACTGGCAATGAGACAATAATCATTCCTTAAATCCACACCATCAATGTATATTTAACACACAACAAATAAATAGATCAATATCAATACAACAGAAAAATTAGCTTGAAGTTTAATGACTTGTCAAGTAGGATCAAAATTCGGTAAACATGTTGGAGGTCACAAACATTATATATTTACATATCACTACACAAATAATAATTTTGTAGGAGTATAGAAATAAAACTACATTTTTACTCCCTTTAACAAAGTTTAAATTTCTTCCTTTGACCCTAAACAAAGTGACTCACCAAAATATTCATCACACCTGGATGTACACTCAGACACAAAATCACAGATAGGGGAGGGCAAATCTTTATCTCAATATATCACAACAGGAGCCAACAAAACAACCAACCTAGTTAACTGATTATATCAGTGTAAGAACAACCCTCAAACAAAAATTTAAGCTTCATATGCCTTGTTGTTCTTGAGATCAGTGAGCGAGTGGTATTTGGCTTTTGTATATGTAAATGGTTATGATAAAAAATAGACTAGACAAAAAGTTTACAAAAGTCTAATTTCTCAAAATCGACTATTAGAATGATATATATCTACAGTCTTCCTGTCGTTTGGCGTCTGTTCTACAGCACAAATGAGTAGATTGATTTGGGTTTTGTGGGAAAATTATTAAGATGTAATTTCAATGGAAAAAACAAAACTTGGTCTCCAGAAATGTCGGGTCGGGAGCTATCAGTAATACAACCAATAAATCGCCCTTGGAAATTAAAAATCGCCTAAGCATATAAAAATTTTCACGTTAAGTGGAGTTTAATGACCCAAATCAAAGAAATTTTGTTCATGATTTTTTTTAAGCAATACTTCGACCACCGATATTAATTAAAAACTCGAAAAATACGCCCCTAAGACCGGTTCATAGAACAAGTGGGTACACAGTTTTGTTTCTTCAAGTTCATAATAAATTTCCCTTCTTTAAAAATTGATCTTCCATCTTATCATAAGATAAATACGGGGGGGGAATCAGTAATGAAAAACAGTGTCATATGTTACAATATTGGAATAGGTAAATATTATACAGATATTTTTGGATAGATAGTGACGGATAATATTCGTTATTCGTTAGGCCTATCTATTTAAAATTGTGGATGGTTGTGTGAGAACGTTAGTGAAGTGTTTGTGTAAAGTTTATTTAAAACTGTTTACTCTAACCCTTTACGTAAAACATTCCATAAAATTGTTTTTCTACCTACTTTGTTTTACGGTAACAATATAATTTACATTAAAACACTTGATAAAGATTTAAAGTAAGTTTTAAAAGAAAGAGAAAAACATTCAAAATCTCGTGTTTATATATAAATATTCATGTACATAATCACATTAATCTGTAGACAAACAAAATAAATAGAATATAGTTCAACAATGCTACCAACATCCATTGTTGGGTGCAAATTGTACTGTAAAAGACGAATATCATTCAGAATTCACTTGATAAAATAAATATTTAAACTTTTCTCCAAACAGTTAAATGCATTATGAATATTCTTAAATTTTAAACTGTTTGAAATATGTTTTTATATTTGCTTACTTGTATAACTTTCTCTATGGGATGTGTCCCCCTTATCACTTATTTGTATTGTTATAAAATAAATAATGGTCATTTAACAGGAATATAACATAATAATAATAACAAAGTATATTCCTCCGGGGTTCACTCCCCGCTTACATTCCCACGGGAGTCTAGCTGGAACTCCACCTTTCTTCATATCTAGTCTTGGGTTTCCTATCAGGTCTATTGACCAACTCTAGTTCTCATCAGGACGTTATTAGAGTAGGGGAGTTAGGGGGTCATTGATGAACTTTTCTTGCTATAAAGCGATGTAGACCGAGAGGGTTTTCAATTTTAAACAACAAGAAAAGATTTTTATTTTATTATTTTTTTTTAAAAGAACAATGTCCACTTTAGCGAATTATTTATATAGAAGTTCCAATCTGCATCATGTAAAGTTCCAAGACTAAAATACTTCCACTAATTCACACCCATGAGTATATTTGTAAAGTGACACCATTATTGGCTCACTGAATATAAACACTATTAAAGTCGAAATTCTTAATGTAGGTTCAAATAGTACTAATCGTCAGAAAAGTTTTATCACCCATGAAAGTGGGGGGGGGGGATTTGAAAATTACAAAAAAAATTGGAGGAAAAAAAATTTACGTGTATGTCACCAATTAGCTTATATTATATACTAAACATCTTCATCAAATAATTCTCAGTTGTATTTCCTAATTTTAATTCTGCGACGCTAAAAAGGTACAAATCTGGTTGTGTACATGGAAGATCCCTTTACCGTAACTCCAGCATTCACAATCAGAATGCGCTACCAATAGCAGATCCCCATCTAATCTTTTTATTGTGAGCTAACATCGCATTTTTTTAGCACCTACGAAAATTGAACCCGGGATCTCTTTCATACAAACTGTAAAGGCTTACTACTAGACCAGGGGCTCAATTATGTTTTCTATTTTAATAAAATCAGAGCGTTTTGACTAAAAACATAACCAAAATTTATAACTTCAAAATTTCACTTAACCTCAAAGTTGTATCAAAATAAATAAAAATAGGTTTATAACTTGAAAATAGGAGTTGATTTACACTCTCGAAATGTCGTTTGATAGTTTTTATATACACACATGACATATGTTCGATTAAACATATTTATAATAAAAAGCAATATTAGTTATGGCAGCTGGATTTCTTGTCAAATTCGGTAAGTATGATAAATTTTGCTAGTCATTAAATATAATTGTTAATAAAGGAAGAAAATAATGGCCGATTAAAACGATTCATTAGTAGTCTTTCTAAGATCCTTAGCCTATTGTATCTCATTTGGTTTAATATGAAAATTTCCATAAATTAAAACCAAAATAGGTGTTTTCAAACGAATGGATTCCCGAAACACATTAAAAAAATACGCGCCCCTTAATTAAGCATATTCGAACACGCTGCTGTCCCATGTTGAAGATTGTATTTAATCATTTATGTAAGTAATGTGTGCTTTTGTAGATGATCAGGCACGTTAATGTTTCTTCAGAATTAAAAAAGACCTGTTCTACTGGGACTATTAAAATTTCCAAGATAAATACATAATATATTTAACAAAGACTGTTTAATTTTATAGTTTACAACTGATTTGTATTAAATAGTACTCGAATGACAAATTAAATGGTCATACATTTGGCCATCTTTGCACTTGCGTCTTTTTTTCATTGTTATAACATACATGTAAGAATAACATTGAAACCTTATTGTGTAACAAGGTAGAATGATGTTAATTTACTTATAGAATTTTCTTGCATAACAATAAAACTGTGACCATCTTAAAACGTCCAACTGTAATTCTGTCTGTATAACAATAAATAAAATTATCGATATCATGCACGTCTGTATTCCTTTATAAAATAAACTGTCCAAAAACATCGCATAAACTTTCTCACCTACCCATCGCCAATATCAATTAAAAAGTGTCAGTTTTTAGATGTCGGTCAATAAGTGAAAATGAATCATATTTAAACAGGATCCAAATATGCTTCTCTAATGCGTTTGATTAGAAATTAGCTTTTAATGACAACTATAAAGATCTATTTTTGTTTATTACCAATTATTCCGGAACCCTAATATTACTTGCTTTTTGGCACACGGATTTCAATGATTAATTTCACTAACATCTTAACGTATTCGGTAGAGCTAATTTTGAGAACTTACGTCTTTTAAATATCTCTATGGCCAGTTTTTAAAGTTTTTACCGATTAGATACGAAACGCCATATAAGGAGAGATAGCGACCAATACCTTTTGTTTGAGTCCTTAGAGATTACATTTGAAGGAAATTTCATGAAAATCGTTTAAGCCAATTTTGAAAAAAAAATAGGAATTTTATGTTCTTATCTTATGGCAGCTAGACTAATTTTCGAGTTAAGAAAAAAATTAATAGTGCCTCCAGAGATATGTTTTAATGCCTCCAACATACTAAATTTGATTAAAATCGTTCCAGGCTTTGGGCTGTACAGACGGCCGATTTTAATTTCTTACCTTGTTGCATTAAAAAATTAACTTCACTAAATTTATAAAAAATGACATTAATTTTAAAACTAGGCGAACATTTCCCACAGTTTTACATGGTTAACACTGCACTATTTATGTGGTTAATTTAGCCTTGAAAATTCAATAAATTGGTGGTACATCAAATTTTAAAATACGGATTTTAAAATTTTCACAACCGAAAATTAAAATGTCTTTGTATGAATTGGTTTTTTTAAGTCTTCTACATCTCTTTGAGATTCTGAAAGAATAATAATTTCCTACTAGTTTTTGTCTAATTTAAGCCAAAATATCAATTTTAAAATGGTGTCTGTTAATTACTAGAATTTAACCTATTCTGTAATTAATTTTTATCTATAATATAATATTCCAAAAATTAAAAAAATGTAACGTGGACGTAATTATTGACATTATTTTAATTATATATTATAGTAACTAGCTTATTATCTGTGAAATTTTAGAAGCACTTTTGTTTAATTATCAATTAACCACCTAATTATTAAATTATGCTTTGCACAACCGAAATTATAAACAATGTATTTCTTATACAATTTTTAACAATTTTCTATTGATGTATAGAAGGGATATACATAATATTATCTATTTATTATATGTTACACACCTAGATTTTGTTAAATTTTTTTACATAAATTATAAATATTATCTGGCATAATAAATTCACGAAACGACCGCAACAAATTGCTTAATATGCTGGAACATAATTCAAAAAAAAAATCCCGCTTTTATTAATTATTCTTCCCCTAAGCGACAATTCTACATATGTAACATATCGAATCATATATTGTAAAAATTGTTTCCTGTTCGGCATGTGGGAATAAGGTAATGAAATTGCTCTGGGCGGGTCGTAAATTGAATCAACGGTCCAGTATATTGGACAGTGTTATAAATGAGAAAAACTAATAAAATGCCATGTACACCTCGGCTGCATTCTCCAGCCCACAGAATATGTTTTACTGGCTACAATAGCCATTGTTTATCATTGACTCATTCTAGTTACAGTATTTATTTTAAGTTATAATTCAAAACTGTCTCAGCTCATACACGCGAAAACTTGAAAATAAACTGCTTCACATAATGTATAACAAGCAGATCTTCTAAATATAACGCTCAAAGATGGTCTCTTAGATCTATTATTAAATGTTAAATTACACTAGGTATTAGTAGTTCAATGTTATTACTCAGTGGTAAGTAGAGACCTTCTTACACACGCTTTCTGAAGGTCGTAATTGTGTATATCGTAAACAAATGAAAGAAAACACAATTTCTTACAAAAAACACATTATTTGTGCAACTAAAATAGAAGACGACGTTTCAATGACTAAGTCATCATCCTCAGCTGTTACATGCACACAAACTCTACTGACAGTGGACTGTGTAAATGTAGGGTTCGTGTACATGTAAGAGCTGAGGGTGATTACTTGGTCATTGAAACGTCGTCTAGTATTTGAGTTGTACAAATAAAGTGATTTTTGTTGAAAGTTGTGTTTTCATTAATTTGGTTATTAAAGATTCCACAAGTGTAGCTCACAATTGATGTTGTATATAGTAAATAATTCTATATTTGCCTACTTTCTTCACTTTATACTAAAAGTCTCCATTAGCTTTGCTCGTTTCGGCCCTTACGAACCTCGAAGGTGCCAAAACTCGCTTCCCTTGTAGCGGTGACTCGACTTTCGTAATTATAAGAATATCACATTTTCCTGGGAGATCAAGAAACAGATAATGAATTAAACAACATATGCAAGAAATTTATAGATCCCAGTTAATTTACATTTGTTTTGAGCGACGCAAGTTCCAATCTAGTGAGGAATTACAACTATACGGTTTAGACTCGATTTCGTGAGAGAGAGAAAGCTATGATAGACCTGGTCACGAAAGACATAATTAAGGAGACGAAAACTAAATGTGCTGACCCCAAATAACTAGATATAAACCAGTTTAGCATTAGCAAACCCATTTTTGCGGAGGCAAGATTAATTGTAAAATATTTTAGGATCCAAAATATATCTATTGAAAAATAAATTTATACCGATATCCGTAATTCCACGAATATTCTCAAAAAAACCACTAAAAACCCACAAGTACTTAAAGATCCTCTTTACTTCAATTAATAATTATAAAACTCCATTTTAGAAAGGTGTGGTTGATAATATTACATGCAGAATAGAAATATGATAATTTTTATCTAATTAGTGTGTTATAAGTTGAATAACACACTAGATATGACAAAAAACTGTCCGCTATTTCGAGTTTTTCTGAATTTAAATAGAATTGTATAGGTTTACACTTTTCCATTGTTGTAAAAGATATTACTTTCATTTTTTATCTGGTTATTTAAAGGCGAAACATAGTTTTCTATATTGGCACACAATAGCCCCTACAACTATCTTAACCGTTGTATCTGCTATCGTACTTACAGACGTTCAACGACGGCAGATCTGTGACGTGTAGTAAAATATTTTTCGGTTTCCGGAGAGAATGAAAAGTGAAGTAAAACAAACAAAGGTCGAAATTTTTAACGCCTACCAAACTTACCCTATACTGGGTAAGTAAAAATGAGTTACTCATCACAAAAACCGTTGTGAAAGAATAGTTTTAACGAGAAAAATAAAATAAACATCTAAATACGGTTGTAATCAAGAATCAGAATTAAAAGTTTAGTAATAAACAACAAATTGGCGAAATTTTGAGTAATGTTTAATTGCATACTCTGGTTTTCATCTAAAAGATATGAATGTTGTAAAAATAATGTTCAAGATGTAACCATCAGGAAACTTTAATTCTTACATCATTTTCAACAACAAAATATCTGCTAGTGTATCGGTTATTTATTTTATCTGAAATGTATAAAACATTGCAGGTAAACCTGATTGCATTGCGGATTTTATATATTGCTATTATAACGATAACAATTTCAGAAAATGATATCACTATGCTGCAAACTAATGTGTATTCTTACAAAGTTTCCAATTTAAAAGAAATTTGTTGTAGAATAAGGTGATGGTATAGTGTAATGTGCTCAATTATAAAACCAAATTTTAGGTGTTGGTTAGAAATCTTGCAAATTTTTTAAAGTGTTGTGGAATCATGAGCATTTCATTTTCAATAACTGCCTTTAGGTCCTCTGTATTGTTTCTTTCAAGAAGCCCTACAAAAAGATGTCGCTCACGGTTAAGTCTTGAGATCTTGGAGGTCTGTCAATAAATCCACTACCCCTCCCAATCTATCGACCAGCAAGTTCATTGTTCAACAAATGTTTCACAAAATTAGCATAGTGTGGAGTTGCTCCTTCTTGCTGGAAGATGCAAGATTCCATTTCTGGAACTGTATAGTGTGGAAAAACTTGTTGATTCAATACACCATGGTACCTAGATCCATTCATAGTGCTGCCAGAAATGTCGTAGGATAAGAAATGCTCAATTAACCTACAGTATTGCCCAAATCGTAAATCCTCTACTTTAAAGCTCTCTTCTTCAATTACATGAGAGATGGTAGTATCATAATAATTACAACTGTGTCGACTTACTTACCAAATCATTACGTTAAAATGTTGAGTCATCAGAAAACATAATTCAAAGAGCATTCAGTGTTAGTCTCATAATGTTCAATAACTTTAGAACGAAACTCTACTTTTCAGTTTGGGTCGTCTTCAAGAAGGCCATGGATAGTGTAATTCTTATAAAACTTCATTTTATGTTTTTTAATGATTCTCTGAACCGTAGATTTAGTGACACCAGTGCTTCAGGTTATCTAATCGAATTAGGCCAAGCGGGGGATTAAAGCAAGGCAGCACAAACATTTTTCTTCCATCCACATCAGTATTTTCATTACACTTCAAGTTTACAGTGATTTACGTTTTGCTATTGTATGATGATGGTATTAATTTATTATCTGCATACATAACTTGAAACCACCTTATTGCATTAGAGATGGAATTATATGTGATTTCCCATGAACAGAAATGGTTCTATTGAAAAAAAAAAAAAAAAGTTTAAAACAACAAAAAGTGGTATACTAATGAATACATCTGTTAAATACAGTTTAATTTCAAAATTACTCAGCAATGCATTATAACAAACATTACAGCTGTTTTTAAAACTAATATAATAGCTGTTAATAAAAATAAAATAATGTAATATTTCAAAAACTGTTATTTTAAACAGCCGCCATTTTGTTTGCGTACAAGATATCTTACTGAAAATCCTGTGGTACATTATAACGTTAAGGCAAACTTTTAATTAAATCGGTCCTCAAACACCTGTCCCACAACAATTCCTTCATGAAAACACTTTAATGCACAAATAGGCCCAAAAATTATTTTAATAGGATAAATTTTTCCAGCCGTTTAGACGCTAGAGACAATCGTAAAATTGTAATATTCTGACATTAGCTTTTTATGGAATCTTTTTAAAGATTGGAAATAAATGTGCGCGCGCGTTATTGTGTGTTTGTTGTAGTGTTGTATATTACTGATCGAGTAAAGGATGAAGTTTATCACCATAATATATTTAATTTGATTCCAAGCTTTTTTAATTATCACAGTGATGGGCTTAGTTGAGCGATCACGTACGAATAACTGATGTATTTTTATAAATAATTTGTTACCTCAAAAAGAATTAGGGGACGTTTTAAACATAGGCTACACTTGTTTCGTAAAGAATTTAATATAAAATTGGAATTTATTTATTTTTCACACAGTATAGAGAAAGTTATGAGATGTATAAAATAATGACGATTATGAAATAAAACCTGAACAATGTCTGGTTTGATATAGTATTTTTTCCAAAATAATTACTTGCAGTTTGGTATATTAGTTTAGTTTAAATGTTCACATTTCACAAAAAGCTTATAAAAATCGTCAGCGCTGTTTTTGAGACATTCGAACTTTTCCGATGGCGATCAGTTATTAATTTAAGTTTTTTAACCTATAACTCCCAAACCTGCTTTTTTTATATATGGCGACCAATAAGTTTGGTGTGTGTCTTTTGAAGTTAAAAAAATTTAATCAAAGTCGTAAGCCAGTTTGAAAAAATTCAAAACTTTGAGTTTTGACTACAGTTAATTTCCCTTTAAATTATAAATTTCATTTGGTTTATGGTTGTTTGAGAAACTATTTAATATGTACTGTTTATGTATAATAGCTCAAAATATACAATGTCTTAAAACACAGAGTCTCTCAACTCTTTTTTTCAATTTATATTTAGAGTTTGTTGTTAAAGATCCCAAAACTACACTTCTAATAAAAAATTAAAAAATGTTTAATGTGAAACTATAAAATTGTCAAACAACTTTTAAATATTTAGAATATTTAGTTGTAAAATATTTAATGCAGAGTGAATATTCATTTATTTATTGATGCTAAACGTTAAAAAGAAAAAATGATTAAGCTGTAATTTTTTAACTTATCTATAGGATTAGGAAAGGAAATTTGTACTATTAATTATTATCAGGTTAAGGGCAATATATTTTATATTATTTAAATAAATAACACACAAATCATATAAATTGTTTACCTACTAATGGACCAAAGCATTAAATTACAATACATTTTGGTTGCAAAATAGAAACTTATTCTAAAGTTGTCTTTGTGTTGCTACCTGCGGGACGTTTCAGCCAGTTAAATCCTTATTTGTAGTCGGGTTTGAGAGCAGACGTACGATTGACTCAACTAAGAAGTTGATGCTGAACAATAGTTTGTTAAGGGGAAGGGTGTTTACGAAAAGACGATTGTGGACAGCTGAAGATGCTAAGCTGTTACCAAGGTAACATTAACAATGACCAGTTTTCCCATTCAATGCAAATGTCGGAACTAAATGTGGGCTACGGCCGCTAGAGGTCGTGTGTGGCCGTCGGCAAACAGCTCTTGAACCTGTCAATCAAAGGGCGCCTCATCTCTTGTTAAATCTTTCTTAAAATCTTGTTCAGGAAACAATTGTTAAAACTGTCAACTTCTCTTTTCCACATGGATAATGTTTGTAATTGCATCCCACCCAGTTGATTATGCCAGGACCTTAGCAGAGATTTAGTTTTCCTCGGAGGATCTTCTGTAGACATCTTTCGTATGTATTTCGAAATTTATTAATAGTTTAAGTTATAGACGACCACACACGATAGACAGCAAATGCTCAAGACAGCATACTCAAGAATATACCTACACAATTTAATAATGTTTTAAATGATTAATAAATTCCCTTCAATACATAAATTGGCTGTAGCATTTTGTTTTCAACCGCACTAGGTGTTGGTTGATAAGCAAGAAAGGTTATATTTTATTTAATAATACTCACTTTAATGAAAAACAATTTGTGACACAAAGTGTAGGCTTGTGTTAGTGTTTAGGTTTTCAAGTGTAAATGTTCTCCATTTAATGGGATTTGGATTTTAGTTCAAAGGTGAAAAACTATCTCGGTCATCATTGCCTTAAAAAGAGCATAAAATAAAGACCCCTAGTTCTCGAATATTCTAATAACTTCATGGTTTTAAGAGAAAATGGTTTGGTCCAGAAAAACCTGATAGAAATGATGAAAGATGGGGATCCAAACCAACATTAGAAGAAGAAAGATGCAGATCCAACTAGGGAACTCGGGATTTTCACAACCGTACTCATTATAATTTAGCCACTTAAACAATTTTATTTTCTGACCCAACGGTACCATAATATAACTAATAGGACTTAATAACTAGTCGGACAATCGTATAGATCAATGAACGACACCATAATCCTTGAGCGAAGCAAACTTGAATACCTAAAATATACGTAACTGAAAACACGGAGTTAAAAAGTTTTATCAAAGGTATAATAGTTGTTAATTTTAATATATGCTTTTGACGGTGTCAGAAGACAGGAATTTTTGAACATTTAAAGATAGTACATCGGCCTTAAGAGTAGAAAAGTAAGGGGACGTTTAATCAAACACTAAATTAAAATAAAATAATATTAGCTTTCTGGCAGCTCATACAATAAAAACTAATGTTTTCAAAGAGTTCATAATTAATCAACTTCGAATAATAAACAAAAAATTAATTATGTCCCTCATTAAAAGTACAGTACAACCAAAATTACGCTGATTGCCAAAACAAATTCGTCAGTCTACAAATGATATAAAGCTTAAACTTAAATTAGAACTAATTATAATATACTATCAATTATTTCAAAACAGTGAGTGTCTAATATGCTGTTCACAAAATTAGTTATGCAACAGATAAATTTGTGGCACGAAATAACTAATGAGAATTAAGAACTAAAATAACTTTTCTATCTTCAGATCTTCAGAAGACGGTCTTCGAGATAAGCTCGCTAATACGAACACATAATTTCATTAGTATTAAAGAACTTTGCCAAATTACTTTTGGTTGGTTATAAAATCAATTAATTATTTCTTAACGTTATTAGAAATTTAAATTAATTTAAAATTATACTAATTCTGAATACGATATCAGTGGAAATTAAATTAAAATTTCTGTACAAATAAAAACATTGATTTAGGATGAAATATCCAGTATCCAACTACTTGCCAACTGTATCATAAAATTGAACAAAGTCACGTTTATAAAGTGACAGGTCTGCTTGATGTGGGATATTGAATATTCAGGCCAACAGGGACTAAGTCCAGTGTTTTGGTGTTTACATGTCATGGAAAACATAATACGGATCTGACAGCGCACTAATTGATGCATTTCAACGTCAACTGGACACAGCTTAATTGCGGCACAACAGAAAATGTTACTTAATTCCATTACAATTGGAATGTCCCAGGGTTGACACAACACAGAGTAAAGAGTTGACGCACGTCACTCTGGCTGCAAAAGTGACGCAATTAAAATTGTATTAAATGACGGTTTGACAACCAGCGAGGCAGACAGGCTGTCACTCTTCTGACAGCCATATTGCCATTATGTTTCCGCACATATCATTCCTGCCATCTCTACGATGAGAACTCAATTTTATGTGAATAATGCAATATGAATCCAGAGACAAAGAGAGGCTGTATATTATATAACAAGAAGGTTTTATGTGCTATTCATAACGTTCACAAGTGTTGTAATGTATCGTTGTATGTAATTTTATTTATTTCTATCAAGTACACTATACTTATATACTTGATCATATATATATATATATATATATATATATATATATATATATATATTGTTTATTTATGTACACAATACAGGCTATACTGTATATGATCAATACAATTTTTTTTCTTATTAGTGGTTATTTGATACTGCAGTTTGAAATTCATACACTAATTAGAACTAAACAAATAATAATAATAAAATTAATTCGTAGATACGATAGGGCAATGGTATCATAACAAAACTCTGAGGATATTTATGTCTAACAATAACAATTTCCCAAAATATACCTTGTAAATTATGAACCATTAAATGACAACAGAAACCACAATCCGACTTGACTAGTACAGTACTTAAGCTTTGCATGCTGATACCTTGCCAATTAGTGCCAATGTCTGGTAAAGGTCAGAACGAATTCTATTCACCTGCTATGAGAATTGAGGTGATGTTAATTAACCTTACTACTCAACGCTTCGTTAACATTGATATTGAAACTTCAGGAAATGTATTGAACCTATTACAGTTGACAATCTCATCTTGCATTACATAAAATAAGTTTTGTGTTCATTTAGTACGGCTGATTATGCATACTGATTTTGTAGCTTACTTTTTTATAAATATTCTGGAGGTTTACAACAAATTAAATTTCAGTCTTGTACAAGGTAGCTAATCCAAGATTTGATGGGTTCACAATGATGTTTATTAGATTATATTAGATTTTGTATTGGCTATTAGGAATACAAATGTATACAATAAGCTTTGTCTTTTATAACAACTAAGAACTAACAATAAGTTTATTGGAAGGCTCAACACAAATGCCTAGCGACTAGTTTTTAATCAATTAAAGCTCATCTGCATACTTGATCAAGTGCAGTCCTTAAGATTTACCCTGACCTCTATCATTGAGATGCGCAGTCGTCTCTGTGCCGGTTGGTGTAGTGGGGGAAACACTAGCTTTGTACTGTGCGTTTCGTAGTTGTACGTGCATTTAAAAAACATTGGTTTGTTGCGTTGTGATGGAAGGTGAAAACGTCAGGAAGAAAGTTAATGTGAGTAAAGTCCTTATAAACAATCTCGCTAAATCATATCAAATATGTATAAGAAACATTCTTATGAAAGAAGAAGCCGAGAACGGAAGAGCTATTAATTTAACGTAAATGAGATTAAATACCAAAGTAAACGAACATCAGAACTACTACTAAAATAATTTTCAAACTGAACTTTTTTTTGGAAATTTGCAACCATTTTAAAATTTATATGTTTTTTTCTGGTTAGAAAGTTGTTCAATTATTTATAAACGAATCAAAGTGGACAAACAGATGATAAGACGAAACGGTAACATAACAAACCTTGACAGCGGAATGGAGCTGAGTCTATGTCCTTTATCAACAGTAGTTATGACATCACTTCTCCTCCCGCCCGGAATTTCCACTAACGCGTATAACGATAGTTGATTTTGAAAGATAAAGTTCTTTTGCAATCGTTGTTATTATTTATTATATTTAGTTTTATGTTGTAAAAGCTATTCTCCCATTAGTATAGGAAGAATTATCACATTTTTGCCGTAGAAGATTCGAGAGTCCATTGATATGCTACGCCTACGGGACTGGTTGTATGAAAAATAAAAACAATATTGCATCAAGTTATTATCATGTTACAAAAACTAGTAACAATTAGTATCTTCGAATAACAGTTATCGCATGTGTGCAGTATATACTAAACTTTAATAAATATTTATATAAAAAATCAATAAAGTATCTAAATTTATTGTTGAAAACCGTCTACAATGGTCCTTTAGCACCAATTATATAAATACAGTGAAAATTCAAAGAAATAGGAATAGAGCGAGCGAAACCTGCTCTATTTGAGACTAATTTTATGACCTGCCCTCTTAAACTACAAGTCAGAAGATTTACAACAGTTTTGGAATTTTTTTTTTCAAGGAGCAATTGAGTTTCAGAAGAAAATCTGTTTAAGTCTATTATAGATACTAACAGGGGTTATCATATTCGAAAATATCTTTGGAACCATTGACGGTGGTTAACGCAAGTTAGCGTTTGACTTAAAACTTCACTCTTACTCATTTACCAACTCGGTTAAGAAAAGCACAAGTTTAGTTTCTGAAAAAACATTTTTACTGACCAAAATAAATCTGCTACCTTGAGCGAATAAAGGGGGTCCGTTATGACTGAGGAATAACATAACCAGGATACTTAATTTATTGTCTAACTGTAATGTCAAATTGTAAAATAGACAACTTTCATTTAGTATCGAACGGACAATTTCTTAGTTTCATGAAACTTGTCATTTTGAAGCAAAGAAAATTGGCTATATTTTCAATTGAACTTAACACAGAAAAAAAGTTAATAGTTTCTCATTGATAAGTTTGTGAAATTAATTAAAAAGTTTAACATAAAGATATTTGCGAAACATGATCTTGTCTTCTGGAACATTAAAACACATATTTAGGGTTGAAAAATTATTATAATTTATAATAATAGATTATACTTTGTTAATAGGAAAAATCGAGAATTTCAATATTGTAATAAATAAAAATTCACTAACAAAACACAATTTTACTCCATCTAGAAAACGACGTTAATCCATCCCTGTTGCTAAACAACTTGTTTGCATTTTCTTTAATGCTTCGAAGCTTAAGGATTCAGAAGCTGGTGTTGTTTTTATTTACATTCAATCTACTTTCGACCCACCTAGACATTCCTAATACCGAAGTCTAGCCCGGAGCTAGAATCACAACCTAAATCAAATCGTTATTTAGTGACGACATTGAGCTGACACCTACGGGACAGGAGCTCAAACAAGCAGCAAACAAGAACAGAAACAAAAGTAAAGTCGGTTACAATACGGGAGGTCAGAAGCGATTAATCATGTGACGTCGGGGAGATATGTCACAGATGGTAAGCAAGACAATTTGTCATCTGTGAACAATGTCCCATACCCTCATTAAAATTACACATTCAAGCAGTCTACTGCTGTGATAGGTGTCATAGGATTTCTTGTTCGTTGATCAGATGAACGTTACCTTCTTTACATGCTCCACTGCCGCTGTCACAGAATTTAATGTTACCCCTAATCTGATCCTTTTCGGACTTGATATTACACGGCTAAATGCCAACACCGCTGTCAACTTCCCGAGACAACTTGTTTCCCACCGGACTTGTTCATTAGACATTAAGACGTGTATCAAAAGAACTTTTAAAGTACTACCAATTATAATAGGAACATTTTAATGGTGACGTGGAACTTTGACTAATTCGTTTTGAAACGGTCAAAATACCAGAAATGAAGGATAGGTTATGTCTACTTTAGATAAGTTTTATTAGAATGTCACTTTTGCTACATTTTTGAAGTGTTCTTTAACTTACAATTAGGCATTCAGGCACTTATAAGCCTAACCTAATGTTTTACAGGAGAACAGTTTTTTTTTAACTTAAAGACCCAAATTTGTACCTCAATGACGAGAGTACCTTTACTTTCTCGTGTACATATGGTATAAATAATACATAAAAAAGCGGCCTTCCTTTTTTTGGAAATATCAATTTTGAGTTCATTTGAATCCAAAAAGTGGTTTTATTAATGATGTCTTGCTGTCCTAACAGTGCTCTATATTCCAAACAAGACGACAATTAAATTCAATTTTTGGGATCATTTTGGCGGTACTCGACGTGTTTTTTCGATAAAGTAAAATTTGTGAGTTGCTGTTGCAACATCAAAATTGAAAAATGTATTCTTAAAATCGGCTTCAATATATTTTATCAACTTTTGCTAAAATTTTGCCTCTCACTATTTGAACGAATGTATTAATCGCCATTTCCCCATTTCGCGGATTATCAATTTACATGTTAAAACAAAACCTGGACGCCTTCATAAAATATATAGCCTAACATATCAAAATCAGCATAAGCAATTTCAATACAATTTTTGGTGAAATGTCAACGTATACAACCAAAACCGAGGTTAGAATTCTGGTTCGAGAATATTTAGATATTTTATAACACTGGTTTCATATTTCATCAAAATTTTGTGAATATCGGTGGCGTAGATTTTGTGTTATACGAACGTTTACGACGGTAACAATAATTAATTTTTCGTTTCGAACTGATAAATCCAAAATCTGATTTTTGAGAGATGACTTTTTTCCTTGTTGATTAGAAGCAGAAGTTTTTATTCTTAAGAGTACTTTTTCTCTAAATTTTGAGCTCCACTGTGTAATTTGTTTTATGTCCGGATTGTGAAAAGTTTTTGTAATAACTTGTACACTGCTTGTTTAATGTTTTGTATGGTGAAAACAATTATTTTTTATGCTATAACATTATAAGAGTATAAGGTGGACCACTTATTAGCCTGTGGTGTAAGAATTATGATTTATAAATTATATTATCTGAGATGGGTTACCCACCTTCAGTTCTTAGGGCGATTTACTTCTCCTTTGTTAATTCTAGGCTAGAGTATGGTGTTTGTTGTTGGGGAGAAACCTATTTTTCTAATCTTAGATCCATTGTAATTTCATAGAAAAAGTTTATTAGGATAACAACAGGTGTAAGAAGAACATCATCCTTACCTGTCTTCATTCCAAATTTGCATTCTCCCACTGAGATGTATATTTATTTTTCGTATTTCAAGGATTTTGTGATTAGAGAAAGTAAAGTTTATTTCATTCTGTTAAAATCTGCAAAGATTGTGCCATCTCTACCATAAAAGGAGACATTTAAAAGTTAATTTATTTTTGAGTACTTTTAAATTATATAATCACTCCAGAAAATGTAGGCCTACCTATTTTTTAAATTAAAGAGTTGGCTCTATTTTTAAAATCCTAAATTAATGTATTTAGTTCCTTTATTGCAATATTATTTATATTAAATTAAGCTGAAGCAGTGTATAACGCGAGGTTTTATACTGTTTTTACTTTTTTAATTATTATATTTTTAAAGGGATATTTATATAATGTTTTATTAAGGCAGCACTGACATACCTGAATTGCTGGTAACTTAAAAAAACTGCTATAGACGTATTCAGGTATACATTAGTAGTTTTCATTTAATTTTATATAGTTTGTTTATTATTATAGTTTATATTTTTTTTTCTATATAATTGTAGGTATTACTAATTTAACTTGATTGTGTATATTTGGAAAAACAACTTTTTTTAAGTACAACCATACTAAATACTAAAAGTTTTAAATTTCCATATGTACTCCAAGAAAAGAAAATTTTGGACTCTGTTCTGTCCTTACATAAAATTTGTATAATTAGTTGTGGTTGGGTCCTGGACCCTGTTGTAGCAGCAGCGTCTTTTCCATAAAAGCTTATGGACACGAAATTTAGTAAAATCGGTATTTTGCCTTTACAGTCTTGGAGAAGTACTGTTATGAACTATCGTCTATTTAAATGTTTACCAAACATTCATTAAAAAAAATTGCAAACCCAATGTAGTTATGTTCGTTAAATTATTTATAAATTCATTCATTATAAACGATATTGCTTTGCCACTAACCTGAAACATAATGAAACCCATAAATGAAAATGTTTAATGTAATCTGTAATTCAATTGAACAGAAGTGGTTTTATTTGCTGCGTCGACTTGTAATGATTAAGAAATTGAAATACGTGGTTAAATAAATGTCAGACATAAATAACAGTAATTAGAAGTCAATAGAAATGGGCATTGATGCAATGTTGTTTTATGAAAGTGTTTTTGTCGCTCTTAGAAATTTTAATTCTTCCAGTTATTTATCAATGTTGTGCAATAAGAATTAATTGTAGATTAGTGAGTTAAATAAGGAGAAACACCAGCTGTCTATTTAGTTTCTTAATCAACAAAGCTTTTTTCTTTTGACAGTTTTACTCGTAAATCTACACAACAAGACATTAATTATTTATTTGTCTTTTAATTGTTTTTATAGGAATTTTAAAACGTACTAAAACTGTAAATGTTTGAAAATAGTCTATAAAATATAATATGTTTTAGTGTGTTATAAAATAAATAATGCATTTATTATATTTTTTCAATTTTTATTTTTATATTCAGACTTTAGAAAATTACTTGTTCATTATTTTTCATTTAGACTGATTTTAATTCATTAAAATAGAAATGGCATTCAAATATTCGACGAAAATTATATATAATTAAACTATTATTAATTCGGTTTAACTGGTTATGTGCAATCATTAGTATGATACAACATATGACGTTTTGAGAGTATAAATCTATTTCCGTTAAAGTGATAAAACAGGAATATGAAAAAGTGAAAAACGCCAACGTAGCCTAATCAAATTTGTTGAAAGTTAAACTAAACCTAGTAATAACAAAAGAAGACAACTAACTAGAAACATGATCAGAAATACCGTAAGTCACACTACCCAAGGAAAGGCTACATGGGAGTTGTGTGGCAACGGAGTAGTGACCTAACTGTTTATCGGGTTTCCCCTAAGCCTAAACGTCGGGTTACGTCGAATATTAGTTTTTATGTACAAAATGTATGGAAAATATTCGCTAATAATGTGAAAAATCCATCCTTATTAAATAACTTTAAAACAATAATAAAGTAACTACGTTCACAAAATATATTTAATAACGTTTACAATTTTAATTCAACCTCTTCCCGATATATGCTACACCCGAACCCCCCTATATAATTAGCTAATGAAAACTCAACTCTCACAAACGCGATGAAATAGTTCATTTATATAAAGTTCAATTACTACATATAAACGGAACAACCTATTTGTTTGTAGAACTGCTGACATTGGAAAATAAATCAGAGTCTGGGAAATAAATCCCTTTGCGAGTCACGTGGGCGCACATCAATTGTTTAACCGACGTGGGGGATGAAAACTTTAATCAATTTTTCAATGTCAGTCTATCAAACTTTATAAAACATTTAAAAGTCTTAAATTGGTTCCACTCTTTTATTCTTTACATCAATAATGTGAAGACACTAAATGGGGGTGAGATGAGGGATTGTGGAGAACAATGT
Organism: Aphrophora alni; assembly: GCA_963513935.1. Lineage (NCBI taxonomy): Eukaryota > Metazoa > Arthropoda > Insecta > Hemiptera > Aphrophoridae > Aphrophora > Aphrophora alni. The sequence goes on along the minus strand of OY740767.1, from coordinate 104,401,424 downwards.
GGATTTTTTATGAGAATACTAATAATTAATGCATTTTCTAAAACCTTTTTACACCGTAAATACTTTTACTTCGATATCTTTTTTAAAGTTGAACTTTAAATTAATTTCGTTGAGGTATTTTTACATTTTGTATTCAGTTTATTGGTTTACTTAATTACTTGTTGCTTAGAATACCGTAAGGCTACATTGTTATGAAAGACGTAAAATTAAATAAATTGTTTAAATTCTCCGAATACAACTCGCTTGAAGTGTTTTTTTATGGTTTATCATAAAAATGTATTTAAGTTACATTTTCCAGATTCATTATTTCTTTTTGGAGGAACATCGTAGAAGTTAATCGATTTTTTGTAAAATAGTTAATTAGATACAACCTTTAAAACTGAAAGAAATATTTTAATTTGAAAATCAATGTTCGTGGGAAAAATAAAAATAATTGGAGATATTTACGTACATTTTAGAGATACGTTATTCGTTTATTCAATGTATCACTATATTATACTACTGTATAACCGAGTGTCTCTAGTTCCGTATACACCTTTTTTTTGTAGTCTTGTGTTAGATCCATCTCTTTCTTGACCAACTGTTGACGCTAATACATTATTCGAGTGCTAGGGAGTGTTTATTTTGTTTTCTTCTCTTCCTTTTTTATAGAGTGATGATAACTGAAAGGTTTTTTCATAAAATAACATTTATTTTAATTCGATATATTTAAACTTCCATAATATCGTCTTACTTACGGATTGTATATTATTGATTCTGTTGTTTAAATAATTACATTTATTTTTATCACCAGCTCAGATATGAGCAATTGAAACAATAACAAAATACTGTACACATGAGAATAGAGACAAAATAACAAATTACATTTCATTTAAACAAAGAAATTAATAAACAAAATTAGTACTAACTTTCAAAAGACTAGAAACCTATACTGACTTTACCTCAGAGGCTCACTATAGTGACTACGGGCGTGGGAATCACGAGGGTTAGATTCCTTTCTTCCTTTTTTCTTCCCACTCTGATGGTATTAGAATATTTGAGGGTTGGGAGTATTAGTTGTATGTTCTTTCCTTCTTTTTTAAAGCGAAGATAACTGCAAGGTTTTCCGCCACTAAACGATTAAAACAAAATTAAACTAATTTTAATATTCAGGATGGTAACAAAGAGTAACGCAATAAGAGAGAGTTATTGATCTATAGTAATAAATGTCTTTCTAAAAATATTTAAGGCAAGGTTCGCCACAAAACGTTCAGCTTTAAAAAACCTCTATGAAAAAAAAAGTATTAAAAAAACCGTATATCTCTTTGCGATTTTTAAATCAGTTACTTACTTTCAAAACTGGACATGGCTATTTCAGGTACTTAAGAATGTGGGCACGCAAACCATACTGTCAATTTTGGGGCTTACTAGTGAGCCCGTAAAGCACATAATCATGGACTGCAAGTCACTAGAGTACAGGAGAAGTATATCCTTTAGATTCTTGCAACTAGGAGATTAAAAACAACCCTAGTTAATTAGAAAAGACTAAATTCTTGAACTAGTTAAGGATACGGGAACCTATAAGCCTGGCTCGGTCTAAGGAGACCACAATGAATCTCTGGTTGACGAGGACCAGGTCTTCCACTTCTAGATTCATAAGTTTCAGATCCAGAGGTTTAGAGAGAATAAATCAATTCCCGTTTTTTTGTATTTTTACTGCTCTTTTCTCATTATTTCTCTAAGTTCTTGAACAACATACTTCAAATGACCCTATACAAAATAAACGGTGGAAAAACATTCTAGGCCTATACATTTTCTCAAACCCATCTACAAACCCAAATACCAATCAAGGTCAAAATTTAAGCTAGAAGCTACCACATGGTTTTAAAAAAACTAAAAATTGCATTTAACAAATATTTGTTCTTACAACTTTAATACAATTTTGCTAAAAGAGAGGCTTTCAGAGCCAAAATAAAAATTATTTGGCCCCATCTCTGTAAAATTGCTGGTTTAGGATTGAAAGTTTAAAAAGAACCGAGGTCCTAAACAATATCTCAAAATTATCAAACTTAATTTAGTCTGAATTTTATTGAAAAATGGAGGTTTATGATTCCAAAACATTGCGCCACGTGTCACGTATAATAAAATTATGATTAGTGAGTAATTTGGAACAAAACCTAAAATAAATCAAACAACGTTGGGGGTATTTCCATATTACAGATTTAGCCAATAATGATAAGGTGTAACAGATGTTTATGAACAATATAATAAACTTATTCCTTTAATTTTTACTTACTTAATGATCTATTGATTTGTTATATTCCTATGGTTTCACTCTCTATATTTAATGTGTTCACTATTGTGTTACCAATGAATTGGAAACAATAAAGGTTGTCATTTTTCACCGATAAATCACCATTTTGTAATATAAATTTGAATTACTAACAACATTTAAATTTATTATTCTGGACACAATTCACCGAAATAAAATGAGCAAATCATTTATTAATTTAATTATTATTGTTGTTGCTGGTGGCTAACAAGCTAGGTACGATTAAGAAATGTAAATTATCAACATGTTAGCTGAGACCTCACAAGAGATGGTAATTAGAGATGATATTAATGGTCTCGCAGTTAACTAAATTTAACATACCCGTCCGCCCATTACTTCTAATTTTCTTCTTTCTCGGCGTTCTTTCGTTGACGCTAATGTGTACGTTTCTTTTATTTACATTTAATTTTCGTGTAAACCATTCGAACACCAAAAAAAACAAGACACAAGGTATAATTAGTATACTCAGTGGGAATAAATTTTACGCTGTTAATTTAAAAAATATAATTACGTTATTTAAACAAAACGTTTCTCTTGTAATCGTTAATAATAAATATATCGTATCATTGACATAATCTTTGTGTTTATGGAAAAATAAAATTGAAATGATTGTATGAGAAAGTTTTAGTAAAATGAAGTGTTTTATATTTGTTACTCGTGAAATGAAGATTGCTTTTCGAGCATATTACAAATATTTCTATACTCTTTTTAAAACTGAATTAATATTTCCATTAAAAATTAATGAATATTTTTTGTATCATCTTATTTTTTAGAATCAGAAATTGATTTTTTTGCACAAATAAGTTTGTAATAAACGAATTGTAGCGAAAACATTTTCTATATTCTTTTCTTTACTTTTCTTTTATTTAGATGTATGTGAAGAACTAAATACGTTTTCCGTGATTTCTGTATTAAAGTACTAAAACAACAAAAAAGATTCAAAACAAAATTGAAAATTACTTCATTAAAGTTTCTGTAAATAAGACTACATCGCATTAAGACTACAATATTAAAAAAGAATTTCTAATATACACATTCTCATGAAACGCCAAAATCGTTTAAATGCCTACTAATCCTTTTCATAGTAGTGGCATAACTTCATTTATTATATATTGAACTATATAATAATTATATTATTATATTCAGTCATATTATATTTGGACGCTTTTCTGTTGAGGAAGGTAGTAGTCCAGATATAAAAAGAAATGATTTATTATCTGTTATTTATAAATCCATCTTTTGATTTGCATTTTTTGCAATCATATTGCGTATGTACGTGCGAACGCGCTTTGTTTTGCAATATGCTTCAGAGTTCGGGTTTTGACCAATTTGCTTGAAATTTAGAATGCAGGCTCTGGTATACTTTACCAATTTCTATAACATAAAAATTAGTTGTTAAATTTGAAAAATTTCCACAATCGTTCATTTTTAACGGCTGTAAAATCCGTATCCTACGATACCTAAACGCGTTTCGTGCTATACAAAATATAATAGTCATTGTTATTTAGTCTTAGAACTACTTTTATTTTATAATGTGTAATTATATGTTGTTTAAAATTGTATGTTGTGTAGTATTTTGTAAGTGGAGTTATAATTTGCTGGCCTGAAGATGCTGCCTGTAGCGATGAAACATGTAACCATATACTTAATATAAAAATATCGTTTACAATTGAATAGAAAACGTATTTATTATAAAATGTAATAGTTTCTAAACCACCAAAAGTAAAATATATGATACATAATTTACCAATAATAGGTACTTTAGGCGGAAGTTAATTAACTATTTGCTTAGTTTTGTATAATAGTATTCTCCAATTTGTAGTTGGAAAATTTCAAAAATTATTGTCAATTGAAATACTTTCGCGATTGTATTTTCCAAACATGAGACTACAATAGCTACTTTTTGAAGTTTATCTATTAAAATATTAAAGTTAAACATTTATTTTCGTGTAAAATATTTTTAAAATCTGGAAAACTTTAAGTTTTAAGAAATATATACTTAAGCAACATAAAATAAGTATCATTACAAATAGAATAATAGCTAGTATAGACGACAAAGGTGTTTAACAGATAAGTTGTATGCGTATAATAGTCTCTCGATTCTCGGAAGGGTGTAAACATTTAGCATTATACAATATTTCCAATTTAGAACTTTTTAATGAATCAAAATGACAGTATTTTTTATACGTACACTATAAGTCAAAATATTTATGTTTTATAAGAATAATAAATAGAAAAAGCGTTCATCATAAAACAACGATTAATGATCAACTCAATTAAAACCTTTTAATGAATCAAAATGATACCATTTTTATACATATACTGAGTCAAAACATTTATTTTTTCTAAGAATAATAAGTAGAAAACAACGTTTAATGATCAAACGCGTTTCAACTCAATTTCGTCATCTTTAGTGGTACATAACTTACATCAATTACAATTTAGAAGTTTTAATTTAATTATTGGAGCTAGTGTATCACCGAATATGGGGAAATTGTCGTTGTCAAGTATTAAATCATTAAATTATATTTTTTTATGAAATTGTGATGTACTTATTATTCCTGGAAGATATAGGCCTATCTTCCCTCAATTCCACCTCTATTTTCATTCCGAATATTTATACTTAATTTGAGTTCGAACCGCAAAGGCTCCATGAGATATTTGCTAGGACGTACATAATTAATTTGTGTAGATTCTCATGCCACGAGTCGCATTATCTTACCTTCTTCTTACGCGTTTCTAAATAACTTATTTACACACCCTGTTACATATTCTTAAAGTAGTATGCATAGGAATGGCAGCTGAATATACTCTAATTGATTATCATTTAAGAATTTCCAAAACTGTGAGATTACTCAAAATTGGGGTTTGATGAAATTTAACTCATGTAATATTTCCTCTCATAGAACATCAGTTGTTTATACAGGAAATAAAATAAATGAAAGCAGCCTAAATTGTGAATATTAAACTCTACATTAAAATTTTAAAAATTAACTTAGTGATTTTTCACAATATTTCGGCTATATTCATTTATAACTCTTGTGCAGTGAACCATTATTTCAGTTCTTAACTCCGAGTTGCGATACTTTTATTAACTTAAATAATCAATTAATTCATATCTCCCATGTATGGAATTTATTGTATTTATAAACTATTGTAAGATATTTCAGTTTATAATATTTCACCTTGTTTGTTTGTATTTGAGTTCTGTGTAAAGGACTGAGGACGAATAGAAACACATTTCAGTGTTAAGGGAAGTGGCTATAAGAGGACTAAAGCCGACGGCTTCTTCAAAACTAATTTTCCTTTCAAGTGCCATACGTCCCTGTCAAGCAAATAATTGGCAGTAGCCATTTTTTATTTTTTACGGCGGAGTGAACCTGAAACGTTTCCCACCTGATCCCTATTTTTAAATCCATAATCACAAGCTGTCTAGGGCTGTCACCGTCACAGATTGCCGCAACTCCTAGAATAATGGATGTTGGCAGGTCAAAGGGAGCAAATCCCTTGCGATAGTTTTCAAACTCAACACAATGGCCGGGACACAATGACATGCCCGAATGGCGCCCCCCGCTGTAAGTCGGCCCTTTAATGAACACATCTTAAATGGATCTGTCGTCCACTAACTTGGAAAAGGTGTATTAAGTTATCTTTTGTGAAGGTAACAATTTATGAGAAATATAATATTAATATGAATTTAAGGTGTTTAAGGCTCTAAAATTAAAATTGTGTTATGATAAAGTCTTTACTTCTCAAAAGGTATGATTAATAATTTCTTGTTTAACAATATATATATGAAATCGTTTAACTCTTACATATTTCTCAATTTAATTTATTTATTCAATTGAGTTTCTTATGTCTGTAACGCTTCAAAGATTTTTCGATAATAATCGTCAACTACATTATAATTTAGTGTGTTATAAGTTAAATAACACAAGTGATGTAAACAAAAAAAATGTTGAAAATGACAACCATTTTGAAATTTGAAATTCTATTTTTATGATTTTAATAACGTTATAAATGAGCACATTATATAGACTCTTATGTTAAATTTCATGTTTCTATCTTTATTTAATTTTATGGTCTTCGTTGTGTTTACGAACAGACGACAAAAAAGGCAACAACGACGGATGGACGAAAGTCGAAAATCACTCTTTCTGTTTCCTGAGACTATGAAACACGAATATCAGTCAAAAACAGAAGTAGAAATTTTTGATAATTACATTTCCTTACTAATGTTACTGCATACTGGATAAGTAACATTGATTTCAATAAGTAATTTTATTTGAAGCTATAAACATTAAAACAATTCCTCGGAACACAAATTTTGCAAGGAACAATATATCACGAAGATGTTATTTGTTATAGAGTGCCGTAACTCAGTATAAAGCTTTACAATAACTAGTACACTCATAATTCTTGCTTACTGTCACCACCATGTTGCCAATATTCCCCACACACATCTTCCATGACCATAAACTTTAATAACGGAAAGCTACATTTTCCATATGTTCCTAACCTACAATATTCTCGACCATTCGTTTTAATTTCTACTTTCTAGTTGTTCTTGTTTACGGTTGAGTATGGCCTTTGCATTATAACTATGTCTGGACATTTCGAGTTGAAGTTACTGCACTGAATAATCTTAGACGTTTCCTTTCGAATTAATAGGATTTACTAGTGCTTCTCGTTTAGATACAAAATTTGATCTTAATATTCTTTTCCCGTAATTTTATTTTCTAGATTGGTCCTCTAAATAATGTACAATACTACTAAGATCTTACAATTAAACACTGGGGGTGATGGATTTTAAAACACTTAGTTTGTAGGTTAACGTCAAAAAAAAAATTATAATAATAATGAAAGATGAAAATACATTAATAATGATTACAACTAAATATTGGTGACTAGTTACTAGTCTTGTAATAATAGTTACTAATGAGTTTTACCCCTCGTGCTTGTCATTGTGCATTGAACTGAGAACTCCTCAATAGTAGGCCTACATATAAAAGTCACTCAATAATAAATCTTTGCGCGATATACTCGTCATATACCGTAGTGATAAGTCAACGCCTTCCGATGCCTTACACAACATGAGTGGCTCTTTCAACAATATCTTTAAGACTCTTTAAAGGTTTCATTATTTCTAAATTTAATGTTTGCAGAAATTTAGACTAATTCCTTAAAAAAAATTTTTTTTTTTAAAGTGCAGGATGTTCCTCAACTCCACCATAGGAGAACCGAATGAAACGGGATTTCTAGAAATATCAATAATTGGACTCATGTCAAATGGTATTAAAATCGCAATTTCAGTTTATTGATAAATATTTGTGATGTTTCATTAAAATTATGAATCGCACTAAATTTACATGTAGTTGTACATAGATTGAACTTCACAGATTATATTTAGTTATTGAATAATAAAACAGTTACCATTTGTTTACCTCTCCCAAACAACGAAGCTATGAATTAAAAACAGTGTTCACTTAATCGAACCTACTATCATCTTTTTGTTGAACTCATTTTTCGTAATTTATACAGGAAGGCTTCGTGTTAAATTATTCCTCGAAGATTTTAAACCATTACTATACCAAGAAATGGTTCAGAATTGTAAGTTTCTGGAAGGATATCAGTAGAGTTGTTCTCAGTGGGATCAAATGGTTGTAATCCACATTTAACTAATTACAATAATGTGGAGTTTGTAGTGTTGTCACGTTTTCTGGAATACATGACAATTAATTAATTATTGCAATAATAATTTATCGGAAAATATCAAAGCAAAGAAATAAATAACTCCAAGAAAAATCTTTTGGTCTCTCTCTCTCTCTCTCTCTCTCTCTTTTTTTTTTTTTTTTCAATCTATACACTATTCTAACTAAAAACATAACAAATGCAATATTGTAAAATCGGATTTCGTAGGTTACGTGTGAATCAAGGAAGGACTAAAACGCCATAAAATTCGTTTCCGCTGTTCAAATTTATAAACTTAAAAATAAGTTGAAAATGCAGCTACTCCAAAGGTAAACAATGCTTGAAATTCTGAAGGTACTCTTTTATGTAGTAAACAACGCTTTATAAGCGTAACTTGCATGTGTAGAGTCTACAGTGACACACTCGTATATTAGATGGAACAACAACTCAAACACAAGATCTCACAAGAATTATGTTTACTTAATCAAACACGTTTCAACGAAAAAGTCGCCATCCTCAATGATACATAGGCTACAATACCTAAACTATAACACTTGTATATTAACAGAAAAAGAAAGAAAACTTTAAATACTTTCTGGCAAAAAAAAAATGTATTCTCGGTTTAACATTAAATAATACAAATATTTCTCACTTTCGCCTCTCTTTTTTACTTTTCAAATTTATAGATTACATTTCCACTTAAATAGTGAAAAATTACCAATATACACAGAAATCGTAAATGAATAATTGTCAATTTTAAGTCTCATTTAGACTAAGATCTGACACTTGGCTTTAAACTATCGAGTTTAAGTTTCTAGTGTTTGAAGAAATATTCTATTTGTATAAAATTTAGAAAGAAAAATCTTTGAAATTATTAAGAAAATAATTTTTGTGTACATTTATACTATGCATTTTTAGAATTTCACAAGAAATTTACATTTTGAAACAAAACATTAGTATGTGTTTTGGTGACTACCAAAGGATTATATCAGCAGAACGATGTGACGCTCCATGTTCATTGAAATGGGAACCGCTTAAAATATTATTATATTTATTATTGCAGTGATAATTTTAATTCTCCTAAGAAAATTGCAATGTTTCATTTGGAGAAATCAGAAAAACTCATTGCCTGTTTTCAACTACTTGAGCAGAAAGTAGTGTTTTGTCTCCTATTCATGTTATAAATATCATTATGTATTGATAATTTAAAATTTATATTTTATACAGATAATAGATTGTTTTGGACAAGAGTTTCTAGTATTAAATCTTGACATTTTGATGAAAAATTGGTAAAATTACAGATGTTCGTTTTGTCCTGGTATTTAATGGCCTAAACCTAATAAGGATTGGAAATATACATAATAACAGGAGCTCGAAATTCTTTTACTTTTTATTCATGTTGTGTTTTTTGATTCATTTGAAAAATGCTAATTTAAAATACGAAAACCAATAAATATTAGGATGCAGTGAAGACCAGTAGTTATTCATATTTACCCTCATTCCAATATATTTATTTCACAAACGCTCGATGAGTAAGTGACTATTTATACAGTCAAATATTGTGCTCTAATGACTTATAATATAAACATGATGCAATAGATTCAATATCAATTGCAAATCAGCTAATTTTAAATATTAAGAAAAGTAAACTTACATTGAGATCGTCTCTAGGTTTGGACAGGCAGGATTTGAGAAGTAAAAAGTTTGGTTTTATTCTTGTTAGTTTTAAATATTGTGGTTACTTAGGCCTATGTTTTCCCTCTGTTGCTTTATTTGTCTGCAGTTGTTAATTAATGAATTTATAGCATGTTAAATACTTAAATTTTTTATATTATTATTTTTAATTGTAATATTTGTAATACTGTAATGGTTTTTTTTAAATTATGTATTGTAAAAAAAGGAAAAATATATTAAAGAAATAAATAAAACACTATCGTTGCAAAAATATATAAGATTTCAGTGTAAGGTTTATTCATAATATAATGTTGTTTTTATTTGTTGGCTGTATGCTTAACGGCATTGGAATAATTTTGGAACTTGTTAATGTATTTGAATTGTACAAAGATGTAGGCCTATATCTTATGTAATATCAATCATCCATCATTTCATAACCATTTATTGTGTTTATGTTCGTAAAGTTCAGATTTATTATTTTTTTTAATTGGAAAAATAAGCATTACAAATTCACAATAGAAATGTTAACCAATTAAAAACCAATCGTCACCAAAACTCTCACTTTGGTAGTTGTCAATAAATAAATCAAAATCAACTTCGGACGTCGTCTTATATTTAACAGATTATTTTTAACATTATTAATATATTTAAATTAGTTCTAACTTGTGTCATGAACTCGTCTTAAGCGCAAGATAAAATAAAGTTTAAATGAAGGCTGTCTAAGTTTGTTTTCTTTTTTTTATAAATTATTCCTTAAAGCTAATTTTAAAATGTTTGTAAATTGTAAAAATCGGAGAAATTACATTGTTTATAACAGCTGCCAATTTTGTTTTTGCCGGTCACTAACAGAAAAGCACTTTGGAGAATACGTTGGTAATTAGGGGCTACATTACAGTAAAATTTCATCAAAATCGTTCGATCAGATTTTTTGAAAATCGGAGTTTTGAGTTTTTTGTCGTATGACATGTACTTCCAAATTATGAGTTAACAAAAAAATGAAAACATTCTGAGATATGCCAAAAAGACAACATATACTAAATTTGATTAAAACGTGTTTATTTGGATTATAGACCACTACACAGAATATAGATAAACATCATCTCGAAAGACGTCAAAAGTGATTCTTCCGCGCAAAGCTAGAAACAGATTTTTTACCTATCATCTTACCTCCTGTATGCTACTTATACGTCAAAAAGTTGAAAAACTACTACACTAGAGGTGGTTGCGTAGAAATGAATTAGTTTAGTACGTTAAACTCGAATTTATTTTGAATATATATCATACTTAAACTTATTTGTTCAATTTAAAAATCAATAAATTCCACAATTATTGTAATTCAGTGTTCGTGGTAGTAAAAAAATTATTTGCTTGCTTTTAAAATATACCAATATAAGACAAAACACCTGGCTAAAGTGGTTGTATTACTTATTACAGACTAACTGTGATAATTATGTTTTTTGCCCAATAAAGAAACTAAAGAACAGCATTCATTACGTATATACTGTAGTACATTTTGCTTTGTAAAATGCCAACGATAACAAAATATGGATCTAATGTCGCTGTGTCGGAACACCCAGGTTTACCATTCACAAGGAAAAGTAAGCCGTGTTTATATCACAACCTGGGCGTGACGGCCAAATCGCGATATATTCTATACAGTTTATTACCAACCAATCGTTTACATTTATTCCGACAACAAGTAACGGCCGACAAACACGCTACCTTTCCAGTCTACACGGAAACTTGAAAAAATGAATTATGTCCTATATATATGTGGGCTGAAATGATTAATTGCATTATTTAATTATACGACTGTTGTAGGAAATTGCTGGCATTATGATTGGAACGCAAGCTTTCGTGATCAGAACTAGGGGTCTAATGATTCAGTGAGTGCTTATTATGTTTTGCCTAATATCTCAACAGTTACATGAAGTCATCTATATGATAATAATGTGGCCTTACTACCAACCTCTGAAATATGAATAACAAAGTTCAATTTGCGAAATAAACGTTTCTTGTACGTTCGCAAATGTAAATTTAAATTATAAGATGTAGATAATAGGTTTTACCTATTATCTGTCAGTTTCAAATAAGCTATTAATTATTATTTATTTAACACACCATTTTTAAAGTAGCTTGTTAGACGATAAAAAAAAATTACAGATAATTTTATCTAAAAAGTTATTAATTAAATCTCCATACAGATTACTGTTAGAATCCTCTCAGGGGCTCACTTATAGTTGATACAGGTGAGGTAATGTCGAGGTACCTGGCTGGATCTACACGTATCCATCTCTTTTATCTGTAGACCTCTCTTAAACAACTTTTGTTCTCTTCCGACCAAGAGGATATTAAACTGTGTTCCAATTCTTGGAGTTTCTATTTTATACACTTTTTATGTAATGGTGACCACTAGGTTTATCGCTTTAAAAACAAATAAAACAAAAAATAAAATAAAAATATTTTTTTCCAACATCCTATGATCTAAAACAATCTGCCAGAAATTTAGCGTTTGCTATCTTGTAAGGAATTTACCATGGCGTCACTGCGTCTAACTGCATACAGGAAAGGCAAACTAACCGTGTTATTTTACAAACTGGAATGCAACTGCAAACTATACAAAACTTGCACTAAAATTCTTAAGGCTACATTTGAGAAACATTAAAGCCGTTTCAGCCTTTATAGGTGAAATCATAATTTTAGTTTTATACTTATGACAGGTACCTCCACGTTTTGTGTTATTAAGCAAAAAAAAAAACTTATTCTACATTTGATCAAAATGGGTCCATTTTTTAAGTTCACGGCACAGTCAATCAACATTTGCTCTGAAGTTGTCTTAAAAATTATATTACTAAAAAAACTTCGATTTTATGTACATCTCAAACCCTTGTGTGGGAAAGTAATAGGTATGATAGAGACAACTATTTTCGTATAGCCATATCTATAATTGAGCCATACTTGATATCCTATAGTAGATTGCCACAGTGACTAGGAATATCTTATTATGGGTAAGTCTGTGTTAATCCCAAGGTACGTAACTGGATATACAACTTTCTTCTTGTAGTTCCCTTTCCTATCAGGTCTCTCTTAACCAACTGTTATTATCTTCCGTCCCTGGCGCTACTAGCGTATTCGAGGTCTACATGTCTCTATTTTATGCTCTCTTTTTGTGTGAAAGTATTGATTTTTCAACTTTAAAAAACCTGTTAGAGTGTCTACATCTTCTCCTACGCATAGTAAAGAAAATGTGTTGGATGGAAAATATATATATATATATTTTTAATTAATACTGAAAACGACATAGTTTTTTGTATTTGTATATTTCTCCACAGCTATTTTCTTAACAAACGTTTACCAAAATCAGTCCCAAGAAAAATATTACAACAATAATCCATCCATTGCAGAAATAACATGTAGTCAATCAGAGTTGTAATTGAAAGATTGTTCATACTAGTGTTAATTTCATTGGATATGGAAAATAACAAAGTTTTAGTCAAGGGCTTAATAATCATAGAAATTTCGATTTTTATAGAAATAGATTGTTAATTTTATAATTTTTACTTATTTTTTTTATGGGCGAAAAGTTACCGTTTAATGGACTCGCTTCTATTAAGTCAAAAGGATTTTTAGATGTTCTTCTTTTCTTACGGGTTTAAAAAAATTCAAAAAATCTAGATAATTAATCCACAACTAGACTACGAAAAAAATAAATAAAGAAAGAAGAAATAATCCCCAATTTTCCTTCATTTTACCTTAGGCAGGATTAAAACATCAAGTTTTTTTTTTAAATTTTCGTTCTTGCTTACATATTTTGTTAAACGAGCCCATACGATTTCTACCTAAAAATAAACAATCTTGAGTGTTGCTTACAGACTTTGATAAGCGAACCCATTAGATTCTAGCAAAACATGACCTGTGTTAAATTTAAAAAGGAAATTGTCTAAATATTGAAATAAAAGATAAAATAATAAAATTAAGATATAGTAATAAATTAACTTGTAATAAATATTTATACAAATGTAAACTGGTTGAATCTATGAAATTTTCTGCAACTCTAAAAACGCTCTACACTATGTTAAGTGCAAGCTGATAATCAGTGAATCAGTTCATGCTATACATGAAACAGTGAATACAAATAGGCTATGTTTTGTAATTTTTAAAGCCCAAATTTTTCTACAATGACCTACGTTTTCTGTATAGTTTTCGGAATAAGCTAATTTTTTTCTACAAATCTTAAATAACCTAACAAGTTTACTACAGTGCATAATAAGTTATATGTAATTATAATAGTAGTACTAGAAATAGTAGGTAGGCCTACTTTTTTGAGGTTTTAGAAGAAAATTTAACTGTTCTTTAACCAATTTAATTATTTTAGGTTAAAAACACTGAAATATGTCCAAATAAGACTATTGGCATGTTGTAAGGTTTTCATTATTTATTTGTAGTTAACACATTGAGTTGCTGTCGTTATAATTCTACCAATAGTAGCTCCCCAATACTAGATCAACACTATTTTTTTGAGATCCACAGGGATTGAAAATCCCCCAGCTGGTCAGTGGTCATCGCTCTCGATACACGAGTGAGGGCTTTCGGGTTCAATTCCCATGAGGGGTCAAACTTTATCGGTATCGACCCAGCATCGGGAGATATGCTACAATTGGTACCGAACTCTGGTTGAGAAACTTAAAACAACCCTGAAGAGAATTTCGATGTGCTAACACCACATTATCCTACTGAAAAGCTAGCCTAGCCTTGTTCCACCACGAAATACAAGGGTTGAGACCAGAATTTGTAACATACCAAGTATCTAGACTCCGGACTCAATTCAACTAGAACTAAACTTTGTGAAATAAATTATTATTTTTCTGGTGTTTTTATAGTTTCTGGTGTTACTCAATAGTTTTTCATATATAGTATGGTTTTTTCGTAAAATCCAAATTAAAACCTATTCTATGGAATTGAGTTTTTAAACATGGATATGTTTTAAATAAATAGTTAGTACTAATCTTTATAAATAATTGTTTGAAATATTTATGAATATGTGTTAGTACATTTTAAATACATTTAATTTAGTTTGTACGTTTGTCTTTTTTCTAAAAATAAATGTAGTATCAGTATAACCTTATACAGTGTCTACTAAAATTGTCATTTCTCCAAAATCCATCAATGAACTATTTCCACAATAAATTCTTATTCATTCCCTCTTTTATAATTAAATTGTTAATGTCTTGGACATGAAATTATTTCCATTTTATTAAAATTTGTGAAAATCAAAATGAAAATAAATTGAATGAATGAAAGCAAACAAACTCATTACTTCTGATTTTCTTAGTCACCCAAGTCCCCTGCAGTGAGTATGTATAATATTGCACTTCTAGAAAGGTGAAGCTTGTATTGCAATAATATATTTTGCGGCTACTAGTCGTACATCACAAGGGGAGAATTAATATTTATTGGTGTTTAAATAATGAACTGTAGCTTGCTTTTATGATACCAAATGATTTGTATATAACATAACCTTGTGGTAATATTGTCAGTAATTTCCACGCAATAGCTTAGCAGGGAACATGGCGAATCCCCTGTAACATAAATCTGGTTGCGGTAATTCTCGCTTGTGTTTAGTTGTTGGCTTCTCCGCAGGTGGTGTATGAATACTGCCAACTAAATCAGGCTATTTTATAGCGTTAAACGGCGTGCTCTTGTTACCACTCATTGCTCCTGGAGTTTTGCTTCACCTGGATGGAGGAAAGGGATGTAGTCATCATGATATACAGAGACGTCTATACATGGAAAGAGTAAGTTATAAAGAGATAGTGAAACTCTTGTTATTACTTGTACTTGAAAGAAATTTCACATGATTTACTTTGGCAATGAATCAAAATACGCCATATGTTTAGCCTGAGCGGCATGACAAGATAAATATACAATATGCACAAGTAATTTGAAGTACTTCATCTTTCATGCTCTGATCATTTATAAATATAAGTACAATGGCTTGGATTGGAAATGTGTCTGAAGGCGTGGTCGAATTCCAGGCAATCCATTTTGATAAAACAAGGAGTTGAGAAAATTTATGCCAACATCACAATGTGCAATTAGTCACCAAAGCTGTATAATATATTTTTCCATCTAGCTGAATTTAAGGCTGTTTTGTTCTATTTTGAATGTAATCATTAAAAATTGTCAAGTGATAATTATGTATGTGCATTCCTATATCTTCAACTACTTTTGATTTATGAACCCAAACAAAATCTTCTTTTCTGTGACTAAATTGTTCTTCTGTAATAAAATAATCTAGAACGTCTCTCAAAAAATTTAGTAAACAATACTTTTCTCATAAAAGTAAAATAATACTTTATCTCTTAACGGTTTCATTGTAAGCTTATTGATTTTAAAATAAAAAAGAGTTACATACTAAGAAAGATGAGTGTGGCAAGAGTGCTTTCCTTATAATCTTGTTAATTTTAAAATAGGAGAAAGTTACATAGGCTACTAAAAAATATGAGTTTGGCAAGAGTGCTTCCATTGTTTGTTGATTTTAGAATACGAAACACTTACATGCTAAGAAAGACGAGTTGGTCAAAGAGTACGAGTATTTTCATTGTTGGTTGATTTTAAAATAGAAAACAGTTACATTGGAAGAAAGATGAGTTGGTCAAAGAGTACGAGTATTTTCATTGTTGGTTGATTTTAAAATAGAAAACAGTTACATAGGAAGAAAGATGAATTGGTCAAGAGTGTTTCCATTGTAAGCTTATTGATTTTAAAATAGGCAACAATTACATACCAATAAAGATGAGTTGGCCAATAATGCTTTCATTGTAAGCTTGTTGATTTTAAAATATGAAACGGTTATATACCAAGAAAGATGAGTTAGCCAAGAGTGTTTTCATTATAAGCTTGTTGATTGTAAAATAGGCAACAGTTACAAACCAAGAAAGATATTTAGCCTAGGGCGCTTTTATTGTAAGCTTGTTGATTTTAAAATAGGTAACACTTACATACCAAGAAAGATGAGTTGGACAAGAGTGCTTTCATTGTATGAATGTTCATTTTAAAATAGGCAACAGTTACAAACCAAGAAAGATGAGTTGGCTAAGAGGGCTTTCATTGTAAACTTGTTGTTTTTAAAATAGGCAACACTTACATACCAAGAAAGATGAGTTGGGCAGGAATGCTTTCATTGTAAGGTTGTTGATTTTAAATAGGAAACTGTTCCATACCAAGCAATAAAGATGAGTTGGAGAAGAGTGCTTTTATTGTAAGGTTGTTGATTTTAAAATTGGTAACAGTTACATACCAAGAATGATGAGTTTGGCAAGAGTGCTTTCCTTGCTTGTTGATTTTAAAATAAGAAACAGTTATATACCAAGAAAAACGAGTTTGACAAGAGTGCTTTCATTGCTTGTTGATTTCAGAATACGAAACAGTTACATATCAAGAAAGATGAGTTTGGCAAGAGTTATTTCAATGTTTGTTGAATTTTAAATACTAAACCGTTACATACTAAGAAAGATGAATTGGTCAAGAGTGTTTCCATTGTAAGTTTATTGATTTCAAAATAGGCAACAATTACATACCAATAAAGATGAGTTGGCCAATAATGCTTTCATTGTAAGCTTGTTGATTTTAAAATATTGAACAATTATATACCAAGAAAGATGAGTTAGCCAAGAGTGTTTTCATTATAAGCTTGTTGATTGTAAAATAGGCAACAGTTACAAACCAAGAAAGATAGTTAGCCTAGGGCGCTTTTATTGTAAGCTTGTTGATTTTAAAATAAGTAACACTTACATACCAAGAAAGATGAGTTGGACAAGAGTGTTTTCATTGTATGAATGTTCATTTTAAAATAGGCAACAGTTACAAACCAAGAAAGATGAGTTGGCTAAGAGGGCTTTCATTGTAAACTTGTTGTTTTTAAAATAGGCAACACTTACATACCAATAAAGATGAGTTGGCCAATAATGCTTTCATTGTAAGCTTGTTGATTTTAAAATATGAAACGGTTATATACCAAGAAAGATGAGTTAGCCAAGAGTGTTTTAATTATAAGCTTGTTGATTGTAAAATAGGCAATTATTACAAACCAAGAAAGATAGTTAGCCTAGGGCGCTTTTATTGTAAGCTTGTTGATTTTAAAATAGGTAACACTTACATACCAAGAAAGATGAGTTGGACAAGAGTGCTTTCATTGTATGAATGTTCATTTTAAAATAGGCAACAGCTACAAACCAAGAAAGATGAGTTGGGCAGGAGTGCTTTCATTGTAAGGTTGTTGATTTTAAAATAAGAAGCAGTTATATACCAAGAAAAACGAGTTTGACAAGAGTGCTTTCATTGCTTGTTGATTTCAGAATACGAAACAGTTACATATCAAGAAAGATGAGTTTGGCAAGAGTACTTTCATTGTTTGTTGATTTTAAAATAAGAAACAGTTATATACCAAGAAAAACGAGTTTGACAAGAGTGCTTTCATTGCTTGTTGATTTCAGAATACGAAACAGTTACATATCAAGAAAGATGAGTTTGGCAGGAGTACTTTCATTGTTTGTTGATTTTAAAATAAGAAACAGTTATATACCAAGAAAAACGAGTTTGACAAGAGTGCTTTCCTTGCTTGTTGATTTAAAAATAAGAAACAGTTATATACCAAGAAAAACGAGTTTGACAAGAGTGCTTTCATTGTTTGTTGATTTTAAAATAGGAAACAGGTACAAAACCAAGACAAGTTAGCCAAGACTAAAACCTGGAAAAACTAATGCGATTGATCAAAAATTGAATCTAATTTGTGCGGATATATCAGTTTTATCATTTTTGGAATTAGGTCTGTCTGTCTATCTGTTAGCGTATATAATATGTGCAGTCCATAATAACCTAAACGCGTGAACATATTTTAACTAAATTTGGTATGTGGTATTGTTGTTTTATCTCAGGACTTTTTTCATTTTTCTCAGTAACAAAAATTTAGCTGTACACTAGATAAAAAATAAAATAAAACTCAAAATTCACTCTAACGTAGCCTCTAAGAACTCAAAGAAAACATATTGATCGCAATCTCCGAAAATGACGCTTCTTGAGTTATCGGTGTAAACAGGCCATTGGGCTGTTATTGGCCATACCTTTCGTTGAAATTTTAGTAAAATGTTCAAATTAATGACCTAAATCCACGAGGGAAAATATTACGGTTCAGGATTAATTGAAAAAAAACAAAATTGAACTTTTTTTAGCATCTACATTAATAAATCGATTTTAATTAATTACGATTTAAACTAAGGGCGTGTTTAATGTCAAAAGCGAACCAAGTTTCTTTATTTATATAAACTAATATTTGTTCAATGACTGGGTCCATGGTTCATTTTTACTTATTTTACTGACAACCACTGAACTAACATTTTTGGTGACGATTAATTTTAATTCGTTTTTATTTACTTTTCGGGATTGGTGAGTGGGAAAGTTTGTGCAATATTTTTACACCATTTACTTCCCTATATTAATACAAGAAAAAGGATGGGAATATGGGCGAAGGAATGTGATAAGAAATTACTTTGAGTAATTATAAATAAAAACTACTGAATAATTTTCAAGTCAGAACTGGTAATTTGTTATAATATAGATTTTAAATTTTATATTCATTTATTCCAACAAGTGTTATCAAAGGATATCCAAAAGATATCAAAGTAAGAATCTCATTGTGAGCTTTTTAATTTGTAAAATTTATTTTTACAGATGGTTAAAATATGATAATTTTATTTTCTCGGTAAAACAAAAATCGTATTATTGTCTAACGCTGGATCAATCATAAGGAGAGAAACACAAAACCGCTTTGGTTTTTTTATTTTGTTTTTATGAGAAAAACATTTAAGATTTATGAAAAAACATAGTATTTTTTGTTCAACTTGATTAATTGAAAGCTTAAAGAAATGTTCTTTAGTAATTGGATGTTGTCATCAAATGGTTCTGTTTACGCCGTGACAGCCTTATTAGTTTGGGGCTCGATATCGGAATGTAAGCTTTCAACTAAAGATATATCTACTAACCAAATTATTTAAATGTGTGTTGGGCAATCAGTGTCAAAGAAAACATATATGGGTAGAAAACATTATGGGCTTAGCTATGTAGGCACATTGTGTTAGGTTAGGTTATATCTGGTGCCATGATATGACTGCCTGTTAATTTATTGCTATAGCTGGAAGGAACATGTTAATTACACCACCGGTCCCGAGATTTATTTTACATCTCTGTGATAAATTATACTCCGAGAGGTTGGTCATATGTTACAAGTCCCTCCGCCGGTTTTTACTGCCACTCGTAACAAGCCTCAGGTAACACCAATTTATGGGGCATCGTTTATAACCTAGCAAACTCGTTTTAGAAATACGTGTCTTTGGCTGGAGGCGTCCTTTGCCGAATACCAAATATTTTATGTAATTCTTAATTAAAGACGAAGCCAGTTTTTTTCTTTCTCCATTGGTTGAGTAGTTAATAGATATCGAACAGTTTAATGTTTATTCAAGTTTGAGATACGGCCCTTATAAACAGAACTGTGGACAAGTTACTAATAATTCTTGTAGTCTTGGTGAACAACTAATATATCTCAGTGGTCATTTATCTGTTTAAGAAATCGTTTTTATATTCTATTAATATAAATATCTTCAACTTTTCACTTGTATATTATATTACGTACAATTATTGTAGCATAAATCTAAACCAATTAGTTTAAGAAAAATTAAATCTATATGTTTTTTTTTAATAAACACACAATTTTTAAAAGAGAAATACAAATAACTTAGTATTCTGTTTTCGCTACACAGAATAAAAGAAAATATTCCGATTTATTGTATCAAAAATATTTGTTGTTCTTGTGGCATTGAGATAACATAAAACTTAAAATTTCAAACATATTACCTATTAAAATAAATAACTTTGCAGCAGATTTAATCTGCCTGTTTGGCTCAATCCTGATTATTTTCTAAATAGAGAATAACATATTTTCAAAAAAAATTTTAATGTTCAATTCTAACATAAGGAATCTTTTTAATTTATTCTACATGTTTAAGTTTTCTTCCATCGTACCGTTCCAAGAGAGTCATTTAAACATTAGTATGTTGTAGTTGTTGTTTAAAGTCTAAAAATCTCTCGGACAACATCGCCTTATAAAAAAAAAAGAAGAAAACATATAATTAAGACACGTAGTCCTCGAAGAGTTTAATTGCGTCCGGGTCCGAAGATAATTTGAGTTGTACAAGAGAGACTTGTTAGGAAAGATGTGAGGGAAGGATCTATTACAAGACTACATGACAAGAAAGTGTAGATATAACTAAAATACCTCGGAATTGCCAAGCATGTATTCACTTTAGTAAGCCCCAATGGTGGGTATGCTACAAATCTGTCGAAATATAATGTTTAGGCTAGACTAAAATACATTAATAATAAATAATATATATTTAAATTTTAGTTGGTAATTGCTAATCCTATATTAATAATTGGATACGAGATTAACGGTGAACTTTCTCATGACCTATATTTTAATAAATAACATCTATCTATGCAGAGTGTCTTTTTAACTGGGACAGCATTGATATTTTTGAAACTATAAGATTTACAGAAAACTTCAAATTGGGGACCTTACCTACCATTTCGTCTATAACAAAATGGTGTATTTAAACATTAAAAAAAAATAATAATAATATGGTAGCTAACTTTAAAATTTCTCATGGAACCCTCATTTTTATGTTGAATTTGGATTTTAAACAATATTTTAAGACTCTTTTATTCGTGGGTATGTTTTTTAATCTTACTCTTTGACGTTTTGTTTTACTCGGGGTTTAAAGCCCGAAAGTTCGCAATTTTTTAATTTATTTTTTAATGAGGGTTTCATAAGAAATTTTTATATGGCCGATATACCATGTGTCCAAACAGTCCCACCCCCCTTTTATTTTTTTTATTAATGGAAATAGAAAGATTTGCTTTGGGGAAAGTTTAGATAAACAAAGGAGGAGTTTTTTGAAGTATCAAAATTTTCAACCCTTACCCCCAAAATGAGGTAGTTTGGGGTAAATCAAGAGTTTTAAATAGCAACCCCTATTTATAGATACCTCATTTTAAAGGTATTTTCAAAATAAGAATAATGGCTCAAACTAAAGGTCTCTATGTTCATCCTACCCGACATAGCGACCAATCGAATTGTGAATTTTACGTTAATAATTACACCGGAAATGTTACGAAATGTACAACAAGCTTTTGAGTCCAAAATCTATTTCTACCATAAAGTAAATGGTAGCCATTTCAAGAACTAATCCGAGCTAAAAAAATCAATTTGAGGCTCTTACCATCATTTTTCCAACATAGAGCAGTTTGTAATGTAATAAAAACAACCGGAGTTTGTAGGTTAACATTCACAATTCGATTGGTCGCTATGTTCGGTAGGATGAACTTAGAGACCTCTAGTTTGCGCCATTCTTCTTACAGTATTTTTAAAAGACCTTTAAAATGAGATATCGCTCAATAGCGGTTGCTATTTAAAATTCTTGACTTACCCCCAAACTACCCCCTTTTGGGGTAAGGGTTGAAAATTTTGATACTTCAAAAAACTCCTACTTTGGTTATCTTAACTACCCCCAAAGAAAATCTGTCTATTTCCGTTAATAAAAAAATAAGAGGGGGTGGGACTTTTTGGACACATGGTATTGGAAAATGCTGGTTTAATTTAAAAAATCAAATATACCATATTATTACAGAAGCACAAGTATGGTCCCACATTTGGAGTTTTTCTTATAAATCTCATAGTTTCAGCAATTGTGGTGGCTCAGTTAAAAAAGACATCTGGTGTATCTTCTGTATTAGTAAATTCTATTACCTATAAACAAACATAAAACTTCGCAAGAATGTATAGATTTTTTGTACTGTACTTAGAGATGGAAAACTACATCCTTAAGTAGTGTCACTTTTATCAATCGTTGGGTGCGTTATTGTAGCTATTCAGGAAGGACAAATTGCGATTTATTACAAAACACGTTGATACTTAGCAACGGCTCCATTGCTTCTCAATTTATTTTTTACAGAAATACATTATATACGTATATACTACTATATTTCCTTTGATATATATATTTTAATTGTAGGTTGATACTAACATTCCTACGGATGAATCGATAGAATTATGGGTGAAGATGAGAATTGTTTAAAACGTAAATTAATTCATTTGTATACTAGTTTTGATCATCAACTGAACTATTAAACGAAAACCTTATCAGTGCTTTGAGGTACGAAATTCGGTATATATGCTGAAAGTGTCAAGAGAGTTTTGAAAATCAAACTAACTCAACTTTGCTTGTCTACAAATTAAACAATTAATTTTCAACTTATTCGTGAAGTAAAAGTGTTGAATGGTCAAAAATAATCTCAGGTAAACTCGAATTCTTTAAAAAAAGGTGATGAGAAACTTACTTTTTTCGTTGATTCTAAAATATTTGGTGAACACAGCAAAATGTTTCAACACTGTGTTTAAAATATTTAAGGAATATAATCAATCAATATCTTATCATATTCCTACGAGTTTTACAAGAGTTTTAATACTCACAGTCTAAATGTAAATGTTATAAAATGTGTGTTTTCATCAGTAAAAATGTATTGGTTGATGTGTTATTAGTTTACCCATTTTAAAGATATGTATTTATAGTTCTATATACATTTATAGCATAGTTCTATATACATATATTTTTATATGTATTTAGGATTTATATTAAAACGAACTAGAAAGAATAACAAATACTAGGCAGTTTAATTTTTTTGTTATTATCGCTTTGCTTCTACATGCCTACTGGGCTAATAAGGACGAGTATGTAGCAAAACCAGCCGGTGAACTTCCTAATGCAGTAAGATCCATAACTGAACCTATCACTCCTCTTCCTTCTTAGAATAAAAATATTGGTACAGTATTACAAAATTAAAAGTTATTAATATATTGTTTCGCAGTTTAGTTACTATAATTTTTATTTTTTTTTATTTGTGACATTCAAGTAAAAGCAAAATGGGCGCAGACTTAATTAAATTTGTTTGAAACTATGTACCTCGTAGCGTATTGATTCATTGGCCTGTTTACGTGGTTGCTACTCCTCTCCGACTGTGGTTAAAGTTATCGAAAATGTTGACCACAAACCAATCCTAATTGCTACCACAACTATCTGATTAGGCCTAGGGGTTTCACAGTTGTCACCACTGTCAGTACGTCCCATTGTTGTATACAGGTGTTTCAAAACAAAAGTTTTTGTTAGAATTAACTACCTCTGAATTGCTAAGAACCGGAGAACACAAGTATTAATAAAAGATGGAACATTAATTCAAGAGAACATAATTAAGCATAACGATGAATAGGGTTGACGAAGTGTGGTATCCATTTTGCCGTACGGCATGGTGGAAAAAATAATTTTCAAGGTCACCTGAGCTTGATAATACTCGATCAGTGTCCCCCAAAAATATTCCATTTTGAAGAGATGAACACAAATTCGTCAAATCCGGTGAAAAATAGTTCTTAAGAGATTTGTCAAGCAGGAGTAATAAAAATATAATTGTTTGTTGTACGGATGATTACAACATGTAAGCTTATGAAAAGACGCACACTTTGGAGGAAATATACCTCAGTTATCATAAAAAGAAATGTTGTCATTCAGACATAAGTTTCAAAACTCCAATTGTCTCTTAAATGTGATAAAGACACATCATATCTAATTCTCATGTCCAAGTGTACAAAATAAAACAGATAGCCTATTCAAGTATATGTTGATGCAGAGCGTGTTGCTCAGGGGTCCTTTAAATAATAAACAAAGATGGTATTTATGTTACATATTTTTTAATTTTCTATTAAATGGTTCAATTGTTTTCTTTATGAGAAAAGAGTTATCTCAAATTTACTCTTCCTCTCCCAAAAAACTCTTAGGAAATATTACAAAACTTAAAAGTAGACAAAAATTATCGGATATTTACCAAATTTTAGCTATGGTTCTCAGTCGTTTCTTAAATTTTAGCGTTTTCTTCAACATTTAAAATTTGTAACATTCCAGGAGTGCGTCTCGGTATTGGAGAAATTTGGGATCTTCTCTTTCCAGGACACACCATATTTGTCACTATCAATGATATTATAATTTCAATTCTTATTGTAGGTTTTGTGAAAGTTATTATATTTCTAATTAACATGGGTCACGAAGGTTAATGCAGTGTATCTTAAGTGTTTATTAACGAACATGATTTCATGAGTGGTTTGACAACTCATGAAGTGTTTACGATTATTACTATGTTCCAGTGATTGAATTGTACAATGTTGGAAAGTGGAAAACCCTAAGTTAAACCTTGAATATATTAAACAACTTCACGGTGCCAATTAACTTTCAAATGTTTTGCAAACAATAATCCCTTTACCTTGAAGGGATTGAAAACACACGTTTAATTCTGATAAGGAAATTGATTTAAAAATTACTCAAGTTTTTTTACATTTCGTGAATATAAAAAAAAGACGTGTGCACACAGAACTGCGTGACTCGGTTCCTTCACATCAAGTTCAATCTTATCCGATCAACTATGTGATAAATTTAACAACCACCAACTAAAATTACAGCTATTACAGCAATTATTACTGATTTTGTTTTCTACATTGAGGCTATGCAGTAAAACATTAAGATTTTTAGCAATAATTTCCCTTCTATTTATTGCAAAAACAAACCTGATTATCATTTGATACAAATTTTAAAGCAGCATACAGTGTGCAACAATTAGCCCTATTTCTGTTTTTAATGTAACATTAGGAGTAATTTATTGAAATTCATCTTACAGTACATCAATATTGTTATCTGCAAAATATCTTAGAGCTAAAATGTAATTGGGATTTACCCCCCCCCCCCAGAAATTGTGTAAAAACTACGTAAAAGAAATTTATGGTTCACCAGTAAATTTTAAAATGGCAATAAGAATCCTATCCACCATTGGTTTAACTTTATTATTTTGCAAATTACATCTTGCCTTTAGTTTTATTACTTGTCGTTTCAAGGAAAAGTATTTTGTCGACTTTGGGACAGTTCATTTTGTTGTTTTACAGATAACTGCCACAGTTACTATGTGTAACTTTAGCTTTTCGTTTTGTATATAAGTGGTACGAATCTTTGTGTAATATTTATTTCACAGTTGTGCTCCTATAAGACTGAGTGATGTTGTGTTAATATAAAGAATGTGGATTCTATCGAAGACGTGACTTTGGTCAGCCCCATATTTACTGTTTATTATTGGCTTCGAAAACTACAATATTTATTAGATCTCGCGATTTCCTTCTAGTTGCTATATATGTTTAAAAGATAATGACGGAGTGCAATTAATTGGACAATTTAAGTAACAGTTAAGTTATAAACTGGGACGCTGAAGAAAAGAGTGATCGATAACTGTTAGCGTTCCCATCAAACTACAAGTGAATTCTGCGTGATATTTTAGGCACTGTAAAACATATCTTTTTAGCAATACTTTATCCAATATCATTGTAATTAAATTCTGAAGTCATTTTTTAAAAATATTAAAAAGATAAAAACAAAAATTTTGCACATTCGTATAAGCCTAAATCTCGGGTATAGTCTACACCATCAATAAGATCCATTGCCTCACAATTGTACAGAAATTTGTTAAAATGAAAGCTTTATAAGACTACGCTTTACTTTAGGACATAAAGAGACATTTTTCTGAAATCGTTATCGGTTACAATAGCAGTCAATTCATCTTGCAAAACATAAATAGTTAATGTTATCTCCTTAAAGTGTTCACTTATTGTTAGTACTGATTTGGCAATTCTGAGGTACCCTAGTTGGATCTACACATTTCTTAATCTATTCTTGGGCTAGATTCCTTTCTTTCATTTTTGTTTAACCAACTATTGTTTTTATCCGACCCTGACGTTAATATAGTATTCGGGGGAAGGTTAGGAGTGTATATTTCCTCTATTACTTTCGTAAATAGAAACTGTGAGGTTTTTTTCTTTTGTAAGGCCTAGACAACCGTGAGGGTTTTCTCCTTAAAACAATTAATTAATAAAACATTATTAGTGTTATCGGTAATATTTTATCGATTTTATAACTAATAACTAGTATTAATAGTATTAACTAGTATTTTAATAGCTAATATCCTAGAAAATGTTTTAAAGGTTGTAAAAATTATTACCATTTAAAATTCCCTATATATTTCAGTTAATTACAATGCACTTATGCGCACACTATGGCGTGGGTTAATGCGCAATAAATCACCAAGCCCTTGGTTTGTTTCTATTATTTTAAAACGAAACCATTTACCTCGCCAGTATAATACGGATACACAATAATTAGTTCGTATCAAAGTCAAGTTAAGGATCTATTTAAAAAAAAATCTAAATTATGATAATTTAAAATTAGAAGAACGCCCACCATAACATTCCTAGATAGGATGGAAGTCTCATATCCATTTATATGGGATGATGCTCTTATTCGATGGAAAACGTATTTATTATTTTATACTATTTAAATCAATTAATCTTTTTGAGACAGGTTGTGTATTTCAAAGACTCTTATCAAGCCTCCAATACATCTGACTATTATTTATACCACGCACTTCCACACAATGTATCTATGTCTCTTGGAACATATTTATCCAATCCAATAGATTACTCAGACATAACTCTAGTTAATTCATATATCTGATCAGGAAGTATATAGAGAGTATTTCATTTCTATCGCCATATGTTCTTAAAGTTTAACAACTAACCACTCTTTATGTACATTATAATTTATTCAATATAAGTTTTTTCCTTGTTGGAACCTGTCGTCGAAGTATAAATGCCGGAGTACGTGAGCAAAGCAAATATATTAGATAAATGATCATTGCTAATAGTGTTGTTAATCACAAACACACGTAAGTAGTTGACAAGTTGTTAATTAAATCAATATTGGAATGAACCTTGAAGTGGGACAGTATAACCAGTTCTTAAAGTATCTACTTTCTTGTAGTTATATATTCTTGCTGGCAATGAAGTTGTCGATGATAAATGAGCTATACCTGACAATGACGTTAAATGTTATAATCAACAAGTCTCTTTTTAAATGTCAAACATATTAATTTTAACCATTATCTATTAACTTTCAAGGATTTCCAATTCTGACGCTATATCTTATACGTATGAAAAATGTTTTGTATTTTAATTAATCTTTTTTCTACAATATTTAATTTCTTACAGAAAGAAGAGATTGTGGCAGATATGCAAATGGTAAAGCCATTACTTTCAGAAGTGCTCCTACATTCTAAAACAATCGTGAATAAACTGTAACTACACTAGGATCTAGATTGATTAGATAGCCAAATAGGAAGACAATATCGTGTTTCTATTTATATTATTATTTGTTTTGTAGGCAGTATTACTGGCCTATATAAGGGGGTTGGGGAGGGGGTGAAGTACACAAAGGTGTGGAACATACAAATGAAAAGTAAACAGCAATTTTATACATTTTTATTAGCACATAATAATTTCGTTAAGTAAAAGTAAAGACAAATAAAATCCTATAAAACCACAAACAATCTCATAAATATTAAAACAGTTGGCATTCAGAATTCAATCACTCTTTTAATCTATATTTTGTACACAAACATACTTCTCTATATAGTTCTTCATTTTCATTGATTTCTTGGTGTACTTCTCTTATACATTGGAAGACAATGTTAGGTGGATTTCTTGTAAAAACGTTTTTAATATCAACCCAAAAGAAAAGAAATCAATTGGTATCAGATCAGGAGATCTTGCTGGCCATTCAACTGATCCTTGTCGACCTTTTCACTTATTAGGAAATTCTTGGTCAAGTAATTCACGCACAATTAACGAATAATCTTGTTAGAACTCTTCATTTTCTTGATTACGCTGTATTTTTTGGTATGACAATATCGATAATGTTATAATACACACGTTGGTCTACGTTTTCATTGAAAATGAGACTACCAACAACTCCTTTGCATGAAAGGACTGCCCAAACTGTGACTGCAGGTTGATTCAATTAATTGTTCCTCAATTCTTTCATAGAGGTTGTATGTAAAATAATAAACACAGTTGCGACTATTAATGGAACCAGGCCATTTGAAGTTTGTCAATACGAACAATTTTCCTAAAAATATCATCTCCTTCTCGTTCTTCATTTCGTTTTTAAGTCGTGAAATTGAAAGAGTCGATACGGATCGTTCTCCAACAATCCATGTATTTTTTTATTCTTGGCCGATATATTTTAAAACTTGATCGTTTCATAATACTGCTTAAATATCTGGTTCAATACACAATCCAGAAGATACTCGCCTTTTTTAATTTTTGTATGCTTCAAATAAATACTTGTGCAACTAACATTTCATTTTCAGGAGTAGTAATGAATGGTCAGCTGTTGTTAGTAGATTATAGATGGATCTAGTTTGATTAAATTATCACGTATTTTGAAAATGGTTAGCCTTGATGGAGATATTTTATCAAATTGATGACGCAAATTTTCACGTACCTTTTCAGAGTTCTTTATCTTCCAAAAATTCTTTCAAAATTTACTTTCGTTAATCTTGGGATAAATTACCAGCCAAAACGACACAGGAAAATCACTGAGACAAAACAAAATCACAAATATTTTCAACAATAAGAAATGGAATGGGTAAAGAAAAGAGTTGACAGCTGATAAATCTATTAAAATAAACATGAAAAGGCAATAACATCTCTATACCTTCCTCTTCCACCTGTGGCACTCGCGAACCACGCTTTATCTAGGATGTTCACAATTCACAGTTTCAACACCTTCAACCTGAATACCAGAATACTCTGTCAGTACTTGATATTCCATTACTTGATGTTTGTTCCCGAACTGTAAGATGGGACATCCCACTTAACTATTATTTTGTGAAGTGTGTGTCAGAGGATATAGTCTTATCACCATCCTAAATTCGATATTCTTCAATTTGATGAATATCCTTCTTCTAGGAAAAACGCACCTCCTCCTCCATTATCTCCATATCTAGCCTTTCTACAATCTGACAACATATTTCACCTTTCTTGGTGATCGTAAGACCATGCTACAAATAGTTTTCTGCAGTCTATTCTCTGTTAGAAGTCTCTGAAACGTTGAGAATATTAAGGTTCAATTCTTGGGACATGAAAAATGCAACTGGTATGGTAGAGTCTGCCTAAATAGCAGGGAAACTAAACCTTTAGCTTCACAACAATTAACAAACTTGATTTTATGTATGTTTACTGATTTCTAATAATTGTATGTATGCAGAAAATTATTTACTTTTCATATCGCTTTTTTTATGGTTTTGGAGATCTGATCCTATAGAGAATCATTTCGACCATTTTTTTTAAATAATGCTTTTCTGTCTATCTCGATATTTTCTCCAGGTATTATTTCAAGAAGGGTTAGTCAGATAAATTAAATTTTTAAAGTTGAATATGAGGCGAGTGTATAAAGGAATTTAGATTTTGAAACATTTTATTTAAGAGGTGGTTTGTTAATAGAGGGAGAGGGACTGAAAGTGTTTTTCTCCCTTTAATTTGAAAAAAAGGGTGATCCGAATGTTGGAGTTTGATGGGGGTTTAGTGTCACATAATGTTTATTTTAATTTTTTTAGGTGTGGAATCATATAAAGAAGAAGAAAAATAGCCTGTATATTAATTTTTGGTTTTACGTTGAAGAAATATACAGTCTACACACACACACACACACACACACATATATATATATATATATATATTTTTTTTTTTCTTTGCTCCAAAATCCGAAAAAAGTCCAAAATTTATACGTTTTGCGATGTATCAAGAATTTACCGACCAAGAATTTGACATCAGTTTGTACATATAGGTCTCCAGACACCTTAAAATAACTTTTATTTAATTATAATATAACTCGTGTTTTTGTTGTTAAGAGCTGATCGAATTTGATATTGGCTTTTACTAAGCACTTGGAAAGTCATGTGCTGGCTTCATAACCTATTTATAACTTCGTAAATTTTAAACAGTTGTTTTATCTATTATTTAAACTCTGATTTCTTATTTTTCTGTTACGTTTGTTTTTATAACTTTTTAATTTACATTTTATTGCTGAGTTCAAATTTTATTACTGTAACATCTGTGCACAGTTTGAGGAAATCTTTTCCCAATGTATTCGTCTTTACAGAAAGTATGTTTTTCTACTTTTAAAATATGTCACTTTCTATATTAAAAATAAAAGAACGACTTGAAGTTTCACTTGATCGTTAAACATTAACGTCATTACTACTTTCTCAACTCCAGTGTTTTGTCATTCATTTTTATAGCTAACCCATTCTGATTATATAAATAGTTATTTAAAATATGTCATGTTAATTGTTTCTACTCCTTATTTATTTATTAACTCATAATTTAAAAAAACTAAAAGTTTATTAAAAAGTTTATTTTTAAAGTATACTCATGGTTTTTAAAAACAAAACACTACCTCAGAAATATTACAAAAATTATCCCTAACATTACATTTAAACTATTTTCAACTGTGGCATTATTACACGTTTAGAAAGAAAACAATCCTGGATTTATTCACTAAGTACTTAAATATGTGTACACGGAGTTGCTCTGATTAATATTTGAACGCATAGTGGTCTAGCTTTGAATATATTTGTGAAGAAAGCTAATTTAAAACTATTTAGGCAGGGAAGGTTTACCTTGGCTGGTCAAGTGGTTAGTGTAGTCCCTTAACAAGAGGTCGTTTCCAAGTTCAATCACCGTGGAGGGTCAACACACACGGTTGCTATGAAGCATATTGTGCACCCTCATTCACAAGTCATTCCTTTTCAATCCAAACTCAGGTTTTTGGAAAACTATGGAATACTTCGGACGATGTTGTCCTGTTTTCCTATATAACAATCCGTTTCCCTGCTCAAATTTGTGTAGTTGTGCAGTCAATATTACAGGTTGAGGTATTTCCTCAATTTCTATAGGTCTGGTACATAAAACTGCATTCTTTCTAGATGACTACGGAAGATTCAGTGACCCGTCAACTATCCAACAACTTTCAGTAAGCCTGACCTAGTTAGCTTAAAGGCTTCCTCTGTATGAAGTCTTGAAGAACCCTTGAACATCTTCTTAGACTGTACATTGTCTTCAGTTCTATCCCAAGCTTTCGTGCCGATTGATGAATTGTACAAGGATAATAAACAGAGTCTTTGGTGCCTTGGTGGGCAAGGCGACCCTTCATAGTAATAAGCCACTTCATAAATGGAAACAACTAAGGATTCATCAACCCGCAGGTAGAACGGCTAGTAACCAGAGCCAAGTGTCTTATGTTTGCATGTAAGAGGGCTGTTGGTAAACGATGGGGTCTGCAACCAAAGGTGGTGATGTGGATATACACCATGATTATTAGACCACTAATCACCTATGCAGCGATGGTTTGATGGACGAAGACGGTACAAGGTGGTGTTGGAAGTAGAATGGATGGTGTCCAAAGGGTGGCCTGTTTGGCCATCACGGGGGCCATGGGGTCTACACCAACAGTTACCTTGAATGCTCTACTAGATCACCCTCCCCTAGGGGTTTTTATTCAGGGACAGGTGAGGATGAGTGCATACAGACTGCAGCAAACGGGTTGCTGGAGAATGCGATGGCCTGCGATCGGTCACTGCAGGATAAATCAAGTGGTCAACAAGGAAGTGTTAGGACATGCCCTCAGATCACTTGATATCTAATGTTTCATTAGATAAGCCATTCAAGACGAAAATCTTCTTTAGGGAAGAATGGGAGTCTGGAAAGAAGCTATATAACGAGGAGGATATAGTCTTGTTTACAGATGGCTTGAAAACGGAGATAGGTGGTATAAATGGGATCAACCTAGAGAGTTCCATCGTACTGCGCCTATGTAAGCACGCTACTGTTTTCCAAGCAGAGGTAGGTGCAATCTCTGAATGTATCAAGGAGAATCTAAGAATGGAATACACAGGTAAGAACATTCTGATCTTCACAGACAGTCAAGCTGCAATTAAGGCACTAAACACGACTAGAGTAAAGTCGAAGCTGGTATGGGACTGCATCTCATCATTGATAAAGCTTAGTCAGGTGAACACGGTCACTGTGGGCTGGGTTCCTGGTCACTCAGGTATCGATGGAAATGAGAGAGCAGATGAATTAATAGGTCAAGTTCAGAATCCCTTTTCGTGGGCCCGGAACCGGTGTTCGGGATCTCTTATGGACACGGGTACGGGAGGGGATGAATAGGGCCTGGATAAATTTAACTACAAGTAGACTTGCAAAGAAGCTACTTAGACCAAGCAAGAAACATGCTGAACAACGCAGGAAATGTGGTTTGGCTGAAGAGTCCGCAGAACACATTCTCTTAGAGTGTAAGGCGTTAGGACGAGCCAGACTATACTCTCTAGGCCCTCCGGGGAAGGAGATGGAAACCATCCTAGACAACCCTATAGGTAGTATCTGTTCCTTTGTAAGGATGACAGGAATAACTGAGTGGCTTTAGGAAGGAACTCGGGGCGCCAAAAGACCTTTAGTAGGTCGACGCCGGTGAGGCCTCTGACGGAGGCTATCACAGCCCAGTACAAAAAAAAGGATTCATCACACACACACACACACACACACAACCCCCATACACACACAATAAATATTGTAGAGTGCACAGGCATTGCTACTGTTAATGAAGCAGAAAAACTTCAGTTGTTGAGTGAAAAATCTTAAACATAAAATCTTGGAATGCTGCTGAGCTACGGATAGATGACCGAAAAGAAATTGCAAGTTTCCAAAGTGATCTTTAAAGCTTATACGTTTTACTCAAAGGCAGATTCCCCAAGATTCTTGATGTGCTTAACAAGCACAATAAGTCCCTCAAAATCGAGGACTGGAAAGTAATTGGTTCAAGTAAGACCGAAAACCACCAAACCGTAATGGCCTCGATAGACTAAATTCTTTGGCAGCTTTCAAAGCAGCAGATTTGAAAACCTACCTGGGATTTGGTAAAGTGTACTTCACCATACTCCAGAAGAAAGTGAAGCTGTTGGAAAAACCATCGAGGATAATACAGTGCAAACGCCTCCACAGTAAGGCTGCTTCCGCTGTCTTCTGCCAACACATTCTTGCTGAGGACATAGACTTATCCAATAAACCTAGATAAATGGAGGAAATATAAGAGAGCTGAGAGGTACAAGAGGTAAGGTCATATACAATGGCTCATATAATAATCTGAGAACCTGTATTGTGGTTAAGTGTAAAATACGATGTCAGCCTCTGCTTGCTTTTGTTCCAGAGATGGAACGACGCGTTGAAGATCACCTGTGGATCAGGGACAGATAGAAGAGACATCATTATGAGCTCGTTATACCATCCCTATGATTCGGAGGAGGGTTCACCCTCTAAGGAACTAGAATCAAAGTAAGGAAAGAACTCATTGACATTACAATTTCCACAGAGTATATAGGTTCTTTTGTAACTGACTGGTATATCTCAGTTGAAATTTCAGCATCAGGCCATGGCGCTTTCAAGAAGCATCTAAATATCTAGGATTACTCCAAGGAAACTTGAAATACTGACTATGTAACCAACACCTAGAAACTGCAGAACATACTTCGAAAATGCGAAGCATTAGGACGTAGAAGACAACTGACCTTCGGGCCTGATGCGACCTTTGAAGGAGCAAGTAACATAGTTAGGAAAATTCTGACCCTAATCAAGGGAATGGAAATAAGCTATTATTCAATTAATATGCAAAACTATGCACATATTTCCTCCTTGTACGTCGCCTTTTTGAGATTATATATATATATTGTAACGTTGAGAAGCCCTAAGTAAAAGCTTTGTCCAATTCAAAATGTTTAAACCTTGTCAGTTAGAAATAAATGTCAAACATAAACGTCACTCCAACACATAATAAATTTTGTTAAAGGATTTCTAAGGAAACAATACTTCGAAACTACAAAATTATTGAAAGGGCGAGGGCAGCGTGACAAATTAAATAGGAAGAGTTGAGTTATGTAATGTGACAACATGGGAAATTAGAAAGTTTGTGTACGCCCAAGTTAACAAAAGAAAAAGAGACAAAAAACTAGGCAGAGGTACGTTGAACTCAGCTAAGAAACAAGATTTAACGAACTTTGAAAGACGGTTAGAGTTTGAAAAATCAAATCCAACCAACCAAAAAGAAGCGTCATCCAGAAATAAGCGAAGAAGGGGTAAAACGGGAAAACTCTGCGTAAGAATTCAAAAATCAAAAAAAGCAGTGAAGAACGAGCGTCGCAAGGGAGAGGAACTAGGCACAGGGCGAAGTTCGCCAAATCATCGTAAAGTTAAAGAAGAGTTTGATTAATTGACTAAGAATTCAAGCAACAGAGTGAGGTAGTTCAAGCTTCGAGATCGTCAAAGTGCCTATAAATTGGATTAAGTTTCTTGTGATATCTGCCATAAGTTCGAGGGATCATCTCACCTGTAAAAACTCCAAGAAGACATCATTCCATGCTACTGAACCACGATAAGTTATCTGATTAGTTATTGTAGTTTTTACTTCAGGTTACCAAAGAAACCACGCCCCACTTTAAATAAAATCTGAGCTAGGCCGAGAGCCATTTAAACTTAAATTTTCAAAGAGCAATCAAAGTAACTTCATTATATAATTGGTAAATTATACCTGGCGCCCAATAAATCAATAAAGCAATTGAGATATTAAAATATAAAGACTAAATTAAAATTACAATTAATGATACGATTTTGATGCACCTAATAATAATAATAAAATTGCTATGTTCTAGAATTAAGTATTTCATTGTGTTATAAATGTTTATGTCTAGTTTAAGTTGAATGGATGAGATTTAGTGATAAGATGAATAAATTTGAATACTCATATGTGCATCAATTAATTTGAAGATTTAATTAATTCAACTGTTATATATTGGCACCCAACTTTAGGTGCAAATTGTATTTTAAAGAATAAATAATTTTAAATATGATAACGTAGTTGTGTTTTAATCAAAGTAATTAATTAAAAATAAATAACAAAGGTTATAATATATATATATATATATATATATATATATATATATATATATATATATATATATATATATGTTTATGAAGAATGAGTTTTATTTTTTCTCCCTAAATGTTTACATTAAAATGTTGAAATGTTTAATGTGTGTTTTAACTTAGAACTAAGAACGACAGAATAATCAAATTATAAACATGCCTGATTATATTATATGTGAACATAAGTGTGTTTTGTGCGTTCGTGCACGATTATATGCGTGTGTGTGTGTCATAGGTGCTTGTGATTTTCTGCTTTGTTTGTTTGACAAATCTGTGAAGGAGAGGGAAAAGTAGTTTATAAATGAGTAAATAATAGTGTCGAAAGAGGGTTTAGTTAGTTAAGAGAAGAAAAAGTGTGTTGTGTAAAGAGAAATAAGAGAAGAGTGGCGGTGCTTTGTGCTGTGACTAGAAGGGAGGATGCGAAACATAACTTATGTGAGTCTCCATTGAGTCAGCATCGTTGTTAAGGAAATGTTTACAATTAGCTTTAGTCTCCCCTCCCGCCTTCTTCGAGACGAGGCAATAAATTGTGCCGCACAAGAAAAACTCGACAATGGCGGCCATGTGGTGATAAAAGCTGGCTCGTAAATTATTACATTCGTTATATTACACAAGGCTTGGAGAGAAATATTGGTCGTGTCACCATAAATGCCACACGGTAATCCGGTGTTTAACGAGCATCGTGGCTGGAGCGGCTCACTCACACATTTACATTTGTTAACTGAACTCAAGTAATTGGCACATATCTACACATCGCCCAGAATCCGAACCTTTCTCTTCTTTATTTATCTTAACTCAATAACAACTGTTTCTTAGCGTACATATTTAAATTTTATACACATAGACTTTGCATTGTTAATAATGTGTTTAAATTACAATAAATGAAAATTTATCTTCAATATTTTAAAATTAAATAATCGTTTCAATTTATTAAATACAAAAAGATATTTCGGATATATTGACATGTCGGAAACGAGAAGGGTGGGGGGGGGGGGTTGTCATAGTACGGACTTGGAAAACATATTCTACTACTTCTGAAGTCACTCAAAAAATATAATATTATTTAATAAAATAGTTACATTAGTAAATGATGAAACAAGGTTTTAGCTTACTTTACTTTTTAATCCATCTTCAGAAAATAAAATAGAATTCGGTATCAATTTTTAAAAGGAATGAAAGTGCAAAATAAATTTATATGACTCACAACATTTTTAATTTTTTTAAATAGTTTAGAACTAATCTTTAATAATTGAGAAATTTATATTTAACTCCACAAAATTTACTTATTGCAAATCATAATTGCATACACAACGTTTGAAATACTTATTCCTCGAAGTGATACATAGTTTTTGTTGTGGTAACATATCAGGGAAACTTGAAAATGGAGTTTATCCGAAATGTGTCAACAACTTAAAAATTCAACAAAAAATATTAGATGTAACAAAACTCAATAAATTAATATATTATTGTATTTATAAAAGTCTTGAAAATGGTATCAGAGGGCAACATGAAAAAAATATATAAATAAAAATAAAAAAATTGTAATATTTTGGCAAGTGATTATTTACACTGCACTGTGGGGAAAATCTAAATACATGAAAGTTCTATTTTCTATGATAATTGTGAATATATGGAGCTTTATATTGGTGGAGGAAATAAAAATATTATGCAATAAATAAAAGCTTATTAATATCAGAAAATTCATAAAATTACATTATCGACGCACAATTATTTACGTACACATTAAAATATCGTAAATGGTAGAAAGTAAACGGGAAAAAATATGTATAATCCATTTGTCTTTTTATATCTATAATGAAACTTTTCTTAATATTCTCAAATATCTTTCAAGTTTTTGGTAAAATAAAATATTCTTGTGTAACATAAGTTCCAATGTTTGTTACAAATTCAGAAACGACATATATTTTACGAGTTCTTCGATATATTGTTCAATTTATAGATACTATTTATGTAAAAACAACAAATATATTTTCGGACCTCTGTATATATAGATCTTTATTTTTATCAGTAGAACACTCTGTACAAATCTCAATTTATTCATTACTCACGCTGTATATTTATAAGAAATGAAAGTAAACAGTAAAAATGAACATAGTCATCTTTACTAATATTCATATTTTCAGACGTCACATTTAATAAGATATAAACTGTAGTTAATATCTTAAGGAATTCATGAAAAATTAAACATAAACACTCAAACACAAGAGTGTTTTGCATATTGTCCCGTGTAAAATTCAAGTATGTGCGTCAAATGGTAAAAGTAAATAATGTATTATATAACTTACATTTGATGACAGCAACAATTAAAATGTCCTATAAATCAGTCATATCAAAGAATATGTCTTCAAGTGTAACGTAGAAAAAGATTGCGTCAGTACTTTAAAATAATAACATCCAACTTCAGAGTTAGAGTATTATTTATTATGCTTATTTTACAAATGTATTGGAATTTAATCAAGGAAACCTCATCGGTTTAGTTCAATAATTACTCAAGGCCCATTTTCTACACAATTTAAAAAATAAATGTTTTTAAAAGTTGGTTAGAAAAATAAAAGATTATCACATCTGCTAGAAATGTACAAAAGGACAGAAAGACAGAATTAACAATTTAATTCAATTACATATACTTGACCCATCACCCAGACGTGAGCTCAGATCAAACAAACAAAGGATCGCCGTCTAATGTCCATATTATATTTGTGAACAATTTTGTGATATTTTTGTTTTTGAGGTTGAAATATTTTTGAAACAACAAATTCAATATTTAACAAACAAAATATTTAAAGAATATTGAACATAACAAAATTAATTCATTACTTTCCTTCTTTTTTATACAAAACAGAATTTAAGAAGATGGAATCCCTCAACTGAAGATTGAACTCTATAATATGACATTCATTTTTTAATAATATTTTTCTATTTAAACGTCAGCGTATATTTTTACATTTACTTGTATGTATACTGTACTCTACTATGTTTTGATTTTATTAATTACTGATTATTTTAAATTGCTCTAGTTGATAACTTTATAGAATTATATACCAATTTTAAATAAACTTCAACATTTATGTGTCTGTTAAAACCGTTTCCGCAAAGGGATAAAATAAAAACTAAACACGTTGAATTCAAAGAAATATTGTTATTAAAGAATATGATAGTGAAGCTGAAAAAGAAGTAGTGAAATATCTCATGTTGTATTCCTGTATTATGATACTATATTTACAAGAATAAATTAAACAAAACAGATACAACTTTTTAAAATCCATTCTAAATAATTGCCTTATAGGCTATTTAGTGATGCATAATTAATATATAGTAATATAAGTAATAGACTACTAATACAATTTAGTAATATTAAAAGCGGTGGAGAGATTGAAGGTACCTAACATTCTTTGTGTCTGTGACCAATGATAGATATTTTAGGTTTATTTGTTTTAATAACACTGAGTTACTAGAGGCATAGTTTCAAATAAAGACATTTTGCCAAGAAAGTAACGACATGATTGTTCAAACTGCCTGAAGTGGATTTCCTATTGAATATTTGTAGTATTTTTTAGCTTGTCTTAAACCAAGATATTTGTTCCAATACTTGGTCTTCTGAACTTGTTCCCATGATGTTATGAAGATACGTCCTAGGGACTCCAAATAATGGCTCAGGCCCTACAAAGTCTGACTCTACACCCTCCATGGCAAGGCGATCAGCTTCTTTATGGCCTGGTATACCTTCGTGTTCTGGGACGTTAGTAAGGAGACTTTGTTGTTTCTTCCCAGTTGATTGATTTCTTGCAAGCATTCCCAAACCATTAAACAGACCAGTCTTGGCTTAAAAGTGTATGAACTTATGGCTAACTGAGTGGTTTCTTGTTCTTGCAAGTTTTTCAGTTTCTCAGCCAATGCTCTTAGCATTTTGTTGTCCGTCCTCCACTGCCTGAGAGCATCACTGCATGCACACCTCTTCATCTGTTGGTTCAGAGGTACCAAATCCAGTGCCGCCTCCATGGCTGCGGTTGGACAGTTACCCATTGCACCTGTAATTCCTAGCCAAACCTACCTTTGGAGCTTTTGGAGTATATTTTTTCTCAGTTTATGGCCACCATATTTCCTAAGCATAGGTGATCATGGGTCTAATTATAGTCAAATATGACCAGTAGACCATTTGTGGCTTAAGTTCCCAAGTTTTACCAAAATAGCGTCTGCATCCCACATACCATGCTCGCTTTTTTCATAGTTTTATCAGTATGTTGAGTTCCATGAGAATCTTTGATCCAGAAATACACACAGATATTTCGTTTAATGGGAAGGAATTATTTCCACCCCACCCAACATTAAAGACCTATTAGTGAACGTCATTCTCCTTGTGAATGGAACAATAGTTGTCTTGCCAGAGCTGACATTAAGACCCTCTTTTTGACACCATTTCCAAACCAACATAAGAGCACTCTGCATGAGGTCAGACACTAACTGATCATACTTTCCTTTAACGATTATTACCAGATCATCGGAATATGCTATTGCCTCGAAGCCATTAGCTTCCAGTATCATAATTAGTTCATTCATCACAAACGTCTTAAGAGAGGAGACAATGCACCTCCAAGGGGGCATACCGTCACTGCCGAGACTGATTTAGACTCACC
The DNA here is from genome assembly GCA_963513935.1 of Aphrophora alni. Classification (NCBI taxonomy): domain Eukaryota; kingdom Metazoa; phylum Arthropoda; class Insecta; order Hemiptera; family Aphrophoridae; genus Aphrophora; species Aphrophora alni. The sequence goes on along the minus strand of OY740767.1, from coordinate 104,361,028 downwards.
ACCCAAGTCGGCTGTTATCTTCCTACTTAGTAGCATAGATCTAATCCATCTAACCGTCAAGGGTTCCATCTTCTTCTCCCTAGACACCCTTCCAATGGAGTTCAGGAAGCTATGGTCAAAAGCTCCTCCAATATCTAGAAAACCAGATAGTGTTATATCCTTATCTTCTATTGTCTTCGCAACCTCCGCAACAAGATGTCGTAGAGCGTTATAGGTTGATTTACCTACTTGGTAGGCATACTGAGCATCACGGAGTGGAGCCTTGTGAAGGGTTTCACTCCTTATGTGGTTATCTAGGATTTTACCATTGTTTTAGGAAAGAAGGAAATTAGGCTATTTCATATTTAGTATGACCTAGGGTCTGCAGTATCCCTTCTGTACCCTTTGGAATAATAACCACTTTCACTTTCGTCTTTTTTGGTATATAGCCTATTACAAGGGAAAACTATCCCTAAACAGTGATACCAGTGAGGACAGTAACTCTTCCAAGCGCTGCTTAAGCAGGGAAGGAAAAACTCCATCTCCACCTGGTGATTTGTATGGTTTGTGGTTTCCCACTGCTCATCTGACCTTGTTTTCATTGCAGATTCTAGATGCTATCCTCACCAACTAAGGGAAGGAGGCACAAAGCAATATTCACTTGTAGTTTGTGGAAGATTGAATAAAGTAGAGCGGGGAAGTGAGTCTCTAACAGTAGAATCATAGTTTCCTCCACACTCTCTGTATACATGTCCCCTTATTGCTTTTAGAAGCCTGTAGAGTTAGAGTGGTCTTTGCTTAAGGCCTTCTGTAGACGAGCGGCTGTTCAGCTCTTCCGTGTCCTTCTTTTAAGCTTTCTCAACTCCCTATTATTATATTCTGTGACGACTATCTTATAAGCCTCCAATTCCCATTAAGCTTCGCCCTGTTAAAGAAATTTCGTGTAACAGCTCTCAACTTGGATAGCTTTTTGTTCCACCAAAGCACTTGTGCCTTAACTCCCCTTTCCTCACAGGACAACTACCTCCATAGGAATTAATAATTGTTGCTTGTAAAGTTTCAGCAGCTTAATTTAAATGTACAGAAATACTTTTTATGTCGTCACAAATAAAATGTTATTTAGCAATTAATTACTCTTTAGCAATTACCTTCATGATATTTCGAGTATTTCAAATTTTAAACTAAATTGTATTTTAGCATTCTTTTGCAAAGTTTTTAACTCAGAGGGGCTTTTTATTGTCTTTCCGTTGAAATTTCTGAAGATTTTGAATAAAAAATATAATTTGTTTACTAAGTAATGAAATGAAACTATTTTTTAAATTTTTATTTCTAAATGTCTTCCTTTTATTTCAACTTATAAAGTTTCAAAGAACTAATTTTAACGCTAATAAAGTAAAAGAATTTATTGTATTTTAAATTTTTTATTGAATATGTTATTGACTGTTTTTATCTGTATAACACAAGAGAGGAACAGCAGAATAAATCAAACAAATTGTATGATATTTACTTTTTTTTACGGCTAAATGATGGATTGATTCAATTATTTCCCAGCAATTCTATTCTATCCCTTTACTAAGTTGCCTTGGTATACCCATCCTTTTACAAACATTCTGTCTCTCCCTTTATTAAGGCGCCTAAGTTCCCCATGGATTGACTCAATCGTGTCCGAGCCATTCTGTTTCATCCCATTATTAAGGCACCTTGGTTTTCCATGGCTCGATTCCCCTGTCACAGCCATTCTGTTCCGTCCTGTTATCAAGACTCCTTAGTTTCCCTTAGATTAACTTCATTTTGTCACACCCATTCTGTTCCGTCCCTTTACCAAGGCGCTTTAATTTCCCATGGATTGACTCCATCCTCTCATAGCCATACTTTCCAGACCCTCTTTTTTCTTTTTCATCCATTAGCATTGAAAGCGGTAAAGGAATATTTTTAATTGTTTGTAAGGACATATATAGAGAGGCAGCGGCAATACGTCAATGTGTTATTTCATTGCAACATGTTTACAGTAGCTCTGTAAACAAAACATCTGATATGTAATTTTTACTTTAGGTTAACGCTACTTACAGTATCCAAATCATTCGACAAAATTTGTGAAATTGTTTAAAAGGGCAGAAGTACAGAGCATATTTTCGTGTTTTTCTAGACATACTTATATTGTAGTACTTTTTCTGTGCTATCTGCTATCAATTGACTGATTTAAAGAACAAGATTGTTATGTACAAGTATGAAATTAAATATTAAAGTGAATTTGTAAGATTTATTTTGATTTTCAGGTTTCAATTATTTAGAACCTTCTATTTATATAAGATAAGGTTTATATTTTTTTAAACTCCGACCTAATATTATCCTTTTAATAATATTACTGACTAATTTGTCTTAATTAGTATTACAAAGCAGTTATTTATAGAAGTAGAATAGTTTCCATTTTAAATTGTACACTAACTCAAGAAGAAGAACTTTATCTTGTCGAATTTCTCCCTATTCCTACATTTATTTTACATTTTTTTCATTGATGAAAAAAGTTGTCCTAATCCGCCCTGGGGAAAAGAACAGAAGAAAGTAGAGTGGTATCCCCCCCCTCCGGTATGCGAAAGGTGCTAGTATAAACTATACGTTTGGTACATACTTTTCTTAAATCTAGGAACACAAGAGGGTAATATCCGCTTCACATACTAGCCGTTTAATACTTCATTACATCTAAATAAAAATAAACTGGCTGAATAGTTACTAGCCAAAGTTATGATGTTTAATAACACGTTGTAGATTTTGAAAATAAAGAAGGAGTCATAAGTTACAACCGTCTTTTATTCAAAAAGCTTAAAGCGGTGTATGCAAGCCGATAAAACCAGATTGCCTTGTAAATTTTAATTATGTGTCATTGTGGATGATCCTGGCTGAGTTAAGTTTACGGTAGCCAACCAACGTGCCGTAACTCCGACTTTAAAACTGACACCAATTGTAATTTATCTACCTTTTTGTTGCTGGAAAATAAATGATCTTTTAAAAGGGATTTTTCTTGCCGTACTCCCCTACAGCGTTTACAAGTGGAAGATATTAAAGTTGGTCTTTTTATTGAGAATTTTAATCTGAATTTATGTTCCTCGTTTTTCACGCATAACTTCAGTTAAGCGCCGTAACGTTTTACGCGCTTCTGCTTTGTTTAAAATTTGAAAACGTAAATATTGCTACAATTGTAAGAAGAAGCGGTAAATTAAATCTTTTAAGTATTCATCATTGTGACCTAACCAGCAAATCCTAATAATATAGAATTTGATAAAAACAATATTAAGATTTATATATAGGTTAGATTTTTCTTAACTTTGTTGTCAAGCATTTTTGTTTTTACTTTCTAATTAACACATAGTATGCAGAAATCTATGTGATGTGTAAGAAACTTGAGTTTTTTGCCGAAATATCCGTTTTGAGTGCCAATGTGTCAAAATAGTTGTATTGAGAATATCTGTCTGTCTAGCGTCGCGTTGTGGAACCCAAACGAATAAAATATGTTATTTAGACCATATCTTGGACATTTGTTTCATTTTTTTGAATGCTCAAAATTTGGAGCTGCGGATTTGATCATAAAGTTGTTATGGAAGATGTAATTTCTCAAAATCGGTTGTACCGATTTCATTCAAATTTTAGTAAAATGTATAAACCCAAAACAATGTGCAAAATTGTAAGTAATAGGAAATGCCGTTAGGAATCATTGTAAAACCTTGAAAACGAATCGACATTTAAACTTAATTTCATCCTATGATATTTATCACATAGTTTATGACACACCAAGTTTATGACACAATTGCACCAAATTTAGACCTCATTTAAATATATAAATATTGTTTAAATAAATATAAAAAATCTATTTGATCTCTTTGAGTTGGTTTCCTGTATACAACTTAGAATTTTGTTGTTGTTCCTGTTAACTGTGAGGTCTAGGAAACTGAAGTTATGATTGTTTTCCAATTATTTGGTGAACGTTAACTTAGGATGTATGCTGTTAAGGTAGTTGCCAAATATTTCTACTTACCGTTAGTTTACATTTAATAAACAAGTTATTAACTTATGTAATAAAAGCTATAATATTGGAAGTTTATCACATTTATAGAAATTACAAAACAGACAACAAATATCTATTAAATTAAAATACGATTTCCATTCAACCTCATGACATGATATATCTAGAAGCTATCTACCTCACATTAAGCTGACCCCACCCACAGACGACAACCCACCAGATAGAGTCAACACAGTTCAACAGTTACGCAAAGTAGACAGTGATACAAACTTGACAAAATTATATATTTTTTAAACAATTTCAAACGTATAGTGATGTGTGTTTTAAAAATTTGTTGATGAATTATTAATGATATAAGTGTTTAACAGGAGTTTAAAAAAAAAAAAAAAAAAAAAAAAAACTATCTATATTCATTATCGTGTCATTCTTTTATGTTTTATTTCTCATCTAATTTTTGTTCATTTGTTTTTTACATGTTTCATCGTTTTTATAACAAATACAAGGGCAAACGTAACTGCCCATGTCGTGTGTTAGCTACAGTAAGGCTTCGAGCCCGAAATAACCCCGTATATTTTCTCTTATTTATGGTGTTTCCCTCCCTCATTAGTCTTTCAAAATTAACGTATTAATACGTCTTTCAACATTAAAACATTTAAAATACTGAATTGGTTTTATAATTTTATTTATTCATAAAATATAAATGAAAACAACTATAATAGGCCTATGTGTAGTATTTCGTCGAGAAAGTTAGTGCATAAAACAGTTATGAAGTTGCAATTTACAAAAATTAGAGTCTAGATAGAAAAGAGGTCGTCTACTCAATCTATTGTTCAGGATAAGAATTTGATTCTATAGTGGGTTATTCTTAAACCTAATACTAACCCTAAAGAGCCCTTCTTTAACACAACAAAACGTAATTAAAACTTGTACAGTTAAAGACTGGAAAATCTGTAAAAGTTTTAAAATAATTAAAGGTACTGGAATACCTCATTATCAAAGACATCGGTCGAGAAAGACAATATTCGACAGAGTATTTTAGCTTAAACCACTCTTGGATTGCAATATTAAGGAATTTATTTCGACATGAACGGTCTGAATTGAAATCTCGGTAAAGAATTGCTTGGTCTTGGCAAGGGTGCATGTTGGTGGTTGAAAATCTGACTGAGCATAACTCCATCAAAAAGCACTTTCATTTTATTGGGTTAGTGGACCACGCTGTCAAAAATACGGAGAGAATGCATCTTTTTGCATTATCTCTGTATGTGTAACGCTGGCTGAGACAACAGTGTTTATAAGAGAAGGTTAGCCTGACCCTAACTATATTGGAAGGGAAAGTCTTGGAGTCTTGTTCTTCGCTAAAAGGTCGGGTTTGAAGTGAACTGCTGCCTGATTCATGTGACACAGAAGACCTTATGGTTTAGGTGCAGTGAGCATGGCTACAAGTTCTTACATACGATAATAATAATTCGAATTGCATTAACTGCTGTGATTGGCGCTGGATTAAAATATTACTACCTTGCTCTTTAAGACGCAGTATTTTTCTTTTAATTATTTCTTGACAAATAAAATTTTTAAAAGTTATCAGGTAGTAGTGCTTCCGTTTTTCATTCAACTGAAAAATTTACAATTCTAAAGACGGGCGTGATTTTTTTAGAACATTCCGAGAAAGAAATTGTATGCTTCCTTGACAAAGTAAATGACGGATATAACTTAGTATTTGTGTCAGAAAAGTTAAACCAAGGGCTATTTCGTGAATAAAAAATATGACAACATCTATAAATTTAACTTATAATGTTAAGGTGCATGGAATACCTTGAGAAAAAGAACATTCTTATGAGTACAAAGTACTTATATGGTGTAAAAACAAATAGAGATGACATAAGTAATGGGTATGGCAATACAAGGAAAGATTTCAAAGTAGACAAACAGTTCAGCAAGAGCGGGCGGAGTGCTATGGGTACCGGAGATATTGTAAATTGTTCAATCCCTCACTCTTTAGTTATCTTTTGCGAACAGCATTAAATTCTATTTACCTTAAGGAATTACTGACGAGTTTCCTTTTTATCATTAATCTAAACATAGTATTTGTATTAACATTACATAAACATAAAATAGATTTTAACTTTACCTAATCTAAAAATAATCAAGAATTACTCATTTCTATTTACTAAATCTGGAATTACATTTTACTCGATAAATGCTAAAAAACAAATAGTTTTCACTAAATTACGCGAAGAAAAATAATTTGATTCTTGAAAAAAATAATTTTATTTATTTAAATTATGAATTCACATCAGCTTAAACGAATATCTCAATGATTTCTTGGAAAATTGTCGGGGATAAACATTTATATTTATTAACAACATTTATTTAATAAACATAACCTTCGTGTAGACAAGATCTAACGACCTACGGAGCAAAGTAATGTCTCTAGATGTATGACAACAGGTGCGCCGCGGACACAAATCCAGCTGACATGAAACACAGTTTTACGACATTGTCCAAAAAGAAGTATCGTTGAAGTGTTGATGTGCTGATGCCGTATTTCAACAGAGCCTTGGCGTGTTTACAGTGCCGTGAGCCATCCATCACCGCTAACATCTATTTTTATCGGTTCCTGGAGAGAGCACGCAAATACCACACCACTTGCAGATCGATCATTCATCAACAACCAAACCAATTATCCTTCGGCTAAAGTCATGCATATTTAACTCGATGGAAATGAGGAACAGGATTCTTTTACTCTGCATTTCTGTTTTTTCCCCCCATCTTTCTTTTCAACTTGTCAATACATTAAAATGAAATTTATTTATTTAAATTAAAGTGCGTCAGAAGTGTTGCTTTTTAAGAACCATTTTTGTTCTAAAATATTGTAAACACCGAAATGTATTTACTAATAAATTAATAATAACTTTTAATAGCATCGTAACGAAGGGTGCATGAAGAATTTATGTTTCAAAATACTTTTTTCCAAATATATAACAGGAATATATAACATTTCATATATAGGACTCAATAAGAGTAAACAGAAATTTAATAGTTCAAACATGAACTCTTTCAGATGACACAAGCTCCCAAGATCAATTACTTATAAATTCCGAATAAATAAGCATAGGCTACATTCTTATAGATTGAGAGAGAGAGAGAGAGAGAGAGAGAGAGAGAGAGAGAGAGAGAGAGAGAGAGAGAGAGAGAGAGAGAGAGAGAGAGAGAGAGAGAGAGAGAGAGAGAGAGAGAGAGAGAGAGAGAGAGAGGAGAGAGAGAGAGAGAGAGAGAGAGAGAGAGAGAGAGAGAGAGAGAGAGAGAGAGAGAGAGAGAGAGAGAGAGAGAGAGAGAGAGAGAGAGAGAGAGAGAGAGAGAGAGAGAGAGAGAGAGAGAGAGAGAGAAGAGAGAGAGAGAGAGAGAGAGAGAGAGAGAGAGAGAGAGAGAGTTATGTGACAAGTAAAAAATATCTTTATTGAGTTTTTATGGTTATATCTGTTTAGAAGTTCCTTAAATTAAATAAAAAGTTTTCTGAAATGATTTCTCTCGTCTGTGCTCTACAGTCCTTATAAGTGGACGGATGTTAATGAAGTCACATATTTTGGCCATATTTTGAAAACGTATTTTTCATTTTTCGCTCAATATTTGGGGGCATCTGTCATAAAACACAAAATTACTATTTTTACAAATCGGCTTAATTATTTGACCTGATGGCAAAAGCTAATCAAGTTTTGTTAGTTTTCCCCTAATTTTTGCCAAATCTCGAAATGTATTTTTCATTTTCGAAAGCTCAATATTTGGAGGAATCTGTCATAAAACACAAAATTACGATTTGTACAAATCGGTTTGATTATTTGAGCTGAGGATGTATTTATGGTACAAGGGAATCAAGTTTAGGGCATCCAAAGACGGAGTCGTTTTCACTTTTACTGACATTTTTGGTGACTAATAGTATAATTGGTTATTATATGGTTTTGATGATTGGTGAATAAGATAGTTTGTGCAATGTTTTTGCACCATTTATTAGTATATATATTTATTTGAAAGATATTTGTTATTGATAAGCTGATTGTTTGGTGAAATCTCGTGAAGGAAAGTGTATTCAATCTTTGTGTGCCGGTATATATAGTTTGAACTGTAAACATCACTGAAACTGTTTAGACATGATTGATATGTTGTCAGTGTAAAAATGTTTGTTTACGAGATTCAAAACTGCCTTACATTCGATCAAATAGTGTCTATAGATATTCATTGCGTGACATAAGACTTTTTCATTTTAAATATTGTAAAACAAAATTCGAAAATAATTGTTTTGACTTTTTGATATATTAATTTTATTCTTTATTAAATATTTTGTGAATAAAAATACCCTTATTTATTTTGATGAAAATAATATAAACACAACTGTTTTATCAATTTATTTGTACTCTGTTGTTTATACTGTATATATTAAAAACTGTTGTTTTTATGCTTTTGTCTCTAAATGTATTAATTTCTAATTTTGTTTATAAATCAATCCATCATGTTTCGTTTAAAAAGAGGAACAGTAATTGACCGAAAAGAAAATGTAGTTCTAATAATATTGTTATTTAAGTTTATTCGACAGTGATAAATCTATAAATTATTTGTATTCCCAATTGTAAATGATTGATTTCTTTAAGGTCACGTCAGACGTTTATAAAATACATTCTTTTACTTTCGACAGTTTATATACAAATTCTAAATCGTAAAGATATTATTCAAAACAAGGGAATATAATCCAATTTGTTATCGTGGTTTCCTGTAATATCTTAATCCCCAAGGATTTCTCTGATGTAGGCCTACTGTAAAACCTAATCTTATTTTACATATTCTTCATAATCCTTCATAATTTCATATCGAACCCAAAGACTTTTTACTGAGTTGGGTGGTGTGAGCTGGTAGACTGGTACTGTAAATTTAAAGTAAAATAAATTTATCTGGAAGACAGAAGACAATTAAATCCAAACGTCTTGACAAGGCTGGTTCTAAAAGCTTTATTAATGCCCCCATAAAACAAACAGAAATTTGTATCTTCAGCTGAACATTCTTCCAGCCACTTATATGACCCCTTTGACACAGGACCTGTTTTTCCTTTAATAGACTCTGCTATATCTTGATCAAGAGCTATATATTTACGACTAATTTAAACACAGCAAGTATCGACTGACAGAAAACATGAAATTAAAATGAATTAGCAAAATTTGCCTAACAACAGAATTACTGTTATATGAATAAAAAATTTCCTTCTAATTCATAATTATATATTTGTTGCTGAATATTGACAGGTTTTCGAAACGATTATTTTCTTCTTCTTTCGACCGTTTTAACCTTTGTGGTTCCTCTACTAGATGGACATAACATTAGTGGTTCCTTCACTAGATAGGCATAACCTTAGTGCTTCCTCCACTAGATGGGCACACCATTAGTGGCTGCTCCACTAGATAGATAGGCATAACATGAGTGGTTCTTCCACTCAATAGGCATAACATTAGTGGATGCTCCACTAGATAGATAGGCATAACATTAGTGGTTCTTCCACTCAATGGGAATAACATTATTGGCTACTCCACTAGATAGATAGGCATAACATTAGTGGTTCCTCCACTAGATGGGCACACCATTAGTGGCTGCTCCCTATATAGATAGGCATAACATTAGTGGTTCTTCCACTCAATGGGCATAACATTAGTGGTTCCTACATTAGATGGGCATAGCATTAGTGGTTCCTCCACTAGATGGGCATACCATTATCGGTTGCTCCACTAGATAGATAGACATAACATTAGTGGTTCTTCCACTCAACGGGCATAACATTAGTGGTTCCTACAATAGATGGGCATAACATTAGTGGTTCCTCCACTAGATGGGCATAACATTAGTGCTTCCTCCACTATTTGCCTCCATTCTTTTCATCTACTCGCGAAAATTCTTTCAATTTCACATCCCTATAATATTTCTCATGACTTTTTCACATTCATCTGTAACCAACACCTCATCGGGTCTTTTTACACCATTAATACATCTTATCTAACTTTTCCCCAGATATTCAATCTACATCCCCAACCAGATGATCCTTCCTTATTTTAAACCTATAATGATTTTGAGAAAGATAATTTTAAGTACTTAGAATGTTATGTTATTTGAATTCCTATTTATAAGTGAATTACTTCCCACTTTACAATAAATACAGACCAAGTCTGATTATTTATGCCTATTTATGTCACAATGTTGTATCTATTTAACGAAAGTAGGTCTAAATAGCTAATTTGATGCGTTAGACTTTAGACATTTTCCAGTACACTGGTTTCAAACAGCTGTGAGTAGCGTGTAACTACACTTCTTCAGACAGAGCGTTTTTCACGTTTGGTGGCTTCAAACTAATCTTCTATAAGGTGTAACTTGTAATTGGGATACTCTAAATAGTCAGCAATCCCTTCTGCTACGACCTGTTCATAAAGTTAAAGATTTAAGCTAAGTATCCATCTCCATCTACAATATAAACTAATATTACGAGAGCTGTATAATGAGACTGGCGGGAAAAGGAAATTACCGATGTGGTATTTCGCTAAATAGAAAATACTAATTAAAGTACAGAAATAAATAGAAAATATGAAGTTATATATCACATATACAGTTTATATATTTATATTTTTATTTTAACGGTAAAAGTCGTCTAAATTTAATACGTTGCTTGTTAAATATAAATCTGAAGTTATGAAATTCTGTTTTAAAAAAAATCCGTATTTTTATTGTTTAAGTGGTGTAGTTTTTTATTGTAAGAATCAGTTCATTTATTACGGTAGAATGAAAAATAGAGAAGTATAGCTATCAATAACTTCTTGTCTCACCTTGTACAGAAAATTGATTTGTTTGCAGTTTAAAGTTAGTAAATTACTTTCAGCAATTTGATTTCAAAACAAGAAATAGCAGTTACTAAAAGAACAGTTTGCGGCTGTCACAGGAGCTAATCAACTTTACTTCTAATCGTATTAATAACCGTGCTCACACTTTGTTGTTGGCAGTATTCCAATCTGCTTATTGATCAAACGTCACCCAAAGCCAAGGTTATAAATTATATCGTAAGTTGTTGAGAAAAGCCATGCTCGATACAATCATACTTGATATAAAGTTACACGAGTCGTTTCGTGTTGTCGATAGGTCGATCATTAGTCGATAGTCGATCTTGAGTGACGGCCGGGTTGAGAAATTGACTGTAGTGTTTGGACAGGCTCTCGTTCTCTCTATCCCCTCCTACCTACCTGTCCATCTGTCGTTCTTTATAATATGAAAGAGAGAGGTAGGATGATAAATGATGTTCTGACAAACGCCGGTGATCCATCATGAGAGAGACAGAGCAAGTGAGGGGGGAAATAATTCATCATTATTCTCTGGAGCAAATATCAGAGGATGCATCATCATGTTCTATGTAATGGATTATAAATCATTATGGATGAGCTGTTTGATTAAAGACTTAACATTAGTTTTTTTAATTTATCCAAGGACTAACTTATTAACAAGTTTCTATAATTTTATTTGTTCTTTCCCAGCTTTAAGTTTGTAATTAAATCATGTTTCATGTTTAGCAACAACACATCCAACTCATAATTTTCTGAAAAAAGAGTTCATATCATTTTCATCAGTTATTTAAAGAGACCAATTTCTACATGGGATTTTTGGCTGTAAAATTTTGTTTTGCAAACACCAGAGCATTTCGTTTTGTAACAGTACTTTCTTGGCGAACCTCTTATACCAGTATTGATATAATACAAAAAAGGTTATTCCATATCAAATATCCGTTATTTTACTACATAAAAAAATCAATATGGTAACACTTATGTAGTATCTTCCTTGTTACAGATAGACATGGACTGGATTAAGGTGTGCCTTATGAAATACCTATAACAAAGAATCTAGATACAATGGTAACTGATTATAATAAACAGTGCGTAACATTACATGAATTTCCTAATTTGTACATCAATAGTAGCAATTAAATATACTCACACGTAAACATTATTTTTGTCGCACAAACGAGTTTTAATTATCGCAGTCAAGATTCTTTAACTTTTTTGTCAATTACTCTGAAACCATGATTTTCTCTCTTCCAATTAGATAAACTAAATGCAATAATAACCTTCACAAGCCACTAAAATTTAATTATAATTGGTACAGTAAATTTAAAAAAATCGAACTATGTGTGTATTTGGAGAGGGGGGCACATCAAATATTTGTCATGTTTTTATCAATTACACTTGACTCAAAATTTTGGGTAAATTTATAATCAACAGTTAAGTACAAATTTGATTTTTCGTTTCAAAACTGTTAGAGTATGTTTTTGCAAAATATAATATTCGATTATTTCTTAGAATAGGAACCATTACATTTTGTGATAAATATTATATTTTAATTTGAGGTCGCAAACATCTTTAGGAGCTGATTTTAAACAAAACTGGTTCAACAGTTTGAGAAACATTAGTACAGACGACCATACAGACAGGTTACACGTAATCTTTTTTTTTGGATTCAGGGAGACTCAAAACAGGTACATCCAAGAATAAATCTACGCACATTTTTGTTTGTCACCCATCAGAATGTTTTATCTGTATTTGAAGATTGATAAGGTAATAATACTCATTCACTATTTAGCACGCAATTAATTGTTAAAAATAAAACAAGTTTTTAATTTTGTTTTTAAAAACTGAATCGCATTTTACATAATGTTTGTGTGTGTTTATTTGTTTTCATCTGTTCCCTTCTATCTCTACACAATGACCTCACCTTTATCTGGAATATATAGAGTTTGAAAGCTAATTTAAAAAGGCAATAATGGGTATTATTTATTCTTACATTAAATAATATAATTTATCAGTAAAATTAAATAGTGTAAAAACAATGCAAAAACTTTCTCATTCGCTCATCTTCAAAATAAAAAAAATTAACACAAAACTAATCGTCACTAAAAATGGCAAGAGTTGTCAATGAAAAAATTAAAATGAACCATGGACGCTGATTTTGAAACAATATTTATACATTTAAATCCAGAGCTACACTCGCTTCGCTTGTGACATAAACATGTCCTCAGCAAAGTCGTAAAATAGAACTTTTAATGGCGGCAATCTAGGTTTATTTTTGATTTTGCCAATTATTCCTGATCTGTATTTTTTTTTCCACTTGCGATTTTTAAAACGAATTCGGGTCATTAATCTTCACATTTAAATAAAATTTGAACATAATCGGTATAGCCAATTTAGAGACGTTTTGTTGTTTTAATTGCCACTGATTTTGTTTTGTTTTTACTAATAACTCTCACACCCGACATTTTTGAAAAGAAGGTAACCAATACGTTTTATTTTGTTCCTTAGAGACTAAACCTAAGCAAATATTGACGAATTTCGTTATATCAGATTTTGAGAAAATCGTAATTTTGTGTAATTTTCTAACGGCAGTTATTCTAAATTTTTATTTATATAAAAAAGAAAAGATTCTCGAGATATTGCCAAAGTATGCACACTACTAAATTTGATTAAACCCACGAGTTTGGGTTGTGGTGCAATGCATATTCGGCGCATAGTAGGCGCTAGATAACAGAGAGTCATCCTTCCAAAAACTACTTCATTGAATTCAGCTAACTCAAAACGGATATATCCCTAAAAACTCGATATCGATTTTTTACCCATTACATAAATTTCTCCATACTACGTATATGTTTGAAAGTATTATAGATATAAACTGTTTTTAAACTTGTTTTTCACGTAAAAAAAACCTCAAACAACCGTCGCCAAGTTCATTTTAAATTAGTATTGTTCTTGCTCTACCATCTATATCTTCACAATCAATTCTCTTTTCAAAACTATAGTCTACATATAGCCTATTTATATTTGTTATTCTTCAAAATAAGAAAAATAGGAATTATTAATTTAAAACTGTGTTTATAATTTATACTGTGCAGATTTTGTAAAATGATTATGAATTAGCTTCAAGTTAACTCTGGTTTTGATAAATTATGTCGACACACAAAGAAAGCAAGACGGTGAGTGGGCATAACTCATAACATGCCCCTAATCATTTTAATGGGGCTTTGTTCCAAATTATCTTTAGTGAAAACGAAAATAAAATATCCAGATGGTTTTAAAAATGGCGTCAGTAGCCATTATGTAACAATAATACTGTCTTAAGATTAACATGTGAATTACAAATTGAGTTACAAAATATGTCCCCATCAAGATAACTGTTAAAGAAGTTACAAAGCCTGATGTGGTATGAGAGTGAGGGATAAATTTAAATTTAAATTATAAAAACTGTGTTGATTGGCTTAAATTGTTGTTTAATTAAAATCTTGTGAGTACAATGAAAATTAACCATAATGTGAATCATAAAATGACAATTGTATTCTTTATTTTTTATATATTTCTATAAATACTATTATAGATAGCTGTTACTATAATACTAGATCCTTCTTACTGTTTTAGTTGTTCCCCTTGTGGATTCACTTTTATCTTTAACGGAATGATCAGGTATCGAAGATAGAAAAAGGTGTGAGAATGGTATTTTCCAGCTAAGCAGTCTCGATGTAACATCCAGAATATTATTACCATTCTTGATCTTTCTGGAGTGGAACTTAGAGGAAGAGGAACATCCAGAAGCAAGCTGTTAAAAAACAACCATCTTTCCGAAGCTATAAATCTATTCAGACACTTTCCAGGACCTTTCGCCTAACCTAACCTAATCTAACCTTCCCAACGACTTCACAGGACCTCAGTAAACACTCCCACCAGGGACGTATACCTGCAAGGAGGCATTGTACTTTTCTATAGTCGGAAATCACCGCTCAATCAATTTGAGTACCATGACCATATATAGATTTATGGGGTGATTGTAACTGTAATGTACCACAACAAAAGTATCGTTTAGTGAAAAATGTTAAAAACTTTGTTTTCCAATCAAATAAATTAATTTCTGTTTTTCTAATTGTCGATCACGTAAACAATAAAATATCATCTATATACTATTTTTTTCCTTTTAAAAATTTATTTCTAATGTCTCTCTTCAACAATTCTCTTTTCAAACAAAATTGTATCCCCTTCATTTTTCGGATCTTCATATGTGTAAATTCTTAATTTATAAGAAGAGAAAAAATTGTAATAAGTGAAAATTTCATAAAAGGAAAATTATTTCTAAATTCTATATTGATTTTGTTAGAAGTACTTAAATTGATGGATAATCGAACTTGCACTTACGGCTTTAATGTGGTGGAACTAACAGCTTTTTATAAATCTAATACGCAGTTACCTTTAAAGCTTCTTTGCAAGAGGAAAACATCATTTACTCTATTGATGATGTCCTATATATTACGAATTATAAGTATTTGTAATTTTATATAGTATGTTCTTCAAAATGTAGTAAAACCTTTCCCCCACTTTCATTAGATCTAAAAATCAATTTACGTATAAAAACTATATTCTTATACAGTATTTAATTGCAGTCAAAGGTATTAAAATAAAATTCTTTTTAGTAGAAACACCATGGTCATTCACCTACCAGATGATTATAAGTTACTGGAGTTGTAGGTAGCATGGTCTATTGTTACCTCATATTTAATTTGTAATTTATATATACTCCTAACAATCAAAGCTCTCTTCTTGAAATAGTACTAAAAGCTTAAATTTATATTATCTTTTTTCATGGGTTGGACCAGTTTTACATTAAATCAGTTAATTGAATATATTAATGGCGTTTACTGTATATTAATTTTAAAACTGATTTTCTGAATAAATATTAAGCCATTCATTAAAAAAACATTTATAGCTTTTTTGGCACATATAAAAAGGTTTCAATGATACTATTATTGTTTGTTTAATAATAACTTCTTTTTTTTTGTTTCTGATTGTTTAACAATTGATTTCAAATTTTTGTTGATTAATATACTAAAGGTTTAATCGTTTATTTATTGACTCAGTCAGTGACGAAGCTAGATTAAAACTTCCGACATTGCTTAAGACTTCATTTGCAATTTGTAAATTAGGTATAAAATCGTAATATACTAAAACCCTGTAATATGTTTTTAATCATGGAATGATTAGAAATGTTTGGATTTTATTAGATTATAGAATAATAGGTATAAACGCCTGATTCTATAGTAGCTGAATAATATGACTCAATTGGCAGATGACATTTAGATTCTCTAAATTTTTCTTCAGTCAGTTTTGAAGTGAATTCTAAACATGTTAGGAGTTTTACAACCTTGAAAATGTAGTTTTTCAAACCATATTTGGAAACAGCAAGGCTGACTATTACGTGAGAGTAGCCTACTAAGCTTGACCGGTGTAGAATGTGTCCATAAAGAAAGAAAGGTAAATGATGGGAGAAATAGAAGGTTACATATAAGGAGAAAATGGAACATTCATTGAGGGGAAACCCCAGAAGCTGTAGAGAGGAAAGTACCGGACTAAAATTTATTGGGTACAAGAAAGCCTGGAAGAACTAAATGATGTTGAGATGAAGGTAAATGAGAGGAGAACATTGTGGTATGAAGTGAATTTTATGGAGACCAATATGGTCAGACATTGATACTCCGTGCAGGAATAATACGCAATCAAGTCATATAGAAAAAGTAGGCTTCGTGGACACTCTCTGATGATGAAAAATAACATTTGTTATATTATTAGTCTTGGTAGTATTTTTCGTCTTTTTTGGGGTCCAATATCTCTCATCATACTGAAGAAAAGATATACAGTATATAATTGTAAACACTTATATATAAGTAAAATTTAAAGGTTAACTTTTTTGTTAAGTATGAATTTTTTTTTTCATTACTGTTGAGACCGATGGTTATTGGTGGAATTCCATGTTTAAAGATAATAAAACACAATTTTTTATTTTGTACTAACCACTTTTAAAAAGGCTAGACTAATAAAAAGTGGATAGTACAAAATAAAAAATTGTCTTTTATTATCTTTAAGTATGAACTACTTTGTGTATTATTAAATGTTATATTTGTACTTGTTTTAATGACAATATAAATTTGATTTTTTCACTATTGAAAATAAAATGATATCCTCTCTGCATTCCCTGTTTAATTGTTAAAACTTTGTGAAGCTAAACAATTTAATTAACAGCTGCAAACTCTAAAACTTTATCTTTTCCTTATTTACGGAATAGTTAAATAAAATGGCCATCAAAATACATTCAATTCCTCAGCCGTAAGCCAAGATTAATTTATTTTACGGATAGTAGACTGAAGTAGTTGTTAGCAGAGCATAAGATTAAGTACCGTACTTTATATAGACGTTGTAGAGCACGGTGGCTTTCTGCTGTAACGTGTAAAGATATTTAGGAGACAGTTCCATGTTGTCAATGGACCAAGAGTTTGCATTGAAGAAGACGATCCGGTCTGATCGGAATGCGGGCTGAGGAAATGACGGCACCGAGAACAGGCCATTAGCTGTTCAGAATTGCAAATGTTTCATTGAGCTATGCGCAAACATTTGGCATGAGGCAAGGACCCGAAATAACTGCGACACAAACAACAAGCAATTTATAAATTTCTTTCTCCGTCTGTCCCGGAAAGAGGATTTATTGGAGTACATTATTGTCGGAGGCTCGTTTTCAAGCCTCGTTGAATCTTCCCTTTGGATGTCGTTTATTCAATTTCTCGGCAACGTTTTTTTCCCTGTTCAGAGAAGGGAAACCAATACTTTAAAGTCAGGAACACTCTCAGCTGTTCTCTAGCTACCTGTAACTAATTTGCGAGTGTATATATGTCAAGTCATTGTTGGCATCGTAATCTATTGCCTTCATTCTTTTGTTACGTATACGATTTTGTATAAGAGAACATAAACTGTACCCTACGTATATATTATTATAACCTTTTACTTGAATCGTTGTGCTAACATTTCAAAACAGATAAGTCAGGTTAAATACTTATGATTTATTTAAATCTCCCAATTAATCTTTTTAGTTACCAACTGTTAGTAGACAAAATTGATTTCAATGAAAACTATTCATTATACATAACCATTATTATCATTTTTTTTTTAGAATAAAATGAGTAATTTAGTTTATTATTTAATTAATAACTATGTTTTCTGTATAAATTACGACAGCCTTTTTTTGTCGTAAAAAAGCTTTTATATAGCCTTGATGATTGAAGAAACGAGCAAAATACAAGGTACAGAATACATCTGTTTTTAATCTTGTTGTACATTGAGATAATTTATTGCGAATACATTAACAGATAATAATCTGTTGGCTTTGAATAAAGTTTGTTTTTAACATAATATTTTTTCGCATTGCTAATTGCCTATTAATCATTGTTTACAAGGTTGTCATAAGCAATATATTATCTCTTGTTTTAATGCTGAACTAAGCAAAGCGGATTAAAGGGGAAAACAGTCTTGTAAGAGCAATGGTCTTGGAATCTAATACAAGTAACAGTTACTTTCGCTCATTTCTAGACCTAAACTTAGGTGTTTATGAAGATCGTCAAAGCGTGGCAATCCCGAATGTTCTAGCAGGATCTACACTTTTTAAAGCAGTTTTAAGTTGTATACCATTCTTATTCTTTTATCATTAATATCAGATCTCTCTTGGTCAACTTTTGTTCTATTACGGCACTGACGCTATTAGATTATTTGAGGGCTGGTGGGTCTTGTATATTATGTTGTTTTCTTACTTGTTTTTTATAATGTTTTAATTTTGGAATCACACTATACTTTCTAATAATAGTTGTGCTCCCAGTCTCTGTAACTTGAACTAAAAATCTGAATCACGTTCACTTTACAGCAGCTAAGACCTGGAGTGTTTTAGACCCTTTGTTTCATGTTGATTGTTGAACATCTTATCATTGACTGTTATTGTATAGATTTTCACCAATCATCATGGAGTTGTATACATATTATGTTTCAGGAACAAAAAACATGTAACTTAATTTAAACGTGAAAAATTCAAATTAAATACCTTACAGGTCACTAAAGGGTGGAAAACACACCATTCTTCTTCTTAATGGTGATATAGTTATTTTATATTTTTCATCCAATTATATCCGAAATGTAATTTTCTAGTATGTACAGTTGAACACACAAATTTCATAAACGTTTAATTTAAGTAAAACAATTATTTTCATATATGACAGAATATTGAATTCAAATGAAATTCTAGTTTTTAAGACACAAAAAATGCATTCGTTAGAAACCATTTTTAAGAGAGTTATTGATTCTATTTGGATGATTTGTTCTTTTGGTAGCTGCCTGGAATATTGGCACCAATTTTCATATTTAAAGTAGTGTAGAAGAAGATTTAAAATTATATCCAATTTGCTTTAAAAGATGTTATTTTAATTAGTTCTTAAAAATAAGATACATAGACCTTATTATTATAGTTCTAATCTTAAGGAAACAAATAAATATTAGGACACAATATTTTGCAATTCAGAAGACATGCTTGTAGTTTTATTGAGCATAGAAAGATAAAATGTAACTCATTCATAAAAAATGTTGAAATTTTATAGTTAATTATTGTTATTAGCAAAGGATTACAAAATTACGAAAGTAAGCCTTCCACCCTTGTCCTGTGGTTACTACATGGGCCAAGCAAATGTAGACCGTGAAAAATTAAATGTAACACCAAAGTAATTTAATCCTAATCCTGTAGTTGACATTGTCTTTGTTAGGTGAAAAGTGTATCAGTTATCCTAATATGGGTGGACCAGTTTATGCAAATGTAAAAGAAGATGTTAAACCTGTTAAATCTCTTAGATAATAGGGCTTCACAGATCAAAAATGAAAAGACTTTATCATTTAAAGTTTTGATAATTTATTAAATACAAATGATAAGTATTTCCCAGCATCGTGGAAAGTATACAAAATAATAATCCTGACAATCAATAAATCTGGAAAGAATCTTAATGCTACATCTAAAACCAATGAGTTTTCTTTACAGACATAGTAACAATTTTTCTTCTCTTTTGTAAAATTCAAACTCAAAACAATAACTATTTAGCAAACAATAAAATTGGATTTAGCTAGAGAAAAATTCAGACAAGTAAAATATAAATTTATAAGAAAAAAACAATAATAATTTTGAAAAAACAGAAACGAAACAGCTACCAATTATAGAAATCGAATAGCTTAAGACTCTAATAATGTCTGTTATGTAAACTTTTGTTATTTTTTTAGCAGTCTTAACCGTTGGATATCGTATGGTATGGATATCGCTCTACAAATTATTATTTTATGATTTACAAAACTGTATGAGCAGATCTCATTTAAATAAAAAATTGCAGAAATAACCTTAAAGGATGATTGAATTGAAATAAGAAAAGAGAAAACGCCACTTACAACATGATCGTGACTGTAAAAATGATTTATGAACCTATATTACATTCCACAACCAACCTTTCATTTTAACGGAAATAATAATCCGTTTGTATATTTTCCCATTACTCTCTCATGAGGTTTCAACTATAATCTTTATATACAAATGACTCTTACAACAGTAGATGTAGATGTAAGTAAAATATCAATAATTGGAGTTCTAGAGACTTGCTCAATATTATAAATTGGGCAATTTTATATTTTTATGGGTTCAAAATCTACCTCTGCTAATTGTGTTGTTACATTATACATTTTATAAACAGATTAAATACTCTTAAAATAAGTAATTATAAAAAACAACAAAGGAAATAGGACTAAAATAATAATGGAATTTGTTGGATAATAAACTAAGTAACATTAAAATTATCTTCTATAATGTTTTCACAACTTCTTCAGATAACAGTTCTATAGTTATGTTCCACTCTGTTGAAATAATAATTCATTTTTAAATTTAATTAATATATGTTATCGCCTTACATATTATAAAAGAGTAAACAATTAAATTAAACGTGGTGCTTTAGTTTTTGTGCTAAATAAATCAACCAGAAAATAGCAATAAACTACTGAAGTTATTCATAAAGTATGATAACTAAGCAAATCAAACCAATAAATTATTGATAAAATGTTTTGGAAATAATTTATAGGATTAGTTTATATCTAATACTTTAATTTATTTGTTTTTCTTGTTTAGTACAGTATGGTTTATATTCATTTTATAAAAGAAACACCATTCATTTGATAAAATGTCATCTTCAGAAAACTGAATTAACGTTTTAAATAACAAAAAAACCACAAAATAAAATCAATTTATTCATTATGGTATATGCCAATATAATGTACGGTTATACTTTCTAAATGGTAATTTAACTCAGAGAAATTAAAATATGATGGTCACAAACTTTAATCATCTTACCATGTGATTTGTAGCCCAATAAGTTTTTTACAGTTCCAATATTTATTTATTCACCGCTTTTAAACATTTTAAAGAATATTTTTTTAAAAAATGAAGGGAGTGTGGCTAATTCCCGGAAGTATTCCGATATGTATAATGTTTACTTATTTTTGAGAATGTTTAATAATTTCGTAGCTGGAAATTATTTCCTTTTAATAAACTTGTTCAAAATTAGTAATAATGATTATATTGAAATTCCTTATTTTAGTAACATATCTGACGTAGGGGCTTTACCACTCTAAAATTAATAAATATCTCACTGGGGGTTTTTTAAGCAATGTATGTGTGGCAAAACAAAGAACTTTGAGAAGGTTTAAAACTATATAATGTCAAGATAATAGATTAGAAGTTAGTATCAATACACAAAATTAAGTAAATTATGTTATAAAAACATAAAATATTAAAAATATTAAATATTTTAGTTCATTATATTCCAATCACACCAATAATCACAAGCCAAATAGGTTTCATTGTATAAATTTACAATTCATACTATTAAACACAATTCATCTTTGTAAGAACAAGGATATTATTTAGTATATCACTAACATTAATTTTAAAAAATTCAATACCTCACACCTATTTAATATTATTTACATATTAATATTTTTATCCCGTATAACATTAGATCCCTGATCCACAATCGAAATGTTCAATTACAGAACTTTATTAGATTATCTCAAAAAGAGGCGTTAACAAACATATTCTTGATTCCATCTCTATAAACGAGGAATTTATTTCTACACAGACAGTTAGACTAGGAAATTCTGAAAGTTGTTCTTTAAAATGTGTCGATTACAATTTTATTAATAAACATAACTTCTTACGTATATTTCCTTTGGTAATATTTACACTTAAACTATAGACACTTTATCGTAAACACTGATCTTTCTCTACTCAGACTTTACACTATATTATAACAAATATTGCTAAATTCAAATATGACTATTCTTGCAGTTTCATAGAATGCACTTTATAAGTTAAAACGATTTCAATGTTATTATTTTATATTATTGTAAATTCTATAATTCAATAATATTTTAAACTGACTTCATTGAAAATGGAGCAATGAATCACTCTTTTAGTTTCTCTTCATAAGTCAACCCGAATCATTCTGTTGTTTAATTTTATTATAAGTGAATCTTGTCAGATGATTAGACAAGCTCTTTAAGACGATCACAACCAACAGATTTTTCGCCTTTAAACAACAATACATAAATGTACAAACTCTTATATTACATATCATTATTGTTTATTTCGATATGCTGACACTAAGAACAGCAACGGCCATGTTTGATTATTTGCTGTGGTTCAAATTCTATAGGAACGTCCACAGTATTATTTTTCAAAATTGTATGTTTCATAAACTGTGCTGAATAGTTAAATTATGTGTGAATGTAATTACTTGTTGGTAGGATATTTGAATGGCAAAAAATTTGTCTGCAATTATGTGATCTGCTATTTTATACTTCTACCACACAATATCAAATCATTGTTAATTTAAAACCCATACATAACTTATTTAAAGTCTCTACCTGGAAGAAACCTCCACACACCTTCAAGTCAGGAGAGGAGTGCTGGTAGCAGGGGTCTTGGAAATATGCTAACGATCGTGTCACATCTACATAAATGTATAACGACGTTAATTAAACACGATGTCTCCGTCGACAGAAAGGCAGTGAACTTAGTTAACAGGCTAATCATCTTATCTAGGAGGCCACCGCTGTGTAAAGAATGCTGTAATGAACAAGAGAAACCCCATTCCGCCCTTCTCATTTACCTCAATGTAGAAGGTCTTGGTCAAAATATATGTAAAACGTAATAACAAAACAATTTCATTAATGAAAATGATTTATTTTGCATAAGAAATTAGGTAGAATAAAACTCGAACACAAGATCTCACAAAACTTACGTTTACTTAATCAAGCGCGTTTCAACTACATTGTCGCCATCCTCGGTGATGCACGAGCTACAATAAACTATAACTCATTATTATATTATTATTAAAAGTTATAGTTTAGTTATTGTAGCTCGTATATCACTGAGGATGGCGACATTGTAGTTGAAACGCGCTTGATTAAGTAAACGTAATTTTTGTGAGATCTTGTGTTCGAGTTTTATTCTATCTAATATTATCTAACAAGTCAAGCTCAATATTTATTCATAATAAATTAAACAAAACTAGGGCAGCGCTATATAGCAATATTAAAATAATATCCAACTGTATGGCTTGTTTACATTCATTAATGTTTAACTTAGCGTTAAAATAATATTAATAATAATTCTAATTCTAATTTATTCTCCTTCTTTTTGTCAATTCGTAACAGTTACTATATACAATTTACGTAATTCTAGACTTTATTGTAAAATTATGTAATTTTGTTTCTTTTTTTAATGTACACGTAAGCTTTCGAATTATAACTCTCCTCTCTACGACTCTGAGACTCATTTATATATAAAGTAGCCTATACACACACACACACACACACACACACACACACACACACACACACACACACATATATATATATATATATATATATATATATATATATATATATATATATATTATAGGCAGTTATTAAATTTCCGGTCACGCAATGTCAAAGTCAAATGTAGACTCTTTTCAAAATTTGATCTTGATAGGGGTACTTTTGTTTCATATAATTATTGTAAGTCAATAATTGTTTTTAAAATATAAAAAATTTCACCACTTTGATCATAACAGTCGGCGTTTCATTAACTGCTGCCGTTATCTGTTGATACATATGTACTAGTTTTATGCCACTCAACAAATATTTGTGCAGATGTAACAACTAAAGATGAAATCTTAGTCGTTGAAACGTCGTCTGGTTTCAAATAAAGAGTTAGTTGTGGAAATTTATTTGTCTTCTTTCATTTGGTGATTGAATTTTGAAATGAAAGAGTATAAATTGCTATATATTATAATTAAATTAATTATACCTTACAAATATTTTTCGCCATCTTCTACGTCTTTACTTTGAATAATTAACATATGAAGAACGGGTTAAAAATGAGCTTGTTGAGGATGCTAAAGTTCTCATTGAATTTTACAACATCCTTGTTTAGGCTATGAAAATAGGACGAATATGAATTACATTTGCATTGTTATATTATTAAATTTGTGCAGATATTATATTTAATTTATGTTTCTTCTCTAGAAAAAGTAGTATTTATTTTTTAACGTATATTTGTTTATATTAATTTTTACGTATATTATATGAATTTTAAACCAAATGATATACAAATATTAATAATATTTTAAGCCTTTACATAAAATCCAAGCCTATGGAGTTTTAATTCTTGCAATTTATTTATCTTTTTAGTAAAAGTATTTCTTTCTCATTCTGAATAAACATGATATATTATGCCCAAGGATGAAATCTACCTTAGAATGTTAACTTATTTAACTTTTGACATGTTGCAGGTTAAGGAAAGTATGAAGTCATAGGGTTTTGTCAGGTGAGAGCTGTCCTGATGACAATAGCGATGACAATAAATCCTCCGACCACACACAAACACTCCGTGATCTCCCTGTGTGGTATTTGAGTTAGATGTACCAAGCACGCCACGAGTCCCAACCACCACGCACCTCTCTGAAATATTGCTCTATAAAGTGCTGGTTTTACCTGCTTGCTCACAGTAAATTGTCCAACAAAACATTTGCATGTATCATCCACAAAGGAAATGCTTGTAAAAAAGTGGCAAACTCTTATACTTCTGGTAGCTTCGTTCTCGTGTACAGTAAAGTATTGAGGGATAATATTGGAATATTTGACATTTCTATCCATAGTATTCGACATTCATGTATTATAATCGAAATGAGAAGGAGATAAGAGTTCCAGTCCAACGAAAGTTAAATAAAATATAAATTCATCTCTTATTCATATATCTTAACACACAGAGTTTATCTTAATGCAACATGCAATGCAATCAAATATAATTTTTGCGATTTGATTAAAAATTGTTATAATATAATTTACGAAATGCAAGTACAATAAACGATAGAATTTTGTTAGAAACGCCAATGAAATGAAGTCCAATTTACATTAACTTAAAATAAAATTGTAATATTATCTAAGAAAAAAAGGACTAACTTTTCACGATAGGAAAACCAATCAACTTATGACAATATCTTATCACATAAAATATAAAGTCGTACACTTAGTTTGTCACAGCAAACATGAAGGACAGATAAAGTGTCAAAAGAATGATCACTGCATAACTTCAAATGATATTTCGCTAAATAGCTTCATCAAATTATTCACTTGAAATTAACAGCTCTTAATGGACCCTAAAAAGAACGGAAACACAATTTTCCACAACAAACTCTTTATTGGTAATAAGACTACGTTTCAATGGCTAAGTCATCATCTTCAGTTACACAAATCTTTGCGTTACTATCCTACAAGAGTCACGTGTCATTGCTGCTATTAGTAGGCCTTGTCTCTGTAGTTTAGTGTCACAATGGTTTGTCCATATCTCTCAGGAGCTCACTTTAGTGAGTACGTGTTTCAAGATTTTCATATAATCAAGATCCCTCTCTTTCATCTTTCCTATCGGATCTCTCTTGACCAACTCTTCTGCTCTTCCGAACATGACGCGTAGAGAATTGAGGGCTTAGGGTCTTCATTTTGTGTTTTTGTCTTCCTATTTCTAGAAGGTGATGATGATTGAAAGAAGAAAAAAAATAGTTGTGTTTATAATGTTTTGTACATGAAAAAAGTGAGGATAATAAAGTATTTGTTTAGTAAAATTTTGTGTTTTATTTAATTTGGTGGCCCTAATCAAGATTAAGGTAAAATTTTAACAATAGTGTTTATTGTTCAAACTTTTAAATTTATTAAATGTTAAATCGAGTAGAGAAATATCTCAAACAATTAAATAAATATATTATTTGCTCAAGACGAAGTTTCAATATCCAAGTCATCATCCTCAGTTGTTACATGTACACACAACTTCTTGCCACTAAACTACAACTAGCATGACCAATACTTCACACAGACAACAACAAATATCTTCTCAAATGTTTACAGAATATCTTCACAGAAATATATATCTGTTCCATATTGTTAAATAGGTACAGTACTATGAAACTTAATTCCAAAGAGTAATTTGATAATATTAGGCATGGAAGTGTGAACAAGTTTACCACACAAAGTATCATTATGTCCTTTACTACGTTCTTTCAGAAGGTAACATCTTCATTCCCACAATTTAAAATATATTTGAGATATGATTTTTCTAAGTTTTTAACAGCCACCAATTTGTAATTTATGGAATTGATTAACAAGAAAGTTTTTACATATTTAGAGAAAATCAGAAAATTGTTCGAGGAGCTAGAAGTGAGACAATATTTTCGGAGTCACGAGGACGTGTAGATAACACAAATATATATCGGTACGTTCGTTTAAAATGTTTTTTTCTAAAACAGAGCGATGCGCTTTGGTACTCCCGCGAGTGACGTCACAATTCGGTGGTTAATAATCACCTACAGCTTAGAAACTTTTTAATATACTTACAACATTTTAATATTTCCATATTGCCTTCAGAACTACTGATATAATTATTTAGTTAACATACCTTAAGTCAAAAGTAGTTCATATTTCCTACTAGTATAGCTACAGCTGTTTCGCCTCAACATAAGGCATCCTCAGGCTTAGCACACGTAAACAAACTAAAAACACGTTCACAACATAAAACTTGTTTGTATATAAAAACACACACACAAAATAGTAAACCGGGTTGGTTCTTGTTCTATTGTAAAAATAAAAAGTTATTTTTCCTGATGTGGCCACATCCTACAACTTCTAATGCTCCTGAAGTTGTAGATGGAGCATTAGAAGTTGTAGGATGTGGCCACATCAGGAAAAAATAACTTTTTATTTTTACAATACAACAAGAACCAACCCGGTTTACTATTTTGTGTGAGTGTTTTTATATACAAAAAAGATTTGTGTTGTGAACGTGTTTTTAGTTTGTTTACGTGTGCTAAGTCTGAGGATGCCTTATGTTGAGCTGCAGCTACTAATAGGAAATATGAACTACTTTTGACTTAAGGTATGTTAACAAATTAACAACATTTTAGTTACGTACTAACTTTGTTATTGTAAAAAGTTTGATGTCCCTGATTAGTCAAAAATATAATAGAAAATAGGTTATTGTAAAAAGTTAGTGAAACAACTTTCAACAAAAAAATAACATATATTAATATATTCAATGAGCCCAATTGTTTTCATGAAAGGTTAGAATTTATATGTTAGTTTTTGCTAACAAAAGGGACATTTATTACATCTAGTACTTTTGTCGAGTGAATTTTAGTTTTAACATAACAATTTTACATCCAATCCAGTAGATATTGTTGAATTTATAATATAAGTTGTTACTACCATCCTTATAGAAGACTTTAAAACTATGAAATGTCCATCGATTCTAGTCTTAAGTGTTATTTTGCTACAGTTTTTAGTCACCGAACTTAAATGCGAGTTAGTTAACGGCTTACAGATAGTAATTTGTGAACGATTTCATTAAACTTTGATTAAAAGTGTTAACTTTACGAATCTTTTAGAAAATTTGTTAACCAGAAATATAGGTTATTAATGGTAGAATATTTTAAAATATCATTTATTTCGAATACCTTTTTATTTATTACATACAAAAAAAGATAACGTTGACAACTGATACAATTTTTAACTCCATAGTTAAAATAAATCGACAATAATAGTTCTAATGGCCGGAATTTTAATTGGACTTTAGGTATACGTAAATTAGGTTATATTACTCTTTAAACATGAATTGTATTTAAATTATTAACGTGAAAATTTCATAATGGCTGCTATATTGAAACTTCTTTAATAATATTTCAATTATGAGCTCATATTGTCAAAGTTGTTCTTGAAAAACGAGCTGATATACCAAGTTTAAAGCCATACAAAAATTCCCATCAAGCTATCACTGGTAGTCATGTATTTTACTTTTGTAATATTACTGAATTTGGTAATTAGTCCTTGTGTTTAAAGGAATTGCAGACAAAGAAATGCGGCAGGTTGAATAAGGTTATTCGCATTAAGTCACATGTGCCATTAATAATTAATAAATATTTTTGCAAGCATATAATACGGAATAATATTTTTTTACAACTATAAATTTAGTCACTAAACTGCTTACCTATTAAAAGTAAACTTGAGAAGTAAACATATGTTTTGTTTTTATCCTTCATATTATAAATATTTATATTTTTTACTTTAAGAAGTAGATCAACCATTGCATATAAATTCCTAATCGCTACCATAATCAAATTAAAACATCACGTTTTTCCTTCAGTTTTAAACACGATCTAGCTCCCTTCTAACACGGCATACACTATTCTCACAGTTATTAAGTTACAGCTAACATTAATATACATGGTAATATAGTATACTTCAACTATTACATTGAAATATATTAAACATAAAATTTAAGGGCAAATCTATGATAAACAAATATTTTAAATTTGTTATACAATAGCATTTTAAATTTATTTAGTTTCCCAAATATACTTTTTATGGAGTATATTTACTCCATATAAATTACAGTGTTCTATCTGAAGAAATTTGTTAAATGTTCGTATATAGGATTTCTACGAACTCCATATTAATTGCAGTGATCTTTCTGAACCAATTTATTAAATGTTAGTATATGGAATTTCTATGAACTCCATATAAATACACGTCTTCTTTTGAAGCAGTTTTTTAATTATATAACCAACATAGCTGTAATTGACTTGCTACGAACTCCATATACGAGTATATTCACGTGTTCTTTCAAATTAATTTGTCAAATATTTGAACCCAATACAGTTGTTATAGACATCCTATGAACTCCATATAATATATATTTACTTGTTATTTCGAAGCAGCTTGTTAAATATGTCCAACCAAAATAGTTATTATGCACATCCTATGGCTCCTTGTAGATTTACATGTTTTTTCGAAGCAGTTTGTGAAATATTTGAACCTTATTCAGTTGTTATTATGGACATCCTATGAACTCCAATTATAATCACCTGTTCTTTCAAACCAGTTTGTTAAATACGTGCAACCATACAGTTGTTATGATATCCTATGAACTCCATATATAGTCACTTGTTCTTTCGAGGTAGTTTGTTAAATATATGTACTGAATACTGTTGATATGAACATCCTATGAACAAAATATATATCTACTTGTTCTTACGAAGCAGTTTGTTAAATATATGCACCCAATACAGTTGTTTTATGGACATCCTATATACTCCAATTCTAATCACCTGCTCTTTTATATCAGTTTGTTAAATACGTTTAAATCAAACGTTCATATCAAAAACAACCATACAGTTGTTATAGACATACTATGAACTCCATATTATATAGTCACCTGTTCTTTCGAAGCAGTTTGTTAAATACGTGCAACCATACAGTTGTTATAGACATACTATGAACTCCATATATAGGCACCTGTTCTTTCGAAGCAGTTTGTTAAATACGTGCAACCATACAGTTGTTATAGACATACTATGAACTCCGTATATAGTCACCTGTTCTTTCGAAGCAGTTTGTTAAATACGTGCAACCATACAGTTGTTATAGACATACTATGAACTCCGTATATAGTCACCTGTTCTTTCGAAGCAGTTTGTTAAATACGTGCAACCATACAGTTGTTATAGACATTCTATGAACTCCATATATAGTCACCTGTTCTTTCGAAGCAGTTTGTTAAATACGTGCAACCATACAGTTGTTATAGACATACTATGAACTCCATATATAGTCACCTGTTCTTTCGAAGCAGTTAGTTAAATACGTGCAACCATACAGTTGTTATAGACATCCTATGTACTCCATATATAGTCACCTGTTCTTTCGAAGCAGTTAGTTAAATACGTGCAACCATACAGTTGTTATAGACATCCTATGTACTCCATATATAGTCACCTGTTCTTTCGAAGCAGTTTGTTAAATACGTGCAAACCATACAGTTGTTATAGACATACTATGTACTCCGTATAAATTTACGTATTTATCTGAGCAGATTGTTAAGTATGTTAACCCAATAGAGTTATTATAGGCTTTCTACGAACTCTATATAAATTTACTTTATCTTTCCAAAGCAGTTAGTTAAATAAGTCAGGCCAATATGATAGTTGTAATATACGTTCTACAATCTCATTGTAATTTCACGTATTTATTTCTAAAGTCATTATAAGAGTAACATTAAGATAATAATAAATTAAAGTTTAGTGTAATGTTTCGTGCTACGATAGATAAACAAGAGTTCTATTTATTTACAATTTGTAAACAATGATCTTCTTGTATTCGATTGCTTATTAAGTAGGCAGTAAATTAATCATTAATTGATGTTAAACGTATCTAAAGACAGTTTTATTTGTAGAGACTCGATAACAGTGCGAGATTATATAATTAATTAGGCAATAAAGCGAGGCTAGTTAGTAATACAGTATTAGTTAGATTGTAGACATTTATTCCATTATCGTGAATAGATTTTCAATTATTTGTTCTGTTCTGTTAACAGCTACCACGACCTTTACGTTATGTAATAATAACAATTTACGATTATTGGTGGTTTGTAAGTTATTTGTACATTAAACATGTGTCGGGAATATAAATCTGTTGGAATGTATCGGATTGCAGGTGGCGACCGCCTCTCTGCCACTTTCTAGACATTTGATTGGCATTCCTTCGTCTAGGTTGACTTAATGCAATATTCATTGCTAAGCTCATATGTTATTTATCATACAAACAGGGTCATAATTTCAATTATCTCGATCTGTACAAATGGGATTGTGACTTTCTGTAAAGGAATTGGTTTAGTTTCTGAATTAAAATTATCCCTTTTTAGGAATGTTATAAGTCAAGTCTGGCTTTAACCGACACATGACAGATGTTGTTGTTTTTACTTGTGGACAAGTGTTTCTAATTGCAGTGTAGATTGTATAATATTTTAGGATTTTAACAATAAGTTTTCTTATCGTTAGCAAATTACGGATTAACATTTTATTTCCATTAAACTTTTAGTCATCCCAATTCTGTTTTAATTCGCATGAATCACACAGGATATTGGACTATATCTAAATAATTAACCACTTCAGACAGATAAATAATACTGGCTATCATAATGTGTCTAATTATAAGTCATAATGTAATCTCTTAATCTCAGTGTCTGGCTTCAAAATTAACACGAAATAATCAATTGATATAAGCCTGCACTTCGGTGCCTAAAATATAGGTCTTGAATGGTATATTCAAAGAAATTAATTTGTTTAAAATAATTATTTTAAGATTTATATACATAAAATACAATGTGTAAGGATATTTAAATTTCCCTTCAATTTTTTTTGTCTTGTACCTATAAACATGCCTTTTCTGTGTGTTTTCTTATTTAGTTCACTAATGATTATTTTAATTTAGGTTTGAATGATATGTGACGCTAAAAGTTTTTATTAGAATACGTACTTTGTACATCAATCAAACTATTTCAAAGGTAGTCAGTCAGAGCAGTTAAGTCAGTAAGTCAACCTGGGTAGTTAGTCGATGCAGTCAATCAGGGCTATTGCGAAAGATATTTTATTGTAATAATACGCCTCAGTTTATTCTTAAATAATATGGATATAACAGTTTTGTATTAAACTAGTTTGTCACGCCTGTCAATGTTATAAAGTTTTTGAAATCTAAAACTTATTTCTGCATTTCTGCATTTTGTTGGGAATGGAGTAAACCCTCGAGTAAATGTATACATTTGATTCGCTAGTTTGTAGATTTCCGATTTCAACTTATCTTTGTTTCCCTCGAAAATGTAGGAATTTGGAGACCATATACAATTGTTGATAAATTCGACCTTAGCACCAATAAAACTGTATAAATTATGTTTTAATTGGCGTATAATATGGATGAAATGCTAATGTTTTTAAAGTTATTTTAAGAATTCAGTTGACTTGGATGTTTTACCTACGTGAAACTTACAACAAATTTGAGCTGAGCTCTTTAAAAACACACGATTAATTACAAATTTCATTAAAATTTTAAAACAAAAAACGCTTTTAAAATTATTTTAGGTTTTGTTTACATAGTTCAAAAACGGTTTGTTGGAAATGGTTGGATTACATTTCAGTCGATCCAACATATCAAAAACTACAAGACAACCTAAAATTGAATTTACCAAAACATCTATGAATTTTAATTATTTAAAAAAAAAATCCTGATATTTTGGATGAATTCCTACTAATTTTCAAACTATTAAATGTATTGGATAGGGCTATTATATAGTTAAAATTGGTATGATAAATATATATTTTTTTAATGTGGTCTCTTAAAACAAAGTTTATACATTCTAAGATAGGAGTTAATACAAATTTAATCTGTCTTTTCATAAATAACACTGGAATATAAAATGTACATTACACAGGAATGTAATAAAATATTAAAAAGTTATAATTTAGTTATATCGTTTCTATCTTAAAGAGTCTTTGTAATACTGCGATAAATTTCTTAGAATGTATACATGTGTCTCGTAGGCCTACCGTGTTTTAAATATATTCTAACTTTATTAGTAATAGTTAATTAGTTAATAGTTATATTATCTTGAAATTTAAACTTAAATCTAAGTATAATTTGGATGTTAGAATAAAAATGATTACATTACTCAAGTTTTAAAATAAATATATAAATAACATGTGATGTTGTAAATAGTGAAGACAGATAAACATGATAGTCTGGCAAAGTAAAGGAATCCCACAAGTAAACGTACACAAGTCCATAAATCATAGTTGTGCATAGGCAGACTAGATACAAGTGCAGGATTTACAGTGTAAAATAACTCTGTCGTATATTATCCACAACTATGTAACCGAGAGAACTATGCAGAATACTGAAGGCAATATTCATACTGTTGCAAATGAACACTCATGTTTGGATGTCTAGTGCTAATTCATTTTTTGCCAGGTCTAGTAGGTGAAGAGCGAGCTTTTGTGAAGCCAGCGAAATCGCCTTTCACCCCAATACCACTCTAAGTTTTTGTTAGCTAATGGAGCGAAGGATCGAGAGGGCTTTGTCAAGATACAATGGCATATCATCAGTCAGAAGTGCCATGCCTGCTAACACGCCGACCTCGCAGCTCATCCCTCTCGCTCTCTTTCTTCCTCAGTCAGACCCTTCCTCGCTGTGCTTTAAAAAAAAAGTTTAATTTCTGTCATGATTTATGCTATAATAAATTACTTATGTTGTAATAAATGTGACCGATTAATAAACGACAATGTTGAATAAAAGTATAACAGCAAAGAACGCGAATGTGTCAATGAGTTGCGAATTGTTAATATATATTTTTTTAATATTAGTTTTTTTTTAGATATAGTTCAACTTAAACAAGACATTTTTAGTAAATTTTTGAAATACTAGTTTGATAGTTGTGGGTAAACCTCAAGTCATAAGAAATTTAAAATGGCGTGTTCGTTGTAATCCGGTCTATTACATTAATATGATTATTTTATTTTCACTCAAAACTAAGTTACGTTGCTAAGGACGGGTATTGAAGCACAACATTTTGTTATTATTATTTTAGAAATATATATTTTTTAATAATCAGTTCTTATATTAAATATCCAAGGAGCACTGTGAGGATATTCACAAGAAGGAAACCGACGATTCCAAGAACGAGAAACTCAGATTACAATAAATATATTATGTTTATTATAATACCCTTATGTACATTTTATATGAGAGAGAAATCAACCTCTGAGGTCTAACTAAACTGAGAGGCTATTTCATCGAAATGTACATTAGGGATACTCGTAGTTTTGTTTCTTGTTTTTGTAGTTCGGAGAATCCTTGATTTCCTTACAGTCCTTAATGTCGGAAGAAAGGGCTTTTTTAACTTTGTGTTTATTTACTTTCACTCCGAAATTTAAAAAAATATTTCTTGATTTTTGGACCTTCGCATTTTACCAAACAATTTACGTAAAAAGTTGAAACTTACGTTAAAAAACAAACTGTGAGATAGACTACAATTTAAAATATTTGGTTGTTACTTCAGAACTCGAATATTTTTAATAACCCAGCTTTGACGTTCTATTTAAACTACATCATGTCCTCATTAGAACCGCCGGCTGATCTTGATAGGTGCTCCCGCTTTAAAAATGAGATGTTCCAAGTATAATATCCGAGGAAGCTCAAAACGTTACGGTGTTAATCCAGCATCTTGATACAAATTGAAAAGATACAATTGGTAGCAAACTATAATTGAGAAAGATATAACAACTTTAACGGGAATTCAATGTGCTAACCACCACATTACTCGTCGAAAATAATGTCGTTAGTTATTTAATATTTTTCATTGCATGTATCTTTGTGCTTTCGTTACGTAATTACTGTCAAAGGCGTCTACCAATCGTTACGAAAGAGTTATAAATAAACGTGTTTACAACAAGGCCGGAATAAGTATGTACAAAGTTTCATATTTTATTTCACGATTTCAAATTAACTGTTACTACACGGTTCCAAGGCACAGTTGCGAGTGTTCCGGCTAGAACAGCAGGGCGCGCTCTAAGTATTATATAATGAATGATATGAACGAAACATAACGAGCAGTAATTATAAGAAAAATGTAATTTGAACTGTTTTATATAAAATTCCTACAGATTCTTTTTACCCTACTAAAAAAAAAATTAAAAAATTCTTCCATTGCTACATTTTGTATTGTTGGATTATATGAATTTAAAAAAATATCAACAAAATTATTATTTACTTAACAGTTACATACTATTATTGAAGTGTAATGTTCACATTAGAGTAGACCTAAGGTTATCGATATTAAAGGGGGGGGGGTAAAAATTAGGAGTTATTATTCAGAAAAACTGTAATCAAAATATTGAAAGTAAAAAGTACTACTAAAATTACATTAGTAGCTGAATCAATAAATGTAATTAAAAAAATATAAATATATATTTTCAAAAGGCAACATTTCCAACTTCCATAACAGTTAAGCATGCACCATTTTAAATTAATTTGTCAATGTAAGTAAGAATTATTATAACGACTAGGAAATAATTCCCACTTTACAGCCTTTATCGAATGAAAACGCCCTGTAGTGTGGCAATAAATTTAGGGTGCAAAAAAAGAATAAAATTGATTGTCCGTGAAAATTATATGATAAGGATTTTAGAGATATTTGTGATACGGTTCTTCTACGTCCCTACACGTTTTATGTGCAAGGGTCGTACAAAAACAGCGCTATTGCGAAAGGGCGGTCGTATACACATCCGGAATGAATTGATTATTACATAAATAAATGAAGCGAAAAACTCCCCTTTGGACTGGCATATCAATAATAATGGATAGAGCATATGGGAGTGTCACAGGCCAGGGGGAAAGATGGAGGTAATTTAACAAGACAGTTCTGTTTTTGTGCGTGGACCAACTTTGAATAGGGGCAGCATGATGAAGTGCGGTCTACCTTTCACCTATTGTGGGTAGCTGAAAATTTATTGTCCTGTGGTGATATGCGGTTCCATCCCCTACAGCTTCAACAAAGAATACACATCATCAACTCTCGCTGCAATTGCCTCACCTCTCACAGCAAGGGTAATGTTACTCCCAGACACGTTAAGAGTTATAGTGGTCAAACTATAGTGTTTCGTCGTTAATAACTACAGTCGATATTGAAGATAAAGGAACGTCGCGTCGATCCAAATTGTTTCTAATTTAAATTTACACTATTGCTTAGACATTTAATGTTTGTTTTTTGTTTTTAGTTGTTATCTTATGAGCTACAGGAAAAAAAAAACTTATTGTTTTTCATTAAAAAAGTTACTTTTTTTATTTCTTGAAATTTTGTTGTAAAGTTAGCAGTTTTAGAGATATTTGACATTAAAAATTTTAAATTGAGCCATTTTGAAAATATACAAAAGAACTTTCTGGTTTTTGTTCAGGGGCAAAAGGTTACATAATAAATATATACACCAAATATGCTAAAATATATCTTTCCTATTTCCAAAGATATTAAATTCAAAAACTAAGCATTTCTGGACTTATGTTTATTGGAACTTTTTATATATATATATATATATATATATATATATATATATATTTTCACCTATAGAATAGCATGGTGAAATTTAAGATAATATTTTATAGACACTCTGTATATGCATAACTTAAAACTGATATGTGGAATTATAACTGTGATATTTTATTTTTAATTTTTTTATCCTTTCTGTCATCTGTGACAATTTTTTATGACAAATTCATTTTGTCATTTCATTACAATAAATGTTACTTGATCCAAAATGCTCTTAATTCTATTAATAGCATGGTAAAGATTACAATTGCCACTGATTGACCTTTATTATGGAAACAGTTAATTTATTTTTGCGTCTTGTTCATGTGTGTTGTATTATAGAAAGTACTGTTATGGTGGGGAAAAAAACTTTTGTATGGATATCTACGTTTTGATCATTTTTGACAAAAAACTGGGTTCAACGATCTTTACGTCAGAAGATAACTTGTGTATATTGGAGCTAGCCTTAACGCTTGAGCTGATTATGCTTATTTCCACTGTATGGACATATTTTGTAGTATAGCCTACCACTAAACGTTTTTACTCAAAATTTGGAAGAAAATATCTTGAACTAAAAAAATTCCCAAATCAATTTTAATTATGTTTATCAAAATTTTCTAAATTGTAGATCGGAAGGACAAAACGTATTGGTCGCTATCGCTTAAAAAATTCTAGTTTAGGCGTTAACGTTCTAAATGGCAACTTTTCCGTAGTTTTAAATGTAGAATGTCTCAAATCGATTAAATTTTGTTCAAATAAAAACGTTGACACAACCAATGCGCCAATACTACATTATTATGTGAAAGAAAACTACAGTTAGTACGTAAATTGAAAAACCAAAATAAATATTGACATTGTAGGTATTCTTTTATAATTTTATAAATTACTTCTGAAGTGCCCATTTTATTTATGTGGTTCTTCGAAACTGGTTTACGTTATAAATCCTTATATTTCACCAAAATATGATAAAAAAATAGTCAATATTCCACCTTTTAAGAAGGCGGTACATTTTCACTTTTGATTTAATTTAATTTTTAATAATGTAAAATATGAAGGTTTTATTTCTTCAGGATTTTCATTATTGTGTGTGGAAATTAGTTAGGTAAATGTTTATACATTACAGAGAGTTTGTTACGTTAGTTTTGATCATTAAGGTCTAATTGTGTTTCTACGATATTGATAAACATAAGTTTATCTTCACGGGGTTTTGTATTTTTATACATTTTTATTATTATATAGGATTTAATAATATGTGATCCCCCCCTTTACCTTGATATTTAAGTTTTAAAATGAGCGATCAATATCCAATCATCAATATCAATATAAAATGGCATTTATATCTTATTTGTGTCTTTTTACTTTAGAAATTTGAGATTGGTACATTAGACACATTAAACAAAACATATACATATAAACATATATTGTAGATTATAGTATTTGAAAAACGATGCCTTCCCCATCTAAAACTCTTAAAACCCATCTCATATAAAACTAAAAATTTTATACCAAAGATGTGGTAATTTGTTGTTTACGGAAATTGGCAATATAAACGGTTAGATATTTTTCCTCCAGATAGTTTAATCGTGGGATTTTCCATCTGGAACTTATCAAAAGATGTCTGTAATGAAAGAGAAGAAAGCTAGTTTATAATTTAATCGATTAAATTATTATAATTTTTAATAAAAGCAAATTATAAAACCATTACTCCAGTTTACTTTGTGTTTCAGGATTATGGAAAAGAAACAGCTGATTACCTGAATCCAGCTGTTGTAAACTGTTGAATCCGATTACGCTACATAGAATGAATTAATCTAAAATGGATGTCATGTGTCATTTTAAATGCAAAATAAACAATGGAAACAAAAGTTATATTATAAAAGCAGTGAACTTAAATCCTTAAAACTTTTAAATACAACTAAAGTGATCTTTCAAAGAGAAAAATTTCGGATGAATGGAAAAATAAAATCTCATTATGTACGTGGGAGTTAAAATGTAATAGTAATGTTCCGTCTTCATTGATAACACTTGGCAAAGCAAAGAGTCTATAGAGAAACCATTAAGTTCGTAAAGCCAACATATACCAAAAAAGAGAGCTATAAGAAATTTAAAAAAATTAAAATATAATATAGTAATTAAAAGAAACTCTATATATATATTTTTTTTTGTGAAGAGGAAGATGGAAAGACCAAAGGGAAGAAACTTAGACAGAAAGTCAAATGATAGAAAGATAGACAGGACAGTGATAAAGACAGAGATGGAAGAATGGCCAGCATACTTGGATACCATCAACAATTCACCTGAAATTTCTAATACTCCAGCCATACTATGTAAGGAAAATCTGTAATTCAACCTCAATGGTTTCAACAGCCTCAAATCTAGAGCATATCAGTAAACACAAATTGTTCACGAAAGAAGAAAAGTAATTAAACTCTATACAATTTTGTTTTTATTATTTGTAAATTAAGATGTGTCTACGTTGTTTTAAATTTGTTTATAAAATGGGAGATTTCATAAATTTTGTTAGTTTTGTTCTAATAAAGATCATACTTCTTTCTTTTGAAAGATGCCCTTGTAATGTTTCTAGTAATTTATCATAGTATCATCATATGTCATATCATTTATCATATATATTTACAAAGCATTTGAAAAAAAATTTAGTAGGCTTAAAATTTAAATCCCAATTTTTTTAACAATTATTTATTTTGTAACAAATTCATACAATCTAATTACTGGCATCCAACAAAATCGACTGATACTTCCTGAGTATAATATTTTCAACACATGTTATAACTATTTTAAACTTATAAACGTACTAAAATAATTTAACATGTTTACTTGTGTTATATTTTCCATTATTAAAATATATAATTATGTCAATATTAATACTCGCTCTGATATACCTAGTGTTTGTACACATATCATGTCTATATTCATTAAATAATTATGAAGTACAGTAATATTAAAGTTTAATAACAGAATATATTTATTATTATTATTTCACACAGTTCTGATACAAATATTACTAAAAAGGTAAACAGTATATTTATTTCAAAGTACTGTCACATTTATTACAAGGAAAAACCCACCCCCTGAAAATTGACGTAAATCTTAAGCTTTTATCTTATGTTGATTAAACGCTTAAACCACCCTCTCAACTGAAACACTATTAATACTGCTTGTTAGCAAAAATGTTAGCTGTTCTAAAGCAAGATATGTTTGGCGCGAGAAATGATATATGTAACCTTGTGAATAATACATAGCGTCTGGCATATTTCATTTGTGCCAGCTCTTCGCCCCATAAACCACCCTACCCAGGACATATAGCGTTCACTTAGGGGAGACCGGCTGCTATAAATTGTGGCCTACATTACTCTTTTCGCCCTGGGCTGCTATGAACAAAACTTTCCCTATTTAAAGGACACAGCAGACTAGCTTTGGAATATAATAGTCGACGATAAAGTAAGGATTAAAGCGTTAAAACAATAAAACGGTCAACGTGTGGAGATGTTTGATTTATAATGCCACTCGTTCACAGATTACCTTGTACAATAGGAATTAGCACCACTTACCATAAATAATAATAATTACCCATCATCCGGTTAATTCTTTCTATAATATATATATTGGAACGTGTTTTTGCCCAACTGTCAAAGTGTTTTCTAGAAAGTAGAACACTGCAAGAGAACAACTATTATGTATTGATTTATTACTTATATCTCAATTACAGGATATTTTTATGACATTGCAAATGTCCATTCATTAATAACTCAGACAGGCAATAAGAATAATAGCTTTTAATTCTGGTTGTAAATGCTTTCAATTAGCTTAAGAGCTTCGATTTAATTAGCACACTTTAAATTGGGTGATTAAAAAGAGCGATTATTTTAATTACAGCTTATTCTGCGTAGGAATAATTTAGGGGTTCGGAAATGTAATATCTTGTGTATTTAGACAAGGTTAGATTAAACGAGATTTGTTTTTACAGCATTTTGAATAAGGAAGGACGAATTAAAAGTAGATTACTTTATTTAGTTGTACAATATTTAGGGTTTACAAAAAATAAAAAAATTAAAGGTGACATGATTTTATTAAAAAATATTAATGTAATTCAAAATCGCTGTTACCGGCAGATATTCTACTAATTGATAATTATAATTTTAAATTACATAACCTCAATTTTATTTGGTTGTTATATTGATATCTGTTTTTATTGTTCCGTTTGTTAAATTGAATGTTAAAATTCAGCATCTAGTCAACATCAAATGTAGTCTACATGTTACTGTTGATAAATCTATTGTTATTCATAATCTCTGGTTATTTTACAAAATAACCCACATGACTGGTTAATGTTTCAAACTACATGATATTTGGTACTTTTACTGCTTTTAATACAAAATAACTAAACCGCGGGTTATAGTCATATAATTTATTATTTTAACTGATTATTTTATATAACCACCAACTTTTTTTGGCTAAAGTGATGTAGCCTATAACATAACCTAACCTAACCTCAACCACATTTGGTGATCGGTACAATTACATTGACGCTTTGTAAAACGTGAGATGTAAATTTTAAAAACATGTGACTTATTACGTTAACCACATGGTGCTGATTATAATTTATGATAACAGTTTAATATGATAAAATTTAAAAAAAACAATGTACAAAATAATGACATTAACCAAAAGTATTAGATATTATTTAAAATAAAGGGTAATTATGATTTTTTTTTAACTTGATAATTTAAGAGGTTAACTAGTCATATAGGTTATTTTGTAAAATAACCGATGATTATGTACATTAGATGGATTTATCATATTTTGCACTCAATTGGAAAGTTACAAGTTAAAGTTTTATGGGAAAACTCTGCAAGAGCAAGTCAGGTTTTTATGTGGCAAAAAAAATGATATTAGATCTTTTACAAGGATCACTGATCGTGAATCTTGCAGGCCACGGTTTCTTTAGCTGAGTATACTTACTGTGTCTTGTTTGTTTATCTTGTACTCATTAAGAGCAGTAATGTACATAATTAGGTACCAGAAATAATGCAATAATTTATGCAGACTATGTTAGGCTAAGCAAATATCAACAGAGTTATAAATCTCTTGGCGTAAAATTGTTTTAATAGATTGGTATTACGTACAAGAACAGTAAATAAGAAAAAGTTTAAATTAGCCATTAAAAATTGGCTA
Source organism: Aphrophora alni (assembly GCA_963513935.1). NCBI lineage: Eukaryota > Metazoa > Arthropoda > Insecta > Hemiptera > Aphrophoridae > Aphrophora > Aphrophora alni. The sequence goes on along the minus strand of OY740767.1, from coordinate 104,319,405 downwards.
AAAAAGAATTCTATAGCATAGAAGATTGACTGTAGTAAGTATTTTATTATTCCTGTGTGCAAGATATAAACGGACAGTGTCCATTACAAGCAATTGTTCAATAACAATACATTAATATTATAATGATTATTATTTTTGAATTTAATTATTGACCTTAAGAATGTTTTTGAAATTTTTTAAAACTAAAAATGTAGAGAATGTGAATTGCTATATGCATAGCTTAACCTAACCTAACCCCGAACTTTTTCTTGATTAAAAAAGAGAAAGCATATATTAATGTCAATTAGTTTCATGTTGTCAAATTGTTTTTCGTAAGAAAGAAATCCTCACGCATTAAGTGATATTAATCTTTAGTTAAATGAAAGTAATGAAGAAATTCTAAAATTAATATTTACATAACATAATTTAGTAAAAAGCAATAGAATCGCGCCTTGAAATGTAGTTAGCGTAATCTCTTGAAACGAATTTCAGCAGGAATAACGGGAAAAACATTATAGATAGTAAACCTTGATTTTATATTTAGCTTCTTCAAAGCTTGGATCATTCGACTATCTTAACTCTTTACAAAATTCAAACCCGAACTTGATCTCTGTTTTGATTATGTCTTTATTGTTTGTTTAGCGTATACAAACGTTTTTAATATGATGCAGAAAGATTTAAATCGCCCTTGTCTATTAAAGAAGATATAAATATCACAGAATGAAAGGTTCAATAATAAATTTAGTTTATTAGATTGTTATTTAAAAATAAAACTCCAATAGAATTATTATGGACAGTAGGATGTTAGAAGTAATAAAATATTGAATAAACCAGTAAATTATTGCATTTGAACATTAAACTTGGAGTCCGAATTATCAACGTTCGCGAAATAGTCTTGTCAATAACTCAAGATTCAAACATGGTATCATAATTTCTAAAATAGTTATTTTAGATTATTTAATTACCTTATCTGTTCTGATTTTTTGCTCTGTAGTGAAGATTGATCAAGTTCTGCTTGAAAAAAGACTGAGAGTACTATTTAAATCTAGTGGTGAAAAAAAATAATTTTTTTCCTCCAAAAAATCAATATTTATCAATAAAATCTCATATTTTTAATATTTACTTGCATTCAAAAAGAAAAGAAATATTGTTCACCACCTTCCTAAAAAAAAGTGATTTTTTAGAGAACTCGGAATTCAACAATTTCTTAAAAAGGACATATTTACAGACTTACGATTTACCAGAATTTTTGTTAGGATCTTATTTTTTTAGAAAAATTAGAGCTACGAGGATTTAACAAAAGTAAATTGTAATGAGTGTATAATTTATATATGTATGTTTTTAACGATATTAAGAATTGTGAAATAGAAATTTTTAAAATTTTGTAGTCATACTCTTTAATTAGTGAAAGTTATTTGTTTATGAACTAACTTAAATCAGGCTTACAAGTCATATTTTTACTTAAATGTATTTAAAAAAACATTTGGAAATTATTTGATCGAATGGAATAATAAATTAAAAGTGAATCATCAACAAGACGTTTATCTTATTAATACAATAAATTAAGTTTGTTCCATGAACATTGTGAACAAAGCTATGAACAATCGCATAGACTAATTAACAACGTTAGAATGACTTACAAAATTTACTACAGAATAGAGTAGTCATTTTAAAAGAATGAAATGTCATTTGCATAAAAGCCAATAATATTTCATAGAGTTGTTGAATAGAGTGACATATAATGACAGAATCCTGTCAGACAACCAGGCTCATTACCTTACACTTAGGGTAAACTCTATTGTTCCTAGATGCCCTTGTCAAAAGTTAATATTCAACATGGTAGACCTTAAACCCTTTCTATCAACGGTCACCGACCTTTTCAATAACCAAGGAATGGATTCATATGATATTCATGACAGTTTACGTTATAAGTATAAGGTTGTATTAAATTAAAATTACCATACGTTTATAATAATTGAATTTCTTAAATTAATTCACTCGTTCAAAATATAAAATAATGATTGTTTGTATAGGTTTCGTTTATTTTTATTTTTTCTGAATATCAATAGGAAGTAATTGCAACAATAAAATTGCATTTCTGTTTAGTGATGGCTGAATAATCAAAACAGCAACTGCGTAAGAAAATAGAATCGTAGTTTGAGATCTGATTTGATGGAGATAACCTCACAAACCTCTTCCACCCCTCTGTACAAGATTTTTAGAGGCAGTTTAAAATAGTAACCTAAACACATACGTAGTGCCTAATAATTTTCGACGAAATAGAATGGTTTTCAACTTGTTTTCTCAGTTGTCATTATTTTACACATATGTAGTATAGAAAAAAATATGTGGTGAATAAAAATTAATGTCAGATTTGTTTTGGTAAATATCTGTTGTCTGAATGTCTGAAGTCTCTACAGTAACCCAAACTAATGAAAATATTTTGAATAGTTTTTTCACTCATTTTCCAGCGTCCTGATGGTTCGAAATCTGTGAAAGTTACTTTAAACATTTTTTGTGAAACGTGAAGATTTATAACGTAAACCAATCTGGTAACCCTCAAGTAAAAGAAAATTAAGATTCTTGACTAATTTGGAAAATACCAAAGTGTACCATGATCGCTGTGGAGTTCGGGTTTTTTGTAACTTACTCGAAAACTGTAATTTTTCTTTACTTGTGGTTCAGCACTTTGTGACTTGGTGAGGTATAAATCTGCACGTTTCACCAACTTTTTATCGAAATAATTTTTACGCCGTTTATTTTATTAGTATTTTTACCTTCATGGTTCATTTTACCTACGTTATAATTTCAAATCGTAATATTTGAGGAAATGGCAACTAAACTATTTATTTGAACCTTTAAAAGTCTGCATTTAACAACAACAAAAAAAACAAAACAGAATTTCGCTAAATGTACAAAATTATGGTAGCGTGTCCCTCATAACTTTGAACTTGGTATAAGTCTGTTTAGAATGTTTGTGTGTCGTTTAAGAAGTTTGATTTTGTTTTTTAAGACTTTTTGACATAACAAGCTTCCGCAATTCGAATATTTCGTATATAATTAATGTTTAAGATATTTTCTATGACTTCTAACTTCTAGAATTATTGCCCAAGAAGCAGAACAAAAGATTATTTAAACAATGTAAGCAAGCCTTACACTTTAAAAAAAAAGTAGAATTGTTTATTATGTTCTGTATCAATGAGTGTTAATAATGTTTGGTTTAAAAATGAAATGTCTTTGCTGCTGAGAAATTATAAAATACTGGAAGATATCCAAAAGGCTAGCAGTACAATCCATTAATGAGCCCACCAATAACTATGAATTGTGAAGTACAGTAGTAAGATTTCGAAATTGTAGACATGATATTTGTGCAGTCTGACGTTGTGTTTCCAAGTTATATTTAACGACAAGCATGCCCTCGGGTACTAATTAGTTTCATGTACTATTGTACTAATGCCAGAGAACCATCTCTACCGCATCTAAAGGCTTAGCACGATGAAATGAACTGACAGTGACACTTGTACCTTTGTCTTTCCAAGGTCATTGTTGTCTCTTCAAAATTACTTTAGAGCTAATTATGAGTGACGGGGACAGCTGTATATATAAATATAGTACGTAACGGAACAATTCCACTGACGTAGTTAAAGAAGAAGCTGGAAAACAATAGTTGGTTTCAAATAATACATCCATTGTTTAAAAATACCCCAGATGTATGACGCTGTACGGAAAATGACAAATCACATCATGAGTGGGCGACATTTTGGATATATTTTATTGAAATATTTGACAGATTGAGCTATTTAATTCTACTTGATAGGTGTTTTTAACTTTAAAATATTAATCAACCATTATGATTGATAAATAAATAAATTATATCTAAAGAAAGCCTACAAATAATAAGTTTTTAAATAAAAAAAAATACACTAATAAAACAAACGAGTCGTCACTATTTATAACATTTTACTGATGAATTTTTGTCCTTCTCCGTAACGTAAATTTATATGACTAGATAAGATAATTTTTTTTTTAATTCAAACGCTATATATCCTGTTATTAACTTCCTCATGTCTACATAGTATCCCATACAGAGATTTATGTAATTAATAAAAAAAATATATAACAAAGTTTTAGGGAAAATATTTGTTTCTAGGTACCTTGAGCCACAAAGAGTTTTTGAAATGTAGCCTTCCGCGAGTGCAGTTTTTTGCAAAGCAAACGAATACTTTGATTTTATCAAATTCGCTACGTAGCTGGGGATATTTTGTTTATACCTCGGGACTTTGTTTTCTTTTTCGGCTATAAGACCAACATTAAAAATTACGATTTTCTAAAAATGAGCTCAAACAATTTTCAACATTATTAATAAAATGTAGCTTCTAAGAACACAGTCACAACTTAGTTCCCATTTCTCAAAAAAAAATTATAATAATGACAGTTCGAGTTGTTAGTACAATTTTTTTTAAAACCACCAATGGTGCTGTTATAAAAGACAATGTCTTTAATAAGTCAACACCAATTTTGTTCAATTGGTGGAAAATGTTTAGTCCAGTCGTAATGGTGAAACTGTAATTACATTATAAAATGTGTTCCTCCTTTAAATCTGTAGCCTATGTTGCCTCATCAATAAGTACAAAACACAACTAGCTCCAAAATTGTGGTAGCTGTATCACCATTACACTGGATGCTGCACCATCAGAGTATGGATAATACAGTGGTAGATTGAAAACTGTTTCTAATAGACGTAAAATAATGTCAAGAGTTGATAAAGCAGTAGCAGTGTGTGGTTGAGTAGACACACTGTATTTCTGTCCAAACGTATTGTAGTTTGAAAATCTCTTAAAATCAGTGCAAGACAACCGGAATAGTTCCAAATGTGTTTAGCAGTGATCGTGAAACGTTACGATAGATGATGATGACACACTGATTTGCAGAAATCGGGGACCACAACTATGCTGTTTGCATAGTCTGTTGTTTGTGTCTATTTTTACGTTTTTCATTATTATTGACAGGTGTTATAGAATGGAATTCAGCAAGTTGTTCAATTTCTCTTTATATAATAATACTTATTTTTCTGGTTATAGTACACTTATAAAATCTAATGATTGAACAATAACACTCTTTTTAAAATGACAATAATTATTAATAACATTTCGTTTTAAAAATTAAATTTCTTTAAATAATTCAAGAGGATTTAATACTTTTTGTTTGATAAATAGGTAAATAGATCATACATTGGAATTATATAATATATTCATCTAATTAAACTAAAATCTAGGTATGTAATCATTATCATATTACAGGAATGTTAGGTTTTATTGTGGATTATTTTAAATTAGAATGATAGGCCTACATAATTTACCAAACTTAAATTCAGGTATATTGTATTTCTGTATACAATATAATATAAGTTATGTAAATACTTTGTTTTGGTATATGAAAAGTAAATTGTATATTACTATAAATTTATATACTGTACTATAAAACCTTATAATTCAGTAATATAATGATGATTTTGTACATAGATTTGACTTTAAATACATATTGCGCAAAATAAATGTATGAACAGTATTTATTATTTATCAAATAAAAATTAATAGGTCGCTTTTGAATGTTATAAAGAAAGATAATGTAAAAAATTTAAATGTTATTTCCTAATTGTCTTTTTTTTTTTAATAGTGAAAAGGTTTAGTGTTTACCCGTTTAGTACAACCAAAATACATAATTATTTTTATATTACATGAATGGTACAACTTACAGAGTTGCGTAGTGATAGCCTGTCAAGAATAATCCAACAAAAGTAAGTACAGTCCCAAACAACATACTATGCGATTTGAATACTAGTTGTAAATAGTTAAATTACGTGTAGTTCATCCTTTGGCTACTTCATCTACATCCAGTATTAATCTATGTTTCCGTGACTTATAAAAGTACATCAGTACTCATGAAACTGCTCTGCAAATTACGTCCCCTTAGAGAAGATGTGTGCACAGCTACAGACAGAAGCGTCAGATCTGTAGGTGTGGAAATAACTGAATTCAAACTATGTTCTAAGCAACTTGAAGCACTTTACACTACCTAGCATATATCTAGTGATTTTTAAACTTTGTATAAAGCAACATTCATTAACTTTTAATTATATTTCAATTTTGTTGCAAGTTAGACCTAAAAATTTTAATATAAAGAGTTGTTCGTTAAACGAACTTTGATAATTGATAACGAATAAGATTAAAATAAGTTAAAATGAGAATGTTAGTGACTAAAATTAGTGCACAACTACAAATCAGAGAATTAAATGGTACATGAAATTATGAAAATAAACTGTGGCGCCGGGTTAGATTTTAAATATTTAATTTTGGTTTAAAATAAATTTAAAGAAAAAATGTACAATGTTAGCACGCGCACATGGATAAGTGTACATGATGTACATGGATAAGTACTACACTAGTACAATGTACTGTAGTACCTAAGCGATGTTTACGCTACTTTTTATTATTAAAGTGAGAAAATGATGCCACACATTATGGATTTGAGAAACTGTGTATATTCATTGATGAATTTGGTTAGCTGTCGTCTCTGAACTATTTCTGCTTTGTCATTATACACACACAGCTTACAACGTGTCGGAATGATTGACATATTCCACGTAAGGCATAATGACAGCTGTTTAACTAGGCTCTTTATCAAAGCAGATATAGTAATGTCAGATCGACAATAGGAATACAATTTACATTTCATATAAATTAATTCTTTAGATTATTTCAGCAGTCTGCACAGTAAAATAAAGTTTAATTCAAAAAAAAACTCAGGCTGTAGATATAACCAAATCGTATTTTCAGTATAATATATAAAAACACAAGTAAATAGTTATTTACACTGGAAAGATGCCATTCGTATAGGCAGATTTTATTATACATGATTCACTAAAATAGCTATAGTTACAGTGATAACATTGAGGTCAGTTTATAGGTTATGATAGTTTTAATGTGAATTTAAAACTCAACCTAACCTTTCAATTTCCATTTATTCATTTTATTTTGCATAAAATATATGAGACTTATAAACTGAAAACAAATCGAGGTCCTTTTTTATCTCCACCTTCTGGCATTTCGTTTGTAATACTCAAAAGTGTCTACAAATTGTTATAAATTTAGAAATAAAGATTGTAACTAGGCTGATCGATGTGGTTTTTACAAGGTTTTTTAATTTTATTATTTGTTTTAAAATTTTGTTTCGAAAGAGTTTCTTCACCTCCCCAAGGTATGAACACTTTCTTTGAAGTATTATTAAAAATAATGGCATGAACAAGACATAACGAGCATTCCTAAAACGAACTTAATATGAAAAATTAAATTTGAATTGTTTTATTTCAACTTTTCCGAATCACGTTTTTACTTGACAAAAAGTTTCTTACCTACCTACTATTTTAATATTTTCATTTTTATTAATTAAAATCAATTCTAGTTTTTTATAAGATTAAAAATATATTAATTAAATTATTATTTACATAATATTGCATTGCTTGATATCTGGTATAACTTTTATGTAAGTTGTATATCCACCAATGAATTAATAAAATATAAACAATAGTCTGATCATTTACGCTTCCAACGATTTGGGACACTAGCCACCGAGATTCACTAGTGGCTCCGATACCTGAGATTTGTTTTTCAATTAAAGCAGTTATAATTCCAAGGTGGATATACGCCAATAAGTACAGGATAATATGTAGGCCTACAAACACCGTTCCTCCAATGGTAAAAACAATTGGCTTTACAAGACTGATGTATTTAAAATATTAAAACAACCAAAACGTAAGCTCTACTATTCACAGAACCACTGGTAAAATCCGTTGTTTGTGTAGGTCACTCAGGTAATTTTAACCACTAAATTATTTTATTATTTTTACCACTGGTTATATTAACGGTGAGTTGAGTAACTTCAGTTATTGATAAAATAACTAGAGTCTAGAATATCGCACTATTCATAAGAGATCAATAAATGGTGAAACAGTGTTTAGACATGTACTACTTTATTGTTAGTCATCTAGGTTTCACTACTCCATTATACTACTTATTTAATATTTTTATTCATTACAAACACCTTGAAAATATAAATTATTTGACTTGACCGTCAAATATATAAAATAGGTTAAAATTTCAGTTCCTCAACACAGATTAAGTTAAATCTGACCTATTATTCAATTGGGCTGACTAATATTAAACTTTAATATCAAACCCGACCTAACCTAACCCATTAACGTTGTTGCTACAACTAAAAATCTAATATAACTCTAACTTTGTTAGGGTAAAATTAGATAAAATTTGTACGGTTTGTAGTGTAGGTCTACACTTATTTAGTACGACTATATTATATATAATCAATATTTAAAAGAAAGTCCATAATGCGCGTGCCGGTAAAACTCAAAAACGAATCCCGGTACAATCAAAGGGGGTATATGGTGTGATAGTCCTCTATTGCCCATCCGTGAAGAAGGTTTCCGTTTCGTCTCTAAGGACGTCCATTGGAAGATAAAAGGGCCGAACTTATGACCGAAAAATACAAGGGAAATACAGTATTTATCCCCAGAATACCACTGATATCGACTGAATTACCATTTCAATTAAAGAGACTGCAATTTCCAATCAAACTAGCCTATAGTTTTACTATTAAAAAATCGCAGGAACAAACTTTAAAGTATTGCGGCATAAGTCTCAAAGATTCCTGTTTTTCTCACGGTCTTATACGTAGCTTGCTCTCGAGTAGGAAATCCGAAAAATTTGTATATATATATATATATATATATATATATATACCCCAGATAACAAAATGAAAAATGTTGTTTACAAACAAATATTATAAATAGTTAGAATGTTTTCAATAAAAAGCTTTTACTTCTTATATTTTTAGGTTTATCTCCTTATATTCCAACTACCACACAATCCTATAGCCCCGGATCATCTTGAAAAAAGGTACAGTTAACTGAGTAAATTTCTACTTTGTAAAAATACTTTCTTTAACTCATTACTATCATTTTTAGGGTCTTGCGCATGATTCTTCAATTAGGTGCTAGCAGATGGATTTGCGAATATTTTGAAATCAAGATCATATTCAACATTTTTATTCGTAAATAACATATGTTAGAAGTCCCGGGCGAAGCCGGGTTAAACCACTAGTTTATTATAATATACAAATTTTAAATTGACGTTGAGATAATAGTAATAGAATATATTTGACTAATTTTAAGTGAATGAAGTAACTTGCGTTTTTTAATGATTAGCGAATTGGTTTTTGATCTTGAGCCAAAACATAGAACATCTTTTTCACTTATCTTCAATTAAAAGGACAGAGTTTTTATCTATTATTGTCTAAAAAATAGTATCAGTCAGAAATAACTATTTCTTAGAAACAATTTGGAAAGTTGTTCCAAACTTTAAAAAACAGGCCATTTAAAATTTGTGTAACCAAATTTTAACAATAATTGAATACTAATCTATAAATCTGATTAAATTTTTTTTTTGTAATTCTTCGTGTATTAGAATTAACTCAAACTTGAAATTTAAAATCCAGAAATAAATATTTGTTAATAACACAAGGGTGGCTTCCTAAGTTGACTTTAGTCCAATTTGAATATCAATTGAAACCAGAAGTTAAGACATTTTATATAGAGTGGAGAACCTGTTGATTTTAACATTATATGGTTAAAGACTTATTCTTCCAATGTCTTTTCTAATAACTTATTACATCTTAACAACATTTTAAATATTTATTAAGTCGATAAAAACTTTAAATTTACTTTGTTGTTACTTATTAAAGTACTTATAAACTTTACTTATTAAAGTTGAATTTTTTAATAAAAATAATAAGCAATCTAATTTAAAAAAAAAAAAATCATACCCAAAGTTTGTCTGTTTGGATACTATCATAACAAGCCTTTTTAGTTTGTCAGCTTTAGGTTAACTGATTTACAACTGACCAAAGTTAATATAACTTACTCTATATTAACCTTTAGTACTTTTAGTGTAAACATTTTAATTTACATTTCACTCGGAAACACGCAATCCAGAGAAACTTCAAGACCTCTGATTCACTTGTCAAGAGAGGCGACACAACTCTGTCAAAGTAAAAGTGTGCTTGTAAACATGTCGCTTAGCTGCATAACAGTGCGATTATAAATGCTTGTGACTGAGTCATAACGGTGACAGTTCTTCAGGTCAAACAAGTTGCTAACATTAGAACTTCAAACACAGTTCCAAATAACAACAACAAAAAATATAGAAATAGTTTGTTTGATTTTTCAAAATTTGTGTATTTAAAGGTTTTGAGGATTTTCTGTTATATTCCAGTTATAAAGTGAGACGATGGCCATAGACCAAAACATAAATTAGTTTTAAGGTCCCTTGGACACAAACGTTAATTAAGAATAATTGTATGTACATAAAAAATACATCTATATGTAACTGGGATCAGTGGCGTAAATAGGATTTTAATTTGGGGGGGTGACAACCTGGAAGAAGACACTACCGAGGGATCTCCCAACTCAAATCAGGGGGTCCGGGGGTCTTACCCCGGAGAGTTTTGAAAATTTATACTTTTAAGCGCGATTTTGGTGACTTTGTCTATTTTTGTTTTACGTAGTAGCTTCCATTTGCTATTTTGATTTAAAATTGTTACGTTTTAGCGCTTTTCTTAACTTTACTTATAAGCGCTTAATGGTAGCCTATATGTTAAAACAGCAGTATTTTAAAACTTTTAGATTTTTTTCTAAATATTATTACTAGTCTTTGGGGGGTGATTGATCACCCCATCACCCCACTTATTTACTCCACTGCCTGGGATACATTTTTGAATTGTGGAATTTGCCTCTCAAGGATGTTCATGTAGCGAAATTGATAATGAATGAATCGCCATTTTTCGATGCTTTAATATTTATATTTTACTTTTTAAAGTTACATATAAAAAAAAGTTACTTTTTATGGTGTTAAAACTTTTATAATGACTTTACCTGGTACTGACCGTTCAATAAACTATTTGCAGAAACAGGATATAACACACAAAGATAAAATATTTTATCACAATCATTTGGTTGAATATTTTTGTAAGCACCTGATTTTTTTTTTGTTTCTGAAATCTAATGATACGAATATTGTTTATCGGTTATCTTTTTTATAACTCATTTTTCCTGCTAAGAACGAAGAGGAGAATATCTTCCTTAAAAAAATAATTATACATTATTTTGACTTTATAAAATATGGATACATCTGCCTTTCTTAAGTAAAACTTACTTTGTGTTTTGAATTAATATTGTAAAGAATCAAAAATAAGTGTCATCTCAATAAAAACAAATTAAAAATTTTCCCTTTAATTCATTTACAGTAGATATATTTAAATTATTGTTTTGAAAGAAGAGTTACTCTGAAACACAGCAAAATACGAAAATTAATAAGACGGTGGATAAAAACTCTGTTCAAATTGTCATAATAAAATATAAAACTAAATAGATAAGCTCCATTCACGAGTTTAGAACCGTATTTTGTTTTGTTTTTTAAATATTGTTCATAAAAATGTTGATTAGTATCACAATGGAGATAAGTAGCTTACATTGCAGATGTGTGTTTTGTAACCAAGTAGGTAGCTTTGATGCGGTTAAGGAAAACGATGTCCATCCAACCGCAGGATGTCAACCTGCCAACTGGGAACAGCAGGGAGACAGCTGACTAGTGTCTACCCCTCCTCTCTTCTTCCTATAAAGCTATATTATTTATGACGGCTTGTCAAATACCGTGATTAAATTTCATAAATCTGTCATGTTTCTGTCGATCCTATGTCAAAATTTTACTAATGAACAAAATGACTTATCAACAGAAAATCCTTGGCTTATTGGGTATACGCAATATGTTGTAATTTATTTTAGTTTTATTAAAAAATTTAATTTATAGAACTGATAGAACAAAAATATTGTAAGAAAAATTACTTCAAAATGTAGTGATAGATGGTACAATCTACAATAATAGTTTAATGTAAAAAAAGCTTTAAACTAAATATTAAATTGTAAAATTTGTAGTTACTACAAAATAGTGTTCAACTATTTGTATATTTAAGTATACCAAATATTACAAACATCAAAATGTAGTGATGAATTATTTTACAATAATGAAAAAAACCCTTTAAATTAAAGAATGAATTGTGAAATGTGCATTTACTTAATACCCTTCAACGTAAGCCTATATAAAATCTTGGACTTTAAAATTTAATTTTAATATTTTTTAAAGAATTTTAATCTTTGTTTAACAACAAGAATAGGCTATCAAAGTATTTGATAAATAAAACTAAGAGGTCTTTAGAAATAAGTAAGATAAATGTATAATTTTACAAACAATGGCATTTTATTAAGCACAAGATGTGAACTCAACGATTCATATAATATACTATATATACATGAAAGTATTTTATAACAAATCAAAATGTCTCTGTGAGTATCTTGAAGATAGTTTTAAAATAAATTAACATAACAACCAAATTTATACAACTAAAATTTCACGAGCATATATCAAGAGACCACTTTTGATCAGCAAATATAATTTCTATAATAATCTAATTGTATTTATAAATAAAAAATATAACTTTATATTTCGACAACCTGGTTTTATAAGAGTCACTTAACTAGTCTATCTTTGGGTGACAGCACTTTAAACCAAGGAGCATTGCAGATAGTTTATCACAGTAAGTTTAATAACAGGTATACACAAGATGTTTTTAAGGTTACGGGTGAACTGCTGCTCCGAGTCGCTGACCGTACAAAGCGTATGGAGAGTAGTAAGGACCTAACGTTGGGTTGAAGGCGCTGAATGGAGATGCTCCTAAAGATCCTGGAAGACCAGGTTTCGAGTAAGGATGATAACGTGCTGCTGATAAGGGGCTGAGAGGAGGATTTGGGTAGCGAAGAGGTCCAAGTAGAGATGCAGCATCAGCGGATGCTGTGTGAGTACGAAGGTGTTGTAGGAGTTCGTCGGAAGTTCCAAATCGTTTGCCACAGTAAGTTTCTCCTGCAATCCAGTTACAAACATATGGTCGACCCATTTGATAGGACAGTGGGTGAGGGGGTGGTACAAGACCTGACAATGCGGCTGCTAGATTATACTTCTGATGATCGCACTGTGTGCATCCGCTTGGGCAAGAACCGACCAATGCGTTGTGCATGCTGAACTGACATCCAGTACAATAAGGGTCTTTACACACTGGGACTAAAGCTTCACCTCCCGAAGCTGTCTTGACTCGTGCGTAGCTGACGTACGGACCAGGGGCTGATGGGTAACTTGCCGCTAGCATTGCAGCATGATGGGGTGAAAATGGACCACCGGCAAAAGGAGGTCTAAATGCCGGGTTTGTCTGTTCAAAACCTGGGGGACAACATGAAGATGACAATGCTGACAAACTTAGATTTGGAGGTTTGAAAGTACCTAAGGGCATATCTTTAGGATGACCTTGAAGGATTTCTAAACCGGAACGAATTATGGGGCTGGCGCCACTATTTGCAGGTGAAACGGACTTTCCACGATCGCTTGTACTGGAAGCTGGAGCTGGTGAAACCTTTTCAGGAGCTTTTTCGGACATTGGACTGGCTGACTTGCGACTAGATGGGGTTCGTCTTTTTTCTTCTGTGGGGTCTGTACTTCCTGGTTTCGAAGCAGGCCTGGGAGTATCACTTTTGCGTGTTAAAACATTAGCTTCGTATGGCTTGAACGCTAAACGAGGCTCACTTGGCTTGTCCTGGACCTTGTGAGAAGCGCTGGATGGACTTACACGATCAGATGATTTCTTCGGCTTCTCTAGGGCAGATAACAGTGGCTTGGAGCTGGGAGAGTCCGCACCAATTTGACTACATGTCTGCGCCAGGAGGGCGAGGGGGCTTTTCTTCGCATCCAGCTACACAAAAGAAACAAATGATTGTAAAATCCGTCAAGCACTGACAAAATGTGTCAACATAATGTAAAAGAATATTATACACAGCAGATTAAAAAAAACGGGGCAAAAAAAGACAAAAAACTTAAAAGAGCAAATGGTAAAAAAGGAAAAAGAAGGTATTGAACAATTATAATTAAATTAATTTATATATAAAAAAGAACAACTTTTTTAGAAATGTTGATATTTATAATAATAGGCTATATTTGAAAAGAATAAATTACATTTTTTTCATATGAGAATACCTAAGGAACAATATTGAAACATGATTATATATATTTATAATAAAATCATATATAATAAAATAATGAGAAGGTTTAATGTATAATTTAAAAAAATAATAATAAGCTAATTGTAGTACATATCACTTTTAATTAAGTTAATTGCAACTGTTATAAATAACTAGTCATAAACACTTTTCGCTGTGTGTGCGTGCGTACGTGCGTGATGATCCTTAAACGAATATTAAATTGGCAAAGTATGTTAAAAAGAATAGACTTGAAATAAAAAAGCTATTTACAATAAATTTAAATGCTAAATCATGTAATATTAAAAAAAAAAAAAAAAAATGAAGTTTTCAGTAGCGCAAAAGGAACGGGAAGCTCTACCTCAGCTACGGCAAGGAGTAGTTCGACACAGAAGGAGAAACCAAGATCGCTTTCCGCGACACACATCAATGTAAATAACTACAGTACCAGGTTTTCATGATGTTGTAAACTAGAAAACTTGTTATTTGTAAGAAATTTTCCTTCACCTTTAGGAAATAAATACATTTAATTTGGGTAATGACAAAAATTAGTTTACAAAAATATTTGAAAATTTGGTGTAATTTAAAAAATGTTGAAAGTAAAAAAAAGAAGATTTTACTCTATGAAAATCAAAAATAGTACAATGAATTTGAAGATGACTATTTCTAATTGTTCTTCAACCAAGGACGTATTTTCAAAGTTTAAACATTCAGAACCTACCAAATAAATATTCATAATATATCATTACAATATAATATTAAAATTAATATAATTTAATATAACGCAAAATAATTATGTTTATTAAACCAGCACTCAAGCTACAAAATTTACGGACCAAATATATTATAGTTATTAACTTCCAAATAAGTATTATATTTTAATTTGTTTAAACAGTATAAAGTTGTTTTTTTTAAATATTAAACCACAATTACTTCTTACATGAATTTTTACAAGAAAATTAACAGGACCATATAAGGCAGAAAAAATATTATGTTCAAATTATTAATATTCTGTATTACGTTAATTCCAATATATATTTAATTAAAGTCTATTAGTAAAGTATTTTATTATAGAATTAAATAATATTGTTTTAATACTTTGTTCGCGTATACAAAACTCAAATCTTAAATTGGCTATAAGATATTAGGAAAAAATTATTGTTTTTAAAAAATAAAAATAAAAGAATGGCTATACATAATTAAAAATCGGCGGTGAATTTTTAAAACTCAACTACTACATACAACAAATGAGCTGTATCACCAAAATTAATGTTTAATGTTAATTGTTTGTTGTTAGTGAAAAAAAAAACTTTTAAAATATTGTTGTTTATTTACACATTTATTTATAACGGATTTTATTTCGTATTTTTTGTAAATTATTATTTATTATATTTTTTTTAACTGTCATTTGTTTGTTTCTATTTAAAAACATAAATATTACCAAACATAGTTTATAATATCACATAGGTTGAGACAATGAATGAACCAGAAATTTATTCAGATATTTAAAGTACCAAAAAGTATTTACAAAATCATGTAAAATATTCCTCTAGTATATTAAAGTCAATAAATTGATTCTTACCGTAGTTGGAAGAGGTGAAAGATAATCGGGTTGAAGATATGGGCTATTCGCCGAAGTCATTATGCCTCCGCTTTCTAACACAACCATTTGGGAAAAATCAACTCGTTAAACTTGTCTTAACACTACCAAACTAAATCACAAAAAGTTTAAAACATACGAAAAGTTCAGTAAAATCTATTGAAATAACACTTTCAACTTTACATAGAAATAACAATTAATAAAAAGTTCACACAATTCACAAGCGCACGTTGACAACAGGTACTGCACTAAACTGAACTGTTAACAACTGAATCTGACTTACGTCTGAAATGTGCGACGGCTCTGGCAAGTTTGATAGTGACAGCACACTGCAGCGCTAGTGTTGCTCGTTACTCCCCTCCATCGACTCGCCTGTCAGCCGTACCACCCAGGGCGCTAGTGATGATGACAGCTTTGAGCCGCCGACAATCCCCCCACCCTTCTCCTTTCTTAATCAGTAGCCCCCTGGCCAAGATGCATGACCGCCGATGTGATGGATAGCACCCGGTTCCAACAAGCTTATGAGACGGGTTTTGCTTCTTCGCAAAACGCTGTCAAGAATTTAGAAGAGTTCCGACTTTGTAGTCAAAACAAACATCTTGAAACCGAGTACAGCTAACACATCACTTGACCTAACAATAATCTTTGTTTACGACGTTGTGTTATTAATAATGACAAACTACTTGCATGGCATTTAGAATTTTTCCGATTTAATGACAGCCAACAAACAACTTGTTTGTTAACGTTTAATAGAGGTATTTTTGTGTTATAAATTGGTAGGCTACACTCATATCATGAAAACAGAATCAATAACAAAAAAAACACGAAAAACAAATTTAATTCTTTCTAAAGGTTTCCAAACTATTTCAACTGAATAAAAAATCAAAAAAGAAACCGCACAAAGATCAATAAAAATAAACATCAGTTGATTAACATTATTTTATTTTTGATGGGGATAGTTTTTAAAACGCCTTCTATATACATATTGTAACCTACCTAAAGAAATAGGCTATAGTTTTTATACATGTAAACAGATGAACAGATATTGTATAGAGACATTGGTAAACATCACTTCATTGTTTAAGTAGCAAATAATTAAAAATATTTCTATTTATTATATAAGTGAAAAGGATACGTTGTGATAAATTATTATAAAATTTCACCTTTCCACATATAATTTTAAGCAGTGACACCTAGTTTAGTTAACCACATAGCTAACCTCATTCCAAACTCCCCCCACCCACCCAACCGTAATATTTTTTAAGATATTTCAATTCTTGTTTTCACTACAAAATGATGTATCACCCGATGGAATTTAGCTTTTACAATTTTTTCGTTGCCGTCCAGACACTCATTTTTTTTACTAAATAGCCTAGATAATATCATATAAAAAAAATTTTTAATTAAAGAGAAAAAAGTAGAAAATAATTTTTAAAAAAACAAAAAAACAATGTTATTGGCTATTGGTGACATTTTTAATGTGTGTTTGAATTAAATTCCTTACATTAACAAATTGAAGAATAATACATAACCCTAAGATAAATTGTTTCAGCTGCATCACATGTCTGACGTAATTGTAAAAAAGTTATATAAATAAGATTGCAAACAACTTTGTTGACTTGGGAGATTTGACTTTGGTTATTTTGAGGTGCGAGTGTCATAATGAATCAATTTACACATTCCTGAGTATGGTAATCTGTACATCCGTATTTACATCCTCTTTAAACGATTACATCCGCTACGTAATGGAAATATAAAAAGTATGTCAAATTTATAGATATACCCTATGTTTGTTATTAAAACCTTTTGAATGTTTGAACTGGGTAATTGTTAAAAGATAGCAGACATATTATACAGTTCTTTATGATTTATCGTGAATGAAACTACTATCTAATAGTATATTTCATCAGTAGGACCAAAAGTGAAGCTTTTCGATACAACTTCAAGTTTAACGGCCGAGGCAGAAGTGAGGCCGGAAAATGAGCGAGGATCGAAAAGCTTCTTTTGGTCCAAGTGATGAACTATATTATTCGTTATAGGCCTACTACAAATAATATAAGAAAACAATTTCACAAAAACTAAAATTTTATAAACTATTTACCTTCCAATCGATGGTAACAGTGTTTTAAAGGTTATTAACAATCGAGAGTATCAGTTGTTTTTGTAGATGCTTTACACTCGCCAATTTATTCGTAACAGCTGATGACCTTGACTACGGCTGATGTTTTTAGGTCCTAAGACTAATTCATGTTCTGAAAACAGCTGTTTTTGAAGCAGTATGAGGAAAAATCTATTTTCTTAAAGAATTACTTTTTTTTTTAAAAATTAATAGTCTAATAATATAGTAAGTGAAGACATTCGGTTTTCAAAATTTTATAAACTAATAAAATTATAAAAAATAAATTACAGGGTTTTGAAGAGGCACTGCAACAATCATAAAAACATGATTATAAATCTTTTCAAAATAATGTCAACTCAATAAGGGCCGCACAAGGATCTTAGTTTTTACACAAGATTGCCTAATAAGGTAGGAAAAAATTCTTTATACACCTCTCACTACAACACAGTTAATTAGAATGTGGTTAACCATCACATAATCGGCATTGCGGAGGGTTCCCGTTTCCCAACATAATTTCACGAGACATTATGGAATAATCAATGAGAAAGCGGGTTTATAATACTTACAATGTAGGGTAATAATTATTGTTAATTTAAAAGGTTTGCGAATCGCTAAAATATGTTTCCATACCATCCGTTCATAATATGATTTGTTCGTATTCTACAACCTGGATGATACAAATTTTCCCAATTACAATTTAGGATGAATGTTACACGTCAGAAAAATATTTATTGATTATGGTCAATATTTACAACCCATTCAACAATGATTGAATACAAATTTTAAAAAAACGAAACAACCTGGAGTTTTCTAAAAAGTAGGGTTGACATTTACATAACAATTGATTTTTTTTAATGCAAGGACCTAGTCCTCTATTTTAGACCCTATAGTTCATCATATTTATTCCTACCTGGCATGGCATATTGTAGGTAAACAGCAAAAAGAATGTTCAGTTTTTATACATTTGTTAACTGTTAATTGACAAACAAGCATCAGGATAAATATTCTTGTAACTATCCTTGAAGAATGTATTTGTTTACTCGACAAAACATGTTGACCATAAACATAAAATAGTATAGCTTTACTCATGATGTATTTTATAGATAAGGTAATAAATTATGCATATCTTAATTTATAGGGTATGCATATATCATCATATTAACCATATAAATCAATTTATATAAGGCATGTATAATGCGGTTATGTTGCCTACTATAGATTTAAAACCGGATTTAGTTGTTTAAAATCGGAAATCTAGATAAGCTTTCAGCAACGTCAGAGAGGTACCAGGCCAGTCAACGCTGTTGCTATGTTTTATGACTTCAAGAAACCAACCTTGTCACATATTTTTATATCAACGAAGACATATGTTTTATTTATAATCTTTGGAGTTTTTTTGGAACCCCGCGTTGCTTTGAAGGTATAGCGCTCAACATTATAAAGTAATTCAAGCTGGGCGGGGCGACCAGGGGGGGCAGAAGGCGGCTTGTTTGTAACCTTGTAAGGGGGCTTATCAAAATTATAGGCTTCTGCCGAGACCCTCTTAACTCGAACCGATCAAATTTCTTCAAACGTATAGTCCTACTACATTGTTTTGTTTGCCCCACTCCAGATGAGACAGAATGCCTTATTGTGTTAAGAATAAAGTTACAATAAAGAATTCGCTATTGTCTGAACAGTGATGTGAGTCCCGTCCCGTCCGAAAAAAAAGGACGGGAATAAATTAGGTTTGTTTGGTATGTAAACAATTGTATTGTTAAACATTGACAATGCGTGGCTTGGGAGTACAAAGGTCCAACACCACGGGCTTTGTAGGCTACCAGGGTGTATGATTGGGTGACTTGAAAAATATCCTGTGCACAAATTTTGCCATTCACCCATCCGCAAAACCAATCAAAACTATTCGTAATCGGTCTTCAGTTCCGTAATTATCCGTCAAAAGTGAAAGTGAATCGTAGATGCTCTTTTTTTGTTTTTTGGGGATAACACACGACCCAGAATTTTTGAAGAGATGGTGAGTACATTCTTCGGCGACCTTAAACGCTACATTTGAGCAATATTTCATCAAAATCGTTATTGTCGATTTTGTGTTTTTTTTAATTCTCATGGCAGTTACACCCAAATTTCGAGCCTGCGAAACAAATGTCCGAGATGTGGCCAAAACATGCCCACACATCAAATTTGATTAAAGTTGATATTCGCTTGTAGCTCTAAATGCTGTAAAGTATTGACTATACAGACGACAGACTCTGGTGATCTTAAATCAAAAATCCACGAAATAATCGACATCGATTTTTTATTCATCACATCTGTTTACTAAGTAACTTATTTGTGAAAAAGTAAAAATAGTTAATTTTTTTTTCAGTGGAAACACAAAACAAATGTCAGAATATAAAATGTAACTTATCAGGAGGAAGTAGGTATTCCTGGATAAAGAATTAATATCTTCAACTATATATATATATATATATATATATATATATATATATATATATATATATATATATATATAATAAATGTATCAAAATATTTGAAGTTCAACTAGTTTATCTCTTTCAGTATAGTGAGTCGGGCATGGTAATTTTGAGGAAGCTACCTGAATCTACATTTTTTTCAAGTAGTCTTGGGTTATGTATCTCTCGGTCATCTTTCCTATCAGGTTCCTCTTGACCAAGCCGCCATAAAACTAAAACAAAAATTTCACATTTTCTTAAATTTGCCTCTAGTGGTTTTGATATATTTTGTTAAAAATCAGACTTTATGGTAAAAACTTATAGATTGTCATTTTCAAAAGATGCTGATCCGGGAGTTATCAATTAAAAATAAAAAACGAACAATTGACCCCAAGGTTCGATAATCTAAAAATAAGCGCAAGCATATTTTATCAATGTTTAAAAACATTTTTTATTTATAACAAAAGCAATCTAACAAACCTCAAGTAAAACAACGTATCGGTGATGAGTTGCTAATTTGTTTAAACCACTCACTCTGACTGTGGTCTGGATTCATTTAAGTATTTTTCTAAATATTTAAGAATGCTAATTTCTTTTACTTGAGATTTGACTAATTTTTTTTGTTATAAGTGAACAATGTTTTTTTTTAAGGATATAAATCATTTGGCCTGGTTTTCAGATAATAGAACTTTTTCAATGGTTTCAATGGTTCAATTCCTTCTTTAACAGATAACTGTAGAACCTGATTTGTTTTAGATATGTCGTCCAATAGGATTTCTTTCGTCCCTTAATCCTATTTAAGTTAAATAAGATCAAATACTAGATATTGGTTTTTGATCTTAAGGCTGTTATCACCAAATTTTTATCAATCAAATCATGAAATTATAACCAACATTCATACACTTCTGGAAATTTCAATCACTAAATTAACGAAAACACAATTTCAGACAATATATACTTTATTTGTACAATATGAAAGAAGTATCAATGACAAAGTCATCATTCTCAGTTGTTACATTCACACAAACACAAACCCTTCTGACTCGGGTTTGACAAACGTTTCCTTAAAATGTCAGAAGGGTGATGTAACAACTGAGTCATTGAAACGTCGTCTAGTAATTAATTGCATTGCACAAATGAACTACAGTATATTTTGCAGAAAATTGTGTTTTCATTCATTTGGTGATATGTCCCACACCAATTTCAACAAAAAAGTCCTCTCCTTTCGTTTGATTTGTAAAGATCGGCTCATTCGATAAACAGTTAACAGACGGACATTATCCAAACCTGACTTTTTTTGTTCAGAGCACCTAAAAGAAATATTTCAATAGAAAAAATTGGTATCGTTATTTTTATCACATACCGTTTTTATATATTTACTTTCTAGTTATATCTGACAAAGTAAAACTGGTGAAAACCATATATATGTGTAAAAGATTCGAAAAGTTACAATCTCCTCGTGAACTTAGGTTGTTTTGAGGAGAATGCAGTTTTTATGAGAGTGTGAAAAGAGAAAGTGTGGACAAGGATATGTTAAAAGTAGTGAAGATTATAAAGATTATTATGGGTTGAGGAAGAGAATGTTGAGTGACTGGCAAACTATTACAGTTTTAGAAACAAAAATGCAGATTCTTTTGAAATGTAATAGTGATCCTTGGTTTCCAAACAAGTGCCAGGAAAGATAAAAGGTAAGCATCACACTATAGTACATAAGAAGATAAAACAAAAAGAACAATATTTCGAACAATTTGCAAAAGTTAAATACTAGGAATACCAACACTAATCGTTACAGATATATCAGTGTATATCTGCAATTAGGGTTAAGACTGAAATCTTTTTAGAATAAATAAACCAATGGTATACGTGGACATAAATAATCAAACCGCAAGTAATTTGCTGTTGTAATGTGCAGATGACTTGCACTGTGGAATTTACAAGTATAGACACACAATGGCCTGGCTGAGTACTTATGTACGGATTCATCGCAAGATTGTGCAATCAAGGCAGGGAAATTTTAGTTTAATGTATTTTTCACATTCACTTGTAATTTTGGCCCCATTTGCCTAAATATTCAAAATAAAGTGCATACCTTTCTCGTTTACTAGTTTAATCCCTTAACTTTGAACACTTTTATATTCAATACTTTTATTGATATTCATTATATACATGTATTTATGAACACTTAGTTCGAATTTAGCATCGGTTTATCTAGACCCAATTGAAAACACAAGCTAGAAGATGTTTAGCGCAGGGATTGTGAGTTGTTTACAATTTAGTCTTGTTTGGGAGTTAAATTGATTAGCATTTGATTAAATTGATAAATGGTCTGATTTTGATGAAACTGAATCATATATGGTGACACAAGTTCTTAGGAGCGATGAGTTTGAATTTGACATCTTGTTGTACACATTTTTTCGGACCAAAAATGAACACATTTTTGGTTTGGTTGTGCTTAAATAAAGAAAATAAAAAATATAATGTTTACCAACTCTGATAGTACTTAGGCTACAATATTTTTTAATGTTGCAGAGTTAGAAATAGAAAACACCTATATGCAACAAAAGTAAATAAATTGAAAATTAATAAACAAAACAAACAAAAACAACGTATTGATTGACCGGTTTTAAAGCAACTTAAAATATTTATGACTATAATGCACTAATTTTGAGTACAATTTTGTTTTTAAGGACGTGTGCACTCAGGTATTTTGTTTATTCATGTCATTTCTATACATAAAATATAGCTTTAGCAGTCTTCATAGTTCAAAACCATCAAATGTGCACTCCTCATGGTCCTTAGAACACGTTTTTGGGGAAGAGATTCAAATTCATACTTTCAAATACGTAAGTAAAGGATATTTGAAAATGTTAAAAAATAATATACAAAAGTAATATTTATTTATGAAGTAAGTATAAACCCTGATTGAGCAATATAGCAAAAATCTAATAAAATTGTCCGCTTGTTACAATTCCTACTATCCTTCCCTGTCTATGATATAACAACTATTTCTGTTAACAACAGTCGAATCGCAGTTAGTTTAGAATTGCAGGATTATTTGTAACAAAAATCTTGTCTTTAACAAAGCCCTGCACACAGGAATTCAAAGACGTCATACTAGGGGATTAGGGACGGCTTTTTTCCACCACCCTAAGAGGTCATAGATACGTTTGACGTAAGGTGTATCTTTTGATGAAAATGTGGAGGTGCACCATCTAGTTGAAATAGAATCTCCCTGTTTATATGTTACTGTAATTACTGAATATATAGTTTTCCAATATGTCTAGGTAAATATTGTCAGTAAGATATTCTGAGTAAAAAAAGAAAGGACCATACAATTTATCATAACTTAGAGTATAAATGACATTTACCTTTGGTGATCCGTTAAATAACCACTTTAAATTCTCGGATTATATTGGTTACTTCTACACTATCTAGAATTTAAAAAAAGAAAATTAAGATTCAAGTAGTATTTTCTTGTCGCTATTAGTTAAAATTGTAACAACCGTAAAGTGTAGGTTTTGAATTGCAGACATATTCTTAAAATATTCCACACCGTCGTTTGGGATATGTTCAATTATAATTTGGCATGTTTAGTTGACTTCTTTGGGCTACCCACGTGGGCAGACATATTATTTTTTCAATTTTGAAAACAGGAGGTCTACTTTGGCCGTGCTCTGTCTTTGTACATTGCCAGTTTAAAAGAAACGCTTTTGCCTTGCTGTAATGGTTAGTTTTTGATGTTTCTTCTGATATTTAATAGTATTCAAATTGAACCATTTATGAACATTTGTAATACCTATAAATACAACTCGAATTTTATTAAATATATTGCTTTATCCCGCCATTCATTTAGGTGTATAATTAATGTTATACTTCGTAATAAATGTTACTTTTTTCAACTGATTTGTTGATGGCTCGTTATAGCCTATATGTTTAGTTTCGTTAGTGGTAAAAATTGTTAGTTTTTTCACAAATTTCGTGTACATATTATTAGGTGATTTTAAAAATAATACAATAAAAATTGAGGTTTTTAGTCAAATTTTTAATAAAAATACAGGTTTTAAATATTATTCAACAGTTCGTCTACCACAAAGACCTGTCAAACCATTTCGAGATTGTACAATTTTTGTTCGATTTTCACAAAACCTAGCATAAATATTGGCTTTTATCTTGGTTGAAATGTGTAGCTAAAAAAAAATTGTAAAATCGTTAATGAAGTTTATAGTCGATTTTTGAAGAGAAAAAAAGAGAACAATTATATTTTTTAGCGTTTAACAAATTTAAAAGTGATATTATTAGTTTTGGTTTTGGCATCTGATTGTAGGTCGTTATAACCAGAAATTATATTCTCCTCTTAACAAAATACTAAATTTTGAACCATTGAAGGTCAAGATTTGTTTGATGATGCTACGACGGAATACAATGAGCACAGTTTATTTTTATCTCTTTAAATAGTATTTATCGTATATTATTCTTGGAAAAATCATCTCTATTCTCTAATTGAGCTATATTAAGATAGGTTAACTCGCAAGGAGGTCTTCGAGTTTAACAACAAAATGCTAATATTCACACTTAGTTACGTAGTGATGTTCTCTTGTTATGCATATGTCAGTCTATGTTTGTTTTAAACTAACAATGGTACTGCAAATTAGTTGAAAAAAAAACATGTTGGTCATAATTGTGGCAAATTAACGCTAACAATCGTAAAACTGATTGTATGCTTTTTTGTTATCTGTCATTAATACTGCATAGTAACCGACAATCTATAGTTAGTGGTGAAAGATGCTTTTAAAGACGTTCGAATTGAAGAAATGTTGGCAAACAGTCAGGTGGAAATACATAAGAAGAGAGATAGAGAAATAGATGTGCGATTAGTAAACGTAGTGTTGCTTAGCTTAGATAAACCAAATTGCGTTAATTTTAGTCTAAAAAGAGCTGTTACATTCGATACTCTTGTAATATTGCTTATAAATGATTTATGGGTGTCGATATAAAATGTGAGTGTGATATCTCTTATTCTGGAGATCAGGTCTGTTAGGTAACTTGGTTACTAGAGTGTCAGTTAAATTGAAAAGAGCATACAGATTATTTAAAAAAGTAAACTTAATAGTATTTTGATATGTTTCTTTTTTTCCTACAACTTGTGATGAGAATGTTATACAATTAATTCTTTAGTAAATAGTAGGATAATATGGGATAACATTGGAGGGGGGATATATTTATAAAACAAAATATAAAATCAATAGTGACACTGCAAATATATTTCGTCGAATTATTAAAGGTAGAACACAGTATGATCCTATTTAGATTTTCATATTTTACCCTTCAAACATTTGTACATAAAGTAATGAAGATAATTTTCAACGAATTACTAATACTTATAAATTCCCACTAAAAAGTTTAGGACAGTTTAGTGTTGCAAAGTCTTCTAATGCATTTTACTCATAACCTTTTAATTATGTTGCCTTCAGAATTTATAATAAATTACCGAAAGAAATTAGAGGTGAAGAGAGTAAATGTGTAACTTTTATTAAAAGACTTGGTTATATAAGCTGCCAGACATTTAATATTTATTAACATAGTAATGAAATTATTGCTGTCTAACGTGCTAAAATTTGAAACTCTTTTCCAAAAATACATTTTGTCTAATAATTATTTGTAATGTAGCTTATATTATTTAATATTGTCTGTCAATTAATTATTCAATGGGTAGGAAAGAACAATTTTGATGAACAATGAAAATTATTACAAACACCCACTAACATCAGAGTATACTTTTGTTCACCAATAGTTCATTTTTGTTTTATTTTTCTAATCTTATGTATGTTTTGTAATTATATTATATACATTTTAACAAAACTTTGGGTTCTGCGGCATTATAAATGACTGAGTTGTTTTCTCTTTAATTATTTCTATTTAATACTATTCGAAATCTAATAACAGGCAGTGCTTTAGAGGTGTTATCAATTATTTCCTCAGAATTAATTAATATGTTTAGTTAAGAATTATTTTTTATTACTTGTTCCTCTTTTTTTTCAGCTCAAATTTAATATTTTCGTGCCTTGTGTAAAGTTTAAATGATTTTTAAAAAGAGTTTTGTTCAAATAATTAAGAAAAGAATCTTCAGTTTTATTGCCAGCACTATAACAATTTTTATGATTATATAGTGCGTTCAAAAAATCATTGCACAATGAGTAGTTTTGGGTCTAACAAAATCCAAAATGGTTCACCTATAGTGAGTACAGGTTTGGGAATCCAGAGGGATCCTTGGTGGCTCTACACCTTTTTTTTATCTAGTCTTGGGCTAGATCTATTTCCCATTTCTCCTTGACCAACTCTTGTTATTTTCCGACTCTGGCTCTGATAGAGTATTGGGGGACTAAGGGTCTTTATTTTACGTCTTGCCATCCTTTCTTGATAAGGCGATGCCCCGACGAGACGTTTTTCACCTTTAAACAATACAGAAATATGTTTCTAATGAAATAAATCTAATGTATTTTTATAACGCATTTAGAAATAACAAATTTATAATTCAGTACCTTTACATGAAGTGTTCATTTTCTAAATGAAGAGTCGTTCTTCAATTTCTTTACGTAACTTAATTATCTTGGTCTTGAAGTTATTTGATAATGATGGATTGTTCAAATTATTAATATGGTTTAATCGGACATTTGTGTATATAAAAAGTAATACAGGACGTTTCGAGATTATAAATTAATTATCGTTGTCAAATAAAAATTAGATCATAAAAGAGGGAATCACCAACATAACCTGTGTTTATTTATAGTCTTTAATTGCTCAAACTCTAGTTTTAGGTTTCAGTTCTTGTCTTAAATTATAGATTTAGCTTTAGTTTCTAACATGGCTCTAGGCTACTAGTTTATATTGGTGTTTTTCTTAATTATGTTCTAGTTTTACCACTTGATAATGAGAGTTAATTAATATTCTCGAAACGACGTGTATTAGTTTACGTATACGTAAATATCCGATTAAAACATATTAATAATATTAACTATTTTACGCTCACCTTCAAGAGTTACGGTGTTATGCCAAAAAATGGGTTGTAATTGCCAGTTTAATTCGATTATTTTTGAGCAATTGAAAACTAACCCTTTATCATCTCCACTGAAAATAGAATTGTGTAACAAATCAGCAATCTCAATGGGAGAAGACTTATTGAAATGATTCAAAGACGTCTAGGCAAAGACGATATGGAAGTTCATCTTTTAGAGAGTTCATCAATTTTAATATTTTATTGAGTTGGCCTACGAATGGATAGACAATATTTCTCTGAGTTTATTATATCTTTAAACTATATCAATCCTAGAATATGTTTACGAGAAATAATTGTCAAAAATTCAAATTTTTCGGGAAGTAGAGTATTAAATAATTATTTAAAGTGAAAAATATACGACCTAGACCAAGAATCAAACGCAGGACCTCGATCTATTTCCTTTTGTTTTGTTTCTCGTGTTAATTATCATAACGACATTGACAAGATTGCCAATAACTTTTCAAAAATAATGTTTCTTTCAGACAGATACCTAGGCTTACCGCTACATGGTTTATTAAGCCAGTGTTACAAAATTTGCTTAAAAAATCCCCACACAGTATCACGATGTGAAATGACTGTTTTGAAAACATTTCATTGAACATTATTTAACAGTATCTGTGTATTTGTCTCCAGCTCGTAAAACGTTCTCAACAAAAAAGTACGTTCCTCAATGTTTAATTGAATAAGAACACTACAATGGAATAAACTGACTGTAACAGCAGAGAGTAATGTCTATGCACACTACCAACAACAAAGAAGTTCTATTACGGTGGGAACTTTTGAACGTACGGTGTATACCTAAAAGAAACGTCACTCTTGTAATTATCACAAGAGATTATTTCATTAAATTCTATCCTGCAAAACTTGCATTCTGTGTAATGTGTTAAAGTATAAGGAAAAGTGTAAGTTTTTGAAGGACCGTCTAAAATGTTTAAAATAACATTAAGTTAACAAAACTCAGAAAAATCACGTAACTGTGCTGCACAAAATTCTGTGTAGCGCAAGAAAAAATAATTATTAATCGGGAGAACTAACAAACCTGTGTAGGCTTTTATATTAGTTGTATTTTAAAAGTTATGCCATTTATCGACATATCTGCATAATGTTTCCTGCCCACCTTAAACATCCAACATTCTTTGTACCCATGGAAAACAAGTTCATCTATCATACTGCATACCTCTAAAATGACGTAACTGTGAAAATCTTTTAAATTGCACAATCTATTGACGATTAAAAATGATTAATTGAGATTAATATTAACATATTAGTTCATAAATAACGACTTTATTAAAATCAGTGTCCAGAGTAAATAGGTTAGATTAATCAATGCCACTGTGCTCTTCTGGCAGTCGACAATTAATCATTCACACTTCAAATACGTCGTTTTCTTAAGAACATTAATTATTTCCAGTGAAACCTATCATTTCAATCACGTCTGCCATTTATAATATAACACGAATGATCAGTCTTTTTTCTTAAACTGTCACCTCGAATTACTTT
The DNA here is from genome assembly GCA_963513935.1 of Aphrophora alni. NCBI lineage: Eukaryota > Metazoa > Arthropoda > Insecta > Hemiptera > Aphrophoridae > Aphrophora > Aphrophora alni. The sequence goes on along the minus strand of OY740767.1, from coordinate 104,290,494 downwards.
ATGGTGTAAAGATAAAAATTAGTCTTCATAAAAAGCTAAAAAGCGTATGAAGTGATGCTTATCTTTACTATCACAAACGGATGATTTATTAAAATTGTAAAAATCAGTGCTAATAGTGTCTGATTCATTTACACTTTTTTTTAATACCACAGATAAATGCATTTATATTTTTTTCACGTCTAATTTCAAGAATTAACAGTGCACAGAAGGCTATTATGATGAAAATAATTCACGCAGTTGTCTGGAAACCAATTTTTTATCGACATCTAAAAACAAAACGATATAATAGGGGAAATTTTTGTTTGCAAATATCCAAACTATAAGTTGTAAGAAAGATAAATTTTAAAATGTCAATATTACCAAATGGTATTTATATGTAAAGGAGGGGAAATGCTACAGTAGTTGAAAACAAGCAATCGTAGTAATGATTTTATGATTGACGAGTTTTATTGGAGTTTATTAAAAATTTGCCGCTGCATCCATGAGTCTGAAATTAAAATTAAGTTTAAAATTAATATGATCTTAAGTGTGTAAAAGCGATTTTCAGGTATCGTATCATGAAACACCACATCTTTTCTGCTGTTTTAATCCTGTGATAATGTTACTGGTAACTTAAAAGGAATCCTAGTTGGGTGTACACTTTTCTTCATTTAGTTTTGGTTAGGTCTTGGTTAGATCGCCATTTTTCATCTTTCCTAGCAGGTCTGTTTTGATCCCGACTCAAATCTTGTTTTCTCCCGACTCTAATCTTTTCTTTATTAATATTTCTCCCAATCCTGACCCGATTCTTCGAATACTTAGAGTTTTATTTTTATTGTATTCTTTTATTTTAAAGGCGATGGTGACTGAGAGGTTTTTTTCTTTTAAACCACAAGGAAAATAACTTAAAACGATCCAAAAAGGGAAATTAATTGTTATATTTAATTTTTATGGGATTTTTGTAGATACTGTTTCCTCAAAGGGGCACTTATAGTGTAAGGTTTATAATTTTTCCTATTTAATTTATTCTCTCTTGACCAACTCTCGTTCTCATGTGAATCTGACACTATTAGAGTTTTCACCATAAAAAAATGAAAGCTATCGTACCAATTAAATCACTTGTTACTCAATCTCACCGAGTTTGTAAACTGAAGATGGCGAAGTCGTCATCGATTCTTAGTCCATTTTTATTAAAAGCTTCGTGTTGATTTACTGTGATTTATGTTGCCCAACACATTATGTTCGTCACAAGGTAGAACCAGAACGTGAGATGAATGTGGGCTCTGTAATCACAGTGATTGCGTGGGGGGGGGGGCTGGGGTCTTGGCTCCACCACTGTTGGCGAAAGGTGTAATTTTCTTTCCATCCTTTATTATTTTATTATAAAGTATCCGAGGAAATAATTGGGCCAGATTATACGTTGCCTCTTGTTGAAAGGTAGGGGACCCCACGCTAGCAGCTGTGTTGCTTCTGACAGGCCTAAATAGGCCCTGTTTGACAAGCGACAAGCTAGCCACCACAACCGCACTGATCTCTGGGGTTAGAGGCCAATTATTGTACACGCCTCTCCCTTCATGTCACTATTAATTACAGGCTTCGATGTTCACTTCTCACCTTACCCCTCCAAAACTGTCAAAATACGTTTGTTATGACATGAAAGTAGATTGCAAAGTAAATTAGTAATAAAAATTATGACATAATTTTTATAATAATTTCACAGGTGTTTCAGATCTATATAAATTAAACTGTGTAAAACATTGCACTAACCTTTTCTCACACCGACTCACAATCTAAATACTAACCAAACAAAACAGAAATATCAATTCGGTAGTTGTCTGTAAAAAGTGTAAATCAATCATGCACGTAGACATTGTAATTTATTTTAACAATATTATTTGTATTTTTAATAAGGTCTAAACTGGCTTCTCTTGTATCATAAACATATCTTAAGCATAAATGTATTAAATACAATTTTACAAATTGGTTTATGGATGAATAATTTTTGCATTTCATAAATATTTTACCGAAATTGGTAAAGGCGATTTAGAGAAATTACGTCACCAACTCGAGGGCCGATTTCTGTATTTTTACCAGTATCTCAAGAGCCGGTATTTTTTTGGAGAGATGGCGAACAACACACATTGTGTTTGGGTAGTTAGGTTTTTCTTTTTAATTTTGAGTTAAACTCAAAAGTTTAATCTAAAAAAAGTTAAACAGATATTTGAGACATCAAAATAAAAATTTCCACATTTACTCTTACCAGTTGTTTGACCCGTCACATAACTCTCTCTATACTGTGTAGACCTATATGACAAAGTAATTAACAAGACTATTTTATAAAATATTATATATTCGCTCTGGCTTTTTTTTTCTCAGCATATCGATAACTTAATATTTCGTTTGGAAATCATAATTTCAACAATACCCTTAAGTTTAATTTTAATAAAGAAGTATTTAGTTTAAGTATTAATTTCTAAAGTATTATACTGTATTAAACAAATTTCCCAATAAATATATTTAATTATATACAAGAAAGACGTACGGTATTTTGTAGAATAACTTTCTAAACCATTATGTCGGGTTCTCGTGAAATCCTAAACATCGTAATATATATTTAGATGGGTGAGTTACTAACAGACCCATAGGTTTGATCACTCATATTGCAATTTGAGTTGTGTTCAGTTACTTTTTATAACTTAATGTATGTCCTCCAAATAGTTAAGTAAGTGTAACTCGGGTAAGTACTGGTTACAAAGAGTGGTTATTGGTCTAAGGGGATAAGCTAATTAAGACCTCAAAGTAGATGGGAGAGTACGTTATCAGTAGTTAACACCCTATTTTGGTATTATATTCTGGTAGGTATTACCATCCCGGTATTATATTATTTAGTTTGACCCCAAGTAACCATAAGGCCTTGGAAATTGGTACTTTAAGTAAAATTTTAACCAATCAAAATATTTAGTGATTGGTGGGATCATTGAAAATACTAATAATATTTTTAACGACTTAAAGTTTGTAAGTTCACGAAATCGTGTTTGACATCTGGGTGTGGGTGAGGGTTCCAATTTATGAATATTTTTTGAAATACTATGAAGAAGGAACACATTGGAATTCTGTACTATGTAATAGTCCTACAGTCTGAAATTAGAAGTAATCTAAAATTATTATACTTAGTGGTTCACATATTAATGTTTAATAAATGTCATGGTAGTTCAATAAACGGTGTACCAATATTGTACAAACTTTCTCACCCATTCAAAATCAGTTAAAACTATTTGTGTACCATGTCAGTTTGGTAGTTGCCAGTAAAAGTAAAAATGAACAATGAAATCCGTCATTGAAAAAAAAAAAAAAAAAAAAAACGAATGTAAATAAATAGGGCCTAAACTTGCGCCTTAAACATATTTTCAGCGTAAATATATGTTGCGTATATAATTAATGTAAATAGAAGATATGAGAAAAGAAAAAAAATGTAAGATTTAAGATAGTCTCAAAAAACGCATGCCATTGTTCTATTACACAAAAAATTTGAAGCTTTTGGCAGGAAAACAGTTCTAACAAACCAAATTATTGCTTCTAATTTTACATATTATCTGTTTGATAAAAATTTATTTTATCTATTTGAAAATATTGAGTAGTCTGGTACAAAATGAAATAGGATCAGTTCTGAATTCACATAAATAAACGGCGAACTACGCATATAGGTACTGAAAACAAAATGTTTATTTAGGCGAAGCTTTAATGCATTTTCTAATTGCATCTTAGTCAATAGCTCTCTGTTAACGTTGTTGTTTGATTAGTTCTTGTTAAATCGACAGGTTTAACAACAAAACACTACACGTTACTAAAACAGGGCGCCAGACTCTACTGGGCGGCATCTTAGAAAGGAGGATTTCAGGCTTGAATTTCAAACAACTGTCTTTATGAGCACATACAGACATCTTCGCCCTATTGTACACAAGGAGCTTTGGCTTTGGTTATTTGCTTTCCTATGTTGTATCCTGTTTTTCATTTCCTAATCCGATGTTTACTATTTGTGGAATCTCTGATATCATCGAATTTAACTTAGTGTCTGTCATGAAACAGAGGAAACTCCATAATTAATAAAGAGAATGAAAAGAGTAGACTATCAATTGAAACAGAAATCTAAAATCAATTTACATGAGATAACTATGAATATATGGTGTTAAACAAATCTTAACATATTTAAACAGAGTTAAGCAGAGTGCTCGCCAGCACAAAATTTAGTTAAAATTTGAGGCCAATAGATTAATTAAAAAGAAACAATCGAAATGATTATTAACTTCTTCGAATTCAAATATGATTATCACTAGTACGGTATACAATTTCGAATTTTTGTGTTACCTGGTTTTGTAATACTGGTCGATATGAGACGCCATATTTTTGTTTTTATACACAGAATTGAAGAAAAGGATTAACCCCTTTGATGCAATTTTCACGTCATTGAACAATTTCCTTTTGATGAACATGAACTTCGAACAATTTCCACTCACGGATTTAAATTTTTAGAAACTTTTTATCTTTATATTTTTACTGAGCGAACCTTCTGCCTCATTTAAGACTCTGCGAAGTATCGCTCAAAGTTAGATTTTAGAAAGTTTTCTGCAGAGATAGAAGTGAGAGAGATAGAGAAAGATTGACCTTGAACTTTACAGATAACATTCTTAATTAAGCCTAGTACAGATAACAAATCTGTTTCTACAAACTAGATTCCTTGATGAAGACTATTATGTTTTACTATTTCCTTGTTATACATGAACATAACAATTTCATAATTGTCTTTTAAGGATTCAATAATCGTATTCGTGCTAAAATGCGGCTTTGTGCATCAATTTTCTGAAAATCGATTAAATTTCTTACTTCAGTGCCTGAAGCAATAATATAGATGATATTAACTTTATTAAAGATGTGTAGTGTCAAATTAGATCGGATATGCCTTTACTGATTAGGAATTAATTCTTATTATTAGAATGTAGATGTGGAAGTTTAACAGTAACGTAGTTATGGAGCTGGCTTGTAGGAAGATTCAAAGTGTATAGGAAAAACTAGGCTGAAGCGAGAGACAAAAACCTAACAAGAAGACTGGCGAAGGACGACGATTAGACTATATGACGACTCCTCAGGTATACAGAGGAAATCTATTGTTGATATGCGAACTAAGATTATACCTGTTGGCAACTTAAGGGAATATATTACCTGTGACAGAAGTTAGAAGAATTTGTCATGAAGTCATTTCTTAAGAGCGTCAGCGCTAATAATGAGGATGTTGGACGAGTTTGGAGGTGTAGGACAATTTTATGTTTAGGCTACTTCTACAGCATGGATACTTGTCGAAGTTTCCAAAGGCCAAGTGATATAAGTACTTCTATAGTATTGAAATAGAAAACTGTGTATAGATCCCAAGTTGTTAAACTTGTAACATAGACTACTATTGGCGTATAAAATATATTGATGGAAAAATTAATACAACTGTAATACTGATGTGTACAACAAGATAACAAATGAATTCGTATCAAAGGATCACGTTTAAATCTTGAAACTTTAGTTCCTTTATTAGTTAAATAATTAATTCAGTAGTTAGATTAACATGGTTTATATCAACAGATGAATCCTTGTTACTTGTTTTATTACTAAGGAATGTAAGTTACTAAAGAAAAATTTTATTATGTCTGAAACAAGTTACTTTGAAAATAAAAAGATTATGAAAACTACCGATTGTATTAAATGTTTAAAACTAAATATGGTAAAATAAAATATTTTTTTAAATTTAATAGATTTATTTACATTTCTATATAATATTAACAATAATTTCTAATCTTAAGATTGTAGATCTATAATTTTAATTTTTTTAAACTACTACTTTTATTAGGTATAAATTGATATAAGTTTTAATCTATTGGTATTTATACTAATACATATTATATCCTTGAAATATTTATATCAAAACAACAATAAATAAGATCGACAGATTATTTTATTTTAACTGTTACTGTTAAGAACATTAAACTTTATCGATTGACACATGAAAACCATTATTCGAGACAAAAAATATTTACGCTTCCATGAGGAACCAGATTTACAGAGATTGATTCATGTTTTATGTAGTACCTTTTGTTGTATGTCTAGATTGGAACGACAGAGTGAATGACCAGGAGGTCAGACAGTGTGTTTTGAATGCGAAATTTCCTCATAAATATTCCCTCACTGGCAGTTATAAATTACCTGTTTTTATATTTTCAAATCGCTTAAGTTACTTTAGCGAAAAATAACTTCCATCGATAAATTTTGATTTTTAATCAGTTACTTTCCATAATTTTCGATGATTGATGAAAATAGAGTAGTTTGTAACCTTTAACTCAAAATGTGTGATTGATAAACTGAAAAGGAACTCATTTTTTCTACGGGATTATCACATGATTAAATTGAAAGCAATGATATTATTTTAAACCGTATTCAACGTCAACAGATTCTATGTTTAATTAAATATCTGATTACATATAAAACTAATAATTTTATAAGACATAAATTCAAATATTGTATAATTTAACACTTAGTCTTCTTTTAACAACCGATTTCGAAAGCGTTTATAGTTTCCATTTAAGGTTTATGAGGAATTCATTACAAACTAAAATGTTTATGTTTATGTTTAAACCTATGAAATTAGTAGTTAAGAAAACAAAATAGTTAAACTACTATTTAAAGTGAATGACGTATTTATAAACTATTATTATTAAAAACCAATATTTACGTCTATTAATATTATTGTTATAATAATAAATAATGATAAAATAATAATAATTATGTTATTTAACTCACACTTTGTAATAAATTTATTTTAAGATAATATTCATCCCTCTAAATTAATTAAATTAATTTTTATTTTCTATTAAAATTAGCATTTTTTGCAATTAATTTCCGTGAGTTTATGAATAATCATTTTTAACAGAAAAAACAACAGTTCATATAGGAAATTCAATAACCAATTACGTTGTCTTAAAAAATAAATTGATAAATAAAAAAGAATAATAACTTTGAACTACTAAGATTTTATACCACACCTTATATGTAAACTAAGCACCTCTTTACACGTTCAGTGATACTGCAGCCGGATACATAAATAAAAAGCATACACGAAAACACTGTAAAGAAAAAAATGATCAAAAAAACATTTTTTAAATCCTACAGGTATCAGTATTTAACCTAGAAATGTCATCAAACTGTAAAAACATCCTGGTAACTAATACTTTCTAAACACTGATAGTGTGTTGTGTGTCAACAACATAGTAAATAAAATAATGCCAACCTTAAAGAGAATACGTTTTCACTTATAAAAATAAATGAGATCAATTCACCAAGGTGTTTATAACAAAGTCATTGTTCTTGTCCTTACTGATGATTCGACATCTTCAAGATGTACGGAAGTGTGGACAGGCGACCGTATTTTGCTGTTAATGGTATGTATTTTGTTTAATCAATAAAAACAAACACTCGTGTACGCTGACATGACAAAGGTCGAGAATTTTGTGCGTGTATGTTATTGTTGTTATAATATATACAGACCCCAAGCTGCAAAAATGAGCTATTCAAGTTTTATTTATAACAAATAGATAATAAAGAGCTATCAAAAAAAGTTACAAATCTTGCCAAATATTAACATATTTGAAAACAAAAACATTTCTGACACCACACATTTCAACCTTATTTAGGATTTAAGGTTATTTACAATAAATTGCACCGACGAAGTTAGTTGTTCCTACAAATACATTTTTGTGAATTTTGAAATTTAATATTTTAGTTTTCTAGTTATTAGATCTTACCAACGATTCGTAAAATCTAAAGTATATATTAAATTTGATATAGTAACATTGGAAAAAAATTGTGATCTCTACAACATTTACTAACATAGACCTATATACATTTATAAACACATACATACATTTATTTATACGCACAAGACGTGTGAAATATTCAACCTTAAATAAATCATGAAAGTAATAAGTGTATTTTCTGGTTTGAGTTTTAACAGAGTGATGATGAAGAAAGGATCCTATATATGTATTTTTGTCAAACCTACAAACTATTATGTACATTTAAACCACATAATAGATCGTCCAAATCTTTAATATATTATTTTATTTTTTCAGTGTTGTGACAAAAATGTGCGTTTCTCTTTTCTGGGAAAGAACATTTTTTTAAAAATTTATACTGCAGTCTTTTTGGACAATCGTTTTTTTCTTCACACAATGTGACTAGCGTCCAGGAGAAGATTCAGGTAATTTTTATTAACACTTTCTAATGGTAAGCCTCTTAAAAATCGTCCAATGATTTAATATTTTATAGTTTCATCTTCTATAGCGCTGTTAAATATTCCGTGTCTACTTTGGGAACAAACATTGATTTTAATTCAAAATTGTGTATTGCAAAAGTTTGATAGTTTGGCAATTCCATTTCCTTTTATTTCCTATAATCCTATATAGAAGAATATCCTATGGAAGTTGTATTTTTCTACCAAACGTTAGAATGCAAACTTTTTTATGGCAAACCAAGTAAAAATCGAGCAATCTTCAAGAGTTCACACTTTCTTTTTTTTATGCTTTGGTGAAAAAATTCTGGGGCTTTATCTTCAAAAACGAAAAACTGCAATCGTCTGGAATTTTAGTTCTTTTTTTCCTTCGTACAGTGAGTGGCAATCAGGAGATGTTCCTGTGCAAACTTATAATAAATTATGCTTTTAAATTACACTACACAATACTACCAATAATATATTTTGTATGTATTTGTAAAAAACAACGAACAAATGAATAAACGTAATAGAACACTTTGTTTGTTTGTTCGGAAACTTTCTAATTAAAGTAAACCGAAGTCCTAGATAAACTACGTAATAAAATGATAAGACAATGAAATTTAGTAGCATGTCAAAGTATTGCTTTGTCGGTGTATTGGTGAGGATGATTGAAGCTTGCCAAAGATTTGGACTTCGGTATTGTTAGGTGGACATGTTTACAGCCGCTGTCACTTGATGTCAAGGTTAGCTTCGGTGGTTGCCTTCTGGCCTGCGCCTTGCTACTGTTTTCGCCATCTTCTTCTCTATCCGTTATTCATGAGCTCGTCTGAAGCGAGCCCGCCCTGACCTTTCAACATACAAACGCACCGCTTCGGTCTCCTGCGTGTCTTGTTCTGTCTTTTGTAATGCATGGTCATATGAAGTAAAGTAATTTGTATCATAGTTTTTATACAACTTTGTTGCGACTAGATTCGGTATTATTTGGAACGTTATCGCATCGAGATTATAAGTTTTTATTTAATACTGAAACAAAAAGATTGTTCTATTTTAATTTGGAAACGTTGTTTCTTTATGAAGATGAATTCCAGGATATAATATATTGTTGAGTATGTCTTATAGACGGGAATCCCCCGAAATGATGTGGAAATACTCACAAATGATGGGAATTTGTAATCAATTTCATGATTACTTTGTAACAACTATTTGTATTTTGTTATATATTGCATTATTTCTTAAATGCACATTTCTCGTCAAATTGTTAATTTGTCAGGTATACAACTAACTGATTTTTGTAAAATCATCTTTTTGTAAAGACAGTTCATTTTTTTTGGTTATATTCTTAAGTATTATTTCGATTTTTATCGATTGTTTCTTTAATTGTGTTATTACTTTTTTATATTTGAATTAATCAGACTTCAGGGCCTCAATCATAGAGGTGTGGCAATACCGAGGTAATATTTATTCTTGTAAGTCTTGGGTTTTGTAGCTCTCTCTTTTTTCTACACCTATGACAAACTATTGTTCTTTTTTGATTTTGATTCTTTTAGAGTATGTAAAAGCTAGATGTCTCTATTTTATTCTCATTTCTTCTATTTATTAAGGCGATGATAAGTGAGAGATTTTTCGCCTTTAAAAAAGAAATAATAAAGTGTTTTTTTTTTCGATTTTAATTTTAGTTTATTTCGTTGATTGAATATTTTGTATCGTAGTTTTGTCTTGGTCTTCTTTTTGTGTGAGATGAATTTGTGAATTGATTTTTAGTTGTAAAATCTTTAAGTTTAAGAAGCTTTCAAATAATGTGTTATTTTACAGTATTTTAGGTGTAAGATTTACATATTTAATTTGTGTAACATTTCGTTTTAAGAAGCTCATTTTGTTTTGTCAATATGGTAATTTACTTTTAATACTATTTCATTTAAATTATGACCTGAATTTCAGCGACAGAACAGTTCCAATTATCATTGTATATTAAGGATATAAAGTGACGGTTATTCATTTTAAAGCCCCAAAAAACCACTTATTTTCTGCATTTACCAGTTGGTACACATCATTTAATCTGTTAGTTTTTAAGATTGGTTAATTAAGGTTTAAACCTACTAAAATGATTCTTTAAATAACAGAGGCTAATTACAATTTTTGATAAAATATTAATAAGCAATATTTGGTTTTATGTATTGTATTCAAAATAAAAACTGTTTTCAACTTTGGAAAAGTAGAACACATAAGAGAAGGAACGAGGTAGATTACCATGGCAAGGATAATGAAGTGTAGACAACGACAAGAGAGCACGGCATCATCTCTACTTCTACCATAAATCCAACGGTCTGTCTCGATCAATTCATGATTGCTAAGCACGACAACGGAGTTACGGCGTACCCCCCGCAAATATCACACGAGTCGCATACTTTATACCGTCTAAATAATAAATTCTAAGGAATATTTCAGGCTACTGCGCATGATATTGTGAGTCGAATACCGAATTATACTTCGAGATGGCTTTATCAGACAGATAAAGAAACTGCTGGTAAGATTAAAAGAGACATTGATATATATGTCAAATCAAAGCTGTGCTCACACACTGATCAAGGTATTTGTGTTATTCATAAATCACTTCAGTTTGAATGGCTACTACAGTCGCGGTACATACAAAGTTGCGATTAGCTGTAGGTTGCGACGTAGACCTCCATAATATGTACATTCACACACATACATATCTAATTTATAAAAATGGAAAAACAAATTGAGATCACGTACTTGTATTAACAGAGTATCCTACAGAGTATCGTACAGTCTATGCCATAATTCTACACTTTTACAAGAAGTTATAACACTTGCACTGTGTGACATTTGTCCGGAGGGGGAACATAGGTGACACTTGGATATAATAGCGACCCTTCTTAGAAATGATAAACCCATTATCCTATTTTTAAAACATTTGGAATTATCAAAATTTAAAAATAATGACAATTTATTGAAAATTATAGAAGACCTTCTTCGTTAGGGGGCTTGCCTTTTCTTAAGTGCAAGTATTCTATCCTCTTTACCAAAAAACTTGGTCCTTCTTTAGTTGTAAAGTAAGAGATATTGTAATGTGTTATTTTTGTCATAATCGTACTCTACATATAACCTGATTTCAATGTCTAGTCAGGTCTATTTTTAATGTAAGTTAAATATATTGTGATATATGTTTTTATATATTTAATTGTCACAATTTCTAATATTTCAAATGCTAAACAATCTAAATAGAAAAAAAATACAATAATTTTGTTTACAGTATGTTCTTTTTTAAAAAAATACTAGTTAAGTCAGTTAACTCCTTCGTCATTTTCACTAATACAAATAGCACAGTTAAACAATTATATTATTTTGTATAGCTCTCGTATTTAGGAATTACTTAATCATAAATTTATTTTAGAAACAACTACACAGACACTAACCAATCATTTTAAAGTTTCCAACACTATATAATAGAGGGATATTATTTATAAAAAATTGATGAGAAGTGATGTAACTGGAGAGTTCATTTTTTTCTTTGTGTACATACAATTGAGTGGGAAACCGAAACAATGATCATTATCGGATTGGAACTTCGCTAGAAGAGTGTCAGATTTTGCTATTTTTTTAGGTTTTCCACTCAGTTGCATATATAAAAAGAAAAAAAATCAACTTCTCATTTACATCAAGTTTATATTCTAATTTCCCTCTACTAATAGTGTTCGACTAAAACCTTAATGAGTTTTAGACACCACAACTGATGGTCCTATGTAGATTCCAAAACCAATTAAAAAGACGTTATTGTAGTATTCTATCCATTCAACAACATTATATCTTTATGCTACGAATTAATTGTATACAATTACGCTTCGAATAGAATACACACTACTCAACATTAAGTTTAGGAAGGCAATCGATCCCTTACGATTTCAATGGAGTCAAAAGCTCTTCAGACATTACAACGAAATACAGAACAAGATGATGTCAGACATGAGAGTAAAGGAAACTTTAAGTGGTCGTGCTAAGCAGTGCACTTGAAGAAGAAATAATACAAAAAGCGAAACCAGAAACACACAAGAAGTCAAATATAAACTCTTTGAAATCTCATTGGAAAAGAAGCCTAACAATATACTGCTTTTAAAGCATTATAAAATGTGAGGAATGAGTCTGCATTTCAATAGAAAACAGTTGCCGATGGAATGGCTTGTCATAAATCAAGCGCTTGATGGACGTCTGATTAAGATTACTTGGGCTTTGATCAAGGGTTGTGCCAATTATGCAGGCGGTATCTCTTTTACTAAAAGAACATCGTCATCGCCGGGTAAAAAACTCCATATTAAGAGTGGAGAGGAATGAATGAAAATTCGCGAAGCTTCGACTTTTTTTTTCATTCTTTGCTGTGTGTGTGTGTGTTTTTTCGGTGGACATAACGTTATTCAATTGTCAGTAGTATAGTGACGAACTAGAAGTTGTCTTGGTCGAAGAATGCCGACAAGGCACCCATCCAGATAGCATTGATGAAGAGGAAAAACAAGGTGTGTTGCACAGAATACTTGAGTACTGCAACATGTTCCATCAATCAAGGATAGGTTATTTCAGTTCAATCGTTTTTAAAGTATTGTTATTGCAATCTTTTATTTTAAATTTTATTTTAAATGTGTACATAAACATATATATATATCACAACATATTATTCTAGTCTCCGGTAATTTCATAGTCTTCACGTATACTTGGTAAAAGCCATAATTATCTCAAACAAATTAGAGGTTAGAGTTAAGTTTCCGATGAAGATATCCATTTAGTAAGGGAAAAAGAATGACAATTTTCCAGTTAGAGCATTAGGTATACATAGTATACATACAATTGATGTTTTGTTGTTGTTTTTCGGGTTGTTTAAATGCATAATAACCTCTGTGTAACCATTCACTTATTTATATATAAATAATAATAATAATACAGAAAATTTAAAAAAATGAATAGCATCAGGGTCAGAATAGAACAAGGGTTTCGTCAAGAGAAACCTAATAGAAATATGAAGGTGGGATGTAACCCACTACTACATGAAAATAATGTAGATCCAGCTAGGTCATTTAGAATTGATCAAAATTGAAAATTTACAATCTATTTATGTATGAAAATATCTAGTTTTCATATTAAATGCTTGATACATACTGCAAGCAAATATAGATTGTTATAGAGATGATTAAATTAGTGTATTTTCTACTTAAAAGATTATTATAATAGGCGTACAAACAAATGACCTGGGGCGTGTGTTTGCCATGGTGAGAAATTTGAGTTCGAGTTTCTAAATTCTGATTGACTTCTAGGGTTATTGTAGTTTCCGACCCTCATTGTTGGTTATTAGTCTTTTAAAAAAATGCGAATATTTTATAATATGTTGCATAACAATAGTATAACGTTTTTAAAAATTTTATATTTAAGTAGCTCCTTGTGTGTGGGAGGGAAGGAAAAAGCTATTGAGTAGAAAATCCGTGTTCTTACTTCACACACTTAGAATAAAGTAAATAAGAACTAAAAGGCGCTTCTGTAGTATTTGATTAGCTTCCTTTGCTAACAGGACCTGAACAAACAATATGTTATTCTAAGAAATTCCACTCTTCCTTTTGTTATGAATTATAATTCTTTAAACATTCAAAGTTTTTCTTGTTTTTAAATAAAATATTTAAAAAGATTCATTATATATTTATGTGTTTATGACGTACTATAAAATCTTTATTTAAAAGCATAAATAAAGCCAATCTTTAGAATTATAAACATGAATTAGTGAGAAACTAAAAATATAGAGTTCGATAAGTTACTATCTTTTATCACTTCACATCTTCGCCCTCTTGCGTGTGATTCCGAAAATCATCAATGGAGATTTGAGTATATACGTATATTTAGAGTTCTGATATAATATTAATTTGTTTTGATATATTGGCCACCTTGATATAAATATACAGAACAACAATCTGTATAAATTAGGTTAATATGAACTCATGAAGGATATCGAAAAAAGGAAATTATCGAAAATCTGTGTCAGACAGCCACTATTTTGTAATATGTTGGGTTACAATAAACGCATTTAATGAAAAGTAAAATATCCCTACTAACGCAGATATTTATATTCCAGTTTTTATTTAAATACAAAAATAGTCTCACATGTTTTATAAACATTGTCTTTAGGCATTAGAAATACGGATTATACAAGTGAACATGAGAAATTGTGAAACGTTGTAGGCCAGGTTAAAAAATAACTTATCATGGCAAAAACAGTTTTGTAATTTGAAAATAGGACGAACCAAAATTGGAAAATCAAAACATTCTTCAAACCGAGGCTATATACCACATGAAAAATCGGCCTTCACACAAATTGTCTAATATTCTTCTTGTATAACTTAAATAAGGTTTTACAACTTTTAAAAGATATTCTAATAAGGAACGGTGTTTATTAGAGAGTTTTGAGCCTTGGAAAGGTATAATTTGAAGCCAAGCTTTTTGGAATGATATATAACTAATATTAAATATGATTTTATTTATTAACACATGCTATTTTTAATGTGTGTTGTTTATTTTGTGAGTCGTTTTGGTCTCAACATTAAATAAAATCTAATATTAAATTTCTGTGATAATACAATGAAAGGTGATTACTTCATTACTGATGCCTTCATCTGATTATTTTCTATGTGTAGAATTTAAGAAATGTATTTTGTTTTTCTATAACTCTACTCTAAAAATAGGTAGGCCGCCAGAAAAAGAGTCACGTTTTCACACCTTTATTTTTTATGTCAAACATACACGAAACATAACAAATATAAGTAGATTAGTACCATTGTTTAAGTTTTGCTCAGGATAGGTTTCCATTCAACTCTTCACCTGTAACAAAAGGTCAAATAAATAATTTAATCAAAAAATTTTCGGTTTTTACTACGTTTTTATTAGTTCGGTTTCAGTCATATCTGTCTGTCTGTCTGGGTGGAATTTTGCAATCGAGTTTAAACTAACTTCGCGATAAGCTAGAGACCTGAAATTTTGAACATAGGTCGGAATTGGATGACAATACAATATTCAGTTGGTTTCTTGTCTCTAAATTTGTTTTAACAATAGTTGTTTAAACAAATAAAAATTGGCCAATGAGATATAGACTTGAAATTTTAAACATGGGTCGAGGATGGATAACACTTCAATATTCACTCTGTTTCTTGTCTGCAAGATTGTTTAAACAATATTTGATGAGATCAGCGTCTGCTTTGCGCGCTTTGCATATTCTGCAGTGTAGTATACAGCATCAGCACTGTCGTTTCTGCTCTCTCGCGTTGCTGTAACAGCAGAACTTCGGTTTCAAATATGTTCGTGTATAACAGTAGAACTTGTGTTTCAAGTGTGTACATTTACCTGTATGAGCATTTCGCGTTACGCCCCCTAGTTTAAAGTCTAATTGCATTTTCCAGGGGAAACATCCCGTTTCACGTGCGTTTGGTGATAGTGAATAGTGCGCTGGGTTTTCGCCGTCAGATATGCATTCAATAGTGTGCTAAGCGTATATGTGAATATTACATTTCCGACAATCGTTACAACGGTTAAAGAGACGGAAGCACCGATTAGAGAAGAAGAATCAAACACGGCAAGTTGGGCTATAACAGGAATCTGAAGCATATAGGCTAAGTTGGCAAGATTAGCCAAACGCCGTAAGCGAGCTACAGAACGTCCCGAAAAATAGCGCAAGATCGAACTTGAAAATGATAAGAAACGAAAGGCTCTAGCGAGGTCGCGTAAAACGGGGGACGCAAATTCTTCTCGACTTGCCGATGACGTGCATAGACATGCTCAAGCAAGAGCAAACGAGTCTCCGGAAGCCCTTGTTGTTCGGCTTGCTCGCGATGCACGCCGCCATTCTGAAAAAACAAACGTGCGAAACTCCCGAGACGCAAACCGCTCGCCTAGTTAACGATGTACGCCGCCATTCTGAAAAAAATAATTTGCGAGACTCCTAAAGCGCATACCACATGCCTAGCTAGTGACTGTCAGAGTCTCATCAATATATACAAAACCGATTGAAATATTTCACCCGGACATAAGACTAAAAAACAGAAAATAATAAATCAAATAATTTTTTTTTAACATACCATGTTTTTAAAACGGAGTGAAAAGTATAAAATAATTTTTCATGACCCTTCTACAATTTTGAGGGAGGATTGTTAGTGGCTATGGATATATTTGGAATACTTGGAGAGAAAAACGTGGGGCGCAACCCTTAAATAAAAGTAGATAATCCGGATGAATTCGCAGCTAATTTCAGTGAATCGGAAATGAGATTCACTGTAATTTAATTTATTTACTCCTCTTTAACTATCATAGATTGCCTGCGCCCCGCGTTTTAATCTTCAAGTATTACAAATATATCCATAGCCAATAACAATCCTCCCTAAAAATTGCAGAAGGGTCATGAAAAATTATTTTATACTTTTTAGTCCGTTTTAAAAACGTGGTATGTTAATTTTTTTTTCCTATAACAATGTAGGCCTATTAACCATAAAACTGTCAACGAAAATTAAACAGTTAATTGAAAACAATTTATTCGCTCATAGATTATGTTAGTCGGTATCGATTGAAGTTTCTCTCTGTTATTTATATCTTTAAATAAATAAAGATAACTCTTATAATACATTTTACTTAGTGTCAGCTGTGTTACTTAGCCTACATTGGTACCGAGTCATATGTTAAGGTTAACTACACGTACAACATCGTGATCAAAGGTTTATTAAAACATTGAAAGTTATAAAGTTCAGACTTTGTATCAGCCTAATGAGACATGTTTTCAATTATGTCTTCACCTTCTGCAAACGTGATCTATCCATTATACGAGTATATTCCAACTGATAAGAAGCAAATCATATTCAAGTTTGACCCACATTAGGAGTCAAATAAGGTTTATGGAAGGAGAGATTTTTCTTGACGTGAGATGAATTTAAATGATCTTAAAGACGATATTTGAATGAGAGATGTCACCTTACAGTGACTAAAGCAAACTGTGTTTTCTAGATTAGAATACATATATTTCTTGATAAACGCACTTCGGTTCTTCGAATTGCAACGATCACCAGAGACACAATGGGGGTGCAATGTTATTATTATTTGGGTTATGAACATGAGGCCAGAATCACTGAACCTAAACCGTCAATGCTTCTCTGTACCCCACGAACGGCTGACAACGACCTGCACTCACGGTGAAAGGAATTTACAAGGGTTGGAAGGGTCGCCCGCCTAAGCCATATGGAACTGCACTCACGGTCAAAAATCGGTCTTATTATTATAGTACTTTAACAGGGTAACTTTTTATCATTTTTCCTGTAGTCAGGTCAGGTTAGGTAGGTTCATATATATATATATATATATATATACTCATATTTCCCCCCTTCACTTAGATCGGTTCTAGTCAATCCAAATTTATCTATAGTCTTATTTTAAAAATGTCTGGGACTGGCGAACCTTTAGTACGAAGTATGCTTGTCTCGAAAGTGACCGTGAGTGCAGTTCCGTAGTTGGATAAGGACCAGGGACTGACCGTGAGTGTAGTTCCAGCCCTCCCCCACGAACCATTACCTCAAACTCGCCTTTTTAACGAAGGGTAGAATGTCTCAAAGACCCTTCTTTCGTAACCTTTATCTAGGCCTAAACTCTGCTGTCTCAGAAATGTCAGGGCATCGTACAGAGATTTCACATTCTCCCACGATTTGGCACCTTTTTTGACAGCGAAGTTTATCCATCAACCCCATGAGATGAAGATGCTTTTTATGATAGTTTTCCCAGTCAGAAGAAGTCCAAACACCAATTTCTTTTCTAGCCTGCCGAGACCCGCCCGTTCATTGCTGATAAATTTATCCTGGCGGTCAACAAATCATTTTGTTATCTCTGATCCTTATCCATCTCCCTACCTCTAAAATTACGTCCAGCACGAACATCTTCCTTTATATTTTCGATAACTTCTTGAGATGCCAATAACTAGTTTACAGACAGTGGATGGTTTCAGCGTCTCTTTTTGTCAGGTCATCAACTGTCTTATTTCCCTATATACCTACTTGTCCAGGGTGCCAAACGAGTCTTATCTACCTAAGCCACCAGAGCTGATCAAGTAGGAACTGGCACTATCAGACCATCTTCAATGTCATTTTAGGTGGTATTATAACGTTCTTTTTGTTCTTACAAATATGATATAAACCTAAGCTTGAAAAACTACGGCATAATAACTCATCAGTAAACAGATAAATTTATCGATAGGTATGGAGTCTCTCTCTGTCCATGTACATACCAGCTCAATGCCTGATTATGACCCCTCTGTGAATCACACTTGTTCATCTGATCTTCCAGTTAGTCTTACCAAAACGGGAAAATGGCTTCTAGTTGAATGTCGAGATTAAATTATAGAGTCAAGCAACAAAACAGCTTGTAGTATCGGTTCATTTCAGTGTTTCACTAAGGTACACAATACATCAAAGGGAGTGGTAAATCCCCCCCCGATTTAAATATAATTACAGCCACCCTCGCCGTCCCTTAAATTAAAATATTTGGGGATGGGGAGGTTAAGGATGACCTTCATGGCTGGTGTTGGCATAGTTATCATGATCTCTCCAATTACAAAGATGATACGTTAACTTCTCTCTGTTTCCCCAAATTTTTACGTTTTCTTGTGGCAGGCCACCAGATAATGAAAGTAAACGTTAGAGAGGGTCTACTAATGCCAGCATAGAGGTAGCCTAACATTGAAGATAGGGATCACTATGTCATACCAATTGTACTCCCATAGGCCCAAAATTATTGAATAGTTTATTGATCTTTATCCCGATACATTCTCCCTAGAACATTTTCGTGTCTAGGATGACTTCCAAATATTTATTATATATATCAGTACATGTGAGATGTTGCACTAGAATTTACACCCCATCTGTTCTATTGTTTCCTGACGAAAATAATTAGATCAGCTTTACGGGTTAATAAGAATCTACAAAGTAAAGTCTAGGTCGAGTATTCCAGAACTCTGTTATTATTAACATTTGAGTTTTAAACGACTTTTCACAATGAAACTCTTAATTAAGGCTGGGTAAGAATTAAGTAGTTGTTTGACAGGCATATACCATTTAGAATGAGAACGGCGTCCTAAAATACATAGGTTATTCTATTTATAACCCCATATGTGTGAATATAGTTTAGCACGAAATAAGTACATCAAAGCTCTACTGAGGCAATGTTAGATAAAATGAAGCCCAAAACGAAGTTGAGCCCTCCGATTTATCTCCAGATTGAAGTTTGAATAATGTTAACCTTTTGGAAAGTCACGGGACATAAATACATAAATAATGCATCAGAGCAAAGGGACCTCAAATCCACTCTCGTGTTAAAGTTGAATGGTGCATGAAGTGGTGTTGAGTATTCTCATACATTCACGGTTCATTAATTGAGGTGACTAATAGAAAACAATCGGAGAAATACGGCAATTATTCTAATTTAATGAGTCTACAATGTTATACCTACATGAGGAGAGTTGAATGGCGTAAAACTTTGTGACATCATAAGAGTTGAGTGAGTATGAAGCACTTTATCAATTTTAGAACCTTCAAATATGTCTGATTTGACAAGGTTATATATTTTTGTGAGTGTGAAAGGCATTGAAGGTTGAAAATCATGAGTGAAGGGTGAAACATTTGAGTAATTTTGGAAAACCATCAAATAAGATTGTTTGACAAAAGAAGTCAATTTTGATTAGGCAATGTTGAACTAAAGTTTTCTCAGTTCTGAGTTATCAAAGAAATAGAACGCCAAGTAATTGTTTTAGGGCGATACGGTACATAAAATAGTACAAAAGCTGGGTTTTACAGGTGTTTTTTTAATGATGAATTCGTGCTCAAATTATATTCGTTTGACTGGGTCGCGCTTTGTGTAAGAACATTGTTAATTGGTGTCGGGATCTAATGAGTGGTCAAGCTTTATGGGCCGGCTGACAAAGACATTGAGCCGTTTGATTTATGTGTTAATTAATGGCCCCTTCCCCTTTGTCCATATCAAGTTTTTCCACTCCCCTTCCTTCGGTGCCTTTTGTCAGTCGACAAGATTGTGTCAATTATGTGCAAATTTAACGAGGACTTTTTGTCAGCATATCAACGGTCGCAATGATATTTTACTGTCTACAAATAACTTTTATGCAGTTTATCCATAAATGTCCGACGTTTTCTAAGAACGTTTGAAATAAGCTTGTGTTAATTAAGTGAGACGAATGTAATGAGTGCCATTAATTAGAATTTTTTTTCTTATTGTTCCAAGACTTAAAGTGAATATAAAAACACGGTGAGCTTTAATTAAACCATAATTGAAGTATTGCCAATTAGAAGAGTATTTTTCATGACCTTGGAATAACAAAATTGTATATGAGATCGTTGATATTATAAAAATTAGAAGAGTCATAAAACATAATTAAAACAACCAATTATCTTAATTTACGGTATATAAGATGCTATACAATTGTGACGTTAATCACTTGTAAATATGAAATAATAATAAAGCTTGTCTAATAATCTAATGTTCATGTTTTTAAGACTTAATTAAATTAACTACAACTGTTCCACTTACTTAACTATAAATTTATAAGTTACTAGATATTAAATTTCCATGTGCCTCACTTATAAATAGCACTACACTATGTCTCCTCCCAATACGATTCTAACTGCTGGATTATAAATCACAACCCTGTTAGAGAGAAGTGATACCAAAAGAATACTACATCAAATTCTATGCTAATCCAAGAACAATTTTTATAAGTATTATAACAACCAAAGTTCAACCTGTAAAGTGTGCCTTGAAATGGTTCCACTTTTTTTTTCATTTTGATTTAACTTGGCTTAGACTGTATGAGTGAAAACTTAAACCAGCGAGTATCTTATCTGAACTTATCATTTCTGTTTTATTAACAATTACTGTATAACATATCAAATATTTCTCAAGGAATCGCAGCAATCGCAGACTCCGAAATTTACACATAATCTGGTAATTTTTTCTCACGATGAATAGCTACTAGGGGTTTTTAGAGAATACTATTATTGTAGTAATTTATAATCGCTACAATCACTACTTTCTCACCCAGCCATTACCAAAACTATTCGTAAAAAAATTGTCAGTATAAAAGTTAAAATCATTGACTTCTTGTTTGAGAAATTATGTCTTTTTTAACAACCTGATGACTAAAAAAGTTTTTAGTGATAATTTGGTAACCGACATTTTTAGAGGGATGGCAATAGGAACGTTTTGTTTGGGTTTTTAGTGACTGGGTACACTTGAGGAAAATTTGATCAAAATGTTTGTAGCCTATTTTGAAACAATCGTAATTTGTGTTTTATCTTATGACAGCTACCCCAAATTTTTAAATATGAAAATTTTTATAAAAATCACCGATATATGATCAAAATAAGCCCTAATACAAATAAAATCTGTTTATACGTTTGTGCTGTAGAGCACAGTACAGACGACAGACAGGCTGACAGGCAAAAACCTTTTTGAACTCAGTGGATCTCAAAACTGAAATTTAACCTATCACAAGATTTCTCTGTACTACAAATATGTGAGAAAGTATGAGTACATTTTTCTATAATCTTACTTTTTCTGTTAAGTGCTCTCGATTGGTTTTGCGATTTTTCTAGAATAAGTTGTAAAGGCCTGTTTGACATATTATTTTTTGCTTGTAACTGTTGTGATGTCAAACTTTGTTCTTCACTTCGGAATACATCTCTGTTTATGATTTAAAACAACTTTTGTATTTAGTAGACTGGGACGCGCTTTTTGTGGTGCTTATTTTGTGCTAGACGACACCGTGTATTCTAAAACAGTAAGATACCACCAACAGCAGGCATTTCAACGTCGGCTCCAAATGAAACGAAGTTGTTGCTCCTATTTTCCTGAAAATATTATGAAAGTGTTGTATCATTTGTAATTAGATTTTGTACGTCTCGATGATTCTTAGGAATATCTAACACAGTGACGTTCTGCCAATCTCACAACGAAACATCAATACAATATCTACATTCTTCAAAATGATCACCTACATCAAAATATGGATTGTTAATATCAAATCAACACAATGTCGAGGTCTGAGGTTCATGTTGGTTTACTTCCTAATGGTTGATTTGTGTCAAGTGTTCGACGGTTTTCTCGCGTGTTTTACACTGTGCCCGACATTAACAATAAGCCATATAAACTGCTCACTTTTAGGAGATGTAAGCAATAAATCACAAATAAAGTAAGCGCTATGCAGTTAAGTCGTTCACTTTGCGAGATATAAAATTCAGACCCAATTTGACACACATGAACGATAAGCAGTTCAGTTTTTTGAAATGTAAGCAATCAATCACAAGACAACGTGAATCCCCAGAAACAAAGTCAACACTATATAAGTTAATCTAAAAATAATAAAACAGCTGTTATAAATGTCAAACAAAACAACAACAAAAAAGAATTTAAGAATTTATTAACAGCTGTTTCAAATTATTTTTATTTGGAAACATGTTATTTACCATAACAGGCATGTTATTTAAATGATAAATTCATTACACAGTAAGTGTTTTCCAAAGAGAATGAATAATTTTTGGATACAGGTTAGGTTAGGTTGGGTTTAATTTGACACCTCAATCATTAAAATCGGGTCTATTTTAAAGAATTACGTGACTGTCGCAGAAATTCCTTGGCGAATTAAATGTAAGATTATTCATCAAATATGATTATACATGAATCATCGCAAATTTTTTAAAATGGTTACTATTTGAATATGTTTTGTGGTAGTACCTTTTTGTCTAACACCAAAATGGGCCCGTAATGTTTTATATTGTACAACTGGCAACCTATATTATATATTTATTAATGGCAAGGTCAAAGTCGGCAAACAATCAGGTACAAAAAACAGAAAATAATTTTCTTAATGTCATATGTGCCTAATATTAAAGATATTGTTACAAAAGTCGTTAATTGTTTTCCAATTACACTTTTCCAATTATAAATTTTGTTATTATTTTATTTTAAATTTGTTTTGAAATCAATATTTGTTTTAATTTTCGTGATTTAAAATTGTGATTTATTTTACGTTGTTTGAAGTGAATTTGTATTTTTAATTTAGTCTCGTTTGTTTGTTTTGATTTTCTTCTAATTTACGTTATATTTGTCTTTAGGTTAAAGTTTTTATTTATTTTAAAAATAATATATTTATTTTGAAGGGGTGAAGTGGAAGAGATGAAGGACCTCATAACCCTAACCTTGTTTCAAAATAAATGTAATTTATTCTTAGATTTTCAAGAGAAATCAACAAAGATAGATGAATATAACATTTACCTCAATAAACGATTTAATATATAAACTTGTAAAATGCTAACTATAAATAAGTTAAATATTTGACACATACCAAGACGTATTGAATTTCTTTGAATTAATAATTTCTTGACCTTATTTACAACATAAACGGAAATTTCCTTTCAAATGAAATTTGGAAAGTTGTGTGTTTCTAAATATTTAATCGTTAATAAATGTCTTTAAATATATTACTGAATTTTGTTGCTACATGTCATATGTTATGCATGAACTTTTTTTATATCTTGAGTTAGGTTAGGGTTAGGATATTTTAACAAAATAATTTATATAAAATGTTAAAAACACAAAAGCTAACAATTAACGTAAAGTAACACTGTTATTAACAAATTTTCAACCATATTTTAAGCTTAACTTGATACTATAACTCAACTCCTTAGCAATTTAAAAGTAAATTGTTTTAACGTTGAATTTAAATTCAAAGTTAAAACTGTTTTTATTTCAAATATTATTTATAAAGCTGAGTAACTAGATATTATAAATCTTTGATGAAATGTCTTTAAACCCTTGACCTTTGTTGCTACGTAAATGTTATGTGGTAGCCTATACATTTAAGGATAAAATACATTATCCTTTTAGTTTACTTTAACTAATAAGAGGAAAATGTTAGATCTCGAACCTCATATATTCAAATTAGCTTTTATATGTTAATTTGAGATATTACTCTTTTCTTTTTATTTACATCTTGAGTTATAAATAGCTTAACTAAATTCTTCGTATTCTTTGTCTTATAATATCCAAGACACGCAACAATAATAAGTAATATCCTATTGTCTTACAAATTAAATATGAGAGGGAAAAATAATTTAGGATTACTGCGCAGCTTTATTTTCTAATATAAATGGATAAAATCATAAAGTCAGTGCCTAATATTTGTTCAGGTACTCAATGTTTTGCACGTTTTATTAACTAAAACAAAATAATGTTCATCAGATTTTCATTTGTAACTTTTCTCCCTGCTTTTGAGTAAGTCCACGAGAACTTTTACAAAATATTTTGATGTTTTTTTTCCGGGGGGGGGGGATTAACAAAAAAATCAATATCTGGCTTCTTGATCTAAAACTAAACTGGAATGTATTAGACGCTTAAGTACTGAATCATTTATTTAGGCTGTAGAAAAGAATAATACTAATTTTATTCCTTGTCTATCATTTAACAAAAACAATACAAACTTTTTTTTTTAGGGATGTTTCTGATCACTCTATCCAGTATTTGTGATCAGAATATACAGAGTGACCAAGAAGTCCCCCCCCCTACTTCTTATACAGTTTTGTCACATCGATTTTTTACTAAATGAAGTTTGTGCGTATTACAAGTTTTGTGACCTACTAAAATTTTCTTCCGCGATCATGAATCACTCGTATTTCGATTTGAGTCAATTTAAAAAAATGGAAACATGGCTATGATTTAATATCGCTTCAGTGTCACATATAACCCATAGGAAATGTTAGAATACTGAACATTTGATGTTTTAACCGTGTGAGACGCATGTTACTGCATTATACATGGTTATCATAAAAGAATGGCGGGATTTCATTAATTCATACGAAGACAGTAGAGATATTTTTGTGGTGTTGTATTTGTATCGCTGAAAGGCTATAACCCAAAAGTTTGTTTAACAGCTGTTGTAACTTCTAAATTATTTCTTGCATTGTTGTGGTAGTGTGTTTTGTGTGTTCTGGAGTGTTCTGTGTGGAGTGACATCGATGGATAGGCCGGCAAGGACCTATACGCTGGCCTCCAAGGAGTCCAGTCTCCCTGTCTTTATACATCAAAAAACATTGTTGATCGCCAAAACATTCGTGACCTAAATCACTTAAGGAACAGCATTAATGAAGCAATGACAACCGTTAACAAAGACATGTTAACTAACGTTTGGGCACGTTATCGATTGGAGATTTACCGAGCGTGTAATGGTGCACATATCGAAATTTATTAGTTACGTAAATAAACATTAGCTAAAGGATTTCTGTTTTCATTTAAATCATGTTCAAAGCCTCACCATTGTTGTATGATAACCTGAATTTGGATTTTCTCCTCAATGGAACATTGTACAGCTTATAAAACAACTTTGAAATGGTTTTAAACTGTTTATTAAATAAGAAACCAAGACACTCATTTTTAGTGACAAATCAGTAAGTGTTTTAGGTCAATACTGGCGTGTTTTAGTAGATGTTCACAGTGTGATCCTCCGATATTTTGGCAGTACTAGATGCGGTTAATAAAATAAGTTCTGACTATCCCAAATATGTTTGAGTTTATTTTGTTACATTATTTTACTCTTCTCGTCATGGATCTTCTATGTCTCGAACTACAGTTTTTTAAACTCTTGATTTTAGGTGTTCTAATAGTAAAAAATCTAGAGGCGTCAAATCCGGTGATCTTGGACACCAATGTATCATATAACCTAGTCTGCTGATTCAAGATGGAAGCAGAAAATTGTAACATATCACACAGGGTAGTAGATGTAATTATACACAAATTACATTTAGTCTGAAATCGATATGACAAAAACTGTAGATACTAGACTACAGTTTTTGATTTCGAGAGGTTAACTGTTAAATAACTTTGGCCCTAAAAGTTCAAAAGAGTGACAGGAAAATTTTTTTTTTAATCTTAGGTGTTTCAAAAAGACCTAAAGGTGTTTAAAAACACATCCGGACATCCTCAGATTTTTAGTATAAAACTTTTAAAAATTTTCTACATTTTAAATTCTGAAATATGTTTGAAATATCATCGGTAAACTCTGAAAACCAGGATCAAAACATGTTTGCATATATCCGTGAAAATCTCGTACATACATTGTTATTATTTAATTTAACCCCTTTAATTTATACTATTGATATGGTTAGACGAATATTTGTCATTATTTAAATAAAACTTAAACACCACGTTTCGACGGTATGATTGAACTTTCGAACGGTCAAAGCCAAATATCATGGAAAAAAACTTATAATATAGTGACAAATAATTGATGCATCGTATGTATAAAATTGCCCCACGGCAACGACGAAGAATGAGCGGCGTCTCAAAAATCACTTTTCCTGAACCTAAGAAACATGAAAATAACACAAAATGAGGTCGACATATTTACAAATAACCAAATTCACTCTATACTCTGTGTACTTGCAAGAAATCATTTTTCGTCATACTGCTTCAAAGCTGTTTTAAAAACATCCATTGAGATGCTAAAATTGTTCTTTTTAGTCCTAGGACATAAAAACATAAGCTGAAGTCGAGATCATTAGTTGTAATTCGCATATACGAAATAATTAACGATTGTAAAGAATCTATAAAAACAACCGATACTCTCGATTGTAAATAACTTATAAAACAGCTGTTACCATCGATTTTAGTTCATTGTTGTATTTTTGATGAGTCCGGAAAATATCTGAAAATACAATTAATATTTGGGAAATAGTTTTCTTATAATTTTTGTAGTATAACGAAAAATATAGTTCATCACTAGGACTAAAAGAAGCTTTTTGATCCTCTCTCATTTTCTGGCCTCGGCTCCGCATAGGCCGTTAAACTTGAGCTAGTATCGAAAAGCTTTACTTTTGGTCCTAGTGATGAAACATACTATTATTTGAATGTTCTGTGTTGGTATTTTGAAAATATTTTGTAGATTATTGTAATAAATAAAACACAATTTTTCTTTTGTAAAATTCTATAATTATTTGGTCTAGCCGACCATGGTTTCGCCAGTTACGGCATTGACGAGGCTCTTACCAGACTGATAATAAAATTGTGTTTTATTTGTTAAAATGGAATTCTATCAAGTACGGTCGGTCATCAGTGTTAAGATTATTGTAATTACATATCTCTATAAAGAGGACATGTCCGAGGTGTCATACAAATTTTAAAATATTTGCATATCCTCTCCAAATTAATTATTGTAATAAAAATCTATATAAACATGTAATATTGGACTACTACTGCATTAAAATATCTCTTAATAATAGTTTTATAAAATACAACATGACACAGTTCGTCAAGATCGAAGTAGTAGTTCATTATATCCCCCAGCATTGAGTAGAATATGTCTGGTTTTATTTCAAACTGACAGCAAAACAAAACAACACACATGATAATTTGTTCGTATCCGAGACTTGTCGCATTGGATTAGAGCCGTCGTGACAGCGTCGGTTTGCGTCCATTATACGACGCACGAGTGCCTAATGCTAGCCGACAAGGTGCCACCTCCTATCAACTTCCAAGTTGCTTTCTCTTGACGTTTTTCACATAACTCATTTCTTTCACGACAATTCAAGCACATATTGTTAACGTTCTTACTTGTCTGCATAACATAATCTGTAATAATGTGTTTCTCCTTTTCCGTTCAAAAATGATAAATCTTCATACATTACAAAACAGCAAACTCCAATATATATAGGCTACAATATTTTATAATTTCCATAATATAAAATAGTTAGACACAATGATATACAATCGTGATATGAAATGCATTTACTTTATTACTACTTGTTTACAGACGATTTATGCTCTACAGACAGGAAGAAACTTCCAAAAACCGGTTCCAAACGGGCGCCATTTTGAAATTTGGAAACTTTTATGTTGTATTCAACAATATCAACACATTAAAGAAAAGTTAGATGTTTAATTAGTTTGAAATCCAATTAAACTTCTGACTACTAAAGATTACTAATTCAAACTCTGTTTTTTACTGATATTCATGTTTCCATTGTCTTAGAAAAAGAAAAAATCGATACGCCATTCTCCGTTGTCTGTAAGTAAGCACTATAGTAGAGATAACAATTAAGTTAAAAGTATGGAGTTCTGTGTAAGGTGCTATGTAGTATGTTCATATACTACCCTATTGAAATTCAGAAAAATAGAATTGAAAATGCCAAAGTGGCATTTTAAATATCTGTGTTATTCAACTTACAACACACTAAGTTAGATAAAAATTTGGCAATTTCAATTCTGCATGTAATGGTTCCACCAACTTCTATGGCAAATATCTGTGGATAGAGCGCTTTAACTTTTAAAAAATTAATCAAAAGAAATCAGGTCAAGCTCAAACTCCTGGCGAATTTGGCGAAAAAAACTGTTTGTGTTTTAAAAGCGAGCCTCCAGCTGGTCTAGAAGTTAGTGCTCTTACTTCATGACTGGAGGGTCCTATGATGGCTCAAACATTTACGGTGTTGACCCAAGCATCATGCGAGAAGTGGGGAGCTATAATTGGTAGGGAACTTTGGTTGAGAATGCTAACACAACGGAATTTCGATGTTAATCACAAATAACCTATATGAAACCCCGTCTATCAGGCCTAGGCTCATGGTCCTAAAATTTGCTTATTAAGAAAAATATTGTTTAATGCAATCCTATCTCTCCATCTGTAAGCACTATGAGTTCAAACAATGTTACAGAGAGATTAGTAACATCAATCACCATAATGAGAGGAGTAAATTATCGTAGTAGGCCCTAACGAGTAATTTCTTTTATTGATTGTGATCTAATCTCTGAATATTCCTTCTTGTTTAAAAGAAAGTTCTGAATACGATTTTACTTACTCGACCACACACAATTTCTACTTCTTTTTTGGCTGATGCGTTTCATGAGCTCAGGAAGTCGAACCAAAAGTGGAGCTTTTCGATACAAGCTCAAGTTTAACGAGCGAGGATAGAGGAAAAGTTTCTTTTGGTCCTAATGATGAACTGTATTTTTCGTTATACTGCAAACAATATAAGAAAACAATTTCACGAAAACTAAAATGTTATAAACCTTCAAAAGTTTGCATAAGTTGCACAAGTTTGCAGTATTACAGCTGTTTAGTTTGTGTTAGTGGTACCCTAACTACAACGATTGCAACATCTGTTTTATCGGTTACAGTAGGCCTATTTACAATCGAGAGTATCGGTGGTTTTAATAGATTCATTACAAACGTTAATTAATTCGTACAAACGAAGTAACAGCTGATGACTTCGACCACAGCTGATGTTTTTAGGTCCTAGAACTAAAAAGAACAACTTTAGCATCTTAATGCATGCATTGAAAACAGCTGTTTTTGAACCAGTATGACGAAAAAGTGGTTTTAAACACACCTCTAGTCTGTCATCATTGTCGTTGTAATCAAGATAACGGCCAGAAAAATTAAAATATGAACATATAATTTGGTATAGGGGACTATAATGCACCCACAGAACAGATTACCATTAAAAAAAAAGAGTTTAAAATGTAAAAAATGCTTCATTTAAAAAAGTTTTATTCAAATTATAACACACTAAATGAACATTTGCACATTTCAATTCTGCATATAATGGTACCAATCCCACCTCTGTACGATAACAAATAGTGAAGTTATTGTTAAAATTGTATTTTCGAAACACGATCTCCAGAGAAAATTATGAAATTCGGCATGGCAGAGTCACTAGCACGAGTGTAGCGAGTAGAAGCTCCTTCATACACGTAAGTACAGCTCGAGACACTGACACGAGCGAAGCGAGTGATGGCTTCTTAAGACATACTCATCGTTAGGGACTAACTGCTATCAAGAAATTAATGATTATGTGGTTCAGAAATCTGTATCACAAGAGTTACAATACTGGATTGTATCCTACCATTACAATTTAAAATTTACTACAAGAAACCAAATTTTCGCCATTGCAGAGAAACTGCTTGTATGATGGGGCTAGGTAAGTACCATGATGGTTTCTTGTTTATTTTCTGGAAGTAAAAACCAAATATTCAGACGTTGAATTTAACCTAACTGTAAATTGAGTTGCCTACAGTTTTTCCTTCAAAGATTGTTTTAGTCAAGTAGTAAAACTGTATATTTAGTGTTTTCAGTCATAAAGTCAAGCAATTCCTGTAAAACTTTCTCTTCGTGGAAGGTCTACGCAGGTTTTAGATTGTTAAAACCATAAAACATTCGACCTACAACAGTATTGTAGTTGCTAATTGATGTCAGACTTCACTCCCCATGTTTAGAGCAACCTATCTAACTTGGTTAATAAAGTTTACAGCAAGTTGTAAAGTCGGTAGAAATGAAAGCGTTGTGTCCCTGTTGTAAATTAGTTAATGTCAAGGTGGGTCGCTGGCCACTACTAATAAAACTGTACCGACAACATTGTTAAGGCTTGGTTGTTGACAAACCATCTTGTACAAGTGCAGACAATTTTGATTTATTTGACAGAAGAGGGGAACATATTTGGACAGGATATTTACAACCGTTAAATTTGCTGGCTAGGCTAACATTTTAAGAGTTTTCGGGTATGACAGGTCGCTCCCTACTTACATTAGTTTGATTTATAAACACTAAGGTTAGTTAAAAGTCACCAAGTTAGGAATGACTGTATTTAAAAGGGAATATAACAGCTCCTTATGTAGTTGATACATGAACTTCTTTTATTGTTTTTGTGTATAGCTCGTTAGCCGATATCAATCTTGTCATTAATAAACGACACTTCAAAAATAGAATACCAGTTGCACAAAATGAGCAATTACAGGCTCATCTATGTCCGAGATTAGAGTCAACTAACGAAAATACATTACTGCCGCCATTTTGAAAATTTCCAACTATTTTTTACCCATATTCAACAAATATTTGCCGGAAGATATTATTTCTATTTTTACCAAAAATTAATATTTAATAAAGGTATAAATTGCTTAGTTTAGAATGAAAATCCAATAATCTTTTTCAAAATAGATATAAACTAAATTTACTCTAGGTATTCATTCAATTACATAAGATAACCCGAACAGGACTTCCATTTATGTTATTCTATTATAACTTAAAATATGAGACATTTTGATGTATTATCTCAATATCAACTCATTAAAAGTCAATCACTTGTAGCCATCTGCTGAAAATTACCGATTCTGGAGTTATCGATAAAAAATGAAAATAAACTTTAGACAAGTCGAATATTTTACGTACAAGCAATTCGAATCAAGGTTTGGTTAAATTAACTCATTCATTATGATCCAAACCAATTTTCTAATACTATAATCTTTAAACAAAAAATTATGATTACTATGATTTTTTTTAAAATTACTGGCCAACAGTTTCTAATTTTTTATTCAGCGTGACACATTCATACCTTACGTTTTATCAAAATTTGGTTTCTTTCTACTATAGAAATAGTATTTTGAATTCACAATATTCTTTGTGAAAGGTATTTAAAAAATAATGTATTTTTGTGAATTTGCTAAAATCCGCATGGTTGTGTTTTTATTTGTGAGCGTAAAGTACTCATTTGTTATAAAATGCATTGAACAGGATTAGGTAGTATTCGCGAAAGTAGCATTTTAATCGTAATCGTTTTCACTACTGCTCCGCTTAATTCCCGTGGTTTCCTACACTTTGTTACTGCAACTAACAATAAGTAAATTAATCATTTGAATATCCTGAAAACTAAAATAAAAATTGTTTGAATACATGATAAACAATCCCAATAATACATTTGATTTTATTATGTACGTCCGAATAATCGATCATTTTGGCTTATTGAAAATCCGGTAATTATATAGCAGAGCTGCCTCACTTCAAAATCAATTTTTATGGGTTTTATTCGTCAAATAAATGTTGGAAAAATATTTTACTATCGAAAAAAAGTGTCGGAAAGATGATTACATAATACAATAATACAATTACACAAGTAGTTTTTTCGTGAAAAAATTAACTCTGTGTTATCTTTCATACTCATGACATTCACTTCAATAAACGTACGGAAGGTTTGGCCAGGTGGTTATATATATATAGCAACCTGGCCAAACCTTTAGTGACATATAATAATACAGCCCTACATATGCGTACACTGAAGCACATACGCAGAATATTGAACGTCAATGGAGGGAGGTGCGAGGAAATGTGCCGCGATATGGAAATTCAAAACAACATTTCCATGGCCATATAGCCGAATTTATGTTTAAGAGAAAGTACAATGAGTATAATACTCGTTTTCATCATTTATGGCGAATTACGAGTGAAATACATTTAAATTCAATAAATTCCTCTTCTACTGAATTTGCAGCAGAATTTGAATCTGATTAAGATTTTCTTGTGTAATTATATTATGTAATCATCTTTCCGACACTTTTTTTCTATAATAAAATATTTTTCCAACATTTATTTGACGAATAAAACCCATAAAAATTGATTTTGAAGTGAGGCAGCTCTGCTATATAATTACCGAAAATCCTAGAAACACTTCATATTGTTAGTTTAGTTATATATTTAAGTTTTTCGTCCTGGTGGTGGAATATATGTTGTGTAGGTTATAATTAGTGTACGGAATTATTAAAGAAGCAGAAAAAGTTACCCGATAGGACATTTGTTTTAATGACTATTTAGAGTGAGGAAGAACAACCAAAATCTTCGAGAGAAAACATAAAAAGGCTATATTTTCGTTTAATTCTATTCCTGAATTGAATTATTAGAATTTGTTAGATATATTTATGTATATATTATATTATTTTTATTTATTTTGAAATTATATATATATATATATATATATAATTTCATAAAATTCAATAAAATTAGTAGACTACAGATTATACATGGTAATCAAATTTTACATGATACAAAAACTTATAATAAATTTGTTATAAAACATTAAAATTCACTTAAAATGAACACGACTTGTGGAAACTTAAATCGCCAACCCCTAAATACATGCAAATCTTCAAAAAAAAAAACGTTATTTAAAATGAGAAGATATATCGATGACATTGTTTGTTAGGATTTAAATATTAGGTGAAATAGTTAAGTTAATTTTTCATTCTAAGTCCCGACAAGAGTTACCAGAGTAAAAAAAAAGTTATTACGACAAGTTGTAAAAAGTTAGGAAACCTCTGAGCTTGTAACCATCCACTGTTCATTGGAAGATATATAAACAAAGCTTGGTGGAAATCAATCAGCAAGCAGATTAGAAATAGGAAGTGAGTATGCTGTAAGTAGGCAGTACAGTCGAACGTTGCCAGAGTCCCATCGACCATGTTAAGCTTCTTAAGAGAACCGTCAGTCTAGGGAAACAATGATCAAGAAGGATCATAGTCCGGGGACAGTTAGGCTCCAACAATAGAGGTGAGCAAACTTCGTGTATACTGTGTTCTTGTATTAACTTAGAATTGATCAGTATATACAAAGAGACAAAAATTAAACTTACTTTCTTGTCGCATCATTGTTTCGTTCAGGGTTAAAGCTAGTAAAACAAATGCATTTATTTAGGTAATTGAACCAGCGATAATAAAATATAAACACAGATTACAAATATAAAAATATAAATCCACAATTTTCGTCTAGACCCACTGATAACGTATACTCATTTGTAATGATGATAAAGGTTATATTAAAATACAGCAAACTGAACCATCGATTATTATTAAATGAACCCTGAAAACATAATCCGTTCTATAAAACGTTATCATTTTTAGTTGTTACATATATTCAAACACTGTTCTACTAGTCCAGAATTAAGCTTGTCTCTTTTTAGTGGCACAAAGTTTTTATACATATAGTACGGTTATATTTTCGTACTTTTATATTAGGTGACATATCCAAAATTTAAGTAGGCCTACTATTTTTGTAATTGCAGGACTTTGTTGTTGAACAGATAGGAAAAGAAATTAAAAATTATTTGTTTAAATACGTAAGAGATTGGTTAGTTTGTAGATTAATTGCATGCTCTAAAGAAACATCATAGAGTCATATGATATTCTTATATACGAATATATTTAATCGTAGGCCTAAACGTATTTTTAAACAAAGTGAGAAATCATTAATTATAAATTTGTTAAGATATAGCAAAATTTAAAAACAATGTGTAGTCAATTAGAATGACGATAGAATGAATATTGGTAGGTGGTTAACGATTATTTGTGAACACCAGGTTTTTGTGTAGAATTTACTTCATGATCCACTCATTCTCGTCTAAAATAGCTTGTAGTTTTGTGAGTATAGTCTCAATCTTAGTAAAGTACACAATATAAATGGTTTAGGACGGTTTCGATTCTAGAGCCTACACTTAATCATACTATCGTACAACATTATATTTGCACTGACATTTTTCTTCCATGGATATTTGTCACTACATCTATTCCCCCCTATAAACCCATCGAACAATAAATATTGAATTTTATTAAAACCAAATAGGGAGATTTATCATGTCTGCACAGATTGAAATTTATTATTTGATTGTATTATTATTGATTACTTAAATAAATTGCTACCATTTCAAATCAGAAACGTATTAACCCTCTGGATATGCACAATACAGTAGTATTTCTCTTGAGTGATTTCAACTACAAACTAAACTGTTCAATATTTTAATAGTACGATTGCTATAGGCAGGTGAGTTTGTTGTGATTTATGCAATATAATTCTATGTAAGACGAAGTGCAGATGCTTTTTTTTATGACAATTACCATTATAATGAAAGAACGTTTAACGAGATGATTCCAGATTAGACAATTTCAAGATCTTTCCTTAGGCCCTTATACAATCGATGCAAAAATTCAGAACTATCAGAAATGTCCCGTCTCTGCTTTTGAGGGGGAAATAGAAACTAATAGTGCTTTCTTTGTTTGTGAGCACAAAATTCAAAGTTTCCCATTTTGCAATTAATAGAATGAAGAAGCAAAATAATTTTTATCCATTCTAGATACTGTTGAACCAAGAATGAAATGAAGACAACTCTGCATACATTTTTTTGAGGTTATAAATGAAATTATGGCCCCACATTATACGTCAATATAAATACATTTACTTACATTTAGTAATAGACATTGAATATTCTTTGTAAATAGATACAATTGTAAGTATGTTGATGCTAAAACCAATTTCATGTTTAACGAGGGGAAATATTAGTACAACGAAAAATAAATGTTGGGTTGAAATTTCGGTAATTATACAATCAGTACTTTGTTTTAAGAAATTTAACTAGGACTTCATATCTAAAAATACATAGTGTCTTCACTAAGACGTGCGGTTTAAATGAATCTGATTCTGACGGAATCGAGTTTTAACAGAATGGATGATTTCCATTACAAAAAAAAAAAAATGAAGGAGATTTTTTAAACCAAAAATTCCAGAACAAATCGATAAGATGATGATGTCCTACTAAATGGCCTACACGTTTCCCCTAACTAACACCTATTGATCTTTGTTTCTTTGTGAGGACATGTAAAATCTATTATTTTTATGACCGCCAGTAGAAAATGTAGAGGGCCTTAGATATAGAATAACTGCTTTTTGTCGCAATATTACACCAGGTCATTTTATCATTGTCCGTAATTTATTTATAGTTTTTTCCTGTTATTTAAAGGCGAAAACCCTTTCGGTCATCTTAGCCTTATATTTATAAGATAAAATAAAGTACCCTGGACCTCGAATACTCTAATAGCGCTAGGGTCGGAAAAGAACAAAAGTTGGTTAAGAAAAAGTGATAAAAAAGATGAAAGAAAGAGATCTAACTCAAGACAAAGAGTTATTTTTCGTTTGCCAAGCCCGAAGACACTAAAGTGAGCCCATGAGGGTTTTAAAGTTTAAAAACAGATTACATTACTGGCAAGTAGTGGTGAATAGCTTCAAATTATACTGAAAATTTTAAATGTGCTTTGAAGAAATTCTACTTTCGGGTACAAATTTAAGGCGTTTCATTAGAAAAACTCTTCACGGTTGTTCTACATAAAATGTGAACTCATTTCTACTGCTTTCCTGGGTGTAAAGTACTATTTGAATTACACGTAGTGAAAAATCTTCCTTCTCATACCTATAATATTATAATAAACAATGTTAGTACATGTTCAAATGTCCAAAGAGCACTGTGGCGATATTCACAATAAGGAAAACCATGGATTACCCCAACCACAAAAAACTGGAAACAAAACTAAGACCAGTTGTGTTTATTACAACATATTTAAAGGTTCATTAGGGTAATATAATAAACATAACTGGATTTATTACTGTCTTACTTTTGTTTCCTGTTTTTGTGGTTTGGTGAATCCTGTTTTCTTTATTACCATTATTAATGTTAAAATAAATCACAAGTGTCATATTCTAAAAAGATATCTGTTATTTGTACTAAAGGCAGAAATTTTTATCAAAACAGTATAAACAGTCCTAGCTATAAAATGTACAATTGATTTCCATGACGATGGTGTTGTCATTAATTTGTAAATTAATCAATTAATTGTTCCTCAAGTCACGCTCTTTCTATATTTGAACGACCGAGTAGTAATAAAATAATTGGTAATCTATATTGAACGAAAGAAGATAACTTTTGGCTCATACAACATATCTCCTCCCTTAAATGGGTTAATTTTAAATGCTAACCACCATTTTAATTGTTAGCAGAGAAGACCAGTGTAAACTAGTTGACTAAAATAGCAGACATTAGAAATGTTAAACAGTGCTAAAAATACCCCTATGTTTTAGTTAATAGTAAGAGGAGGCAAATATATTAGAGAACAAGCATTGACAATGTACTATTTGCCAGCAACACTCTGTTTGGATTCTTGGGTCACAGTGAAATAGTAATTTGAGAGGAGGGAAATGAAATGGAATTTTAAGAACATACATCATGTTTCGCGTCATTGGAAAGATTTATTAAAGTAGAAAACAGTATTGCAAACCCGATTTTCTTTAGTTATTAAAATTAAAAATCGGAACTATCACTGATTTGATTGGTTTTTCTCTGTGGAATATTAACATAAAAATGATGTATTTATTCAATGTGGGTTCAAAATGTTTAGTTTTCCACACATTATCAAGTCAATATTTCCCTATATTACAAAATTTAGGTCCGAATGATTAGCAAAGCGCGATTTTGTCATAGAGAGGAGAGTGAACACCTCATAAATATCCCGATACCACCATCATCTTGCACGCTATACTCCGGAAGGTGGTAGTAAGCTTCTCCAACCAGATCTCTCCACCTTACCCTGGATTTTTACAGGATCTGTTGCGAGGTTTATCTTGAATGGACTATTTCCCGCGAATACATAAGGTTTAGAATCTTTTTTAAATTGTCTCGATTAATACATAAATAGAAATCCTTAGCTTAGACGATGAAAAACCATTCCTGAGTCCTGGTCCTACGCGATAAGGATACCTACTAACAGAAGGGGAGTTGGTTATTGGTCAGCATAAGGAAGATTTATACGTTCATAGCTTAAGATAAACTGACACAGTAAAGACCACTGTACACTACGATCACCTTTAAAGTTCTGTTTTAGCTTGAGGTTTAGACTACAGTTTTATTTATACTTAAACCTTACAACAAACATTGAGAGTAGGCTACACGCATTGGTTGAGTCTTAATTGCGAACAAGGGTAAAATCGTCCAGACTGCGAACACCTCAAAAATGCCGAGGACTACCTGAAATGAGTCGTCCAGACTACGAACACATATTTGGAATCTGTAAAAATGGTTGAGTCAATTGCGGACACTAGGGATTACTGCTACCTGACAAGGGTTTGACAGGTCTCTGCAAATATTTCAATACTGGAAATACTATGATTTTTCTATAGTCCAAAATTTCATTTTATGGAATTTAAACTTGAAAATATACAAAAGTATACTTCTATATACATAAATATACAAAAATATACATATCTTTGACTTGCAAAACCTGTCTATGTTGCCAAAAACTCGGTCGATTTCCTATAATTCTTCTATCTTCCAAATCTCATCTAATTTCCTTATAACTGGAATTTAAACTCCAAAAGTGGTGACGTCACGGCTCGTTTCCCGCTTACCAGCTCCTTCGCGCGGGAATAACAGCGTTTAACAAATGTAATCTCCGTATGTATATTACCAGAATTCATTTGTGATTCTGGCCAAATCATTCTGTTAATATATAATACCGGCCTGGGTCTACGAATGGGTTGAAAACCCCGACCCCTCAAAATGTGTTCGCAATCAGGAATCCTCCCCACCCCCAGACGACCCCCTCCCCCTCGTAAACCCAAACATGTTCGCAGTCTGGACTGTTCGCAATCAGGACTGTTCGCAATCAGGAGGACACCCACGCATTAAACGAAGTATAGGGTAAGTTTGGTAATTACAAAAAACTCGTTGTCTGTTTTTTGACTGATCTTCACGTTTTATGGCCTCAGGAAACCGAAAAATATTTTCGACATGCCATTCGTCTATTCTAGTTGTCGTTGTCGTCAGTATGTTGGGATAATGGCGGCCACAAAATGAATTTAGGAACATGATCTTTTTTGGTGTAGGAGACTTATAGTGTACTCATATAGAACACTATTGAAATTCTGAAATTTGTGTGATTCTAATTTATAAGACACTAAATATATTAATTTGCAGATATCAAATCTACATGTAATGGTACTAACCTCACTTCTCTACGACGATAAATAGCGAAGTTATTGTTTGAAATATGATTTAAAACCTCCAAAAAGAAGATATTAGTATAGTTACAAGATCCTGTAGTTCCGATTCACCGATACGAGCGTAGCGAGTGGATACAGCTTTGAGGCGGTGACACAAGCGAAACGAGTGGATACTTTTTAAAATTAACATATCTACGAGGGTCTAACCGACGTCAAGAAAGTAGTAATTTACACAATTACGAGGTTCAGAAAGCCTGTGTAACATCTGTTTTAAAACATACGATACTTGATCTACCAATACAACATGTTCTACAAGGTCCAACTTCAGAGGGTTCCATGTATTATGAGGTTACCTAAGTACCATGATGGAACCCATCAACTTCTGTTTTGTTTTTCACACATTCTGCTTAATTGTTATTGTAAGTGGAATCTACATTACTCGAAAGAAGAAATATAACAGTATAGATATTTTTCTTCCTATTACATCTTAGTTTAAACACAATAAATGTATAATCTTTTACGAGGAAAGACTGTGAACGATAGTTTGGCGGGTTTCTTACAGAGTGAGAAAGGGAAAGGAAGTGCAGGGTTGTAAAGTTTTACTCTCACAATAAACTAACAACAAGCTTCACTTTATTGGTCGGTAAACGTGCCAACGATGTCTTTCAAATATATACAACTTAATTTATAGTATAACAACAACATGGCGGCAAATTCTCTCAAAGGAAGACTGTGATATAGTTTAGAGAAAAGGCAAATATGTAAATAAAGGAGTTTCAGGGTTTCCCGACTATTAAATATCCCCTTTTTGGAAACGCCGTCCCTTTAGTTTTTATTACAAGTTAGCGGCGGTTTCGACTTTATTGGAGAGAAAAATCATTGCTCGGTTTTACTGCTTCAATGCAGTGCCTTAGTGTTTGCTGCAATTAAACAAAAAGTTTTCACTTAATTGTTTCTTTTTGAAGCATAACCGACGTGGTATACGGGATCAGGATTGAGTTTCTGTTTGAGGAAGGTCCACAGCGCCTCTCACAGTGCCCTTCCACAGCGTCGTATCGACGAGTGAAAGAAAGGCTACATCAAATGATAATGTCCGTAGTAGATGCAACCTTTAAGTTTAAATATAGACACTTATACTGTAAGTAGTATAAGAAATGTTATGTGGTGGGTAAGAAAATCGAGTTCCCGAGTCTAAAAAAAGTGGTTTTTGAAATAGTGTTAAAGTCTGTGCACTGTTTATAATCCAAATGTGTGGATCGATTTTATTCACATTTGGTATGTGGGCATATTTTGGCTATATCTTTGGATTTTGTTGATAACTCATAATTTGGAAGTAGCTGCAGTAAGGAAAATACAAAATTAAGGTTTCATCACAATCGTTTCTAACTTAAATGTAGCCTAAAGGACCCAAATAAAACAAATTGATATCCATTTTTCCAAATATGTCGGTTCATGATATAAGTCGTCGATAAAAAACCCACAAAAATTTAAATATATAAGTACAGTAAATTTGTTCAATGACAGCGTCCACCGTTCTTTTTGACATTTCGATTGACAACTACCGAACTGACTTTTTAATGTTCTGGTTGTTTTTGTTTTGTTCTTTTGGGGAGGGAGGGTTAAGGGATGGGGGAGTGAGAAATGTTCGTGCAATATTGTTGCACCGTTTATTTTGAGATGTATTTATAGCTATTGTTGTTACTAAACGTAAAACCTTTGTTGTCAACACCTGCCTTGAATTTTTTATATCTAATTTTCCTTTCAAAGATATATATAAATATTGACTAAAGAGTATTTATTACTCCTTGGAAGATATGGTTGTTAAAAGCTGGTGGGTAATATGTAAATTATTTAACTGCACGTTTATGTTAATTTTCATTATTTGCATTTTCTCTTATATATTGTATTTGTCTTTGTGTACACCTCTCGTTTAGCTCATATCCTGTTAAGAAGCTATTGAAGATTTACTTATGAGATCAGTTACGAGCGCCGATTTACTTTCTGCTTCAATTTATTGGATCCGCAGAACTGTAAGAGTTATATTTTGAGAACGTACATATATCGATATGGTTTTGTATTGGTATCGTTAGGGGTACAATTATCGAACGGACGCTACGATTTCGGTCAAATTAAATAGGGCCTACATAGTTTTTTTAAAGTTTAGAGTTATAGAGCTCCAAACGTCGGTAAAAAAATCGCAATTTATGGTACAAAATATATTAGTTGTTTATGATCTTAAACAATCACTAAATCAGTTGAAATAAATTATACAGTTTTTTTAACAAGGATATTCAAAAATTCGGAACTAGAAAATCGTTATATTTGTTTAGTTTTAACGGAAGCAGGTCTTTCAAAATGGGAATGAGCAACAAATGTTTGCTGCATATTTTATGCAGTACATCTTCCTTCAATCTAAGTAGAAAGGGATGAACTAAATTAAAAATAAGATATTTTTAATGATTTAAATTTATTATTACTTTAAGTACAATATTCTATCAATCCTAGCATTGTCTTATTATTTACTACATTTGTTGACGTGTTTCGGAGTTTGATTGTGGGTCTTGAAGATGGAGGAACTCCGAAACGTGTAGGAAAATATAAATAATTCGATAAAAAGCTAGGATTGGCAGAAGATTGTACTCAAAATGATTATGTAGATCCTAGCAGAGTTAATTATTATGATCATTACAATTTTAATTTAATTAATTAATATTTTTGTTATACTATGTTGGCAGTTTTAAACGAATATTGAAGGCACAATAATTATTGAACTCCTTTTTGAGAAATAAAATCCATATTTACATAGGGCTAACGATATTTACTTTTCTAAATCACACAATGAGTATTAAAGAAAAAAAATTCTTGTTAGTTGTAATTCGGGACAGTAGCATTAATTCTGTGAATGAGAAGTTGTGTTACTTGCACGGAAAAACATTTGCCCGGAAATGCAACTTAATGACACTTCGACACAGATGCTAATCGTGTATTAAAAAAAAGTACATAAACTAAGCTAACCTTTCCAAATATTTTATTCTTAAATTCTTAAGTCTTGATACATTTTTAATGATCATACTTTTTTAAAAAACGAGGTTTTTCGCCTTAAAAAAAGTAGTTTTCGAATGTGTTTTATTTTTATAGGAAAGATAACTATGTTTATCATGCTTCAACTTCTAAGACAATTATCATAGCCTACGTTAAGTGTAATAATTATGCCATTTCAGTTCAGTTGTTTCAACAGTATTAGTCTAGAGTTTGCACATTTCAATTTGTATCCCTTAAACAACGAAAATGGAGGGTGTAAATTATATTTTGTTCCAAATTCCTACTGTTGTTGTTTTTATTAGGATCCTTAGGTCAAACCAAGGAGACTTGTAATTTCACTTGCGTGTCTGTTTGTCTGTAAGTCGCAACCAATATATAAATATACATAGACAAGACAATAAACATATATATTTCAGACTTTACATTTATATTCTTTGTATTGTCTCACATAGGGGGGGGGGGGGAAATATAGCGATAACAAAAAAAAAGAACTTGGGTGGTTTAAGGACAAAAACTATCGAATTGGAAAAAAATTATTTTTGAAAATATTATGTTTGGGGTATCAATAAAACTATAAGTTATTCTGATTACAAATATGTATGTTTTTTGACGAATAAATTAATATATTTGAGCTAGGCCGCTTAAAATTCGTAACTTTTTAAAAAACGACTGTCCCTATATGCCTACGCATATAGTCTTGTTATTTTAGCACACGTTTGACCCTGTTATTGTAATTCAGAATATTATTTTATTTAAACTGACTCAAAATCAAAGTTTGAAAAGTTTTCATTA
This sequence comes from Aphrophora alni, assembly GCA_963513935.1. NCBI lineage: Eukaryota > Metazoa > Arthropoda > Insecta > Hemiptera > Aphrophoridae > Aphrophora > Aphrophora alni. The sequence goes on along the minus strand of OY740767.1, from coordinate 104,247,667 downwards.
AATACCGATTTAATGAAACTCAATTTCCTTTTGTTTTTGGGATGTTGTAGATGAATTTGTCAAGAACACTGAATTAACTGTTTAAAAATTAATTTAAAAATAGTGATTATAAATTTCAACTAATGTATCAATTAAGATAAAATTTAATTAGTCAATGCATTTTTGAGACTTTGAATATAATTTTGTGCTAGTTTAAACAAAATTCTAAATCAAAATTTCAAACCGTCGCACAAATAATTCTTGAATTACCACTATTTATGGTTTCATTTCGTTATTATATTTCTTATAAAACAAATTTAAGACTTTATCAAATCGTAATTAGTTTTTATTATCTTTATTATCTAGGTTTGACAGTTCTTATGATTATTTTGTTTATTCGGCAGTAGGCCTAAAGAGTAAAAAATTAATAATTCAAATCAATCTAATGTATTAATATATGATATAGGCTATTTTATATCACAAGCAACCTCTACAATAGCCATTGACAATTTGCCTCGACAATTTGCAACATTTTTCTTCTTCTTTTTTCCCACTATTTTTCGTATCTTAAGAAATTTAAACTGTAAAATATAGTCCTTCACTCAAAGTTATACTCTTCACAAATAAGCAAAGTTTATTACAGTTTATATTAAGTTTGAGATTAAATATTTTGTGCATTTTTTATCCAAAGAGAAACAAGTTTCAAAACGTGTTATAGAATCTGTCATTCACCAATAATTGAAACGTTTGGATGTAAATGTTTTAATCATACTCAGGCTCATTAATATATATTAATAATCTTCTAAATAGTAACCAAGACGAAGGAGTGATATAATGTTTTTAAAGATTTATTTTTCTTAACATTAGTACAATTATAAAGGTAAAACTCATATACAATTGAAATAATTTTTAACTCCGGCAAAGAGGTCATCCAAAAATATTTACAAAATAATTCGTTTAACTGTGGTATAAGTTTTTTAACTTTTCCTTCATAATTTAGTTGCTTGTGTTGGTTTTATGAAGACCTAATTGTCATGATCAGTAATTGTCAGGTTGTAACCAAATAATTAGAAACGTCAACATAACATGTTTTTAGTACTACATCAGTCAAGTACTAAATCTAACCGTGTGGTTAAACTTGTTAGTTTAGTAACATAGCATAATTAGACATCTAGTAATAAACTTGATATAAAAGTAACAGTATATATTACCTCTTTGTGAAAGTTTCGCATGCCAATGTAACATTTACATAACGGTCGTGTTGTATTCCAGTCTGCCGAACAAGCAAACAAAAGGAACATGACATGGTAGTTTCACTTATTGTAATAGAAACAAATTAAAGTTGAACTTTGTCTGTCAATCATTATTCTATTAATGTCAATTATTCTGTTTGATTGTTGCGGCGTAGCATCAGCTTTAATTACGAGACAAGACAGCTCTGATAGATGGCTCCGACTCCACTAGGAGGCAGCACCGAACAATGCCACACAAAGAAGCCATTATCCTACCTTGATGAAGACAGATGAGAGGCCAACAAACAATAATCATTGTGGGCTCATTATTCCTCAACAAACTTCATCAATCTATGTCTGTCTTATAAATCATTTACCATAACATAACATGGCCTTCTCATCCATCACTCGGGCTCAGCTCCCAGCATGCTTTGCGTCGCCCCATCATCCCTGACAAATGACACTGCAGCCACTTCATCTCAAATATTAGAAGTCATTGTAGAGTACAATATTTGTTATGTGTTAATACATAATATATTGTCAAAGTTACAACTGTCATTAGTTTGTTTGCTTTGACCTAGTTTGTTTATTTTAACAGTAATTACATTATAGCTATCAATTTATCTTCGTCAGTAATCCATTAAAACAACATTGTGTTTTGAAAGTAGGTTTATTGACGGACAAAATAAATTTAAAACCTATGTTAAGGAAAGTTATTTTTATAAATTAGAGACATAATATAAAAATGTTTTGTGGTAAAATAAATAGTGTCTGAATTTTTAAATTTTCCCTGGATCCTTTAACATTTGTATTAATCAAATAAAAAATATCTAGCTACAAATAAATAATATTTGTCCTTAAAAACGAGACTAATTATTAAAAGAAAACTAAAAATACTGATGCTGTTATATTAAAGAAAAATGTATTGACAAAATCAAGAAAATTATTTATAAAAACTGATTTGGGGTCTCAATAGTTCATGAAACTAACTAGGTTGATAAAAAAATAAGAAAACAACAAAACACTAAATATTTAATTTTGTTTGTTTCTCCCGTGAATTACTTATGAGAAAAGTAAGTAGGGTGCAAACGGGTTTTTGATATTTTTATTTGTTTTGAAACAAAAATTTGAAAAATCGGACTTCGTAATGCACTCTTTGGGCAGAAGATACAATACGGCTTCACATTTTTGAGTGGATATTGCCCTTAGCTAGGTCTGAAACGACAAGTCACCTAGTTTTTATTTTCGATTGTGTAAAATTTTGCTATGCAGTATTTGCAAAATTTGAAAATTACTCCTGAAAAGAAGCAATCCAGCTGCTTTAATTTCAAATAGCGTCTGATTCTAGTGGAATTTTTCCTCCTTATATTTTGTTGAATTTATTATGGCTTGAACAGGGCCATAAATTCATACATAATAACTTAATACTGCTTCTTACAAAACTAAAATTGAATGGCAAAATACACTAAAAATATGTTCAATAATTCTTACAGAGATACTCTCAAAGATACTGCTTAGTTGGTCCACATCCAACTCTGATTGTGTTGTAATAGAGCCATTGACTTGTCTCTGACTCTGCTATTCTTAATGACCTGTAAATGGCCTAGTAGCTATTATGTTCCGTCAGAACTTTAGTTTTACAAGGTTCAAAACAAATACCTATACAAATTAGTATAGGTTAAAAGGGTCAAATTGGTCAGGACGCTTGGATGTTGCTAGAAATGAAAAGACCAAGATGAGTTCATCAGCTCTTTTGGTTCACCCTCAACCGGCCTTAGACGTCTTATGACAGACCGAACAATTATAATTAGGAGTGGGTTCAATAAGATGCATTTATTCAGGTGGAAAAAAGAATAGTGCATTCCAGAATAGAAGAAGTAAAAGTAAGTAGGATTCCCGCTAAGAGAATGGTAGTTATAATGAGATGAGTAGATTATTATAGTTTAAATACGAATCTCTCAATCATGAGGGATAACGATCTACCTGCAAGAGAAAACAGCTGATCATAAGAAATGAAGAGCTCGAGTTAGATCTTATTAAGGACTTGCAGGATAAACAACTTTCTTGTTTTGATCATTTTTATCAAAAGAACATGTGGTTAAGGAAAAGAGTTTTTATTGAATGAGGTCTTTTCAGAGGCACACTTGTAGTTAGCATGGGTGTGGCAATCTAGAAATGAGCCTTTCTTCATGACGTCTTGGGTTAGATCGTTCTCTTTGCTTTGTCCTATCAGGCTTCTCTTAATAAACCGATCATGACGCTATTAGAATATTGGAGGGATACGGGTCTCCAATAAAAGAACGATGAAAAGAGCATTAAGTAAAAACTTTATGCTATTTTCGTCTTTTTTTAAAGACGATGACTTCCGCGAAGTTGTTTTGTCAAAAAACCAATTTTGAAAGGTATTAACTAAAGGGCCCATGAGACGATACTATGGAAACATAACACCCTCCTCATTATAGAGTAGAACAGAATAGAATATGTCAAGTCGAAATTTTATATTATATACAATTTAATTTAAGGATCAAAATACAATTTATTGTTTGTTTTAAAATAATAATATTCATACAATTAATCATATAATCACTTCCATTATTAACTAACGTCACAATTCAATACATAAAACACGTTAAAGAAGATACGACCGAGGTGAGAGGTGACACAACGGAACTTCCTGAGCCCTCCTGGAGACTACCTTATCACTTCTAAATGACAGCGACAAGATTGTCGTCCAACACAAATCCTATTCGCTAAGGTTTATCGTAGAGACTTCAACTTGTTTAAAATGTCAACCCGTCAGCATTGCTGGTTGATTGATTGATTGAAAGGCACTCTACTTCCGCAATGATAGATAACATTCGATTTGCAACATTTCGCACCTGGGCTTAATCTTCATTTTTGTTATCATATTTTTCATGGCATGGCCTTAGTTCAATACTCTGGAAATTATGTGAAAATCCATGTTTACTTAAGAGTTTAGATTATGAGGTAATCCCATCTCTCGTTCTTGTAAACACAAATATATCATATAGGTAGATAAACGAACTATCAGTATTGTTGATTACTTTGGGCTGGGATTGAATTTTACAAATAGTTAAAGTAGTTTGTACAATTTTCTATACAATCCATCATTTACATAATTAGTCTGTTAATAATTTGCCACCACAAACAAAATAATTTTAACTAAAAATATGTCCTCATAGAGGGGGGGGGGTGGCAGTTGAAAATAAAATTAAATAGGCCATAAATCTGATAAAAAATGTGTTCATAGTTCTTACCATGGAAATACCTTTTTCAAATATTTTTGTATATTTTGACGATGGCTATTTGAAATATGTAGTTTTGATAATTACAACTAAGTTTAGAGGATAAGAAATCATAGTTTTGCTAGAGTATCTCACACGATTCAATTCGTAGAGCTTTCTCCTGAGTAGAATATTGAAATTTGAATATCCATTATGTGTAATTTTGTTGTTTAATGTCATAAATTCGAATTACAGATTAATAAACAAAATAATTTGGCACAAATTAAGATAAAGTATATTAGTACACACTCAAACCTTGAAATAACTAAGATATTAAAAATACTGTTTTATAATTGCTATAAAAAAACCCTATTAAAATCGAAAATAAAATCAACTCGATATTACGACAGAATAACTCGTGATTTAAATCAAGAGTAAATTACGATTGAATATTTAAATCACGCGTTTTTCCAGAAAACAGGAATGGAAAACAAGGTTCACATTATTCGTATCAGTTCATCAGCGACGGGAAAAAACATCAGCGTTGTTATTGCAAAATTCTGTAATAACTGTTATTGTATATTTATTATTATGTAACGAAGGTTAAAGTTGGTTGGAATTGTAATAATATAATAACATGAACATTGTACAACATTAAACATTGTAAATATATAATAACATGAACAATGATTCGGACGCAAGAGTGAAAACAGTAACGTCTTTGTAAAATGTCCTTTTAAAAATATTGTGGAGAAGCGGGAAAAAAGTCTTCGCTTATGAGCTTTCTATAAAGAAATTAAGTTATCAGATGGTAGAATCAAATGCACAAGTATATTTGTCCAATATTTAAAAAAGAAAAGAATTCGGACTGATTAATTGAAATCGTGCTCATCTTCGACTGTATTTACTTTTGTATACATGCGACAAACAAAACGTATGGAATACTAAGTGTATTACAAGAACTCTTTTGTTTTATTTCTGCCCTAAATGTTCAAAATTAAATTAAGAGGCTACAATTAGAAAACAAAATCTAGAAGTATGAATGAAAATTTTAAGTACTGTATGTGCCGGGAATTTCCACTTTGTGTTAAAAAAGAAAACTAATTAAATTATTTATTTATTTCGGAAATTGTAAACTCTTAACTATCAAATATAATGGTCGGAAGTGATTAAATATTCCCCACATAAACTTCAAATACTAAAATAGTAGGGTACTAATAATGATGAGCCCTTCAACCCATTCCTTAACACCGTGTACCATATTTAATGCAATTAAAAACTAAAGAAAACTAACTGTCAATATGGATCTGGATGGCGTTTAATAATATAAAAATACTGAACACAGTATAACAGAAAGAGAGTACAGAGTAAATATTATATAATTAAATATATAACTATATATATATATATATATATATATATATATATATATATATATAATTCCCACGGAATCCGTCACGCTGAGAAGCCATTGAGAAACCCGTAGCCTATGCATATTGTTGTGAGTCTGTTTTGTGAATGTTTGTGTATTTTAATGTTGAAAACTTTGTAACTACCTCCTAACTCAGCGAGTGAAATGATAACTGAAGATGGGAGTACAGTCTCGAAACGGGAATTAAGACATTAAGCACGATAAAGCCACAAGGACGAAAATAATTAATTTACAAAGGTACACTTTGTTATATTGCGTAAAAAGAATTTCTATTATATTTTTAAATTGTATTCAAAAACTCCGAGGTTGTTTAGAAAAAGTTGAAAGTTCTCATGATTGCTCCAAATTAACTGTTTTTGAGTTTTTCTGACGGTGTTATGTTTACGCTTTTCTTAATGGATTCAACTCTTTTGGATTTAATTTATATCAGTGTTGCTGACCCACTCTAGGGAATAATTTATGCAATGTGTAGGTTAACATGGTGTCGACATGTTATTTACTGTTATTTTGTCTTTATTACTTCTTTATTTATAAGTCAACTATTAACCCTGAGATATTGACACTTAATATGACCTTGTAAGACTTTTTTTAGTGCATGTGGTAAACATCTCTACAGATGTTATCCTATCGCTTTAAAGGTAAAAACACATACATTATTTGTAAAACCCACAGAAATAATAATATAAAACAGCAATCAAAATAAAATTCTGATTATATGGTAACGTTAACTTACAACAAGGCAAACGGTATCATAGTAACTTTCTAAAAAAACAAGAGTTCACCATAACAGAAACAACACACCAATCTTTGAAAAGTAATCACATTTATAGCAAAATATAAAGAAATTTCTGAAATTTATAGAATAAACCGCCGCAATTGCAATAAATTCTAAACAGGACGAAGCTTCAAGTCTGATGTAATGAACATCATAAAGAGTAAACAACACCCATCATTACTATTCATTAACCACACAGTTCATGCTTCACCACACCTACAAAACTATGAAGACTTGCTGTAATTAATAATCTATCAAAATACCAACTAACGGATGTACAAGATAAATGGTACATTTACAAAGCTTGATACGTCAATCTAATGTTATACCGCCCAACTGAACTTCAGATTGGGGTTAGTGAGTACGGCACCAAGCTGGATCTACACCTTTTTTCATGTAGTCTCGGGTTAAATCTCTCTCTGTCACCCTTCCTATCAGGTCAATTTGACCAACTCTTGTTATTTTGTGAGGGCTAAGGGGTCTTTATTTTATGGTGCTCTTTCCTTTTTACTTTTTATAAGGCAATGATGATCAAGTGGTTTTTTGCCTTTAAACAAAAAAGGGGAGGGGGAAATCATTTATAAATACAGAGTAGGCAAACACATATTAAGTGACGAAAAAACAACAACATAAAGGCTGACAGATCAAGTTATTTATATTAATAAAACATTACACAAACTTTTTCACTCATCAATACTCAAAACCAAATAACAACGAACCAAAAATGTCAGTTCGATCTTTGTTAGTCAAAAAGTTAATATGAACCATGGAAGCCATCTTTTAAAGAATATTTACTATAATATAAGGGACTAAACTTGCTTCGCTCAACGTCTTAAACAGCTATTTGAGCTTTTAATAACGCCGGTCAACTTTTATTTTTGTTTTCTGACCAAATATTTTTTTTTTCTACTTGCGATTTTCCATACAAGTTTGGGTCAAACTATATAGACATTCACATGCAACATACAGACATTATTCCAAAAAATAATTTTTTGGACTAAGGGGATCTGACAACGGACACATCCTTAAAAATTCGACGTCGATTGTTCGACCCATAACCTAACATAGCCTAACCTTTTTCTGTATATGTGACAAAGTAAAAAAAAATATAAATAAATTAAAGCACTTTATTTCAGAGACGCGCAGCTATTTTCTTAGTCAATATATGTTATTAGATTATTTTTTATTAAGTAATGACATAGTTAAATTTTGTTAGGGACTCATTAGTGAGATACGTCAAAAACTTTAAGATCTATTTTACACAAATTTAATATAATTTACACTATATGGTTTAATTTCGTACATGCAATTAGGTCAAGTTATATTTGGTTCTAAAACAGTGGAGAGGTCATGTTTTGTTAAAACAACATAACTAGGTATATTAATGAAACAATAACATTTACGTATAAGTTTGAGTAAAAACATGTTGGACACCTTAAGATGGACTATATGCAGTAGTATTTGACACAATTTGACATACAAAATAACAAATGAATAATTTGATCTTGTAACATAATGTTTTGTAACAAATAAGCTACTTGAAACATTACATCAAGACTGAAGAATAGAGGTTAAAGGAGACCTTAAAATATAAAAGTATGAAGATTAGGATGTTGGAGAAGTTTCAACCTCTAATTTTAATGGAATCTTCCTCATTTACCAAAATTTGTCCACACTCACAAAAATATAGAGATGTACAGATATATATTTGGTGTGTTGACACTCGAGAGGCCATTGGATTTAATGAGATAGGTTACTGATTTTTTAAATAAGGGATGTATTGTTACAAAAAAAAAATACTATAGGAGTGTAGAAGAATCACACTATAAACAGACGCTCAAAAACTCAAAATAAAATTTAGAAGACAAAATATCAAAACTTTTCAAAACTTACATTGTTATAACTTGATTACCACTCGGGTTAAAACAAAATTAAATTTTATTTCGAGTCCTACTAAATAGAAGACAAATGATCAAAAAGTACCTCTGGTAAGACTGTAGGAATTTTATCCATAAGGAATTGATTGTTGACCAAATCGTTGGACTTGTAAATTGTATGTTTGGGAGTGTGTTTGTGTGTGTTCGAGCTTGTGTGTGCGTATGTTTAGGTCTATAAGAATGTCAATAGATTTTCTATTAAAGAGTGATTCTGAATTGAAGCTATTGAATAGTATACTAAATTTAAATTCTTGTATTACAGTATTTAAAATTATGTAAGCAAATTTAGGAAGAGTCGTCATAAATTTATAGACACTCCAAATTTTCATTTCTAAAAAAACTTGTTCAATGTAACTTCTCTTTTTAAAATGTTGATTTACTAAAAACTTCGTGAATTTTAAACCAGACAGTTTGTTTATTTCCTGTTCTCAACTCAATAATTATTTGTCTGCCAAGTGTTTTGTATAGCCTACATAGCTCAACCATACTCTGTCTTCAAACTAAAACTGGAAGAACATTACAAACACTCTGCAAGCGACGTTGATGTTATTTGTAGCAAATTTATGTAAAACTGGATTTCTTTCAATATTTTAACATTTTAATCCTCGAGAACCGCAGTTTCTCAACTCTGGCAGACATCGTGAAGTTCTTGACGTAATCCATGTCTAAACTGGTTCTGCCATTGGTTCCAAGTCTGAGAAATCTCTGCATTTTGACTTTTATAACCTTTAGTGTATATATTATGTTCCTTGATAGGTGAGAGGTGTCTTAAATACTCGCAAAACATGACAAGGTATAGTTACAGTAATAGGAATAGAGCTGTACAAGGAGAAGTCGACATCTATACTGTGTTATCCGAGAGGATTTATGTTAAATGGATGTTTTAAGCTTTATATTCTGATTTATGGTTTTGAAAAATATTGTTTGTTTATTCTTGATATCAGTTTTAATAAATTATTGCATTAACTTTTAATTTATAATTATATGGTGCAAGAACACGTAACGCCTGCTTTCACGTAGACAGCTACATGTAGCCTATCGTAATGTGCAGTCAGCACTTGGATTTCTCGCGTCGTAATTCTAGCTGTTACAATCGTAACCCTTAACTTTACCTCTAGATGCTAGTGTCCACACTGTAACCACAGACAATGATTTACGTTTAGGACAAGTGTTACGGCACAAGCTATTTTTATAAATATGTAAATATTGGAAAAGTAGACCTATTATATATAAAAGTTTGAAAAAAGTCTATACCAATATTGAATACATAATCTTCCATATGAGATGTCTCGGGATTAGTAATAAAGGAAATGACTTTTTTAAGTGAGGCTGAAGAATTATGTTATTGTTTTTATTTCGTTTTGTTAAAATGTATGTGAGAAAGTTAGTGCAATGTTTTTATGGACCGCTTCATTCTATTTATTAAAACAATTTTATAAACCTAGTGGCGTAACTACATTGATTGGCGCCCTCGCAAGTGTAAAAACAGTGCCCCACCCAAAAATTAACGAAGTCCAAACTTGTCGGCTCTAGATGACCCCTCTTCAACCGTAAGAAATCCCACCCCACGGTCTTATATGTAACTACTACTTAGTAGTAATTAGACATTATTTTTACTCTAAATTGAAATGAAAGTAAATTAATTTAATTCTAGTACATAACCATACATAACCAACCTATACATAACCATACATAGTTCTATACATAACCAACCTCTCTGTTGGTAGCATTGGAATTAAATATGCCAATGCTATGAAGTAGTGGCGTAAATAGGATTTTAATTTGGGGGGGATAACCTGGAAGGAAACACTACCGAGGGATCCCCAACTTAAATCAGGGGGTCCGCGGGTCTTACCACGGAGAATTTAAAAAAATTATACTCTTAAAAGCGTGATTTTAGCGACTTTATTGTCTTTTTTGTTTTACGTAGTAGCATTTAAGAACAATATAACTGATATGAATATACGGTATATGTTAAAACAGCAGTATTTTAAAACTTTTAGATTTTATTTTTGAATTTTTTTTCTAAATTTTGGGGGTGATTGATCACCCGATCACCCTCCTTATTAACGCCACTGCTATGAAGTATCATCCTCAAAAGAACAAGCAAGCTTTAAGTTTAAACTAATTTATCAACTACAAAAGGGAAAGAAATACTGCAGCATTAAACATCAAGGTTTATTATTTACAAAAATCTTGTAAGTTGTTATAATTACAATAATTTAAAACCTCTTCTTTTCTTCATTTGACCATACTTGTCGGCTAACGTGTTAAAGATGATAGCACGAGCTAGTTCATGTTCAATATTCAAAACTGCCAGAGAACTCAGTCTGGGGTTAGACATCCTATTCCTCGGGTGGGGCGGCATTATTGTTAACTGCTAGTAAACAGATTGCGCAACCATGATAATTACGGTTTCAGACTTATGATCCGTGGTTAACTTATATTATTTATGAAACAGTTTTATTAAAATATCTAAATGAAATGTTGTTCATTGTAAAATTTATTATGATGGTAATGTGTTTACTCCATTTTATTTTTTCATTCCTATATATATATTTATGTGCCCGGGTTGGGGCGCCCATTGACCTGCTGCGCCCCCCCCCGCACTGCTTAGGTGCTACGCCACTGTATTAACCTTTTGTTTGACACATACATTGAATGGGTTAACTATGTTGAAGAACGTATAAATTAAATGATATTATAAATGTGAAATACTATTGGAATCATTTATAGTAACATCCCAGATAAATTAGTGAAGGTCACAGCGAGACTTCTGCCTCTTGTCTGTTTAACTTGCAGTGTAAAACGGTTACCTTACTTGTCTCATCACTACACCATCTTACTCTTGCGTGCAACAGTGTGGCAACATGTTGACTGTGTTAAGACAAAATCCCTACTGTCTTGACATCTATTTGCCATTATTGTCAACGAAATATCGCGTATTAATTTGCGTATGTCAGTTATCCGTCTTGGTTATACTTTAGTATCAGTGTTGTGACATTTAAGCTGGAGCCATTTTACATACCAATCGAGGGTGAAAAATACAATTCCAATATACTTGACAAACCACATCCTTAAAATTTCCATTTTTATACAAAAAAATGAATAATTGCATATTGGGACTGTTTTTAACATTTTAAAATAATTTTCTCCATAAAGACGTATGATAATGGTAGTTTCACTCCAGACGTGTTTTTTTTTTCCTTACTTATTTTAAAGAAATATTTTCCCGATCGAAACCTATCAGATTTGCTTACTCATACCCACGAAAGACTTTGTGAATTTACGAAACTAATTGGCAGGAATTCATCCAAAATACCAGTCGAAATTAAAAAATCAAATATGCAAATTCTTTTCGCTCAAAATTTTATAGATTACTATTAACTCAATGTTACAGTGTTGCCCAAGATAAGCGTCTAAGACAAGTGTGTTTTGAGACGTAACCTTAAATTATCAAAATAACCTAAAAAGTTTGAAAATATTTTGATTATAATTAAATTTACTATATAAATGATTTTAAGTAATGAATCGTCAAACCTCAAAATACTCAAATTTATTTTACAGTTTGGCTTCTAGCTCCCGCTAAATATATATATATATATATATATATATATATATATATATATATATGACCTTGTTCTTTTACTTTGAATTGAACGTCTGAAATTGTATGACATTAGATATTAGAAAGGACTTCAAGTCACGTACCTTTTGCGTGCAAACTTTCTGTTTTAATTTACAATGACCACGTAAAATTGTCTACATTATATATAAAGTTATTTTAAGGTGGTCTAATAAATCCGTATTAAAACACTAGTCTGTTTAGTTCTCAAGTCAAGACTTGTTATCATGGCGAAACTCTGACTAAAGCCATGTCCACCTTTGTATCGCATTAATAAGATTGTGAAACAGAAAATGCTTAAGCAACTATTATTTTCAGTTTGTCACTTTAACGTGTATCCGTATTCGCCTAACGTGTCATTTATGTTTGCTACCAAATATTCTACGATATGTTTCTCTTATTTCAGCTACATTTATATTCACTATGCTCTTAAAAATAGCGGATGTGATGCAGTTGTTTACTGACCAAGAAGTGAATAAGAGTAACTCGAGTTTATTAAGTGATGTAAAATTTCAGGACGTCACCAACTGACTTATACTTTAAGGAGATTACTCCGAGGGACAAAAGATACACATCAGCATCTATTCAAACGTTTGACGTTTACACTAGGTTTCTTGGTAACTAGTGATTTTAATTTCAGTAACAATGTATATTCCTTTATATATATATACTTTTATTGTTGTTTATGAGAGAATAACTTTTCGCCTTATAAAAAAAAGAAGAAAAGAAGATAAAATAAAGACCTCTAACCCTCGAATACTGTAAAAGCGTCAGGATTAGAAGAGATTAGAATTTGTCAAAAGGTACCTGATAGGAACGATAAAAAAGATGTAACACAAAACCAGATTAAAAATTGTGTCGATTCGGTTAGGGTCTCATTAACGCTGTACTCACTAAAAGTGACTCCTCGAGGGTTTCAGAAACTATTTGAAATATATACATCTAGTATCATATTAATGTTGTTCACACTGAGTTCAGGCGTATCCGCACCATCTGTGACTGGAAATTTCGGCCTCTTAGCGGTACAAACCTTATCACGTATCCTTATAATACACCTTCCATACGTGTTGTATGATACAGTTTTAAACATTTAAGAACTTGAAGAAACGTTACAAATGTGAACGAAACTTAACTCTTAAGCCTGATATATTTTCCTTAATAAAACAAAAATTGCATTTCACGTACTTATTTAACTTCGTTTTATATTCACAGATTAACTCTAAACACCTAAGCTTCCGTCATGCTGCCTTCCTTCGAAACATTGCCTATGAAAAATCATTAGTAGGTCTAATATAGGCCTACTCTTTAAAACAAGTGCTATAGAGATTTAGTGATATTTAAAACAATTCTTAGATCTCTCGCAATCGTTAGAAGCATAAAACAAAATCTCATTTGAAAAGAGAAAAATAACTCTTCCTCTTTTTGTTCAAAGTTTGATGATTACTTCGTTAACTCTCTCCCAAGTGTATTTAATATTTTAAATCATTACTACTGTAGGTATCAGTTATTATTGTTTATATTGTTGACAGCACTGTATTGATTTTTCATGTCGTTTAACAGGGAAAAACTTGTTAGTCATCATCAGTTTCATTTTCAGTTTTAAGACATTACGTTTACAACTTAAGTAGTTCTATGTTCAATACTTAGTAAAATGCGTTTTATCAATACAAGGTCACATATACTAACCCATACTTTCAAAGACACATAAATATGTATGTATTTCATAAAATACAATCACTCAAATTTTACTTTTATATTTGAGAAGACCTACATTAATGATCTACTCTTTGAAATTTACGACAGTCGAAGCATATTAATATATTTTTAAAGGAAAATTAAATTACGTTAGTCATAATTTTATCGAGTTTCATTCCCAAAAAATATTGTAAAATTCTTAAATTAGATATATAATCTAAATTATAAATGACTGACAGATAAATATATCCCTACAGCAACAATTAATGATACAATTAGTACAATAACTGTACTACAGTAGAATTATAGAAAACTAAAAAATGCAAACAATTTTGTTGCAGATAGATTCTCTTATAATTCAGCTCTTATACATTATGGGATAAAATAATCAAAGCTAGTCCTTGAAAATATACTAAATACGAGATCGAGACCATTGTGAGACAAACATCGAGACTGGATTTACCAAAACGAAACTGTACTATAACCAATCTTAATATTGCCTCAGTATCAATCTCGTGCATCTCTATCCGTGTTGTTTGCTCAAGATTAAACAAAGCAATTTCATAATCTTAAAATCTAAAAACTGCTAGTTAGATTTGATTTATTAGTTCACCGACGTCATAGATTTATTATCAGGCTACAAAATGGCTTAATTTATGAATGTTAACACCCATGGGTTATAAAATAGTTAATATGGATGGCCATATCACATAATCGTTGTTCACATTATGTAATACATAATTATCGTTCATCTTACATAACACCAAATTGTGTCATAAATGTTTGTTGAATATGTGTATGCGTAAATATGACTAAACGTTTGTATTTTGTATTTATTTTCTTAGAAAATAATCAATTTTCTAGATGAAAAAAGAGGAAACAAATAATATCAATTTCGAATTAATCGATAATATTAAAAGCTGTTACTTCAACTGATCGATATTTAGAAAAACGAACAATTATAATAAATAATTGTGTTTATAATTGAATATAGTACCAGATATATAAATAAATAATTTTAATTACGTATTAAAATAACTTTTATGTACCAACTGATAATATGAACATACTCCAGCGAGAAAAACACATATTTTCTTAAAATATGATTACCACTCATATCCATACAAGCTCCAAAAGGCCCGGTACGATTTTCAGCCTTGCCGTGCTTTAACTTTGAATCTTGGTTTACATAATACTGTGCAGCAGATTTGTTTGTTTGTTCTTCTTTTCATTTTCGTTTGTGATCACAAGGCTACTGGTATCCTTTCACATCTACATTATAAAATGGATAAGTCATGATCATAGGACTAGAAGGAATTCTGAGTCATGTTATATATATGATCCAAATAGAATTCATCCCAGATCATCCTTATGTTCCGTTCTATATCCTTGGATCCAGCACTACAAAGGACTTCAGGTCCTACAGTAGCATCAAAAGTGTTTTGAAGTCTCTGTTACGTAGCAGCATAACCGACGGACGGCTCATTCTATAAACTCTTTTATAATCAGGCTATATCTCAGTGATGAGTATCCAGTTATCCAGTAACCAGTTATTGTCTGCCATATTTCCTGCCTGCTCAAATTTAATTTTATTATCTCTGCTTGGACATTTAAACTACTACACCTTGTTGAACTTTTCTATTAATTCTCATTGAGTCCTTCATTTTGGACTTCAATAAATCTTAAGATTCTTTCATCAGAGCCTTATTACAGTTAGATAAATAGAGAACTATAATTTGTAATCAAGGATTTATTCATCTTTCCAAACTCTCAGGTTGTTTCCCTCCCACGAATTCAAAGAAACGCTCGTTTACCCTTTTGTAGACCCCTTACCCCCACAGTTCAAGATCCTGAAGAGGCAGTATTTATTAAAATTACTTACAATTTGTGTTGTAGGAAACAATATTTGTTCCAGGGAAGAAATTTCGTGTGAAAATAATTAATAAAAAGTGATTATTATAGTCTAAAAACACATTTCACTTGACACTTTACTTTTTTGTCGTTATGATACAAATTTAAAATTGGGAATGTAGGTGGTACTTGATTCTTCATACCAGGTATCAGAGTCACGTGATGCCGCCTTCACGATGTCCTTAGTAGGAATTCTCCACAATTTCCGACTGAAAAGTCCACCACTCCCTTGTGGTTTAAGGGTGTAAGACCTCGCGATCATAATAATCCTAAAGAAAGAGAAAAAAGAGCATAAAATAGAGACCTTAGCCCTTGAATACCCTATTACGTCAGTGGAAGAAAAGAAGAGTTGGTCAAATATGATCTGATAGGAAAAATGAATAAGAGTGATCTAACCGAAGATTACCAGAAGAAAGGTGTAAATCCAGCTAGGTTTCTCGGGATTGCCACACTGGTACTCACTAAAAGAGCATCTGATGCCGCACTATCAAGTATCTTGGCAAAATCAGTGACTGCAGAGATCCAGCAATTTTTTATTTGAGGATGGTGAGCTACATTCGAGTAGGAGATATGTTTCAGTATTTATATCTTTGATAGGCATATGTTTCTAAAGGTGATTTCGTAAGTTGAAGTCTATGCAAAGAAGACTCTTTAAAGATGTGGTTTGTTCTTGCTTGGGTTACAAAAAGTTGTACATGATTGTTCATGTTGATTGGAGTAATTATATCGTTAAAAAATTTTCCTTTATATCATCAATAAAAAACAAAATGAAATCGTGCAATTTATAAATCATGGGATAGAAGGGGTGGAGTAAAAGAATATAAATTAGAATTACATGAGTTGTACAATGGTTCTATAACAACTCATCTTCTCAATTTAAATACCATTTTAGACTGATTTTTGAGGGTAGTTAGAAAAATGTTTGTTTGCACCGTGTTTACCAAAATAAATGTCCCTGAAAAAACCAATTAGTGCCGAAATTTTAAAAATTGAATATTTGTGTAGCGCCTTATTTGTGTTTAGACATGTAAGCTACACCAAACAACGTCTCGATATTAAAAGATAAACATTGATTTAAAGTTATCGTACAATGAACAGATAAACAGAAATCGTTGTTAAAAAGCCACTTTGAATTCAGAGACCATAACGGATTTTTTTCAATATATCGAGTTTATGAACGTTAATAATACTTTCTCTATACTACGTATTTGTGATTCAAAGGTCAACAAGTAACTACTTCTTGCTAGACACAGCTACTGTATAATCAAAGCAAACTGTATAATGACACATCGATTGCAATAACAAGTGTTACTGCTAGATACATATCAGCAATAACTAGCATGAATTTGATACTATCATGTAACAGTGAAGAGGCACTGAAATCGATAAAGGGGAGATTTAAATGGAAGATAACAGAGTGAGCTCTTTAAATAAGCTATCATTGGCGAGATAAATGATTGCAATAACAGGATTCCAGATCAGACTTGGCCTAATTGAAAGGTACATCTATGCCGGCAGCTATGACTTCACACCTTCTAATTACCGAGCTCAAAGTAAATGGCTTGCCTGTCAAGAACTCGCACCTTCATTTGTCTTCCAAGATACTATCTGACTTAAGTAATGGCTTCCAACAGAACTTCAGACAACCAGTGTTGCTTTTTAAAAGTTAATATTCGTATAATTTTAACCAATATACAATCACAATTAAGTAACCTTTCATCGGGATGTGTTTTAACTCTCGGCCAAGCCTTGCTGAAAGGAACGAATAAGTTTGATATATCGACTACTAAGGTTCTTGTCTGTATGTATTGCCCCGACTAAAACGTGTTCGGAACATTTTAAATCCAGTTTTTTTATGGAACAACTTTCACGTTATAATTTATATGTAAGTTAACGTTATTCCCATTCGTTGAATTTAAAACGTACGTAGTAACTACTACATGTAACAACATTGTATTTATGGTCATAGTATTTTATATAGTGGAGTATCTGGTAATATATATTTATTTTTCTCAGTTCTTCGACTAAAAATTATGACTTCACTTGAATTTCCCTTAACAGATGTTAAAGTGAATCTTTTTTGGCTCTTTAAAGTAACGTGACGTTACTCATTAAATCTAAGTCTTACAGTTTAGTTCTTCTGCAACAAGGTATCATTAAGGTTGGCTTTTAAAGTTGTTCAACATACTGAAATGTCTACGAAAGTAGTTATCTAAACATTAAGTGTACATAATGTTGTCTATTTTAATTCGGATTATTTCACTTTTGTCATTCTTTGTTTAAATTTCTCTTGAGTTAGTTTTTGTATATCATATTTGTCGTGACATTAGCGTGCACATACACTTCCCAAAAAACATAATTTTTACGCATTCCTTAGCAGATATATAATAAAATAATATGCGTTGTGATTTATATACAAGTTGTTCATAAAAAGTTTAACTGAACTTTAGAAGATGATAATGGAGGTTAAATGAAACAAAAAAGTTTATTTCATTGTAGTCCTAAAACACTCCATTTTTCAAGATATTACTTAAAACGAATAGAGATATACTGTAGTTACCAAATTTTTCAGAAAGTGTAGTGTTAATTTGATTTCTTTAAAAGCTATATAATTTTTCATCTGATGGTTTAAAAATGTTTGTTATTAATTTTTGTATTTCTAATTTAATTTTATAGTTAGGTGAAGACTATAGCTTTTGAAAAACGGTTTCTATACACTTTTTTGTTTCATTTGACGCCCTCTATCAAATCATTTTATGAAAACTGTATATAGTCTATATATATATATATATATATATATATATATATATATATATATATACAAACATTGAAGCATTCAAATTCATCTTTCAACGCTCTTCCCATTTTCCTTACTCCAACCTCCTTTGTTTCAGTAATTCCTCCCGCACACGCCACCAATCTTCGTCTTCTTCTTTCGCCACTCACATCCAATTTAATATCCGTTTCGGCAGTCTGTTCTGCTTCGTATTTTGATGTTGTTCATACCAAATTAACCATCTACAAGAAGAACATAATTGGTATTCTTCTTCATGCTTACACGGGGTTCACTTTAGTGAGTACGGTCACGGTAATCCCGAGGGGACCTAGCTGAAACAACTTTCACATATAGTCTATAGTTAGATCCCTCTATCTCATCTTTCCTACTAGGCCACTCTCGACCAACTCTTGTTCTTTTCCGACCCTAAAGCTATTAGAGTTTTCGAACGGTATGGGTATTTATTTTGTGCTCTTTTCTTCATTTTTTGTAAGACGATGATGACCGATTTTTTGTTTTATTTTAAAAACAAGAAAAAAAAATGGATTTATTAAAAATTCTATAAATGTAGTTCACAAATCTATTAAAATGATTCGGCAACCCTTTTACTTTCAATATCTTGTCTGTAAATCCGTTTGTTTGAGATTTCTATTCAAAGACATTTTAATAGCAATAATCGTCCTGAAAATACTTTCAATTATGATGTGATACTGATAACATTATCAATCATTTATGAGAACCAAAATTCAATATTTAATTTGCTTTAAATATGTGATTATTAAACAACTATACCAACGTAATGTTTGAATCGTTTCTTATTTACATTTAATAGGCTACTGATTAAGAAATCCGTTTCAAAAAGCTAATTATTTCCAAAATTATAACGCCCTACTTTGGGAGTCTCCTTTATATGAGGAATAAATAACAAGAATGTAAATGTTTGTGTTATTATAGTTGTTTGTTTAATTTATGTCTTCAATTTACAAATTTGTAACTAGATAATTTATGAAATAAATACTTCTAGTTCAACAAATTCCATTGGAAATAATTCATTTATACTAGCTCAAGCTGGCTATGTGCAGACGTTCTGTGCATTGTAGTTTTATATTAAGCTAAGAGGTTAAAGGGTTAAACTGGCATCGCGACCATTGCCCTATTGTAAACTGTGTATTGTAAATATAACCTCTAAATAAACCAATAATTAATTTGTAACTGCTGATTTAAAAAAAAAAAAATCAAACATATCCAGACAACGTCATTTTTATCTATGTATTATTCTTTAGGTTGTGGATTTTAAATTACGTTTTTATAATTTTTGTAAAATATATAAATTTGTCTATACAACATTTACAGAAAATTGTAAATTGCTTTCACCCTACTGCGAAAAATATTCTAAGTAAACGGTTTAAACTATACATTATTTGTTTAAACTATAAAAACGTTGTTTGACAATTTTGAAATAAAATAACGCTGAAATAATTAAATATTAAAATACTACACAGTGTTTTAAAGTATTGTAAACATAGTTTTTTCTAACTAGATAAGAAACAAAATTATGTTATGTTAGTTTTTTAAAGGCCCTGTTCCATATTTTTTTTTATATTTTAAGCATACTCTAAATAATGTAGTTCTATATTTACAAATCCTTTACTAAATTATATTCTGAAATGTATACAAAATTTTAAAATATGATAAATTCACAGAAATGTGTTATTTAAACAAAGCAATAACTCTTCTTTAGCTAACCTAACAAAACTCTGATTTCACGATTAATTATTTAAAGTGGAATGCAAATTTACATATAAAGGCTTTGGTCGTAAATAAAAGATATTTGTTTACTATCTCTCTCGAATGACACATTGACTAAATAAGACAAATTATGGATAAGAATTGTAGAAATTCAAGGGGGAGGAATCTGTTTGAGAGGGCTAGAACCCGAGCAATATGTTATGTGGGTCTGCATTAGCACACAATACTCGGTAGCAATGAGTTATAGCACCTCACATAATTTACATCCTTATCTAGTCTGTTATTTATTGCCCCTGCCTGGGGTTTTCTTTTGTTTTTACAACTGCTCTCGTGACGTATTGCTTCCGGTTTACTGCGCACTCTGTTCTGCGCAGGCTCTGGACAGCTGTACATAGAATTACATTTTAATTATGTTCATGTCATTTCATGTTTATGGTGTTTTACACTTTATTTCCCCTTTGTTTAGCTGTCATACGATTTGCTGGAACATGTAGTTTATCATGTTATAATAAACCTACTGAATACAACTGGAAAGACAGCCCGCATTTCGGTCACAGTATCAATTTGAATACACAGGAAATGAACGCTTTGTCTGAAACATATTTCCATGCTCGAACACTTTATATAATTTACTCAAACCAAAAGAAGAGAAAAGTTTCCAGTTACCAACAATATTCTCTCAAATAATTTATAATTTTAAAAGTTTGGAAAGTACTTAACGCGATATCTACCTAATTATTTATTTCTTTAAAGTAATTCCTAAATGAACAATTAATAAATGTTCACTGTTAAGGTTTAAAATGTACACATATAATATGTTTATTTCTTGTAATATATATAGTAAGTTAATTCATTGATAATGAAACGATTAAGTTCACTACAAAAATATTCATTCTACCAATAAATACAAATATTTATTGAATAATAAAGTTATAGTATTTTTTTTTACATTTCACATATTCATTTTTAATTTCTCAATATTCGAAGGTTAGGTAATGGGCCAAAAAATAGAAATTGAATTTTTCGCAATATTCGTGTATGGGTCTTCTAAGACTAAGAAAAGTGATTTTTAGAACGTGCCTGTCTGCCACCAGTTCGTCTGTGCCCCCAAACGAATGGAACAATATTATCAAATTTGATACGTGGAAGTATTTTGGCTTTATCAAGAGATTAAATTTTTATTTTTCGATTTTCAAAAGTGTGATGAGTTTTTTACTATACCTAAAGACAAATACTAAACATTCAAATTCTCTCGGTTATTACGTTTGTAATGCAATTTAGCTAAAATGAAGCCTCTAAGAACACCCTCCAACCCAAACGTATTTGTCTCCATATCCCCAAAAATGACGATTAGGAAATAATCAGGGAAACCTTCGTCTTCGGAGATTTTATAAAAGGCCCAATTTTTCAAAATTGTCACCATCGATTTTGATTAATTATAAAGATGAATGTTCTACGTGTACGTCAATTACGGTTGAACAATTATTATCAAAAACAAAAATGAACGTTGACAGTCATTATTAACACTAAATTTAATAAAACTTAGCTTTCTAAGAAATGCACTGGGAAAACACCAAACAAAGACAATTTTTTCTATGACTTAATAATAGAGGGAAATAACTGAGTAGACGGCGAGAATTAAAAAAAAATTGTGGGTCTGTTGGAAAGTTAGTGCACTGTTTACGTTATTTATTTCTTAACGCATCCCCAGTTAGTCTAGTAGTTCATACTCTCGCATTATGAGTGAGAGATTCAGAGTTTAATACACGTGGTGGATCGACAATGTACGGTGTAGATACACCACCGTAAAGTAGCTACAACTGGTAGCAAATCCATATTGAGAATGGTAGAACAATGGCAACGATAATTCGATGTACTAACTAAACATTACATGATTGAAGTCCGTTTAGCAGTCTAGACCCTATAGAGATACTAAAAAGAGATATGTATTTATTAATGCATATATTCCATAGATTTTTGTTTACAAAACATCGATAATTTCCGTATGTTAATTTTAGTAAACTCCATTATAGTTTATTATGCCACCAATAGTGATGTATATAGTTCTTAGAATACAGTATATTTCATCCCTAGGGTCAAAAGTGAAGCTTTTCAATATACGCCCAAGTTTAACGGCCGAGGTGAAGCCGAAGTCGGAAAATGAGCGAGGATCGAAAAGCTTCTTTTGGTCCAAGTGATGAAGTATATTTTTCGTTATAGAAAACAATTTCACAAAAACTATAATGTTACAATCTAATTAACTTCAAATCGATGGTAACAGCTGTTTTAACGGTTATTTACAATTGAGAGTATCGGTTGTTTTTATAGATGCTTTACAATAGTTCATTAATTCCTATAAACGAAGTAACGGCTGATGGCTTCGACCTCAGCTGATGTTTTTCGGTCCTAGTACTAAAAAGAACAACTTTAGCATCTCAATGCATTCATTGAAAACAGCTGTTTTTGAAGTAGTATGACGAAAATTATATTTTATACAAAGTATGATAATATTTAATATGTTTATTTTAAGTTTTACTTGTTATGCATCATATCACTTTATTTCGGAAGTACACGATTCATAGCACAGCAATACGATTCCAGCGTGACACTCTCCAATAAACTATTGGTGTAAACATGTTTTAGTTTTCAATCCTTATTGGTTAAAATGCCCAGTAGCGACGACGTACGTGAGGCCCATTCTTCTGTCAGGACAACCATTATTGTCAGTAAGTTTGGCATTCTCCGTCATCACGACAAGATGTGTTTTGTCTTGCATATTAACCGAAGCTATAGCTATACTTCGATCGTGCCCAGTAGATTTAGTTTTTATGCCACGTTTTTAGACGTGGTACGAGACATTTAGAGTACTTGTAAAGTGTAACAATAGACTCAAGTAAAGAAACTTGAATTACTTTCCTATTTCAGTGTGAATTCTTCCGAACTTCATATCTAAAGCCTAAAAATCATAAGATACCTGTGTTTTGATGTTTATTAGCTCATCGCAGACATGTAACTTGTATAGACTAAGATAACCACTCATAGCTTAATTATAGTTAATATGAGTTTGTACTTCCTTCTTGACTGGATTTACACTTTTTTATGTAGTTTTAGGTTAAATCCTTCTCCTTCATCTTTCTTATCAGATCTCTCTTGACCAACTCTTGTTCTTTCCCGACCCTGGTTCTATTAGAGTATTCAAGGTCTAGGAGTCTTTATTTTGTTTAAGGAAATGATAACTGAATCTTTTTTTCACCTTTACAACAAAGAAATGCAGGAACACAAAATATGATAATGTCTGTGAGAGCTTCTCTATACAGTTGAATATGTCATTGAAAAGTCTCTTTGTTAATAATTAAAACGTTGTGAAAATTTGTGTGAGATTTCTATGTTTGATTCTCAACTTTCCACCAAGCGGCACGAAAATGTGTTATTCAATGTGTGTGTATAATCATATTATTGCCGCTGTGTTTAAACTATTAGAAAACATATATTTGTAGGGTATAAATACAAGTTATTGAAAAAAGATGTTCATTTAATTAAAGCTAAACGAAATTCAAAATTGTACAACTGCACTTCAGATACCAAAACACTTAAAAGATATTTTTGGGAAATCTTTTTTAGGGTTTGGGATCGATAAATCAAAACATGAAATAAATTATATTAATTTTTTAAGTAGAGCTTACATTTCGAAAATAGTTCACAAATTTACAGACACAACGAAGTTAATTGCGTAAATATAATAATCAATATTTTAACAAAATTGATTATAAAAAGAAATGAAACACAAGCTTTAATTTACCCAACCACCTAAAAACCAACAATATGACATTTCATAGAGTAAGTCATCACACTCAGTTGTTATTAGCACAGTCATTTTTATTCAAAAGATTCTTTGTAAAATAATATAAATATTGCCTTTATTTTTGTGTGATCTTTTCCTCTTCACACCCAACGACAATGTACCAAATCGATTACGGTAAACTTAAGGATGCATCCACAACACATGATGAACCACAAATCATACAGGTACGTAATTTTGAATGGGTGTGACCGGGTTATTCGTTAAACAAAACAAGTGACTGCGTAGTGAAAGACGACTTGATAATGATCATGTCAGATTTAAACCGCAATCGTCAGGAGAAAAAAAAAGAAGAAAATATCACGCATAAATTATTAATTACATTCAGTTTATGAAATTGTAATCCAAGAAGTGGCGCTTATAATAGATTGTTTAATAGTTTGCTTCAATTCAAACATACTCTCAAGTACAATTTCATCCACAGCTACTATAAGCCTTAATTCAGTTAATATCTTGGTTCTTCAAACTATTTATAATCGCATCTCTTTAATTTTCCATTTCTGTCAATGAACTCTATTCAATTTATTCAATTCACATTTAGCATCTGTTGTAAAATCATTTGCAACATCGCAACCTTCATATATATGCTGTCTCAACATCTACTAGCAGAGAATTGTTATGATTTTACCTATGGGCATGTAGTACTTAACCATTTCACGTAAGAGAACAGTCTCAGATTCGTTATGCCAATTATATAATACCACTAGTATTATGCCATTTGCAACCAAATAAGTCATGTCTCATGTTTTAAAATAATAATTTGGCTTTGGAAAATTAAATCTTAAAATTTCTTTTCTAGACGTTTACTTTAATCCTCATGGTTTTGAACAATAACAACCAACTGTTTTGTTGTTAATCAATTTTCATTAAAAACTAAAATTTTATCTAGGTAAGAAAATAATTACTTTCAAATGAAACTCAAAATATTACAGTTTTAATCTTGCCAGTTTCGAATACAACATTTTGATTTCCAAATTGAAATTAATCCGTTTTGTATTTTCAACAAATCTTAATCGTCCCCAATTTCAAATAAATAGGCTACATTGATTTAAATGAATTTAAGTAAAAATTTATGATTTTTATATCTAGCCAAACAATCATTTATTAAAAACTTTATTAGTTTTTAGTTTGTGCAGTGTATTCAACTCAAAAGACTAGAATGCCATATCCCACACTTATATATTCGTATAACCAGTAAAACCTGTGGACAATTCGTAATAATTAGAAATTAATCATTCCAATGCCACGACCAGAAAAGTGACAAACAAGACGGTGCGACGTCATAATCCAACTTGATACTTTTCCATATAAAACAACTAGAAATAAATGAAGATGATAACTTAGGTAGTTGAAAAGTCGTTTTGTTCAAATCATTGTTGGTTGTGGATATTTCATTTATATTGATAATGAAATTAATTAGCAGAAATCCATTCATTCCTTTAATGTAATAAGCAAGTTAAACATATTTTCGTTCTAAATGATCCAGATTCTTATTTCCTCCATAACGCTATTTATGTAAAATTAAAACTTAACTCAAACTAAACTTCTACTGGTCTAAAGTTCCATCCTTCTTCAGGACAAAAGGGCTGTTTAAATTAAGTCTTCCATTGTTAAGGGTATAATTCAAGTTCTTCTAGCGGAAGTCATATGAACTACCGTTCTTAAGTTGAAGGAACAACTACTCATACGGAAGTTTTCTCTACGTCGATCGTAATTTATACTAAAGGAAAAGTTAATCTTGTTTGTGTGATTAAAGAAACAATTTTACGCTTTATAATAACTGTAATCATAGATTTAATGTTATAAAAAACTTTATAAATTAACATTAAATTTAAATTGTAGTCTTTTACTAAATCAGTCTGGAACACCACAAAGTACAAATTTCTTTCATCTCGACACAAATCAGAGTGTTACTTGAGGAAGTTCAAGCTTCTATGATGGGCAAAGACTTTGCGTATATTTTCTGTGTGCAAAGTGTGTCCAAACTTTAAGTGAGTTTGGTTAAATTTAGTATATTTAATTTGTAATGACGTATAAACTAACAATTAACTCAAGGAAAAACAATTTAAACAGATTTCAGAAGTATCCAACTTTTGTAAACGATGAGACATTTATGTGAAAGAATAAAAAAAATCGAAAGAAATTTATATAAGTCTAAAGGAAGATTTTAAAAATATAGACTTAAAAACAAAATTAGAAAACACATAATGCATGTTTTGTCGGTGGAAACTCGTTGCGAAACATATTGGAAAGGTCGATATTTTAAATATATATATAGGTTTGCATATATCTATACATGACAATTTGGTGGTTGAAGAGATACGAGGTTCGTAAGAACGTTTGGAGAGGTAAGAGCAGCCAGAAATAAGAGTGAAAATTTAAAAATACAAATTAGGTTGATTGGTTATTTTCAAAAGAATGCTAGAGGAGAAGATAATAAAACAAACGGAAAAAATTATACAAACTATCTTTTATAATAACAGATACCAAAAATTAAAATATTAATCAATCATAACTATTCCTCATCAATAATATCACTTAGGTAGCGTCAATCAGAAAGTTAAATGAACATGGATATAAATAAGGTTTAAACCTATTTCGCTCGGTCCCACAAACGCGTCCTGAGCGAAAATCGTATTTAATTAAAATCGAGGGTTTAATGAACTTCACATTTTACTAAAATTTGAATAAATATGGTCGAGTCAATTTTGAGAAATTACGACTTTTATAGCAGCCCACATTTAAAATTTATTTTTTCCATTAACTCATCTAACGGCATTTTTGGAGAAATCGTGACCAATAGGTTTTGTTTGGGTCCTTAGAAGATATTTACAGTTGAGGAAAATTAGATCAAAATATAATATATACTAACTGGTTTTTAAAAAATCGTAATTTTGTGTTTTGATTTATTACAACTAACTTAAAATTTTGAATTAAAAAAACAAAAAGTTCTGAAATATGGCCAAAATACGTTTTGAGGTCTTTTGGTCCAAAGAATTGTTTTTGGAATGCTGTCTGTGTGGGGTATGTCGCTCTGCCTGTCTGTCTGAGGTATGTCCCTCTGCCTGTCTTTTTGGGGTATCCCACTCTGTCTGTCTATCTAGAGTATGTCGCTCTGCCTGTCTGTCTGAGGTATGTCCCTCTGCCTGTCTTTTCGGGGTATCCCACTCTGTCTGTCTGTCTAGAGTATGTCGCTCTGTATGTCTGTTAGGGGGTATGTCACTCTGCCTGTCTGTCTGGGATATGTCACTCTTCCTGTCTTTTTGGGGTATCCCACTTAGTCTGTCTGTCTACAGTATGTCACTCTGCATGTCTGTTAGGGGGTATGTCACTCTGCCGGTCTGTCTGGGATATGTCACTCTCTCTCTGTCTTTTTGGGGTATTCCACTCTGTCTGTCTGTCTAGGGTATATCGCTCTGCCTGTCTGTCTGGGGGTATGTCGCTCTGCCTGTCTGTCTGGAGTATGGCCTTCTGCCTGTCTTCAGTGCATTGCTCTACAACTTAAACACTGGAAACGAGTTTAATCAAATTTGGTATGGGGTATACTTATGCCATATCTCTAGACTTTTTTCCATTTTTTCAGTAACTCAAAATCTAGCTGCCATATAAAAAACACAAAAGTTACGATTTTATAAAAATCTACTCTTCCAATTTTATTAAACGTTTGTGAAATGCGAAGATTAATGAACCAAACCAGTTTAAAAATATATTACGGTTCAGAAACAATTGGAAAAACAAAAATAAACTTTTATCTCGATTAAAGTAAATAAATCTCGATTTCAATAAATAAAATTTACGCCGAGAACGATTTTATGGCACAAGGAAAGCAAGTTTAAACACAATTTAAATGTATTTAAACACAGCGTCCATTGTTCATTGTCAGGTTTCAATCAACCTACAGAACTGAAGTCTTCGTGACCAGTAGTTTTGGATGTTGGTGTTGTTTTTGTGGATTGGTAAGTGAGAAATTTTGTGCAATATAGTTATGGATCGATTTTTCTCCCAGCACCATTGCCTTGTTTTATTTCAATTAGATTTAATCATTGTGTTTGTAAATTGAACTAACTCTTATCGTAAACAACCTATTATTAAATCAGAAATTATAAAATGGAAGTTAACTTCCTTTAAAATTTGATGTTTTACACAAGGTTAAATTTCAAATTAAAATTATATCAGCCAAGCACAAAGTATAGTGTTTTCCTAGATCATGTACCTAATTAAGGACTATTAATATCACCATGACTGGGTATTTTAAGTGTAAAATAAATATGATTGGTGTTATTGACAGAGTGAAAGCAAAGAGATACCATTCGTGTTGCAAAGCCCATTAACTAAAATACTAGACGTTTCCATTCCTCTGGTCGTTAAGAGGAACAAGGACAAATAAAATGGCCGCCTCTTATAGTTAATGATCACTAATTATAGATGAAAATGTTGGCGGAGTATTAAATTATACATCAGCTTGTCAATCCGTCATGATTACGCAGAGTACGGTAACACCCACTGAGCCGTAATTACAATTAATTCTCCAGGGTTCAACTTCCTGACTCGCCGACACATTTTGGGTTCCGTAACTAGTCATTTCCATTAGCTACACACACAACTGCTCGTTACTTGGAGCTATTCTTTCTATTTAGTTTATCGGATTTAAGCTATAACGATTAGGTATCAAGATTTTCTGTAAAATTTCTTATTAATTACAAGATAATCTGTAAGTATTTCTATTATTAATAATAAGAGTTTTATGCTTATTTGATGTTCTTACAACTTCTTCAATTATTTCATGTTAAAAAATCTTGAACTCTACGGGTAACTAGGACGATTTGTGTGCTAAATTCCATGATCTCTCTAATATCACCTTTTTCATATTCGTAAAGTTTAGTAAAGAATATTAAACCAAATTTAAAGATATATCAAAATTTTCTGTAAAAAAAAAAAAAAAAAAAAAAAAAAAGATTTTGAAGACGTTATACTACATTATTTGTCATCTGTCAAATCATCTACATGGCTGTCCCGATATGTTTGATCAAGATAACTAAAGAACCAACTATTCACTAATCTACTAATTTTAGTTACCGTTATTATTTTTAGCAGTGCATCTCACAAAGACAAACCCCAATTATTTGAAATCTGGCAACAATTTGATAAGAATTAAATGTAAAAGTCACTTAGACATTAAAGAACAAATGTATTTTTTGTGTTAAAACTAACTTAAAATTTTAGAAATTTTAAATTGAAAGGGTTCAATGACTAACTTATTCCTAGCATGATTTAATATTATCGGGATTTTGACTGTATATCAGTTTGTGATAATTTTGTATCCGTAGGGTTGTATTTAGATTTGTATATAGTTTAAAGAACAAAAACCTCGTGGCAATTAAAACTCAAAAAGATCATAAAATAAAAAACAGATTGTTAGATTGATTAAAGATTTATATCACTTTATGATAGAGAGATAGAGGGGGGGGGGGTTAACTGCAAGGGTTTCAGTTTTCAAATATTATGAAGCGTTGAAATAATTACGTTTATGTTACCAATCAAGATAATTATACATCACAGTAGGTAAGCTAGAGAATATCGATAAATGTCTCTATAAATCAAAATATACAGTATGTGTGTGTAGTTTGTTTTCAGTTGTCACATTTTATTACTCTTTTATTCAACAAATAATGGTTCAATAGTTCAAATGAGAATTTATTTCAAACGACCAGAAGTCCGGACATGTATCCATATTTTGTTACGGCTGATTGGAAATGTGGTTAACAACAGTATATTGAATTTCTATAGCATTGACAATATTGATAACGAGTTTATCGCTTCGAGTCGTTGAAAGGTTAGCATATCCCGAGGGGGTTGCTGATATTTTGGTGCAATCGATTCAATGTCCTGGATGCGGCGACGATAAATCAAAAAAACATCGTAAATCAGCGTCATTTGGAGCGATATCAAAACTTTTATAGCGGCATTTGTTGGTGACGTCATCTTGTAATGTTGCCTGGGCGGGGAACTGGGGATATAAAATTGATAAAAGTCGTGTTTTATAGGTTCATTAAGTGGGGTGGACCGCCCATTGTGGTTCTCGCAGATATCCCGATATTGTCCACTACTCTGCCTCCATCTGTTTTCATTTCGCGAGGGTAAAAATAACACAATAAAGGCCAATACTGGGACAGTTTCTGATATTGTTTTAGTGATGCTTAGTAGCTGTCTTGATATTGCGGTTTCACCCTTCATTGCTTGCCTTTTACACTTAACACTGACTTCACAGTGTTGCCATTGTTTCTACAGTATGTAAAATATATATTTTAATCAAAAGCATAACTGAAATTAAACAAATTAGAATGATTTTTGTAAGAGCGATTTATAAATTATATATTTTCAAAAGTTGTACGATTTTACTTTTTAAAATATCGGGTACAGTTGATAATTCTTTTCTATTTTTTTTATTTTTGAAACAAAAGCATCAATAACTAAATAATTAAAATTAATTATATAAAATTATCACTTTTTTCATCTTAGAGAATATATCGTGGTGAAGCAACTACTTTATCAGAAAAATCTGGAATAACTTTAATAATAATAATAATAAGTACCACCCTAGTTTATTTCCATTTCTCATTTTCTTACTACCATTTTCAAACTAAAATGCAAGTTTTATATTGTCTTAAATAAAGAAAAAATAACTCACTCTTGTAATAACAGTTAAAAATATGAATTTATAACTCTCTTAGGAAATATTACATTATTCTAACTTTTTCCATATTTCGTAATAACTAACTATAGGTCTACAACAAACAAAGGAAAAGAATGGCTAATGGCTCATACTTGATAAGCTAAGCTGTATGAATGGAAAGGGACACACTTATTGTGAATATGGACTTGGCAATCCCGAGCGACCTAGCTGGATCTACACTTTTATGTAGTTTTGTGTTAGATCCCTCTCTTTCATCTTACCAAACAGAAAATTAAACATTTGACCAACTCTCTTCGTCTTAAATTCGCTCTTAGAAATACTGTAAATGCAAAAATCAATCGATCAACTCTTCCTACTCTGAGGCTATTTTGGGTATTCGAGGCCACTAAAGTGTCTTCATTTTATGTTATTTTCTTCCATTTTTTGTAGACGATGATGACCCAGAGGTTTTCCGTCTTTAAACAAGGAAACAAAAATTAAAGGAAATTTAACACTCGCAGTACGACAGAGTAACGGGAAAAAATGGGGCGGGGTAGCTCGATAATGCTTGAAATTTAATTTTTATAATTAGGATGTAAGAAACGTATCTTGATCGTATGACAATTTCTATATCGTGTTTTTGGAGTTTTAAGCCTTTTACATTTATGTGAGGTGATGTAAAAGATTACACCAAATCAAATATGGCTTGTGGTAAAAAGAGAGTGGGGATGAAAACGATCGTCATGTATTATTTTAAGAACTGATCGTCGGTTCTGGAGTAGGAGTACCAGAGAATGATTCTTTTATCTTAAATAAAACTGTTTACCCATTTTTGCACATCAGCCACAAGTGTTTATTGCTTTCACAAATAAAAAATATATTGTTTGGTGCCCTTAAACATCCCCAGGAAAATCCGTAAGCGTATGAACTTCAGAAATTTCCTGATTTGGTTGTTTTATAGAAGTTTCCGTCAATATTCAAATATGCAAAGGTTTCAGTCAATTCCCTCTCGTGGCGTTAGCATTCAAATATTAGGTGCTCTGGAGTTTCCCCTGCACCAGAAAATAAGACATTCTTATGTTTCCTTAGGTGATGCCATTACATGAATAGAGATGTATCAAAATGGCGTCGGAATTAGGGGGTGAAGAGACTGGCGCTATATTTAGTAACATGTTAAATAACAGTTGGGTTTTTACGAAGCGCACACTATTGATTTATTTTGTAACTATAGATCAAATTTAACATTTAGTTTTTTACCTAAATGTTGGAAATTCACGTGCTCGGCACATTAACTGTTTCTTTTATTAAACATATAATACACTTACATTATAAAACTATAATAACCTTACATTACTAGAAATATATTTACACTGTGATACAAGTTATTAATTATTACTTCGTATCTTAAAACCTGCGGTTTCATATTCAAATTAGGTATAATTTATAGAAGTTTTTCTGGTCACATATTTTGATGTATTAATAATTATTACATCAAATTAATAATTAATTCTACTCCCTAAAATAACATAAGTAGGAGCTGTAACGAGTATTTAAATTTATTAAAATTAATGACAAATCTTGTTACACAAATTTAATTGATTTAAAACCGTGAAACAGCAATGTCGCTATTGTAATTTGATTAATATAATTTGCTTAATATATTACATAGAACATGCAATAAATGAATCTTTTTAAAGTTCTTTTAACAAGGTAGAACATGTTTGTATCTGTGATAGGTCTAACCATCTGTCATCACAGAGTACGATTTGCACGTGTTGGTCATGTATCAGAGGATAATAATCATCAATTATGCACACTTCATGTATAAGGTTAATGTGTATAGGCCTAGTATTAAACATTGGATCCACTCGATTACAAAGAAATAATACACACTTAGGATCCATCCTTAAAAGGACAAGCTAATAATATGTAATTTGTAGATTCTAACTCGCAGGTGTGGACAATGGGAGAAAGTTACAAGATATAATAGAAATACTTTGATAAAATTGGTTGTAATTATTAGAGTACATATTGTTTAA
This sequence comes from Aphrophora alni, assembly GCA_963513935.1. Taxonomy (NCBI): domain Eukaryota; kingdom Metazoa; phylum Arthropoda; class Insecta; order Hemiptera; family Aphrophoridae; genus Aphrophora; species Aphrophora alni. Next base: position 104,214,740 of record OY740767.1, on the reverse strand, counting down.
AGGTAAAAGAAACCACATGATTGGAGCTAAAGACGCGTAGGAAGTTTAGTTATGGTGTGAAGTTCATGTTTAATTTAAATTCTATGTTGAAACGTGCTGTAATATTTCTTTGTTTTTACGGTAGATTATAATGGAATCTTTTCTATATGTCATAAATAGTAATTTTTATAAAATGAGCTCAAAGTCACACATCAATTATGCTAATTTTTAATTAGATTGTACTTTCACTTTCTGAGATACACAAGTAGTTTAATTAGAAATGAAGTCATATATCAGGGAAAAACATGTCTAAATATAGGTTCTAGTAAAAAGTTATAGTTAATGATGTATTAGAAATGAATACCAATGAAACGATAATTTGTTAAAACATGCAGAATTTATAAATTAACCAAACGTGAATTCCGCAATACTCTCACTTAGTATGTAGATATAAGTACTTATAACGAACTCAATAACAACTCCAAGAATAACAAAAGTTTAAATATTAAGTCGATATGTCAAGTTCGGTACGGTATAAAAATAGCATCATACACCTATTGATTGTGTTTGTTAAATTTGTTCGATACGTCAAGGATTTTTAAAAAGTGCGCTTTAAATTGATATCAATTTTTCACTCTGAGCAAGATTTGAAAGTAACTAAACCTGACGTTTATCTAATTTCAAAAGTAGCCAAAAGGAATTTTTCTCTCATTTTCAAAGTCAAGACAAATTTATTTACTATGTTAATTTTATAAAATGGAATATGCCTCAACTTATATATTTATATTTATATATATATATATATATATATAATTATTATATTATATATTTATAGGATACGCACATGAATTATTTGGAATAAAAAATATGGAAAACAAGGAAATATTTTTTTTTTTTTTAAATTACACGTTTGTTTTAAGAATTATATGTCTGCGATAGTTAGAGATAGTAATTAGATGTAGCTTATTTTATATAACACTAGCTTTTCCTGCAGCTCCGCTTGCGGGTAAATCGGGTTTTGTGTACTTGTATTTAATTTCAAAAGTAGCCAAAAGGAATTTTTCTCTCATTTTCAAAGTCAAGACAAATTTATTTACTATATTAATTTTTTTAAATGGAATATGCCTCAACTTATATATATATATATATATATATATATAATTATTATATAATATATATATATATATATATATAAGATACGCACATGAATTATTTGGAATAGAAAATATGTAAAACAAGGAAGTAAAATTTTTTTTAAATTGCTACGTTTGTTTTAAGAATTATATGTCTGCGATAGTTAGAGCTAGTAATTAGATGTAGCTTATTTTATATAATACTAGCTTTTCCTACAGCTCCGCTTGCGGGGAAATCGGATTTTGTGTGCTTGTCTTTAATTAGCCCAAATTCCACCCGTGGAGTTCAAACTAAAACCATTAATAACTTTAAAATTGATGAAGTGACCTATGAAGTGATTTTAATAATTTCTTAAGTTCGAAATAAATTTTAATTTAAAACACCATTGGTTCTGTACGTTGTCGCTGAAATGTCAAAAATACAAAGCAAAGAATGGATTTCCTATAAATCATAAATTTTGGATTACTGTATTGATTTGAAAAATCGTTTTCAGTTCTAATTAGAGATTAAATCATATTCCAAATCTCACTAACAAAACACATAGTCTATATCGCTGAAAGTTGTATGGAAATTAGCAAAATTAGTTAAATAATTTTATTTCTGATTTTATCAGCAAAAAATTATAATAATTCGAGAAGTACTATGCCGATTTCGAACAAATTTTCAGTTCCAATTTGCGTTGAAATCAATTTACCAACATTTTCGTTAACAAAATAAATGATATCCTTGAATATTTTAAGAAAGTGTGTAAGATGTATTGTAAATTGTGGTTTTCATATAACTCATACGGACAAATAAATATTGTTATAACTGAGAACAACTGAATCAAATAAAGAACTGACCAGATATGGTACCTACACAGGAAAGAAACATAAATGAAAGTCGAATCAGCAGGTCTCCAGTTATAAGGTTAGAAACAGGCGTGTTTTACATCCTATATGTGGAGACCATAATTCAGAATTAATAACGCCAATATAACGAAGAAAGGTTATAGGGAGACTATACTAGTTTGAAAACACCAAAATCACTAACTTTTTAAGGGTTACTTCATATGTTTTTTTTCTCGAGGAATTTTCGTTTGTTTCAGAGTTATTAATTAAATTGTTTAAAGATGTGTGTCTGATAACTTTTAATTCAGGAAAGCAAACAGATTACGCCATAAAAAAATGTATTTACCTGAAAAATGTTTATCAAAAATTTCGTTTTGATTAAAACATGGACTGAATATATTAAAAGGATTTCACCTGATAATGTATAATATAATAATGCAGTAGGCTACTACAACGAAGAGGTCTGAAGTTAAAAGGGACACATAAAGATAACGTGCTATCTTACAGGAGTTTGTTAAAGTAACTTTAAAGAATTTATACTTTACGACTGGCTTTTATTGAATGGTTCTTACTGAATATTATCAAAAGTCAGTATTAATGAAGCCTTTAAATTTAAGTGTTGTAACATTTAAAAAAAATTGTTTTATACAATTGAAGACTAATAACACAAATCGATCTTAACATCAACGTTTGTTTTTGTATAAATCAGAGAAAATTTGTTTTCTCTTTTTATAAACAGATAGTATTTACTTACAATATTTATTTATAGGTATTTATTGTTTCTATATTTTCTAAAACAAACAAATACTGTATAAATTTATTTTAAAAAATACCTTTTGTTTTAACACATTTCATTCAGATGGTTAAAAAAATTATAAAAATGTCAAACTTAACTGAGTGAAAGATTTTTAAACACTCGTAGTTTAGAAACTTATAATCGGAATTAAATTTTAATAGGATTTGCGGAGAGATTTTCACCAATTTTGAAACAAAATGAAAAATATTTTGAGTAAAGAACGGCCATATTGAATTCAAGTGGAGTAAATTTAAGATGAAAAATTCCTCTCATCATCAAAATTACATATGCGATTTAAAATAAACTATTTCAAGTTTTTTTAAAAATCAGCTGTAGCATTTTAAGATTTAATTGTTGTATCTACAAATAATTGTATAGCCTACTTATATTCAATGAAATATCTGTAGTGCTTTTTGTTGACAAAAGTGAGAGCCGAAATAACAATTTATTTCTATTTTTTATCCATTAATTTATTGTCGTTTATTATTTCTATGTTCATGTTTTAGTGAAATTATAATACATTAAGACAACAATATTGTATGTGTATTTGTGGTGGCTTATTTTGTAGTATACGAAAGATGGTAAAAAAATAATTAAAAAATATTTATTTTGGGTAGGGAAAATTGTCAGGACACAAAAACTGCTATATTCGTATGTAGCAATAGTATATCATCTTTGAGCTAATCCTATTTTTGGTTGTTGAAGTAATGAGGAACATATACTGTATATAGTCACTATTACGTTATTATATACATGTGTTTTACATTTGACATAATAGACTATAAAATTATAATTTAGTAAGTGAAACAGTTAGACGTCATTAGAATTTCAACAGGACAAGAAAAGTTTATGGTCGGTACTAATAATACGCAAACTATTATAAACTGTTATCGTGTTATTGAATCGCCACAAGACAAAAGGTAAATAACTTCGGTAGTGATTAATGCGAGCAATACCATTCCCAAGGGATTCTGTTCCAATAGATAACCGATTGAACTAAATAAGGTATCGGATACCCGAGCAGACGTTGGAGATATTGTGCAACCAGTTGAAGGTGGTAGACACGATTGAGTCTGTTAGATAAACTAATCAGACCAGAGGAATCAACTGAGCAGTAGTCGTGGCTAGTTAGTAATTACTGGTAAAACATGCACACAACTACACATACTAAATCACTGCACATTGTTTCCGATGTACGTGTTAGCAGCTACCAACGGGTTACCTCTCTCTCACTCTCTTCCTTTCGCTCTCACTTCTTGGTACACTCCCAACTTTAATTCAATCTTCTACAATCAGACAGTTGTGTTAGAACAGAATACATGTTTGCTTTAATTTATGGGAAAGGAATATCCTTATTACATCATTAAGGGGATGAGATGAAAAACCTTCAAATGTATTTTCTTATTTTATTTTACTTTAGGATATAAAAAAAAAACTTTTAGTAACGTTCATTTCACATTTTAATAAGGTATTCCCATTTATGAGGGGAGTCGTTTCATAAAATATATTTACATATTACTACATTTGTCTACTTTAATATATCAATTAACCTATATATCCACCTATCCAAGTGCTTGAAAATCAATGTGGAGGGGTTTTTTTTTGGAATCAGGACTGAAAAATTCCGCCTTTTTCAATCTATCTGATCCAAATTGTGAAGATTGGCATAAATTTTGTCACACATCCAAACTTTTATTCGTAGAAACACAAATTTTAAATAGTAAAAGAATAATTAACAGTAAAATTTACGGATTTAAGAAACCATTCTTGACTGTTTCTCGTGATATTTAAAATTAATTAAATAAAGATTCATTATTATAAATCATACAAGAAGATAAAAATAAGTTTTTTTCACTTTTATTTTAGTATTCTGTATCTATTTATTGATTTATAATGGATAACAGCAGTTTCAACCCTACAGGATTCAATGTATACCAGAACAAAAATGATCCATGCCACTGTCACAAATGTTACAATTTTTTATAAAAATATAAAGATAAACTAATTTAATAAGAGATAATTTTTTCATAAACATCCAAACTATCATTTTAAACATTTGTCAATGTAGCCAAACTATATTTATATATGAATAGAAGAGCAAAACAAACACAATATTACGCTGAAATAGTTGAAACCATCGCCATAATTTCATTACACTAAACTTTCCACAACAAACACTTCATTTTTACTGAGATGGCGTTTCAATGACTAAGTCATCATCTAGGATATATGTGTACAAACATTCTTGGAACTGAACAAAAACAGGCAAGGCTAATGCTTTCGAAAATAGCAGCATTGAATCAATGTAATATCTAGATGCGCATTAAAAACTATTGTTTTATTCCTCTGGTAGTTATATCCTTAAGAAAAATGATAATTTAAAGTTGACTGATATGAAAACAAACTACATAAAGATGTAGTCATTAAGAGAAAGAAAAATCCGATGTACAGTTCCAATGATGGAAGTGGAATTAGATTGTTCAAACTCTCAGAAAATTTGCAACTACTCTGTGGGTAGTAATTCTGGAATCCGCAGGAAAGTAGAAGACCATTCGAGTCTTGTAGAAGGATTAATAAGAAATTAATAGTGGCTGGATGAAGGTTATGGATACAATGATGTGCTGTTTGTCAAAGGTACATATTTATTTAAAGGAATAATTTAATCAACTAAAATTTAAATTTTTGGATTAGTTTAAACAGACAACTTATACTAAGATTTTAAGTACGTTATTGAATTTACTATCATCTTGTAAAAAAAAAAAGATCCAGGAATAGTTCAAAGTTCGTTTTACCATGAATTTTACACACAGAATAGATAAACCCTCTCTATGGTATGGTTTTTAGCACAGAATGTAGTAGCTAATGCTACCATCTAGCAGTCTAATTCAGGTAACTTCAAGGGCTGAATGGCTTACAGCATGCTTCAACTCCTGCCATATTAGCTTATTCTGAAATAAACCCAGAAAACTATAACGGTTTAACTCACATATTGAATGCTCGCATTATCGTATACTATGGGAATTTTTCTCTTCGACTTAAATTCAATGGTTTTACTTAAGAAACATTAAGATTGATTTTTTTCGTCATGTGTGAACAATACTGATAATGTGAAAAGGTTCAATGTATCACTGAAATTTCAATTTTTATCTAATAAAATTACTGAAAAGCATACATAAAATAAATAAATTACGTAACATTATATCGTCTGGATATTATCACTTTAAAAAGAAGAACTTCTAAAGAAAAAAAAAACTCGAAAGAAGTGTCTTGGTGAAATATTAGCTGTCGTTTACTAGATGATCGTGTTTCTGTAAGTTTAGGGGAAAGAATAAAAGATGGAAATGATGTTGCAGAAGACAAGGGGATTGGACGTTGCTATAACGTTGGGATAACTCAAATAAGCAATAGCGCGAACACGATTTGGGCCACACCAAAGGACAGTTTGTGTTCATTCTATGTGTGGGGTTACAAGACAAACGACCCCTGAGCTTTCTGCAACATTTATGATTGTGAGCCTTAAATTTAACTCAATTGCAACGAATGTTTTCAACGCCCCAAGAGTTTAATGCTACAAAATACGATAAAGTAATTAAATTTAAAATACGAGTATAAGGGAATTTGGGTAATAAAGATAATTGTTACCAAAATTATTATGACCTGCGTTTTTGATTCATCTTCATGTTTCATGACCTTAGGAAACAGAAAAGTGATTTTCAACATGTCGTCCGTCCATCGTAGTTGTCATTGTACGTAAGCGGCAACAAAAATTAAGATGGAAACATGGTTATATAGAACACTATCGAAACTCAAAAAATCGAACAAAAACGACAAAATAGCGGCCATTTTAAACAGTTTGTGTTCATATTTCATTTGTTATTCACCTTATAAAACACTAAAGTAGATTCAAATTTGTAGATTTCAATTTCTCATGTACTAACCCGACCTCTCTACGATGACAAATAGTTAAGTTATTTTCGTAAATGGGGACTTAGTCACACACGATATATACAGGTGCAAGGCCTGTTAGGATTAGGATGGAGGATATAAAGATGCCTGAAGATCACTAGAGAAAATAAAGGAATAATACCTATGAGAAGGCCACGAACAAGATAGAAATTTCAACGATATGCAGGCCAAGGGATAGATTGGAGACCGGTGGAGATGGATCAGGTGTTATTAGGGAGTGGAAGAACTAGTGCCCGGTCACCCATCTAGGTGGAAACGTTTAAGTTAATGATTTCAATATCTGAATCTCCACGCAGCCCTCATCTAAAATTCCATTTCGGTTGTTAACAGCATGTTATTCATAATATTTTTTATTCGCCATACCTCACTAACATAAGTTACTATGCTAGTTACCCCACAAAATTCAATTCAGCATGAATAAGACTTTTCTTTAATGAAAAAACAAACACAATATTTAGTAAATTCTACAATTTTATTGAGTCTTGCCGACCATGGTTTCGCCAGCAACAGCATTTACAAGGCAGCTTAACAAAGACTTTTCTTCCTTGTTCATTTCTCTCCGTAATAGCCTAATCTAATGTGCTGCAATGTGTTAATTTTAATCTCAAATATTTATATTAGCTGCAATTGACGAATCAATTCCAGAATAATATCTTCCCCAATACACATGCATTCATTTTTCTTGATATTAACTTCAAGACCTCATTCTCGTTATTCTTCATTAAGTTTTCGTGTCATATAACAGAAATCATCATTGTTTTGGGCCAATACTATCAGGTCACGAGCGTAGCACATAGGGTAAAGGGTATTATTCTTATAAATAAGTATTCCCATTCCATTGCAACCTTCTTTCCCACACTTGATTTATATATAAGTCCGTCTCTAATAATTCTTTTTTTTTAAGGTGAAAACCCTCTATTTGTTATCGCAATAAAAAAAGCTAAAAAAGCATAACAGAGATTCCTAGTTCTGGAATATTTTAATAGTGGCAGAGTCGGAAAAGAACAAGAGTTGGTCAAGAGAGACATAAAAAATGGACTCTAATCTAAGACTAGATAAAGAGCTACATGCAGCTTGAATACCTTGGAATTGCCACACTGGTAAACACTATAAATGAGTCCCTTAGTGAGTATTTGATTCTTACAATAATCATAGCAAATATAAATAGTAGTAATGAGATATATACATAATATATCAGAGATGATCATCTTTAATGTCCAAATAAAATAATATATAAATGATTAAGTAATGATCAATTCATGTTACTGTATATTTTACTGGTTTGTGCGTACTAATAATCGTTTACGTGAAAATAATTAATTATTTGCGTATCTCTAAAATAACTTTTGTCTGTAACTGTACAAGTTCGGGCCAGTAGGTAGACATGAGAAACAAAGACGAGGAGGGAGAAAAATATTGTTGAAACCAGTGAGAGCATTTGTCACAGTCGTTTGCAAGTTTCCATTTACCACGTTCAGTTACAAGTTTATAGTAACGTGGTATAAAGTATTGGAGGGCAGTCGCCGCTTTATTTTATGGCTTTGGATCCGGAGTCCGATAGCGTAGTGTTCTAGTACAATTTACACGACCCTATCAATATATACTGTCTTGATTATAGTCTGCTATTACATAATATTTAACTTTTATTTTCAACGTGTGTACTTGGTTTTATTTATAGACATTTCGCAGTATGTAAATAATCCGAGTGGGTGTCCGGCCATATTAGATGCAAAGATTGTGAAATAAAGTGCTTCTCTGGTTTCACCTACCACTTCGACATATACCACTTAAATCCTCTTTTGTTCAGCCACACGACTTTTCCCATTAATTTCGATACTTTATTTGCTCGAGAGCCAACAACTTACAAGGGCTTTGCAACGACTTGTTACAAACAAGTAATCACCTTAAACCGTCTTTTTAGCTTCGCCTTTATTCGAGGAAATTTATTAACCGGCTGCGTTAATCTTTTACAAGTATTTTTTTAAATGTTACTTATTGAGTGAGTTTTAATTATTTATAAACACTGTAAGTGAGTTTGATATTTCAGAATACACAGTCATGTTTTTATTATGAAATTGTGGGAGTCACTGTCGGAGACAGACGTAAAAATTAAACAGAAATTTTGTTTGCTGTTTACAATTAAAAAAGGAGGAACACATAAGTGCATGTGAGTGTAGAGAAAGCAATAATAAAATTTTGTTATATAGAATGAAATCAATACATTATGGAGTATTAAAACAAATTCTAAGGTTTACTGATAAATTGTTTATATCATATGACTGAAGAGAATTTTTGTAATTTCTTATGACCAGAACGTTCTAAGTTTGATGTTGAGGTTGTATCACAACAACGATGACGTTGTTTTTCTAGAGATTGTAGTCCACTCATGAAATCACAACAATCAACAAAAAAACTAACATTTCGCTAACTATATAAAACTAACTTAGATTAATATAATAACTTTCTTCATTTTCCAATCATATTTATTTTGAAGTTTGGAAATACGAAGTTTTAAACGATACCGGCACAAAATGTAAATAATGATAACTATAAATATATTGCGGTAAGCCTATGTCGTTTTATGAAAAAACATATATATATATATTTTTTTTTGCTCATTGCTTTGTGAGCTGAAATGTACCGTTGAAACTAGAAACTATTCATGTGAGAAGAAATTCACCTGGTTCATTGAAATAAGGTGATAAGTCAGTCTGTTCTTGGTGTATTCAGTGTCTATTCAGTTTTCTCATTGAGATCAATGTCTACACTGTTAGTATTTTAAGTTTACTTACTTAGATCACAGTGTACTTAATATAGACAGAGATTATTCAGTATTTACAGAGTGAAATCAGTGTTTTCAGAGTTTACTCAATACTTACAAAGTGTATGAAGTGTATATGTAGTTTTAACAATTTTTTCGGAGTTTATTCAAAAATAACAGATTATTCAAAGGGTTTCAAGTATACTCAATGTCTGCAGCGTCTATTTAGTTCTACTACAGTCTATGCAGAAATTACAGACTCGAATCCGTCTAATCAATGTCTACTTAATTTACACAACTTGCATAGACTTTACTAAGTATCTACAGTATGTTTTTAGTGCCTACTCACAGGTTGTAGAGTTTAATGGGCATATTTAAAGTGCACTCGGGGCCTTTACAGAATTTTAACTCGGATGTTATTGAGCTTCCTCGGTTCTTCCAGATTGAAAGAATAAGGATGCTACAGACTTTTCAGGGTCACAGAGTTTACTCATGTGCTCAAGGTGCATTCCGGCTGCCTACACAAATTCTACTGTGTGTGTTTGGAGTGTACTCAGTGTATCTATAAAAACTGTAGTTTGGGCTTAAAATACACATAACGTGATGGAAGCAAACCATGGAAAACTATAATTTCTTGTTGGAGTATATAAAAAAAATTTATGAAACTCATGATATCCACATTAGAATGAATAAACTTCAGTGGAGTAAAATAAGACGTAAGTGAATCGATGTTTTCTACGTTAAAATATTAGAAATAAAGTGGAGAAAATAATACCGTTAGTGAATCCATGATATGCACGTTAGAATTAATAGAATTTCATTGGAGAAAAATAAGACGTTAATGAATCCATGATATCCATGTTACAATGAATACAATTTGTTGTATAAAATAAGACGTTAATGAATCCATGATATCCATGTTACAATGAATACAATTTCAGTTGTATAAAATAAGACGTTAATGAATGCCAGGATTACTTCTAATTTTTTTAAAATTATTAAAAGCACCTCGTGTTGTCTTGTAGGGCGTCGAAAGACATCCTCACTGAAATGCTTATGACTAGATGCTTGTGCAACGATTGATTATATAATAATGAATTCAAAAGAACTGAGGATGTGATTTCCCGTCTTCGACGCGCGTCCCGAATGGATGGCAAGAGTGTAAGTGGTGAATACTAGTTTCATTTGTTAGTTCAGCCATATGTTTTGTTTACCCATTGTTAAAAGGAAAAACATGTTGCTTAAACAATAGTTAATTCACATTGTGTCATGTGATATTAATATATCATCAATATATTTTCATGTATTATGAAATATTAATATTATATTTTAGTGATTATAAAACTTTTGAATTTTTTATTTTCAAAAGATAACTTGCTATAGGGCCTACGTTTTAAAATTCATTTAACGTTAAGCTACGGATCTGAGAAGCTGTTAGGGTACAGAAGAATTTGAGACGAATTCAAGTAAGTATTCCAACCAGTGGATTGTATTAGAAAGGTAATGATCAAAATGAGATTAAAATTAAAATACTTAAAGTTAATTTTTGTTTTGCACAGAATTGGTGCACTTTTCAGTTTTTAAGAGTTTGTGCTAGTCACACAGTCAAGTTGGGGAGTGTTTAGTATGCAAAGCGTACAATTTACTTTGCTTATCCTATTCTTTTAATTTCTACTAAATTCGTCCAGAGAGGTAAAAATGTAAAAGTTACAAATTGTATTCTTAAATGTGTATCATATTATAAAATTAATTTTGTCTTGGAGAGAAGAATCTGTTAGTACATTAAAAATTTAGAGACCAAATTAAACCGTGATGACGTGAGAAGGTTTCATTTCTATCTCGTAATATGTGTAATGAAAGCCTCAACCAGATCAATAAGCTCTGTCTAATAATATAACTAACGGCATGTCTTTTATTGTGGCTTCCTGTTAATAGCGTTTGTGTCGTGGCTGGGTTTTATGGTTCCTGGCTGCTAAATGACATCCGCCAGCTGTCCCAGCAGCCGTAATAATTATTTTATTAGTGCTACGGAATAGAAGCTCCACAAACATCATAAAATAAACAGTATTATTACGAAGAACAGTATCACAAATAGTTTTGTCGTTGTACATGGAGTAGTTGGGGGTTTAATACTTCTTGAAACTGAAGTTCTATTATATAACAAGATAAAATATATTATTAATGAATTAAAACTGAAAACTTTTTCGTTTTATTATAAAAAAACTAAAAAAGATTGTTTCGTAATATTATAAGAGTTTAATTCTTTCATTATTTCACTTGCTTCTATGCAGTAATTTTAACATTCAATTTAATTTCTCTCTAATAATTATATTTTATTAGAGCTTGTTATTCATAGCTGGGTACGAAATTTTATATATTTCAAAAAAATTGGTACTGAGAGTCGCTTGAAAGTAATTTGTGGTACAAGTGGTACAGCTGCAAGTTTTCTTCGCATGTTTAAATCTGAGGGTTTCATTTTTTAAATCGTCTTTGGATCTGCTTCCACTGCATAATGAGTTTCCTGATATATACCAACTCTTTTATATACATAATGACACTTATATGGAGCCCACCCCTTTACCTAAGAATTTTAAGTGAGTCTTACATCGAACGATGACACTGACACGAAATTATCAAAAAAGCCACACAGTCCTCTCCTTAATTACTCAGATTTTCTATATTCTTTATTTATATTACAACAGTTTTAAATTTTAATAAACCTGAGGACTCTTACGAATAAGATAGTGGGAAAAGCTTAGGTTAGGTTGTAAACTTTCTACTATTACTAGTTTAAACACAAATATATAAATCTGAAATAGATTAATTACATCCAAGAGATATATAACTTAAACCTACGCTAGAGTATGACATTTTATTGGCATGCTAACTCGTATCCCCGTCGTGTTATATCACTGCACATATATTCTGACCAAATACTGCGCCCCGATCTCAGTACTTACCGTACTGTTCTACTAGGATAAGTTAATAACTACGTCTTATCATCGATAACAGTGAAAGGATATGGTATCCATAAATATACAAGATATTAGTAATTTATTAATATAATAATTAATCCGCAGTTCAAATTTGTTTATAAAATAAACAGGTTATGGGGCATCAATAATAGTATAAATAAATCTAGTGAATTATTTAAAATATTGGTACTAACAAATTTATCCAGAATATTTACGAGATTTATTTATCAACTAAAAAATTTCGAATTGGATTTCAAAATACCCCTAAACGATATTTATCGTAATCAGATTTTTATGACTCGACTTGTTGAAGTGAAAATTAACAAAAGTGTAAATTTGTTATTGTCCAAGAGAAGCACCCACTCGCGGGCATGTGTGTGTGTGTACGCAGTCACAGCCAAACGCTTGAACCAATCATTATGTAATAATTGAGGAATAAATTATTTAGTAATGGATGGTGTGAGATAATAGTTGACTCGGGCGTTACATGTTTTTGTTAGCTCCTGATTATTTTGTATTTGGAATGAGGTTTTTTGTCCTATCCGTGTGAATTTTGTCTCTGAAGGTTCAACTTGGTTTGATGAGTATTTGTGGTGAGACACATTGTTCAGAGGATTGTGTTTAAGAAAGAATTTGAATTTTGTAAAGGAAGGAAAATTATAATTTTATTTCTATAAGCCCCTAAGCCTAAATAAATATTATTTGTATAGTAACTGATAGGTAAAGAGATAAGGTTGGGATCTGCAATTATGTTTAGTGAACTTTGATCTTAATTGACAATTGATTGAACATCGCTGTTTTTATCTGTTATATCGACATTTGAACTATTTATTTGATGTGGGTGAATATTAGTTGTTGACAATTCGGCTGGTTTTGAGAAATTACTTCAACTTTAAATTTTGCATTAAGGCCAAATATTATGACTGCGAATAAAGAGGTAAATAATTTGTGCCTTGATATTTTTAATGTTGTGATAAGGGTAGTGATTTAACTGTTGAAGCAGAGGGTGGTTGTATGCATCCATTAATTAGCTCTTTGTTTGAAGCTTTCACTAAACTATCGAACAATCTTGGTTTGTCATCAATGGGGGACATAATAGATGATTTTAAAGATTACTTTCAGTTGTTGATCGTTTTATCTTTATGAAAAGATTAATTTTCTATGAAATGATAATAAGACTTTGCAGGAAATTTGTTATAGTAGGCTAATAAAGACCATAACAAAATTTTGTATGTAAAAATCCATGACTTGAAGGACAGGCTAAACTGTGATTGGGTGAAAGAAAATGACAGTTTTCAGAATAAAAACAAAACAATAAATTGCTCAAATATATGTAACGTTGAAGTCTGAATTGGAGGATAAAAGTAGTGAAATTATAGAATATGGTAAAGAACTAAAACATATGGAGAACAAACCTAGTAACCTGAAAGAAGACTTAAAAAAGACTAATGTTGTTATAAAGCAACTGAATCTTAGGGCAGAGAATGTGGTCCAGTTTTAAACAAATATAAACAATCTATAGGTCACATAGTCAAACAGTTATGTGTTACACATCAAAGAAAAGTACTAACGGTGAATGGATGATACAGGATTTAAACTGCAGAAGGAAAGATGAAATTACAATATTAGCGGAAAGTCATAGCAGGGGGCTGCTTAATATTATAGAACAGTCCGCATTTATACGCAAGGACTTTGAAGTTTTATCCTAATGCAGAAGTAAAGAATGTGTGTGGTGACTTAAATTCATTGTCACAGTTCACCATTCGTGATGTTGTGATAGTTATAGCAGGAACAAATGTTGGGTGTGATCAAACTTTAAACTATATTACACAGTCCTCATCCCACACAAATCTAGTAATGTGTTTATTCCCTATAGATTTGACAATATGCATAAATTAAATTAAATGATTAGTAACATCATTGAAAGACAACAGCACGCTACAGTGTTGACACTTAAATTTAATACTTGACAGATACACTGACTATTCAAACAGGGATTGCATATAAATAAAAGTGGTAGGGTTCAGCTTTGTACAGAACTACTCGATCATGTAAAGTTAATGGTTAATAACTTTAAGGAGTCGTTTTTTTTGTCTATCAGTTGCGGACTTATTGGAACAGCAACAATCACAGTCTTGAAATTGTGTAAATAATAATGGAAAAACTGTACTCTATTAAACAAAGATGTAAACTCTTAAACATTTGTAATCAATCTAATAGTTGTAGGCGAAATCATTTGAAATAGATACCTTCTGTAAATAAACCAAATACTAAATTAATTTTCTATATTATTCACCAAAACGCACTATTTGCCAAAAACAAAAAATAACTGAGTTGAATTGGTTTTGCTCAGATGTATTGCTTTTAACTTAAATTATATTGATTATTTTAATTTAAATAGGTATAACTTGACTAACAAGTTTTTTAGAAAAGTTCATAAAGAAGGTGGTATTGCTATTTTTGCACAAAAAAGTTTAAGCTGTGTTCCCTTCAAGTTTGAAAAGGGACTTAGTTTCGAAAAAAAATTAAATCACTAGCACTAAAGTTAGGTTAAATAATAATATGTTGGTTATAATAGAGATTTATCGTGCCTCAAGTGGAAGTTTCAACATATGTTTTAATCACTTGTATTTGCTTTTGAACAAAATTTCGATAGTATAAAAAAAAATTCGTTATTTGTGGTGATATTATTATAAATGTGTGAAACTAAATATAGTATACCTATATAAACATATATACATATACCTGGATTTCCGTCCACACATTACGCGTTTCGAGAACAGGTTCTCATCTTCAGGTGTAATGTTTACTCACATAAGATGAGAACCTGTTCTCGAAACGCGTAGTGTAAACTACAACACAAGTTGCATGACGGAAATCCAGGTATATGTATATATGTTTATATAGGTATACTATATTTAGTTTCATACTATATTGCAACTGGAGACATAAACAATGATTATAAATGTGTGTTGAGAGAAACGAAGAGGCATGCAGGTTGGGTAAAGAGGGATCTTCATCTGAGTTTGTAGGACTAAAGCCGGCAGTCGGGATACCCGTGTGTCTTGGGCAGGATAGCCATCAATAGGTAGGTTTGGAGATAACACGAGCAAATACGGGATTATCTTGGAGGGCATTCTCGTAGTCAATTGCTATTGAGAGAGGTTCCTTCAGATGGACTTGGAGGGGTATTATTGACTTAGGGCAGAGGGCAACTGACCCGAATCACGGGACTTATTACGGGACATTGTAGTGATGTTGCACTTACATATGATATAAAAATACCACCGAAAACAGGGTGTAGACGTAGTGATCACAAATCACCCAAACAGACCAACGCCATAACGGGTTGATGAGCTAAGGATTTCTTATTTTTATTAAAATAATAAGAATCATTCACTATAATTGTTGGAATTTATATTTCCCTACATCTATTCAAGGTGTAGATACAAAATGTTGTAAAGGAGATGATCTTAATTACACAAAGTTGTTTTAAGCTTTAGGCACCGCCGTGAAGTGTAGTGGTAGCGTGTAACATGGGACAGAAATGTAGATGCCATTGTGGATAAGCTGCCAGCATTAGCATTGTCGAGTGTCAGACACCACATAAACATCAGAGTTTATACTCTACTTCCGTAGGAGGGAACCAACATAAATTACTCTAGCCGATAGTTTCATTGCACCAAACAACTTATCTGACGTTGTTTTATTGCTGACGATAAAACTTGTAACACTTTTCAAATCACGTTCGTTTCATGCTGAAAGTTATTGCCTCGACTTGTTAGAACCTACGTCTTAGAGTTGGCCAACTTTGACTTTCTTGCTTAAATATGTAGTGTTTATTAAATGGAGAAAGTTATACTGTATGGGTGTTTTGAAAATAAATAGTTGTGTAGTGTGTCTCAATGCTATACTACATATAAACACATGTTTAATTTTGTTAAAGAGATTTAAAATATAAATTACACACAAAGAAAGTGCACATTTTTTTAATTACTTATTTAAAATTCTGAATTTAATTTTCTAATCAAATTAAAGTGGTAATAACTTTTTACATTATTAATTAATAATAATATAATGAACCAGAAATGATAAAATGTCTGAACTATTTTTTTTATTTTATATTATTGTTTCAATATCTTAATTTAAAGTACATACAAAAAGCCCTTTTACCTTAATGTTATTTAAAATAAACCGTGATATTTGTATATAAACATTCTTCAATTCTATCTTACCGACGGCAGGAGTAAAGTGTCTGGGTGATATTAGGCTTGTAGTGTATTATAAATTTATAAATTAATACACTTATAAAGAGTTAAAATTACTTTTCTGTAAAAAAGTCAATATTTATAAGTATTTAAGATGCGGTAATACTATAGTGGCATGCTAATTTATTTCACATTGAAATGTTTTTTCAAATATTGTAGGAAATATTTAAAATTTAAAGAAAAAACTATTCTTTTTTTGGAGAAATCTTGAACTATTCTTCATTTCGTTTGTCTAAACCTAAACTGATTTTCATACAGTTTTGACTTTCTTAGGTTGTCTACTTATGTACAAAGAAGGTAAATTTTTATTTTGACACAGCCCAAGCTCAATACAATGTTCAAATCGTTATAACTCGCTATTCACAACACTATTGACAATTTAAATAAGTATTTGGTTCTAGCCATTCCTGTGTTTTCATTTCCATGCAAAATATAGTTTTACCAGTAATTTTTTAATTACACTCCACTTGATAGAATTAAAAGTGGTCAAATGTATCTTAATAAGAAGGTTGGAAATATCTGCTACTCTCTGTTACAATTATTGAGTAAATTTCTTCTTCTTTCTAAGACGTTTCAATAATCACAGGTTGACTTTGCAAGAATGCTTTACTCTGGCATTTCAAAATGAAATTTCCCATAACTTTCTTATTTTTAGAAATAACAAAACCCATTTAAAAATTGTTTCCATTAAAAAAACAAACAAACAAATATTTGTGTGGATGAATTAAACAATTGATACTAGTTAAAACATCAAGAGGCTAATCAGAATGTAATTCCTATCTTAGAAACAATATATGTGGAATGAAATTGTTTCCAATGTCTTATATTACATCATTAATGACCTAATTAATTAAAAAAGTTTTCAATAAAACAAAAAATTTAATATTTTAATTGTGTATGTTAATTATGAGTTTATGAATAATAAAATAAATACAGTATTATTACAGTTATAGTTTTGGTATTGTGGCTCATGTATCACTGAGGATGGTGACTGTCGTTGAAAAGCGTTTGGTTAAATAAACGCAATTTTTGTCAGATCTCGTGTTCGAGATTTTTCTATTTAAATATACTAACATTAGCTAATAAAGTTAATTACAACTACTTTCACCAATGTAGTCAGTGATTAAGAAGGCGTTTGTTCATAATCAGACTTGGTGTTGGCAGTAATTTAAAAGAAAAGGAGTGGTGATCGTGAAGACTGCAGACATCTCCTGCCGGGAAAGAAAAGCAGACAATCCAACACACGGCGGGGCGGGACTCATGTCAAAACGTCGTCTTGATTGATGTATGATTTGAACAGTCTGTGCCTAATTCTAAGCCCATCAGTTATATACCTTCCTGTATTAACAGCAGGGAATGTTTCACCAATAAAACAAATTTGATTTTTATTTCAGGCATCAACCTACTTTAAATCTTGGTGGAAGCATGTAATTACCAATAAAATATATATTAATAAACGTCTTAGTACAAAATTTTTGTATTTGTAGTTGTTATAACACTATCAATTACCATATTGGAAGCTACATTAATGCATGTGCTATTTATTAAATTTAATTAATAGTCATTTTGCATATGTGACGTTTTGTTCTGTTGTGTTTATTTTATATTTTATTTCTAACTTTGTATATTATACATAAATGAGTCTGGCGTGAACTACGAGACTGGAGTTAAAGGAAACCATAAAGCAAACGAGTTGTCAAAGACGGCTGCACTTGACTATGAGGGTTATACTCAGAAACTATTGCAGTAGACTATTTGTGATATGATCACATAAAGAGCATCATATTAGGTAGAGTGCAGAAGCAGATTTTATACAGAAGAGAAGAAACCATGAAGCTATATTAAAGGACATCCTGTTGAAGAGCGATTATTTGGTGATTGGCATGTTGACAGGAGTCCTCAACAGAAATCTCAGTGTAATAGATAAGATGAATGACCTATTTTACGGAATTTATTTCTGCTATTTGCTCAATCGGTAGAAGATGTTTGGAAATGTGAAATTTAAAAATGAGGAATTTCAGAAGGTTATTCTAGAGCTAAGAAGAGACACATGTAGGTATGGGGAAATTAAAACATCACGAAATATAGTGAGTTATAAGGGCAATCGGTGGATGATGTTTGGAAATGAGAAATTGATAAATAAGGATTTACAGAAGGTTATCCTAGAGCTGAAAAGGGACACATGTAGCTATGGGGGATATTAAAACATCACTAAATATAGTGAGTTATAAGGGCAATCGGTGGATGATGTTTGGAAATGAGAAATTGATAAATAAGGATTTACAGAAGGTTATCCTAGAGCTGAAAAGGGACACATGTAGCTATGGGGGATATTAAAACATCACTAAATATAGTGAGTTATAAGGGCAATCGGTGGATGATGTTTGGAAATGAGAAATTGATAAATAAGGATTTACAGAAGGTTATCCTAGAGCTGAAAAGGGACACATGTAGCTATGGGGGATATTAAAACATCACTAAATATAGTGAGTTATAAGGGCAATCGGTGGATGATGTTTGGAAATGAGAAATTGATAAATAAGGATTTACAGAAGGTTATCTTAGAGCTGAGAAGGGACACATGTAGGTACGGGGGATATTAAAACATCACGAAATATAGTGAGTTATAAGGGCAATCGGTGTATGATGTTTGGAAATGTGAATTGACAAATAAGGATTTACAGAAGGTTATCCTAGAGCTGAGAAGGGACACATGTAGGGCCTAGGTATGGGGGATATTAAAACATCACGAATTATAGTGAGTTATAAGGGCAATTGGTGGATGATGTTTGAAGATGTGGAATCGACAATAAGGATATCCTAAATCTGAAAAGGGCCAGATGTAAGTTTGGGGAGATTAAAATATCATGAAATTTATAAGCTATAATGTCATTCGGTGGAAGATGTTAGAGATGTGGAATCGACAATGTGGATAAGAATCTTCAGAAGGATATCCTAAATCCTGAAGGAAGTAAGTGTGATTTAGTATGTATTCAAATGGTGGTCTAAATGTAGTAAAATAAATATTATAAATAGGTATACGATCATAAATACCAGGACACGCTTATGAAATAAATCTTGTTTTAATTACTACGCGATTTCGAAATTTTAAAATGTTTATATTGAAACATTCTGTATATCAACTTCCTTTTATTCTCAAAGACAGAGAAATCTTAAATAAATGTAAATAATTCAGCTCATTGTTATAAAACCTTTTTTACATAGTATTGTGTTAGTCTTATATTATAAATAAAACCACCTCATGGACAAGATCCAACACTTAATTTATCGAGATTCTCATTCTTTATAGCAAGAATAATAATCGCATAAAACTCACAGCTCAAGTGGCATTTTGTTCGTAATGTATAATTATATCATTATATTATTGATTAATTTGCAATGCAAATGCGAAACGCTTCCGTAGTGCGGAGGAAGAAATGTAATGTACAGTACGAAGTAAGACTAAACTTGTTGGCAAAGACTGTGGGTAGGATATGGCTGACACGGTGGTATGTAAATAAGTATGGCTCGTTGACATTTGTCCTACTGAAGGGCATGTTGAGAATGTCAGGATTAACAGTTTCGCCCACTTTTAACATCTGTTCGTACAATAATATCTTATACCTTGTGTGGAATGCTTGTTTGAAGCTATAACCTTAAAGCACAATGTTTTCTATTTGTTTACAGAACTTATGTGAGGTCATAACTGTGATTTGTTAGCAGACACAGCGCAATGTGAAAGGTTCAATTTGATTTATTTAATTGTTACTGTGTAGATAAAATGGTTATTTTAAATAAAGTGCTCTGTTTAAAAATGTATTGTTTTGTGTATTCTTGAGGTAGAAAAAAAGAATTTTTGTCAATTTGGTAGTCTCTACGGTGAACAGTTCATTTTGTAGATCAATTAGTATCACTCGATCATTTTTCAAATTTTTGCCTTGTTTGCTAATAATTTTTTCAACGGAAATATTTTCAAAGCTATTCTAATATATTTATGTAAGGACTTATAGATGTGGTATAATTTTCGGAAATCCCTAATCTTATAACCTCATTATCCATATTAGATGAATTTCCTCTGAAATGTGTGACTATTAAAATAATTTGACAAGACCAAGAATGGCTGAAAATTTTACTCAACATAATTATGTAATACTATCTGTTATCAATTTTAATTTAACAATTTTATGACTAATATTTGAGAATGCTTTCCTTTAAAGAGGAACACAATAAACGCTTCTCAAACAAATTACATCCGGCTAGGTATCATTTTAATGAGATCTAATGAATCGAGACGCCGGAAAAAAATCGAGAGAGTAGAACTAGATAAGGGATCAGGAATGGGAATGGAATAATCTAGTTGCCGACATGAATGGAGGTACTACAGGCTTAAAAGGAGACGATAAAATGCGCGATGAGACAGTGTATGGCTGTGTTTGTATAGAGAACATTTGGTCAGAGAACATACTGTTGTTAAGTGGTGTTTTACCGTCTTCGTCTACTGCTATTATATCGTCTATGATACTCGTGTGTAAAGAATATACAGAGATTTGACGTGTAGATTATTTAAGAAATTAATATTCCTAACAATTTTTCAAAAATATATATAATAATCAGACTTTTCTGACACGACTTTTACGCCATTATTTTTGTTTCCCCTTTTTTCGGATGATATATTAAAAATTGTATTTTTTGTAACTGATTTTTAACTTTATTTACAACTTCTGTACTTCACAAGCAGTCACAAGAATTAATATGAAGATCGATGTATTATCGTAAAAATGAGTTTTCAGGTTACTGAAGGTATATTTAATATCCGTAACTACCATAAATTTTAAGTAAATTATATTAATTATTACCATAAGATGAATAAATATAACTTCAGACCTCTGTATACTTAGATAAATCACTTGATTATATTCACAAACGGTAAACATGCATTAAACAGTAGCTTAAGAATGTCGTTCAAACACCGACAAAACACTCTTCCCTAGAAAGCAATTAACAGTAGAGTTTCTTAATAATGCAAAGCTTTCTTAAATGCTTGTCGAAAATTGGAAAACATAAATTACGTTAAAACGTCTAAATAAAACCGTTAACTTGACTAAAACAAGTCCTCCGACAATAATTGATTGTGCAATGTCTAGTTAATCGTGACAAACAACAATGGGCAACGATTAAAGTGGCATGCAACATAGATGCGCGTCGGAGCCTCGCTATCAGATGTTGTGGAAGGGTACACGCGAGCGACTTTATCACGGACTAGTAGGGTGTGTAGGCTATTGATCAACTTTGCTACATTAATTCCGAATATTGTCACCCTCTCATGATCTCTTCATGTGCCACTCATCGGATCAATGACTGACGGTCTAAATTATCTCGCTAACCATAAATTCGCTTCACCCCTATTCGATCGTTGACGTTTTAACAGTTGATTTTATATTTTTAATTCATACAGCTAGTTGTGTTGTATTTTATACCCATTTACATTTTGTTTTCATATTTACTTATTTTTTTAAATATTTTGATATTTAGAACTTTTTCTTTTTTAAGATTACACATTTTATTTTACAAAATGCTGTTTTTTTGTCTACACTTGTTTGAATTTTAGTTTATGATTATTTAAAAAAAATTATGAAAATAAACTGTACGTAAACATTTTAAAAACTTTTTCACATACTCATAGACAAAATGAATTTCCAAAGAAGATCAATATATACAGACAAAGCTTCCAAAAGATGAAAATTTAAAATTTCAATTTTTTAAACCATATTTGTGTTGCTTAAATGAGCCTAAACAAAACGCATTGGCAGTCATATTCCCAATAATAATATAAGTTAATAAGTTATCTGTTAAATAGAGAAAATACATTGCGTATTCCGTATTAAAAGTTGATATATCTTAAATTCGGCGCAATTGATGTAGATGAATCTTTAGTAGCATATAAAGAATTATAAACCAAACGGTGGATAAATTACTGTACGCGAGTCATTTCAGGAACAAACTTAAAGTTCTCATCCATTAATACCAAAGTTGGAATTACAGAATTAATCTAAAATAACGTAAATAAATTACTTTTTTTTTTAAAATATATGATTATGAAATGTTTACAACACCAATAGGTAAAATATTTGTATACAAATTAAAACAACAAATTGATTAAAAATATTATACATTGTTTTATTGATATAAGCATTTAAAAAACACATAACATTTTCGTTTTATCTAATAAATTTGAAATAAGTTCGTAAACTAAATGTATGAGTACATTCTGTTTTTGTTTATTTATTTGTGCTTATAATCTTCTTATGTAGGGTATAAATGACGTAGTTTTTGATACAATTTTCTATTAAATTCTAAAAAAATTAGTGTTCTTCAGTTTTTTCCCTATTTTAGTTTATATATTCATGTTTTTAATTATTCTCACAGTATAAATATCCATAAATTTACAATTTCATTTTCTATTTTCTGATACTATTTTTCCTCGCTGACTTCACCCTTTCTTTCTTGAGATCAACTCTCTCTGAGGTCTTTATCTAGGTTTAATATCAATTTCTTTAAATTGGATAGATATTTCATATCATTTTCTTTTTTCTCTTCCACATTTTTCATTATGCTAATGTATTGGTTTAATTTTTGTTTGATTTTAATCATTTACAAGTTGTGCTTCGTTTATTTTCCTAATCTGTTCTCCAATAAAATAACTTATCTTCAATTTTTACCACCATAGACTTTATATCTAATTTAGCTTTCACATTTATGTACTTGTTTTTACTTAAGTTATTCATTTTAGTCTTAAGTTGATATAAAATGTTTTTAAACCTTACACCTATTCTGTTACCTTTTTAAAAATCTTCTCTAGCCATTTTTTTGCCGGGTTTCTTATCCTCATTTATTTCTTCAATTTTCATCATCATAACTTATTCAGATTGTGGGACGTCTAATTTAGTAGTTTAAACAAAAAGTAATGATAGATCTCTAATTCGACTTTTAGACGAAGTTCATGTAGCAGGAGTGGTTATGATTATATTGTTTTCAGAAATTATTTCGCACTGGTAATCTTCATATTTGTTTCCAAGTTTAAATCTTCTTATTCGTATTTGTCCACATAACTTGCCTTGTTTTGTAGTAATTGAATTGCTGATTTATTCTCAAATTTGTAGTTTTGGGATTTTATAATTTCCTTCCTTTTTTGTCCATCCGCTTTTTGGAGTCCAGTAAATGAATTTCATTTCTTAATACAATCAAAAAATCAATTCACTTAATTCCACAGCAAACAGATTTACTATAACAACAAGAAATTTTAACGACTAGTTGTCAGACTCCATTGTTTCAAAGTCAAACTACAACCTCATGGGCTCACTTATATAGATAATACAATTCCGGGCATACTTGTTGGATATACATTTTTTTCCAGGCAATCTTGGGTTAGATCCCTCTCTTTCATCTCTCCTACCTCTCTTGATTAACTATTCTTCTCTTCGGACCTCAACACTATTTGACTATTCAAAGGTTAAAAAGTCTTTATTTTACGTACTTTCACCCTTTTTGTGTAAGGCGATGATGAGGAAGGGTTTTTGCTTTTAAACAACAAAGAATAACAATCAAACTCAAAAATCGGCGAATAGTTGTTTTATTGAAATCAATCTGTGATAAAAATTAGTGCGTTTTTTACTTTAAATTTACGCTTAGATTATTCAAACATTTTAAGTGATTATCTTACTTAGGATATTGTTCATAAAATGTATACAAATTTAACTTTTTAAACAATCACAAATTAAAATATAATAAATAACAATTTATGAAATTATTTGCATAGTTTTTATTTTGAACTTCATTATCGCTGGTGTGTACTCATTAAAGATTTGACTTACCTAAGTTACTTTGTGTTATGCCTGTCTTGAGTTAATAAGTTTAACCACAATCGTCACTTCGTAAGCGGTTTCACAGCTTAAGTCTAATAACTTAAAAGGGAGTATATCAAATACAATAAGCCAGAATTTAAAGTGACAGGAATATTTGGTTGGAAGGGTGATTAATAAATGTCGCGGCCGCTAGAGGGAATTAGTGAGGTAATTTGGCGCTGTCATCGCCTGTCATGGTGGGCACGGAGGATTAATGCTGACACCAAGATCAACCCGGGATTATCATGAAAGGTACTGAAGTGAGATCAACAAAATATCGTGCCATTAAGTTAAATTTGAAGATAACTGGTCAAAAATATAAACTTTTGGAATTAGGTTACATACTAGAAAGTTAAATTAAGTATCGTGCGATGAATAATAATAATAATAATAATAATAATTTATTTTATTTCTCATGTGCAAGATTATAAACTAACACAAATATAAAATTCAAAATAAAACATACCAAAACAAATAAAAATATAATACAATATCATAAATATCTTATCTAAAAGAAAATAAAACTTTAAAAAACTGACGTAAACAAAATTGCTCAAGAGAAATCTAGGAGGTCCTAAGGAAAAGCCTATATTGTACCCTCCATCATAATAGAAAATATTTAACAAGCAGAAACTGAAGATATCCTTATATTAATAACAAACATTTTAGAGGTAATTGTGATTAGTTATCACACAAATAAAACAACATAATTTTTTTTTTAATGATCATACATATACTAACTTCACAGTCTTAAGCAACCAAAAGCGAAACAACAGGTTAGTAAATGATTATACCTTTGTATGGCACAGGAGTCACAGTATACTAAACTTCCTCTACTACATTCACACACACATCACAATATATCCTACATAAGTTAAAACCAATTATCTAATATATCTATAAATAAAAATCTCTTCAACAGTTTTAAAAACATTTTTTAAACATAGACTAGTATTAAAGTAGAGTTTAAAGTGTAAGGATACTGTATGTAGCAGCAATATATTTTTGATATATATGCAACATAAAGTGTAGTGATTAATTTGTAGAATTTTAGTAAATTATTTTTTACAGAGTTTGATTAATTAACGAAGGGAAAAAAATATGAGAAGTTAGGGTTAAATTAACCACATTTCAGTTGCGGTCATTCATCATTCTAAATTTACGCAATGTTCAGTAATTATACCCTGGTGTAAAACTAAAGCAGGTTCAGGAGTTCTTAACATGTGGAAGACAATCTACGACCTTGAAGGAATGCAAAGTAGACAGGAAGTTACCAGAAGGGCTAGGGAGAATACCATGATCAGATGGCAGGAGAGATGGAACTTTGAAACTAGAGGTCGATGGACAGCTGCGCTAGTGCCAACCTACAGGATTGGATGAAACGAAGACATGGTGATGTGAACTTCTTCCTCACGCAGTTCTTAAAGGGGCATGGGTACTTCCGGTCTTACCTGGGAAAGATGGGGAAGGTAGCATCCATTAACTGTAGAGTGTGCAAGAATGTAAGGGATGATGTAGAGCATACGTTCTTTAAATGCGACCGCTTTGTATAACAACGACGAGGCATTAGCGACATGGTGGGAGAACTAGCCACTGGGACTATAGTTGGAGAGATGTTGACGTGCAGAGAGCGCTGGGTGACAATAGCAGAATACATTGAATTGGTATTGAGGTGCAAGAAGGATGAGGGCTGGCTAGACCCATAGCAGCCAGAGAAGAAGAGCCACAGATAGTCTAAAAGCAGGCGCCACTCCGAAATAATGCGAGAGCTGTCTCGGAGTGGGGAACACGCCTGGCAATGAGGAAGGTTGCAGTCGGTATGCCTTTGGGAGAGTCCGACTCATAAGTCCTTAAGGACGAGTGCATAAATACGCATTTTGCCAAACCTCTATAAAAAATAATAATAATTTTTTTTTTTTTTTAAACATGTGGAAAACCTACTTTGTATTACCTGAATCCAGCATCAGGCAGTGTCAATATTTAGATGAATTATGATACAATTTTTAGAGATAGACAACTCAGAATTACTTAAATGGGTATAGCTAGATTTAAGTTCTTTACTCCTTTTGTCACTGTTAGAGAAGTTACCTCACTCACAGTCTAGGATCGGATCACATGATTTAACACGGTTTTAGACTAAACTGACTATAAAGAGCGAATGCAAAAGAATGAAGCTCCTCCACTGTAACTAAATGTCCCAAATTTGATCTGTATTCGTCTGTTGCTATTGCGCCCTTTATACATCTCTTGGCTCCTCCTGAATACCAATAAACTTTCCACACTACCATTTCCCCAAGAAAGTATTCACTCTATATGAATTCTCTTCTAAAACTTTCTCAGCAGATATCTTAAGTTTCTACCATTAAGGGTTTAGGATTCATCTATGCTGACTAAATTTTTCTATCGATTTAGTATACCACTTTGCCTCTGTGATCTTATATCCACTGGAGGTTTTTTTGTTTTTTTTTATCTCGAAGAGGTAGAAAATACGTTAAGCACCATTAGGAGGCGCATTCCTCCAGGTGTGTGGGACTCCCGGTTCTTCCGGATTAAAATCCTCCTAATTCTTACTAGTTCAACTCAAGGGACCGCCTAAATAAGAAGACTGATTCAGCCGAGGCTCTTCCTTCTTGTTTACGGTGTCCTTAAGTGTTTTACTTTTCTTTTTAAAATTATTGTACTAAGATATTCTCCTCAATTTCTGTCATAGGCTAAGTTGAATTTTCAAAGACAGAGAAAGAATAATTATGAAATAGACTAGATTAGAAGTATGTTTCTTTAGGATAGATAATTGATATCCAATCTAAACGAATACTTCATTAGTTTCATAAAACATAGTAGCGTATTCTAAGCTACACGCATTTTCTAATGTATGAAATTAGAATTTTGTAATTCAATTAGTTCTTTTAATTACTATAATACTAATAATGGAAAGTGTTTAATTATTCTGTAACAAAAGTTGAAGTTCGAATCCCCGACGCTATTTTTTATACTTTAGTTGACTACGTCATTATCTAGGTGCTATCCATCTTGTTGAAGGGAGAGTTTCAGATCAATCAGTGCTTTACGTCCGGGCTTGTTTGGTCTCCCTGAGTTACACGTCCTTTGGGAGATGACACAACACACGTCACACACTCATTTTTCATTCATGCCCGGTTCACTTACCGTAAATATTGCCAACCCCGCAAGCTCCATTTCCATTACAGTACCCAGAGGGGTTTGTAATTTCCATTTTGTTTTTACCAGCTTGCTACGCGATTGCGGATGACCGTCTGTTATGTTTATGAGTTGCAAGGGTATAGTTTATATGTTGATCACATATTTTATATGTTTATAAATATTTTAATATTGATCCGTCACAAATCCGATTTATTTTATTTTTTGCTTTTATTGTAATAACCAATTTGTAAAAAATTAACATAGTATATTCCGTTATAAATAATTTGCTAATTATGGTACAGAATTTTTGCAAACTTCCATAAAGAACAGTATTTAAGATCAAATGTCCCAAGAGGACTGTGGCGACATTCACGATAAGGAATACATGGATTCCCAGAATCTAATAATAATAATAACAAAGCTTTATTAAATCTAATTAAGTTTATTACATTACCCTAATGTCTAATTAATTACTACTGTAATAAATCCAATTATATTTATTATATTACCCTAACATAATAAATATAACTGGATTTATTACAGTCTTGGTTTTACGGTTCAAGGAATCCTTGTTTTTCTTGTACCAGTATATGTTTAAAAGTTTGGTTTTGACTTATAGCTTCTATTTTTATCTTTTGACAAATATAGTCAGTGAAGTGTAGCCTACACGGAGAGACCGATGTTGATTGAATTTGGTGTGAGTATAGGCCTATAATGGAAGTATTTAAAGTAGTTTTTTCCTAGTGTTTTAATAATTCAAAATTTTAATTTCTCTGCTAGCAAAACGATAATTTTGATTTTCAAAACTTGACTTTATAAATCAAGAGCATATTTTACTTGAAGGTAATCTCTGGCAGTCCAAACATAACGTATTAGTAACCGTTATATCTGAAATGAAGTTAGGACGTTATGGGTAACTAATTAAAACAAACCATGTGCAACGTCTGTAGGCCTAGGCCTATACATTTTATATACAATTTTACTTAAACAAAGTTTTTCAAAATAGGCCTATAAACAGAAGTTATTGGTCAACATCTTCCGTAAATTATAATCGGGAAAAAATTATAATCAACCATAGACTTTGCTATCGAAATTTGTAATCTATACATTAAATTGGGATAAACAATAAAAATATAAAAAATAAAAAGTGCGAATTATAATTACTAAAATCCATATGTAAAATAAATAGGAAGGTTCACGAGTCATTTGTAACTTGAACACTTTTTGAACCTTGTGATTTAACGAATTTTGAAATAATATAGATTTTGAATTTCGATCCGGCATCTAGGATTTATTTTAGACAATGGCCGATAACTCTCGGATTAGATTTATCCAAGGGATCAATAATTTTTTGTTTAAAAGTTTAGATTGTATGTGAGATGTAGCTTATAATATATTTTTTTTACAACTTTTTGTAAATATTATAATTTTTATTATAAGTTGCTAACCCATACAATTTTTTCGCGCCTACTATGAGATTCTCATTTGTGAAACAAAAGATTACTAACTTGATTTAAAGTCTACATAAATGAAAGAATAATTTTTTACTTATTTAATTGTTCCTATTTTCATTATTACTGTTTGTTCATGTTTTCATATAATAATCTGCACTTATCTCTTGACATAAAAGGATACACTTACGTCTAATGCGATAAATTGTGCCCATAAGTTGTGCTTGTGGTTGAATGTTTATTAAAGGGGAAGAGAAGAGAGAAAATAATTATAATGTTACTTTAACTGCTAAGATAAACATATTTATTTCTATTGAATAAATATCTCAGATATTGGTATAGACACCTTATTATGATGTATTAAATAACCAAATTCGTCCTAAAGATCTATTGACTTTAAATATTATTTTTTTTGAAAATAATACTATGATGACACTCAATTTGGTAAGTTGGTAGATCTGGTGAGATGAATGATGTAGACGGGAACACATCCATCACCAGCGAGCACAGCTTATTACAGGCCAACTCTTGGCCATTAATCACTCAATGCGCCGGCTTTACCAAGTATTCAATGAGCTGAGTCCGGAGGATGGTTCACATCTCTCATAATTGCTAAGGTGTGTTCACAATAAGAAACTTAAATTATTTTTGCATTGTAAAAAATATCTTGAGAATTATTGGTTTAATTATATAAAAGATTTTATAATTAAGCCTTCGTTGGTTATTAGCATACATAGGTTGCTTCATCTCTAAATAAGCTGCATACAAATTTGTGACTAATAAAGGTGATATTTTATAAATATTATAGACTTATGTTTTTAATTATGTGTACTTTCGTAAGTTATTCATTGGAAAACACGTTTAGGCCTATATAAAAACAGTATTCATGGGGCATTAAATAAATTTGTCCAAAACTAGGTAAAAATAAACTTTTGTTGTTTACGAAGACGGTTCAACATCATCCTCGTTGAATTTCGACAGAATTGAATTGGCAGTTATTAGTGACAACAGGATATGAAAATATAACATTAGGTAACATGAAAGATGTAAACTATGGGTATATTTATAAGGCAATTATAAGTGGGATGAAGGCTAAATATAAGTGGAATGAATGTTCAAAGGAGTATCAGGAATGCTCCTTATAGCAGGTGACATGAAACACAACATTAAATAAAAATAATTGATTTAAAAAACATAGTATTAAATGGCTTTATCACTAACGACAAAACTATAATAACACAAGTAGTAACAAGTGAAACAGGGACCTGGACCCTGGTGATTGAAAACAAAACAAGATTAGCCTACATGTTAGGGAGAGAAATACATTAAGAAATGTATTTGGCCGCACGTGCTAAAACGCTAAATGGAAAATTTCAAATTGATAGAAACAATATGGAGACCTTTGATTGGTGAACTTGGAATCGTTGGTTAAACTACTGAAGAGTATGTAAGGGTACGAACAGAACAAGTGGGTCGCGGTGGATGTCGACATCCATGTAAAACAATCACATTGTACTGAATGGAACACAGCAGGTAAGTCGCGGTGGAGGTTTAGCGCGATGCCATACAGGAGGTTTACATCGATGCTTTTGAAAATCAAATAAGTTTGTTTTTACAGGGATGCCTACTACGCGGTTTACAAGGATGCTTCCCTGTGATTGGTGCGTTCAAGGCCAAGTTGCCATCCCATTCCACAGCAGCTCGCATAGAACACGTCTGGCGTCTGTCATTCCGTGCGCTAGGGTACTCTAGTTGCTTTCCATAATCTCTTTAGCGTATTAAGTTAATTTTTGAATTTCAAGTGCTAAATATGAAGGAAGATCTGATAGCAATTGTGCAGCTCACTCCCGTGTTGTGGGTATATTACCTATCAGTCACCACTTGGTGACAGCTGACATTTCATCAATATCATCACTTGACTCACACAACATCGCAAAAAGCACAATTTTTTTGTCATTCAAATTTCATCAAACTACTCCACTTGACAGTGGTCTTAGCTCGACTGAGCAGTGCAGGTAACCTCCTTGCTATGTGCTGTCGACATCGACCGCGACTTAACTAGTAGCATCCACCGCGACCTCCACCTCCACCGCGACACACTTGTTCTGTTCGTACACTAAGAAGGAAGAACTACAAGGACAGTTTACGTTGGCATGGCTGGGGGAAGGAGAATGAACATTTGGAGACATCAAAATAGGTGGTTTGAATAGGTGAAAATTTTTACAGACTATGTGAGTCAAAAATACAGAAAAATCATACAAACATGGAACCTCTTGAAACAAAGCCCAACTAGCGCCAGAGAAAGCATAAATTAATAATGTAGAAATTAACTGATAATAAGTAACTAGTAAGCCATTAGAATTCAGAACACAAAATAAAAAAAATGTCTTTAGTTCATTCCATCCTCATTAACTACTATTTATAATTTCACTATGTAGCCTATGTTCGTTTTTTTTTGTTTTCGGCTAATGCAGTCACTAAATATAACATACCTGTAAACTGTGTAGCCTACTTGATATATTAACTTGTTATTTACGAACAATGTCCTTCAATTTGATAAATAAATACAATTTTTTAAATTGTTGTCAAGTTAAATTGGAGTTTATTTTGGTTACTTCGTGAACGATTTGACTATAATTTTTGCAGAATAGAGAGACGTACACTTATGTCATGAAAACAACAATTTTAAAAAACCTAACAGAAAAAGAAACTTTGATACGAACAAGAAACCATTAGAATTGTAATGTATGTAGTAATAAAACATATAAACTGGTTGATAGTAGAACAAAAGGATTATTCATCAATGATCAAGTGGAATGACAACTTTTGCTAAAGAATAATAAAGAAAGATGTGATAGTAAAAAGAACAGTTGTATTAAAAAATTTTATTCAAAATTTGAAGTTGTATTAAAGTGTCTAAAATAAAAAATAAGAATGATACAAAGTGAGATATTTGCAAACTACTTTCTGGACAATGTAACATGGAACGCCAAATCATTCTACCGTTTTTCTCCTACAGTAGTGCGAGCCAAACTGAGACACTTTCGTTGAATACATTTTTGCAGGTAGACTTACAACGCGCACAAAATTCAAATTGCCTATATCAATATTATGTATTTGAATGCAGACATTTTCATTTTCCTTTTAAAAACCAAGTAATTATATAGCAGAGCTGCCTCACTTCAAAATCAATTTTTATGGGTTTTATTCGTCAAATAAATGTTGGAAAAATATTTTATTATCGAAAAAAAGTGTCGGAAAGATGATTACATAATATAATTACACAAGAAAATCTTAATCAGAGTCAAATTCTGCTGCAAATTCAGTAAAAGAGGAATTTATTGACTTTAAATGTATTTCACTCGTAATTCGCCATAAATGATGAAAACGAGTATTATACTCATTGTAGCCTACTTTCTTTTAAACATAAATTCGGCTATATGGCCATGGAAATGTTGTTTTGAATTTCCATATCGCGGCACATTTCCTCGCACTTCCCTCCATTGGCGTTCAATTGTCTGCGTGGCTGCGTATGTGCTTCAGTGTAGCCTACGCATATGTAGGGCTGTATTATTATATGTCACGAAAGGTTTGGCCAGGTTGCTATATATATATATATATATATATATATATATATATATATATATATAACCACCTGGCCAAACCTTCCGTACGTTTATTGAAGTGAATGTCATGAGTATGAAAGATAACACAGAGTTAATTTTTTCACGAAAAAACTACTTCTGTAATTGTATTATTGTATTATGTAATCATCTTTCCGACCCTTTTTTTCGATAGTAAAATATTTTTCCAACATTTATTTGACGAATAAAACCCATAAAAATTGATTTTGAAGTGAGGCAGCTCTGCTATATAATTACCAAAAACGATTTATCCTATAGGCCTAGTAATTAAAAATACCTCATGAATGAAGTAGCACGGATCAATGAAACTTAAAATTTCCTTTCTGATGGGAAACAGAAAATATAAGAATTTGTATTATTTGCTAAATTATTTAAAACTTATATCCGACCAAATAGACTCTCTTTGTATAGAAAAGAAATCTATTTGAAAATATTTCAATATGAACAGAAACAATAACGATAAACTAGCATCTGTCTTGTAAAACCGGGAATCGATCAGGAAATTGTCTCCGTGTCTGTTCTAGTCAAGGGTGAAATCACAATTGAATAATATATTTGGAGGTTAGAGAAGGAAACGATAGAGACAAGGCGATGGCGGTGTGGGTCATCCTTGTTGGACAGCTGGTGCGTGTTATCTCAGCTGATTGATAGTGGTCATACATAACCCCTAGTCCTCACCCTTA
Organism: Aphrophora alni; assembly: GCA_963513935.1. Classification (NCBI taxonomy): domain Eukaryota; kingdom Metazoa; phylum Arthropoda; class Insecta; order Hemiptera; family Aphrophoridae; genus Aphrophora; species Aphrophora alni. Next base: position 104,181,193 of record OY740767.1, on the reverse strand, counting down.
AGGGGGATCAATCCGCCCTTTCCGTGTAGCCATTTAATCACTTTGCTTTACCACATTACATTGGCCCGACATTATCGTATTTGCATAACATTTCCTTACTAAATGCTAATAGATAGGCTTCGAATTGATTATTGGAACATGCGAATGGATTGTCTGTTGTTTGTGTGTGTGAAAGAGAGGGTGAATTTCTATTCAATATTAATTATTTAGAATATACAAATTAGTGTATTTTATTTCATTCTAGATATTTTCTCTCAAATACGTTTATTTCAAATTTCTCCAATTTAACAATAACATAGGGGCAATTTTAATAACATATTATGTTCAATAACATACCTAAGATAATTTTAAAAATATGTTTTTTAATTAGTAATAACATTGTTAAATAACTTTCTTTATAAATAAATATGTTTTGGTCGTTGTTCTTTTACTATATAAACGACTAGTCTTATAACAACGTTACTGTTTTAATAAATATTGTGAAAAGAAATGGGAAAATAATCGTAAAATGATAACCATTTCTACTGATAAAAAAAAATTTAATCACTTCTGCGAAAAACGAGTAAAATATTGGATTATACTCAAATTTGAGGTTTAAAAATAGTTTATCATATTTTTACAATTGAACAATATTGAAACAAAATATAGGCTACTGACTATTACTAAAATTGTTAAGTACGATATTTCCAAAATTTTACTACATTATTTTTTAGGTCTTAACTTATATAGGTCTATTCTGGTAAGTTTAGTTCCTAAAAGTATAATTAATCAAAGAGAAAAAATGTTACGTGTAGAAATAGGCCAATGATTGCATTATCTTATATTGCTACTATACTTGCTAAAAAAAAAAAAAAAAGTCCAAAAAAAAGAGGTCAACGGTCTATAAACAAATGTTTTGTAATTTTAAATATCACATTTACGTCATGATTTAGACGATATAGCCTATATATTTAGGCCTACATCTTGTTTCGATTTAGTTCCTATAAAATCATAAGTGGTAAAATTTATAGATAAAAAAAATTCCCTCAGTTTACTTATATACAGTAGTGGAATTATGACAGCTAGGGCCGGCCTATGTGGATTAACTTTGTTAGCCATTATTTTTAGCCAAAATCATTCATTGATTTTTTTATTCTGTTTTCTAAATATTACACTTTAAATTGTAGGGCCTACTAGTTTATCCTTTTACCAGAAGTTGTATTAGTGGGCTGCTTACAGATCCTTTTAAGCACAACCTACATAAAGTATGAAAATTAAGAAATAAATAAAAACACAGACATGTTGCTTTGACAAAAATATAATTACGTAGCCTACTTTGTAAATTTTACTTGAATATCACATTACTAAAAAAATACCTAATTTATCGTTTAAGTTCTACAATTTTAGACTTATTATGTGTTATAATTAAATTTTCATTTTAAATTTGTAATTTTTTTTTTTTAATAATTTGAAATTGTTTTTTTTTTTAATAATAATTTTAATACTGTTAAACGATAGGGCTAATGAAGCTTTTCAATCATTTGTAGGTAGGAACCAACGTATTGTGTCAGATATTCAAATTTATTTTGGATTTTTGAGTTTCATGACAAAACAAACACTCTCAGTTTCGTGTCAGTCTGCCATATTTGTTTAAACCTAACCACTTGTTTAACTCATAAAGTGCTGTACGGATTTTTATGTTACTTGGTAAATAACTTAGATTTTTCACGTAGTATAAATTCATGTTTAAAATTAGGAAAAGTCTTGTAATACTTAAAGGTTGGTAGTTTGATATAATTTTGTTTTATTATACAATAATTATACAGTTTGTTTTTCTGAAAGATGAGATGATTAGGCCTACAAGAAAATATTTTCTTAACAAAATATAACTAATTTAGACTTCTATTTTTCCGTATGAAAATAATTAGGTTCATTTTGTGTTAGGTTTTTGTGGATTGTATTTATTGTTCGTATTTATTTAATTAACTAAATATAATATAGTCTAATATTTGGAGAGTAAATAACCTAATATTGCTATTAAACATAATTATTTCAACGCGCCGGTAACTTTTGAAAGTTAAAAAAAAATATCAAGACAACAATAAAATACATGAGAGGTAGGCCTATATATATCCTATCAATTAATGAGCTTTGATTTATAAAGGAAGGGCGGCTTCCTGTATAAGTCCACTTTAAATATGATGTCTTTTATTATTATACGTCTCGTAATGAACTTCATTCTTCTGCAGAGATTGACGTATATCACAACGATATTTAGAGATAAATTGAATCAGGACAAAGAAGCTAACCGCGCTATAAATCTCTCTAAAACAAATAGTTTGGAAACAAAGCTTGTATAGGATTTTCCTCACTTATTCATGAGGACATAATTAACAAATTTAACGAGCGTTCGTGGAAGCCATAACTCAACGCTCGCGGCAGTGGTTGATTTAGTGAGCGCCGGTACTTTGATGTGACTGGCTGGGCGGGGTCACGCCAACATGGCCGCCATCCACATCCATTCCCTTCCACTCCATTACACATGTTTTCTTACTAGTGCTAATTTTATAACCATGTTCAAAAGCTATTACATTAATGTTTGATAATTGAACACAAGTTGTTGACAATTCTACGACATTATTTAGATTGCACTCTGTTCATTTTATATATTTCCAACTGGGAAATTAATTCCAATTTAAACATGTATCTAGTGTGTAAATATAAATAATGTGTTTGTAACTTGAATTAGGTCATTTATAATATTATTATATAGCAATACTGATTGTTTTTATAAATTACGAAATGATTGATGTTTAGATAGAGATAAATTATATTCGATATTTTAAATAAAATGATAGATGAATCTACTTAATAAATTTAAAAAAATATATTGAAAATTACATTACAATTGGTATTTTGTATCAAAGAAAGATATTCTTCAGCTAAAATAATCAAAAATCCATACAAATAAAAATATGTACTTGTATTTTTATATCTAAAGATGATCTTTGTTTTATTGAAATATAGGCTACACCAATTTCAATCTAGGCTATATAAGTATGTATTTGAATCTAAAAAGTAGTTTTGTATCCTAACTAATTTTTTTAAATGGTTATACTACATTTAAGTGGAAAATATTTTATATAGAGATATTAATTCCTTCAAAGATGTCCTAAATTCAAAAGGATTTTTAAACTAATTTTGAGTGTAGTATTCTGTATTAGCCTACACAGTGAATTTAAGTTTCATAACGATATTAATTTCTTTGTAGGCCTATATAATAATTAAAAACATTTTGTTTATGTTATGTTGGCAGGTGGATATTAATAATAGATCTCAAATCCAAATGCAGTATTCAGGCATTAGCCTATAAGTTTATTGGAGTTATTATAAGTATTTTAACAAAGTTTGTTCTAATAATTGTCACAAAAAGAAAAATTTAACCCTTCTGACCAATCTTTTCACTTAAAAAACTTCCAATAGACCCCTACAATATTATTATGTTTAACCGTGTAAAAGTGAAAACATTGTTATTCACAAATTCGTTTCACTGTAATTAAGTTTGGCTAATAAGAAAGTTGTCACAGTCGAAGTTTTTTAATGTTTATATACAAAACTAAATATATTATATTTAAACTTATAACTAGACAATTTTAGCCCTACATGAAAACATATTTTGAAGTTTTTGTTTAAAAATTACAAAAACAAGGCACGAATATACTTACATAAAAAGTTTAAAAAAATATATTTTCTTGTAAACTTTATTTATGCGTTTAAAAAAATCGTTTTCTTGGATTTTCAAACATCCTATAAATAGCTGCACTTTTTTAATATTTTTTTTTCGTGGAAGTTATAGGAAAAATAACTAGTTCTGATCTACTAGCAGTAATAGACTATTAAATGTTATTTTCTTATAAGCATATTTGATATTTATATAATTTAACACACATAGCCTACATAACATACATTTCTTTGCTATTTGTGATAATTTTAGTTAATTGATTTTTGCAAGCTAAATTATTAAGCTGACTAATTTTTTATTCATTATGTTTTCCTTACAAACTATTATTGTAGTTCTTTTAAAAATATGTAAGAAAATAAAAAAAATATTCAAACTGAACTTCAGGATTAAGGCAACATAGATTATCAAGACACATAAGCCGAATTTTTTTTGAACTGATCCTGGATTGATGAATGCAGAAAACATACGACACAAAAGTGTATTTATTGTTGTAAAGAATGATGGTAGGACCACACGTTGGAGGTGGCACCCTCCGGTGCAAGCAGGAGGCCGGGTTACATTGTGGCCCATCATGATCCTACAATACAACTAAAACACCCATTAAAATGGTTTATGGCTTTAGGTTACATTTATTTATGGGCTGTTATTTGCTATAATCTTGATTGATTTTACTTGGAATCAATTGAGACTGAAGCCTTTCAATGGTTCTGATGTATTGATTAAATTAAATGGGATGAATCTGAATTGTATTTAAAGAGTAACGTAAGAATTAATAGGTACGTCAAAAGTTAATCAAAACAGAAGAACAATAATTAAGGGGGAAGGATATGTAGTATGTAAGTTGTATTGTGTTATATTGTATTACAGTTAAAAACGAATTTTAGATTGTTTATTTTTAAATATTTATATAGGATCTAAATAAACCATACAACTGTGTAAAGCTGAGGAAAGTTTCAATATGGCGTTTTGATAGTTCATTTATGTATAGTCTACAATTTGATATTTAAGTGGGTTAATTTCTCATTAAATATTTAGTTACAAAAAATATTTGACTTAAATTACCGAAATAAATGTGTTATTTTATTAAACAAGTTTGAAACGTATGAATATTGGTAAAACAAAATTTCCTCCTGTAAGTAAACCTTTGAATAAGGTGTGTTTAATACGGAACTGAATATAAATATACGATAGGGCGACACGAAGTATTGTGTCCTGATCAAATATGGAAGGAGTGTGTTTCTTGAATATTATATCTTTTAGATAAACGAACTGGCCTAACTGCATACACTGTATTAAACCAAAGATAACTTAGCTAAACTTTCAAAGTCACAACATTGGGGCAGTTAACTTTTCTAATACTATCTTCTCGAAAGTATTAAAGTAACAATTTTAATAAAAAATAAATAAACCGAAATGTAGTCTAAGCTAGTGTTCCATCTGTGTTCCTGATCATTGTAAGATGTGCAATGATTATTTCGCTGATTTAACCAATTTAATTTTTATCCTCATCTTATCTAAAAACCTTACTTTTAGAATTATGTAATTGGATGGTTAATTTGGAAGGCAGTAAACAAAACTGATTTAAATAGATCCGACATTTTTATTCTCAAGACAGCTTCTATTAAAGGCGCTGGGAGCTTGAGACATAAGATTCTGTGTTCTTTCTTTATTTTATACGGAACTTTTAGAATAATAATTTTAAAACACTGAGTCATTACATTCCCTTTAACTATAGGCCTATATTTAAGTAGACAAATGTTAATGATGGTCAAAATCATTTAGTATTTCTTGTTGGTTTACCTCAGATGTGGTTCATAGACAAAACTGTTCCAAATTGAGCGTCTCAAATATCACGAGGAACTTAAGGATAATTTAAACCATTTAAAACCCTGTATGATTGAAAAAATGACTTTAATTGATCAAATATTTGTGGATGAATGTGGTTAGATTAAATGTAGTCTATATACTCTATTACCGACAATTTTCCGATTACATTTGCTTTGGTCTGTATTTTTCTTCACTTTCAAACGAAGACAAGTAGTAAGTGTACAATCCCCCATTTTCCTCTAATATATTGCTAATTTTCCTCCATCTCAAATTTCCGCTTCCGTATAACCGCTAAGTATATTTTGCTCTCAGGGTCACATGGTCAAGGGTGACTTAACTTACTGACACCTGAAACGGATCTACGAGTCTGTAATATGGAATAATCGATGTGACAAACTAGATTTCATCCTAATTGTTCGAACTTCAACTGCATTAGAAGAGGCCAGGGTTAAATCATCAGTTGCTTAAATCGGGGAAACTCTATTTCAATGATTTTTGTACGTTAATGTTATTTAATTAATTTGTTCACCTTTCAGTTGCAATCACAATTGTGGGTTTGATTTAGCCAAAAAGTAATGTATTATTTGTAGTTTTAGCTTTGTATTTATGGCATGTTTTGCTAGTCGTTATAATATACTCACCGGTAGCCCTGGTGTAACTTCGAGGTCCTAGGAATGAGTCAGGACATAGAGGGTAGTATATAGCCTCTGTACATAAACATGCAGTGTAACGGATTCTGTGTGTTAGATGTTTCATGTATTACAGTGTAAGTGTGAGTGGGATGGGTGTACTAGCGAAAAGTCCCAGAATCACGTGTCTTCATCTACCGTTTGAACATTGGCACTTTTAATATTCATATTGTACATAGCTACTATTATTAAATTTTACATTGATTAGACTTTCTGTCGTTTAGGCTATATCTCACTTCCAACTATAGGTTTTTGTAGAAACCTAAATATTTTTGGAGACAACGATAATTATAAATCCATTACAATGGCATGAAGCAGAAAATAGTAAATTTCATCACTAGGACCAAAAGTGAAGCTTTTCGATAAAAGCTGAAGTTTAACGGTCGATGCTGGCAAATGAGCAAGGATCGAAAAACTATATTTTTCGTTATACTGCAAATAATATAAGAAAACAATTTCAAAAAAATTAAAATCATATTAACCTATTTAGCTTCAAATCGATGGTACCAGCTGTTTTAACGGTTATTTACAATCGAGCGTATAGGTTGTTTTTATAGATGGTTTACAATCTTTAATTAATTCGTATAACCGAAGTAACAGCTGATGGCCTCGACCTCAGCTGATATTTTTAAGTCCTAGGACTAAAAAGAACAACTTTATCATCTCAATGCATGTATTGAAAACAGCTGTATTTTGAAGCAGTATGACGAAACAATCTTTTACAAATGCACAAGTAAATTAAATGATTATCCGTTTTGGTGTGGGGCAGTAATACATATTGGATCACAATTCAGTTTAAGTTTAATTATGATTAATCTTTGAGGATAGTTTATTTTTGGCTTATTGGTTTACAATAGAATTGACTTTGTAAACCTTTCATATGTTTCTATCTCAAATTACTCACAGGCAATTTCTTAAAAGAAATTATTTTATTACGGCATTGACGATAGTTTAAGTCTACCTACACTTGCTAGTTAATTAATAGTCTATATTATTTCTGTTATAGCAAAAACTAAAAGTTGTTCATTGTCTGCTACTTATATGGAGAATGTAATTCAGAGGTCAGAACAATGATGTATATTATATCTTTTGTCTTTAAGATTCTTTCCAATTTATTTCAACTCTTAGAGATCATTTGCAGAGTACTTCTAGCTTAGGAAAGTTAAACTCGATATGACCAAATGCGGTTATTTTGTGCCAATATAAAGGAACAAGTGTAAACTGCATATGGGAGGCAAGCGGTATCAATCAATCAAACCATTAGCGTAGACTCTGCCCAGCCCCTCGTGATTTACGGTCCGTTCCCCGGTGAGAACCATTCACCTCCGGTTTTATTTATGTTACCAATTCTCTCCCATTCGCCCTAGTCCATTTCCGGTGTATCCAAGTATTTTGTGCAGCTCGTACCTGTCCAATACGAGTGATCACAAATGCGAATGTCTCCTTTGTTGAAGTGTTACTCAGCACTTCCATACCCATTTCCCAAATATTTCAAGTCATTATGATGGTCGCCATGAAATGCACACATGTAAATATCTAGTGATATACTATGCAGTACTCGTACATTCTTGTCATGAATCATAAATCAAATCATATAATTGACGTAGGGTTTGACTTATTTCTAGTTCAGTGGAAGTGTAAGATTTTCTGTTCTTTCTCTTAATCAATACGTATGTAAAATTAAACGTATGAATAATATACAACATCAATAAAAAATATACAGAGTGAACCAAAAGCCCTACAGCTAGTTGTTTTACTTCTGTTTTATTTTTTATTTATGAGATTTCGAAATTCTGTTTGATCACCCAGTAATAATTACGATAAGGGTTCAATAATAAGAATATTTTAGTTAATGATGAGGGGTCTAAATTAAGATTTTCCAATGTATTATACTAGTCGAGCGCATTACTAGAAAGGTAATTGATGAAAAACTAATTTCAATATATTCTCCCAATACAAGATTGCGAAAAATATATTCCAGAGAACTAAAAATGTAGTTACTCACTAAATAATTTCTAATTTCAGATACTAACATTTTTTCTGTTTATTCAATATTTGAGTTGAGGAGCTAACTATCCTAGGTGTTGTTTCGAAATTCTCTCTTTCTTGGGCGTGGTTATGGAGGCTAGTTTAAATTCTGTAAACGAAAATTCTAGTTTTGTAATGCCTTATTGTCAAAATCTTCTCAAAAATAGAATAGATTCTGACTTCCAGAAAAATATTTGAGTGATTTTCATAAGCTTATATAGACGTACTTCTGTTTGCAATGTCCTAATGGAACGTAAATCAAAGAGATTGGTAAAACTGTTTCAATGTGGAGGATTATTTACGGAGATTTATTATTATTGTGATCATAATATGTTTTGTCCCGATTATCAAAAAAAGTTGGAATTGTTATTGGCTGGATATTATAATGCCTTTAGAAATGACTAATGGGGAAATATGATTTTTTTTTAAATGACTAGGAAAATAAATAGTAAACATCACTACAAAATTTAAAATTTGCAATTTCTCATTCAGAGTTATTCTTGAATGTATAATGAAATGTAGAATACAAATAAGACACAGAAGTCGTAGTGGATAACGAAGTTGCATTACCCAATGTAGTAGTAGTAATAGACTTAGTAGATGTAGCAGATTCCAATTGGTGTAAAGCCCAAGACGTAGACTTAAACGAAGACGTGACACTAGTAGCAAAGTTTGACGAAGTCGCAGATCCAGATCGTTTAAAACAAAAGATGTATCAATCGTCGTAGCAGTAGTCGTAAGGTTTGACGTAAATGTAAATCCAGATGGTATGAAACCGAGGGCTGCCGCGCCGCGACTCTCTTCGGTAGTGGGTTCGAGTAGGGTTCTTCTTGCCCCACGTTGGAACGCCACTTGCCACGCTGCAAGTCTGTCTGAGTTCACGAATTTAAGATTCTTGTTCCCTTTTTTGGAACACTATTATCACGAACTCTTAAACTCGCTGTACGATCACCACCGACTGGGCGAACCACCTTTCTTTTCAGAGCAAGCGCGGGCAAGGCCAAGGTGCTCACTTTTACTTTTTTAAATCAAAGATTTTGCAACTCTTGGCTCTAATAAGTATGAGCTTGTCCTCATAAACTTACTAAATTTTAATTAACGCAAAATTCCCTGAATTTTATCTCAATGCTCGATTATTTAACTCTTTTAAGATTAACTCTCTCTCTCTCCAAGGTCGTGCCTTTTGGGAGAAATCGGCTCTTAAGTTCTGATGATAACTTTTAAAATTTTCAAATTATATTACCAGAGCACATATATAAAATTTATGTTAAAACAAGGTTAATAGCATACACAGAATGGATATATATTAAAAACACAACAAAATTTAGAAATGAATTATTTGTATATTATTTTCTCTTTTGCACAGAAAAATTTTATATTCAAAACTTTTTTAATCACACCAAACAATTTAATTGAACAATAACACAACTATTTATTTATTTGACAAAATTAATTAATGTAATATTTTCTATATCTTAAACAAAATAAAAGCGCTTGACTTTCCAGACAGAACCACAAACAGTTTTTCCTGTACTGAAAAAGTCGTATTTAAATTATTAATAATTTTCAAAACCAAAGCAGAGGTTTAAAATGAATTTAATTTTTAATAATTCCCCTAATGACGTTATATTTGAAAAGAAGTTAATATTTGCGAATTATTCCTTAAGTATAAGATACCTTCACACTTTAATAGAAGTTCTAGTTGGATTTGGAATTTGTTGTATTATTAGGATGATGGTGATGTGATGTTTTCTATCCAGAGTCTGTAAGCTGCTATGTAGTTGAATGCTGGTATCGAATTCTTCTAAGTCGCCTTGAAGATCGATTAAAGTTGAAATTATTCTAAGTCCAATTAGTAGAGTGACAGTTGAATCTTCCTCTCAGCTCAGAGTCGGTTGCAGAAGAAACGTCCTTTCAGCGTCGATTCCAAATCAAAAGTAACCGTCTTTCGACGGTTAAATCTCGGTCTCCCTGTCAGTGGGAATTAATCCACTTTTCTGGAGCCAATTTTCCTCCCTTTTTGGGAAAAAGGTATTTTCCATATATTATGTGTTTTCAGGCCCTTTTGGTCTGAAATATTTACACTATATATTTTATTAGTCCTATTTTTTAACTAATGAATAGTTTTCTTCCTTGATTATTAATTAAAACACCTTTTAATTAATAATTTATAGTATTTTTTCTTTAACGTTATCTTTGATCCATGTTGGCAACATGATGTTTCTGACTTTAGACTCTGTTTGAAGATGCGCGCGCAACTTTTCATGTTTTTGCATGAAAATCTCTACTTTTGACGTTTTTTCGTTCAACTCGCTATAACTTTCGAACGATCGAACCGATTTTAAAGTTCCTTTCGGATTCTTCTTCCTTTCCATCTTGTGGGTCTTGTGGAACTTGATTTATCGCTCTACTACGCTTCGTTCGCGAGTTATCGCCCTTTTCCCGTAATTTGATTTTTCCTCTTTTCAAATTTTGAGATAAGTCCTTTCTCAAAATTCTTTTGACGAAATCTTGTTCCTCTTCTACTACGACGAAATACTATGTTTTCACTTTTTACATAACTCGTTTGGTTGTCGAGTTATTCGCCTTTGAAGTCCTTAAGTTTGTGTCGTATGAGTTTATGTTCATAAAAACCCCCCCATTATTTATTATTACTTCTGCTTTGATGTTTTACAATTTTACAGGCTAGATACATATAATTATCATGTTACTTTACCCCTTTAACGTTTAATTTACCCGCTTTTGGGCTTTGAAGTTTTACATTTTGTAATTATTATATCTCCCTTATTTTATTCTCAAATTTGATTCTAAGTACATATTATTGTGCCCTATTGTGGTCTCTACAATAGTACTTATTATTATTTTTTAAATAATCCCCCCTTCAACTCAAAAATTCCAAAAAACTCCCCAAGAATGACTTTCTAAGTCCATTCTCACCTGTTAATTATTATTAATTCATATTTTTTATTTATGATTATTATTAGTTCCCCTCTGAGTTATGACTCTACGTTTTTTGAATTTTGAATTTACGTTTTTTCCAAATTTTAGGTTTTTGAGCCCCTAGAAAAACTTGAATAACTTTTTTGTTTTAAATACTTTTAAATTTATTCTTCGATATTCTTAAACGGTTGATTCTACTGTACATTAATTTATTTTAATAATTTAATATTTTAATGAAATAAGAAACCAGACAGAACGATTGTACACGATTCAACATGCAGTGTTCGACACCTGTTGCCGTGACGTCATCGCTCCCCCTCGTCCCTCATCCACTAGCTTTATCGCGGGAATTTAACTTGTTTTAAATGGACTTGAGACGTTTGGCTTTTCCCAAACCGTCGCAGGGCGTAGGCTTAAACGCAAATTGCGAAGAAAACGTAGTCGTAGTAAAGATTGACGAAGTCGCAAAACCAGATGATGTGAAAACAAAGACGTAGATACAAACACATATTCCGAAGAAGACGTAGTAGTGATAAAGTTAGACGAAGTCACAAAACAAGATAGCATGAAGCCGAAGACGTAGACTCGAACGTAGATTCTAAAGAAGATATAGTAGTTGTAGTAAAGTTTTAACGAAGTCGTCGATCTGAATGGTTTGGAGACAAATACAACGACACAAACGGAGATTTAATAGGAGATGTAGTAGTAGTAGTAAATTTTAACAAAATCACAAAACTAGAATGTATAAAGCCGAAGACGTAGATTTAAATGCAGATTCCCAAATAGACCTAGTACTAGCAGTAAAGTTTGTCGAAGTTAAAAATCAACGCGTGAAAATGACGTAGAATCGTAAGCAGATGTTTAAGAAGACATAGTAAATTTTGACGAAGTCATAATACCAGATGATATGAAGCAAAAGACGAACACTAAAATGGAGATTCCATAAGCGACGTATAAATAGTTGTAGACATGACACAATTGCAAATTTCAAATGGTTTGTAGACAAATACGTCCAACCAAATGAAGATTACATAGGAAATTATAACTGCAAATTATAGCTGCATATTATAAGGAAGTCGCAGTTGCAAATGGTATGAAGCCAAAGAGGTAGACTCGGACGTAAATTTAAAGAGAGGTATTTGTTGTAGTAAAGTTTAACGAAGTCGCATATATAGATGGTTTGAAGCCGAAGGTAATCTCAAACGTAGATTCCCAAGAAGATGAAGTCACAATTCCAGATGGTATGAAGCCAAAGGCGTAGAATCAAGACCAGATTTCCAAGAAGCAGTAGTGGTAGTCATAGAGTTTAATGAAGTAGCAAATCCAGATGGTTTGAAGCCGAACTAGTAGACTCAAACGTAGATTCCCAAGAAGATATATAGTCTCAAATCCAGATTTTCAAGAAGACGTAAAAATAGTCTTAAAGTTTCATGAAGTTACGTATCTACAAGTTATAAAGACGACGGGCGTAGTCTCAAACGTAGAAACCCAAAAACACGTAGTGTAGTATTAAAGTTTCATGAAGTCGCAAATCACAATTTAGGCCGCCTTCACACTAGGTCACTGTGACCGTGGTCACTGTGACCCGGAAGTGACCCAGGCTGTGACCCATGTTGTTTCATCCACGGTCACCGCACCGGTCACTGTGACGGTCACTAAAAATGAATGCTATTTTTGTTCGGGTTAGAGTGGTTTACACAAGTACTGTTGGGCCGCTAGTCAAATATGGCACCTGCTAGTGACGAGGAGTTATTATTGTTAATGTTACTAATTAAAAAAAAGACGTCGATCAAGAACAAGGAAGATATGAATCCACCCTATGTTAAGTTCTCGTATGAAAAAGGGGTTTGTACTATACATTGTTTGACGACCTTTGTGCTAATGAAGAGAAGTTCTTCAACTACTATCGGATGTCACAGTTTCTACATTTAAACTATTCTCCTCAGTCTCAACCCCAATACTTGGACTTCCATCCATCGCATGTTGTGTAGCTTCACTCCCTTCATCCATAACCACTTCACTGTCACTCATCATATTATGCAATGATTAAGTTATCACTTTCACTAAAGTTATCACTTTCACTACTATACTATACATAAACAAACTGTTGCTACGAAAACTTCACTTGTTCTGTTCAGACCAACGGGCGCGCATACAGTGACCCTAGTCACAGTGTCCCAGTGTGAAATGCTCCATTTGCAGTAATGTATCGTGCCTGACGAGTCACACAAAAGTGACCCAGTCGGTGACCGAGCTGGGTCACTCATGGGTCACTGTTTCCTTGCCAAGCAACAGTGACCTATAGTGTGAAGGGCTACATTTAACTCTATGCTTTAAAAATTTTTCGGTCACAGTGACCACGGTCACAGTGACCTAGTGTGAAGGCGGCCTTACTAAGCAGAAGACGTAGTCTCAAACGCACAATCCCAAGAAGACGTAGTAGCAGTAGTTTTAGTTTGAGGTAATCGAAAATCCACATGAGATGAAGAATATGACATAAAGTTAAGTGCGAATTCATAGTTGCATTAGAAAAGTTTGACGAAGTTGCAAATCCTGATGGAATGAAGCCGTAGACATGGACTGAGAAACCAAATTCCGAGGACGACTTAGTAGTAGAGTCGTAGTAAAGACAGCCGAAGTTCCAAAATCAGATGTTATGAAACCGAAAACGTTGACTCAAACGTAGATTACCACGAAGATGTAGTAACTATCATAAATTTTGACGAATATGCAAATCCACATAGTATGAAGCCGAAGACATAGACTTAAACACAGTTGCCCAGAAGACGTAGTAGCGATAGTAAAGTTTGACGAATTCACGAAACCAGAAGGTATGATGCCGAAGACGTAGATTCAAACGTAAATTCCGAAGAAGATGTAGTAGTAGAAAAGGTTGACGAAGTCGCAAATTCAGATGGTATAAAACCGAAGACGCAGATTCCCAAGAAGACTATAATGATACCATAATTCAGGGTTATAAATAAACTATCACCACAGGGTACCATATCATCAACCACAAGACCCTGAATGCCACCAAAATAGTCACACATCTCAAATTGCCCATCACATAGCCCATTTCAACTCATGTCCCATTACATCCATCTAATCCAAATAAATATATACCATCCCAAATTGTAACTTGTATAATTAAAAATATATCCATTGTGTATATGTGTTTTAATGGTGAGTGCTTAGATACGATAAAGAAGCGAAGAAAAAAAGAAAAGAGGTTATTACAAGCAAGGGAGGAGAAAGAAGAGGAGAGCAGTATTGTTGGCGATGACACAAAAGGCAGACATCATTAACAAGGGCTTTACAAATATTAATAGACTACTATCTTAATAATTTCAAGAGTGACGTAAACTTGTGATACCAAACCAAAACACTTAAGAGCAGTAGCCAGTATCAAAACTAAATTGTTAAAGGAAGGGTTGGTAACTATAAAAATAACAAATTGGGGTAAGTGACTGACTTCAATCAAACCTCCATCAAATAGTTACCTCAAACAAACACGTTGTGGAAACAAAATAATATAAGAATGAAGGACTACAAACTAACACCTCAATTAAACATTATTCCTACTAATAACAATGACTACATAAATACTATAAGACACGACATAGGATAGGGAAATAGTCTACGCTTTACGGGTGCTGAGTTTGACACACAGCTATCAGAAAGCGCTAGCAGCAGGTGCTTGACTGTACGCATCCCACTTGGTTGAGACTGTACAACTGTTGACCTCTCTCTCACAAACCTTCTCACTTACTTCCGTCAGCATAGTCAGTGTTGTCAGTTCGTGCGCTGAGATAAGCGATTCTCGACCTTCCCTCGCATCTCTGGTCCCATATGTGGCATCAGTGCGTTTTCTCTTACCCGCCTGAAACATTGTTTGACCGTAGAGCCACCTAGCGCCAGTCACATCAACTTCAGATTCTCTAGCAGAGCGACCTAGCGGGTATTGGTCAACTCAAGAATAAGCGTAGAATATTTAACATGGCCATGTCGTGTCTTATAGTATTTATGTAGTCATTGCTAATAATCATATATTGTAAAGTCATCCTTCATCATTACATATTTTCACCCAAACAATATGTTAGTATTAAGTTATCCTTTCAGTTTTACCTAAAACATGTGATTATCTAGTTTTTGTTATTAAATTAAACATATTAGCTTTATAAAACAAAATGGCTAGCCCAGTTATTTCAAAGACAATACCCGAGATGAAATAAATGTTTTAAATTTAAGATAATTGAATTGTACTATATTAACCGAATTGTATTAATAAATAACAGTCATATTTATATTTCGTCCGTATCTTTTATTTATAAGACGTAGACTTACAAAATACGTATTAGCATTAGTAAGGTTTGACGAAGGTGCAAATACTGATGCTGTGAAGCGGAAGACGTAAATACAAGCGCAGAATCCCAAGACAACGTTGTAGCAGTAGTAAATTTTGACATAGTCGCAAATCCAGATGGTAAAAAGCTGAAGACATTGACTCAAACGCCGATTCCGAAAAAAAAAAGTTGAAGTAGTAGAATAGTTTGATAAAGTCGCAAATCCACATGGTATGAATCCGAAGACGAGACAAAAAAGAAGTTTTCAAGAAGACGTATAGCAGCTTGTCGAAGTCACAAAACCAGAAGCTACGAAGATGTAAACTCAACGTAGAATCCCAACACGACGAAGTAGTAATAAACGATTTATGAAGTCGCAAATAAAGATTGTATGAAAGCGAAGACGTAGGCCTAAACGCAGATTCCCAAGACGACATATTAGGAGTAAATTTTAACAAAGTCGTAAATTAAGATGGTCTGAAAGCGATTTATTTTAAAATTACAATTTTGGGCATGTTGAAAATGGCTTAATTTTCTATCTTGGTATGAGTTACATTGGTAAAAGCCCGACAATAAAATAGGCTACTAGATATAAGGAACAATTTTTCTGGATAGTAAGTTTTCACCTCCAGTGAGAATAATCTACGAGGACGGAGAAATTTTTAAAATTTAATATGATAGTTGATCGAGGCTTACATTAAACATTGTCTACATCCTCCTTAATATTTTATATTATAATAATTATTAAACTTGGGTGATGGCGACCAACACGTTTCGTTCGGATCTTTAGAGTCATACTAAAGTTGCCATAATATTTTATGAAAATTTGATTTAAAACGTTACGTAAATTTTATGAAAATATAAAATATTATGTTTTATAAACAAGAAACCCCGAGTTTTGGAATGAATTACTCAAAAATTGAATATTCAACATCGATTTTTTGAAGGAACAACAAACTTTCTCTACAACACATTTGTGCGAAAAAGTAAATGTTCAAACATTTTGAAATATTAGGTTTAGTTCCGATTTGTGTACTTATTTAAAATTTGAATTTTAAAATACCTGAATATTATTAATTACATCAAAATCTGTACACAATAACAAATATTTGTCCCATCTGTATCCTGCTCCAGGAACTTTTAGTGGTTTTTACTAAAATACAATCATTCCGAAATTCTTTTGTCCTACACCAATCTACAAAATTTAAACTCTCTCAGAGTCGCCGATCTTACGAAAATGTGGGACAGTACCTTTTACTTTCAACTTATTTTCATCCCCCCGCACAATAAAGCAGTTTGGTACAAAATATAATATACTCTTGATACTTACCCCAAAATAAAATTGTATTAATCAAGCAATCCATCGTTCTCGAGATAAATCCAAGGAAAACCACGAAATTCCGAAATTGCTTAAATGGGTGGAAAATAAAATTTAAAAAGATCAAAATTTAAATACCATTATAATACATTAATTAATACTTAATTGGATTGTAATATTACTTCAATAGATTTGTATTATAAATACTAAAAACTCCCATGATCTGACATCATAATTAAAAAATATCAATAAGTCATAGTAGGCGTGGTGTTACATTTAAGAAAAATGAGAGAGAAAAGTTTTTATTCAAACCGTTTAAACCTAAAGGAAAGTGTTGGGGGGCACTAAATACTTGTCGAGGGAAGGAGAGGAGGCTTAGTAAATATGTCACCCTCAGTGGGTTAACCTCAATGTTATCTCCGGGTTCGTGAACAAATTCCTCTCTGCTGTCAGCATCTCTGACCGCTAAATCTCTCTAGACTAAGGGTCGCGCGGGGGCAATCTATTGCCTGACCCTCGGATCGATGTCAAGACGGATGACCAAGGGTGGAAGATCACTCTCTAGGGTCTACCCCTTCCTTTATATTCTATGTCTATCGTTCGTTCTTTGATTGTCTGCTGACCTCGTCACTTTATTTTATTTCTCTATTGAATTTGTTGGAAGCGTTTATTCTTTATTTAAACAAACGATTGCACGACTTGTAAGCATTGTAATAATTTGTGGAAGTATTATTATTATTATTTTTTTTTAATTTCCTTTCGTCTATAAGAATAAAATACAAAAATTAAAGTGCATCTCTTAAATTACCAATTTGTTTAAAGATATTGTCGTCCGTCTAATTGGATTCCAACATTAGTTAAAAACATTTTAAAATCTGGCCGTGGTAAACTGGAAGGTGGAAATGAACACAACTTTTGTGTCCAGCCATATATAAATAAAAAGTAAACAAAACAAAATAACAGAAACTCCTAGGTCTTTGAAAATAATTAAATATTGATTAAATTATATAATATGCTTGTAAGTTTTTTTATTTGAGCCATTGCAAATAATATTCAAGCCCAAAGAAACATTTTTTTTAGAAGTATAACCGACTGAGAAGTAAAATAAAAATAAACTTGAACTCAATTTCTCGCAAATAATACGTTATAGAATGAAATGCGTTTCAACGACATTGTAGTTATCTTCAGTGATCCATGTGTTACAATAATCAAACTATAATTCAAATTATTTCACTAGATAGTTATATTTTGATTATTGTAGTTCATGTGTAACTACAAAAAAACTACAAAATATTGTCGTTGAAACACCTTTGACTTAATAAACGTAGGTCTATTATTTGTGAGAAATTGTAGTCAATGTTCACTTTAATTTTAAAAATATCTTAAATATCAAACTAAATTTTGTTTTTTATTTGATAATTAATGGATAACTATTGAATACTTATCTAAGTTCGTTATAATTATATTAACTCTGATAGGAAACAGTTGAAATCAATTGTGTCATAATTTACTTATTTTTCTCAGTTCTGTAGTATAATAAAAATAAAAATATTTAATTAGCTGTCAAACTTCCTTTTTTTTTGTTTTTTTTTAATCGTTAAAATTGTAATAAATTAAAAGTATGTATGTATAGTTAAAATTTGTGTAGTATTAAAAATTGAACTTAAACAAACAAAACCACTCCAATTAAAGTGTATTTTAAAACGTAACTTAAAGTTGAAGAAAAGAGAAAAATATTTGATTTTAGAAAAGTTGTACCTGAACTTTGTTATCACGATACAGTTTTCTACTTTTCACCCCTTTTTTGGACCCTGAATAATCCCCAAATATTTGTTTTCAAAAATTATTTGTTTATTTTCAATTGTATAGGCTAATCTCCTAATCTTCAAATAAAAATATTTGATAAAAATTCTCCTATTTGGCAATTTAACCACCCTTAAATATTCTAATACGTATTCTCATATTCATTATTAGTTATTAATTAATTATCTGTACCTACTATTGTATGCTCCACCCTTAATTCTGAAAAGACAGTTTAAAACAAGTGTTCTTTGATTGTGTTAAATAAACAAATTTTTGTTATCGGATATATCGTTTTCAGTTTACTTGTGGCCAAATTTTCTAACAATCTATTAGAAACACGGATACTTTAAAAGTTCTGAATTAGAAAAGGAACAAAATGCACTTGAAATTTTTGTTTTACGACGATTTTTAATAATTATAGAAATTTTCCTGATGGATAAAAAAATATAATCTACTTTTCTAAGAAGATTATATTCGTAATAACACTGTGGTTTTTGTTTTAAATACTGCTTACACGAAAAGGATAAACTTGATTTACAGTTTTATAAATGTCTCCAAAACAATTTATTTTAAGAGAAAGTACAAAAGAAAATTATGTATTGAATAAACATAAGAAATCGTAAAATATCCAGAAATAAAAAAAAATTGAATTCAACAGTAGTGCATTTTAACAAAATAATTTTCTAAAAATTACCAATTTTTTTACAGCTAGTCTCCACTAATACCGTGTAATACGATTTTTCAACGTAACGGCACATTTACGTTTACCAAATTTAAAAACCCTAATTTAAATTATTCTTAAGTTAAGTTACATAGAGTAATAAAATGACGACGAAGTGACATTAGGGTGTGAAAAGGTGACATTATAAGGGTGCTTGACAATGTCTACGGACCCTAAAAATTAACTTAAGGGACAGAGATTGATTAGAACAAACATTAATAATTAGCCAATTCAGCCATGAATTACAAACAATGGAATCCAAACATGGCATACGCTAAAAAAATTAACAAAACATTATATATATACATCATTTACTAAAAATAAGTTAATGTAAAGTCATTTGATTTCGGCCGACTGTAGCATGTTTACCATTCGCATATAACAACCCCCCCACCCATACGATTTTACAAAATATCATATTACATCGAAATGTATTATATGTGATTATTTATTATTATATCGGATAATTAGGGGATATTTCTGACATAATAGTTTTAAATAAATAGATTTTTTTTAAAGTGAGAGGACTTGTTGAAAGTATTAATGTAGTCTATACCCCTACTGTAACTTCAGCATTTTTTTTATGTTTCTAATTCTCGCTATTCAACATACCCCGCTTATAAAATAAAATAAATAACGAAATTAGTAATAGGAAAAACCAACAAAAAAAACCACAAGATTGATTACTGATATATTCTTATGTCATAACCGAAAGTCCCCGAAAAACTGAGTTTTAGCTTGCCGTTTATCTATATTTGTTTATATCTATTGTTTATATAGAAAGATGGGCCACAATCCTCGAGACACTGGTTTGAAAGTATATAAAAGATACTGTTATGTGCACATCTAGACATTTTTTAAAATAAAACAAAAATTCAAACATCAGTCATTTACCCTTTTGAGCAGTTAAACTTAGAACACACTAAAATGCAGCAAAATCTGCAATCTCAATCAATTTTCAACGATAGTAGTGAAGAGAACTAATGGTAAAAATATAATTTTAAACACTCAAGAATTCGATGAAAATATTTGTCATGTCACCTTACAAAGAAAGGAAGGAAAGCACATAAAATGAAGGCCAATAGATTTAATAGGATATTAGCGTCAGAGTTGTGAAGAGAGATCTAATAAAAGCCTACATGAAAAATATGTAGATTCAGCTAAGATCCCTCAGTATTGCCATGCCCGAAGTGAACAATTACAACATTCAGTAAGCATCGGAAAAATACCACGAAGGTGACAATTAATATTGTTCAGTAGGTAGGTGTTTAAATACTGTATTTCTAACCTAAAAATTGAATTATTTTTTACAAATAAAACAAATTGTCTTTTGTTGTACGTATTATAGAGAAGGTAAGGAGTTTGATAAAGAAATAGATGTCGGGTTTTCGAGAAAATTATCCATTGAGGTTTCCTAATACGAATTAGTGGTTTACGTTCTTAATCCAAAAAATGATGTCGTCTGGCTTCTGATGTTCTATAATCCAAACGAGTGGACCAATTTTGATAAAATTCGGTCTAAATTTCTCCCCCTTTTCGATGTTTCTTCAATATGAAGGTAGATATCTCAAAAGTGCTGATTTTCTCAACGTTAATTTCAAAGTTGTTCTTGTTCTTACAGCCTTCATTACATATCATTTTATGAACATCCTTAGAGAAGATATATTCTTTTTAGTTACTTGGTAGTTCTATTTTTGAGGGTGATTGATATTTGGCTTTGTGGTTAACTGCGTGTAAAATTTTGTGCACAGTTTATTTCTTTATGAACTCTTACAGATAAATATTCAAAAAGTCAAAAGCTAAAATTCTTAAAGTGGCAGAGGTTGATCAAAATACCGGTATTAGCGTAAAATGTACAAAATGCACGTGTTCAAGTGTAAATCTAAGGTTTGATAGCTCCTGCCAATCAGTCCACATAGATTGACGTTGGCCAGGTGGCAGTCGTCAGCGGTACACAAAGAACGTCCCGGCGGCCATCGCAGCGGCCATCTTGTTCTTCTCATTTTTTTTCTCCAGAATCACATTTCTTCCAAGGATCGCGGCACATGTTATGTTTAGTCCGAATTCTCGGAGACGAATAAATAGATGCGTATAGTCTCGATAGGAATGCAGGAATCGATACCGCAAGATACTTATTAACGTCTAAGGGTGTGAATAACCTGAATCCTGAATTCTGAATCAGTGTTTTCACAATACCTTCTCTAATAGACGTGGAGAAGTCGAACGACTTATTGTCAGTCCATTGTGATTGCCACTTCTGAACATTGATTTATTGTTTTTGTTTGTAGGCATTTAATTGAGGTCATAATAATTTAAGTGCCGATCAGCAAACCTTGAAACATGAATATATTTAATAAAGTGATTTACAAATATTATTAAAACAATAATAATAATTTTTTAAATTTTAATAAAAGTATATGTCTTTTTTTATTGTCAGTAGAAATTTTTTTTTTTAAATATAAAATATATAAATTTATACGTTTATTTAATTTATTACTAAATTCGTCATATTTACTATATAATTGGAAATAAACCAGTGTTCAAGGGATTCACAAAATTGACTCAAAACTATAGAACCCGTAATTAAAATAGCAATTATATATATACCTGTATATATATTTTTTATTTAAATAATTTACTTGTTAACCTTATGGAGGTATCGAATTGGACATCGACATCACATTTCGTACATAATTTATATATATATGTATAGTTGTATTTATAAAAATCTTTTCGTTGGCTAAAATATCTATGTTGGTGCATTTTTAACTTAAATTTATAAATCTATTAATAACTAAGTTTATTATTGCTATAAAATATATTTACTATTATTGGTTTGAAGATGCATAGGACGTAGAGTAAAATTACCATTTATTTATAAATTTACGTTGAAAATATTTGTTTATATATATATATATATATATATATATATATATAAGTTATATATAGGCTATATATATATTTGTTTATTTATTTATATTTCACAGATAGATGATTAACTATTAGGCCTATATATATATATATATATATATATATATATATATATATATATATATATATATATATATATATATTTGTTTGTTTATTTATATTTCACAGATAGATGATTAACTACTATATATATATATATATATTGTTGTTTTGCAGTACGCTAGAACTTTCAATGAATTATGTCCAATGATAAATTAATAAAGATTTTTCAAAAATTAGGTTAGGGTTTTTATTAGAATTTTACTAAAATTAGTATTCATTATTGCGTAATTAAAAGATAATTAAAAAAGGAGGAAAATACAAATGCAAATGAAAATGTTCTTTAAAGCAATAAATAAATATATCCGCTATTAACCAATTGAAAGGTCAACATGTTATTATTATTGAAACTAACAATGATTTTGTTTTCTATAGATGTTTAAATGCCTTAAAAATGCTTTTCTATGTCAAATAATGACCATAAAAAGTTTAAAATTACAATAAAATCAAACAAAATTTTCTCTGGATAAACCGCTTAACACGATTAATAGAAAATGTATTTTAATTTACAATTTAAACTTTTATTGCTTTACTTTCATAATATATATTAAATAAAGTTGAACTATTAAACGGCACTATGATTTATTAAGTTTTTTAATTTTTTAAAAATAAATTGAAAAGGTATTTAAGTCCGTTATGAAAATTGTTTTGTACTAGTCTCACCAAACTTTAATTTACTTTTAGAAAATATTTATTATTCTCGTAGCAATAGTTAAATGTAGACCACAATCGAATGTGTTAATATTGCAACTGTTTTGAAGCAAAAGCAGTAACAGAAACAAAACTTCGGTTAAAATGAATCTTAACTTGGTATACAGCAGATGAATAGAAACTAAACTAAACTTTACCAAACAGTTATTATTATGACATATCAAACAAATAGAAAGTCGTGTTAAAAAAAATTGGATTGATAAAGCTCGAATATAATTAAAAATTTGCCTTGAATGTGGTTTTTAAACATATTATTTTAATCCCAACACCTAATCTAATCTCGGTTTTATTTGATGAGAATTGAAATAAACCAGTTGTCATGAAGTGTGTAAAATTGGTTGTCAAGGAAACGGATATTAAAATGCTTTAAACATACACATAAATTCCATAGCCTATTTTATATTTTCAGATTATTTATACATTTTTATCTGACGAATAAAATATATAAAATTAACTAAGTGTTTTGATTATCTTGGCTAGTAATGAACAATTTAATGTAAGAGACGTGTGTCTAAAGAAATACCTACTAAATAAATTTTACCAGTTGACGCAATCAATGAACTGTGGTGATCTAGTAGTTAGACCTTTTGATTTGTTTGTAAAAGGTTTCGAGTGCCGCGGGATGCTAAAAAATTGACTGTGTTAACCGATCTTCGTGGGATAAATTTGGGAAGTAGAATTAATAGCGAATTCTGGTGACGAAAAATATAATTACTGCGACTTTAACTTCATGTGCTGGCCTACAATGGCCCGTTGCGCCATGGATTTTTTAAATACCCTATTCTACTTTTAAAATGGATTTTCAGTGGAAGGTATTTTTAACTTAATGTATTTGAATGTTAGGTTAAATAGATTTTTTTTACTCGAGTCAGAATTTAAAAAAATCTAGCCTCATCACTACCAAGACAACGACGAGATCTAATCATGTGTAAATATCCTTATTTAAACTTCATGATCGGTTACATACGTCATATTGTAGAATCTAGATGCAACGTTGCAACTTTTGATTTTGACTCTCTGGCACTGGTTCCATTCTCTTCCTTGGGTCCGTTCTAACCAGTATATAAATATAGTAATTGTTAATGTAATTTCTATTGATTACGGAATTTATTTATAGTATTAATTACAATAAATAAGTTTTGCAACATAATTATTGAATAAATATTTTCTTTACTGTTGAATAACGTTGGAGAAATCGAATCCATTTATACAGACCGAAAGCAATAGAAATATTTCTTCGGCTGGTTATCTATCAGCTTGTTTGCCGGACCGCTCTACACAAGCAGACTTCGTTACTGCCAAAGACGGACGTCCATCAAACTCTTTTGTAATGCCGCGGAGTTACATCCTCCATGTAAGGATTGGGAGGCGATCCACCTAAATTGGCGGTTCTTTGTGTGCTAGCTTTACAACAGCTCCTGTTTGACAACTGCAGGAAGTAATGGGGCCTCACACATGTCTCTGGAGAATTGTTAATCACGCTCAGTGTTCTACTAAAATGTTACACTTTTGTGTTTACTTGGCCGCTTGATAAACGTGAGAGGATGTTACTACACCTGTTACTTTATTTACATTTTCTGTACACATGATTAGTGTTCTTTATTACTTTGTTGTGTTATTTTTAATCAATTATTCACTTTGGTTTATTTTTTTTCAACAAAGTCATAACTTTTTTCTAAAGAGATATTTAAAATGAATCCAATGTAAGGTTTATTCTCTAGAAGAGAAAATTTATATATTATATTTTACCGTGAAATTTTATTATCACTGTTTGTTTATCATATTATACTTTTTATTTAAAAAATTTTATTAACTATTTTTATGTTATCAGGTTTTTTGAATACGAGTGAGCAATACAACTAAATAACGAGACATGTTAATCTATGTTGAATGGTTGAATCTATATAGAGTTAAATTTTAGAAAATAAACAGTGATCTTCCATCACAAAAATAAATAAATAAAATTTCAAGATATGATTAAAATATGGTTACACATAAAAATAAGTAAATACATAAAACTTTGATCCGAACTTTTGGTAAAATTGGGTGCATTGACTGACGTCAGAATACAGCTGACAGACAACAAAACTACATTTTTGAAGTCGGATACCTTAAAAACAAATATATAAATAAGTAACCATTTTGAAATAGTTTTTTGACCATCACAGTACTTTTTACATACTGTACTACTGTAAGAAAAACGTGGGTTAAAACTTCGATAGTGAGAAGGCAATTTGAAATAAAATAAAAATAAGAAAAAAAGACATATTTTGGATAAACCATCAGACGTTTTAATTTATTTATTTGTATTTCTAAATGGGGAGGCGAAATCTTCTGCTATAAAGTCGTAGACTCAAACCACGAAATATATTTATTGCCATCTAACAAAAATTCCGTTTATGGAGTTATTGGTAAAGATATGTAAAGTAAAAATTATTAGTGGACACATTTTTGTGAAATTTAAACGTTTATGACCCAAACTAATGTTCTAAAATTTATTTTATTGGCTAGTTGTTTTTGGATAAGTTTTAGGTTTTCTCAATTAATTGGTTTTGGAACACAAACCTTTGTATTTAACCTAAATTTATTCAATATCACTTCCTAAATTTATTGTGGTTCATAACTTCCAAAGCTCAGTTTGGGAAAAATGTTGATGATTATTTTTATATACATATTGGTAATTTATAATTATAATTTAAATATAAGTGTAATACATAAATTGTAAATAAGTTTATGTAATAACATTATAAATGCAATCTATTTTATGGATAAAGATAAACTTTATTTTCCTTATCACAACAACCTGCAGATCTGAGTGACATAATAAGTTACGTAACCACAGAACGTGACCACACAAAGTATCTCAACACGGAAGTTAGATATACGATAATTTATAATTAATCTCTTTCTGTCACCTGGACTTCGTGTTGTAGTAACTCCATAGGGTTTAGGTTCAAATCTCCTAGAACATCTGTACTAACCAAGTTAGTACTTGAAACGGTTTCATTTAGATCTGTGACATAACATTACATTTGAAGCAACCTTCCTAATTTTTCATCGAACACTCATCGATTTAAAAATAGGAATGAAAACACGAAGAAAAGAAAATATCATTTACTTTAATTATTTGAACGTTTTTACATTTCGCAACAACACTATTAATGTAAGTTTATTGTCTTATGTTTAGTTAAAAGCAATAGCCCTTTAGTTCTACAGTCTAGGCTGACCATGTACAAGACCTACGTTTGTTCAATTTTTAACCTATACTACCTCAACTTGGTACAGCACTGCTGAGGTATGAATGAACGCGCAAGGAATGCAGATAAAAAGCAAATTTTTGAGTTGATACTGAACATCATACTAGTATTCTAAATAATAACATTGGTTTGACACGATAAATACTCCGAAATGAGTTACAACTGCTAATTTGAATGCTTTTCTTAACACTGAAACACTAAAATCACTTTAATAAGTACCTACACTGAAATCATACATAGCTTACGCTTACGCTTAACCACTCACAGCTGTGGAAAATCCCAATCTGATATTTCTAACCGATTAGTACGGTAATGGTTAAAGAGACATCACTAGTCTAGTAGACTAAATGCGATCAGCGCAAGTGTATTTCCTTTTTCACCCCTCATACGTTGCGTTCATTCTTGTGATGGTCAGACAGTATTTCTATTAACTTCAGGAGGAAAAATCTGGACCCTCCGTAATACTATGTTCAGAAGTATTAAACAATTCCAAAGTTTGTAAAATGCTGCCATATCTCAGGGTGTAGAAGCCCTACACTTGAGTAGTTCATATTTAAACTAACCAAAGCCTTATTATCAGCAGAAGGTTCTACATGTAAGTTAAGTTAGGGTGGAACAGATTCCACATCCTTCTAAGATCCCTGTGTTTAGTGGTTCATTCGCCATATCCAAATTGGTAAAAAAATATACTAAAATAATTACACAACTTCAAAATATAAAGCTAAAATAATAAAAAGTAAGTTCAAATTATTTTAATATTATCCGCTAGGAACATAAATAATTTGAGACCATTCCTAGCATTGTCTTACCTTCTACTGACGCGTTTCGGATGAACGCCATTATTATTATTATTTTTTTAAAAATATTAAAACACATTTTTTATTTGTTTGTTTCTTTTTTACATATTACAAAATGGAAATATTGTTTTCTTCTTTTTTACAAAAATTTACAAATATATTAGACTACACAATAGAGAGAAAACTAAACTAAAAAATACAAGCAAATAAAAACTGCCCCGAGGTTATAAACCTGTTAGGGGCTTTAGATTTTCAAAAGCTAATCATGTACTCCCTCATGAGAAGTTATGGCAATGATTGGAATAGGAGAAGAATGTTCTATAATTAATAATTATAGAAACAAATATTAGAAAATAATAATGTATAAAAACTATCAATCATTAACCATTAAATTGACATACAATGATTAATATATTGTC
This sequence comes from Aphrophora alni, assembly GCA_963513935.1. Taxonomy (NCBI): domain Eukaryota; kingdom Metazoa; phylum Arthropoda; class Insecta; order Hemiptera; family Aphrophoridae; genus Aphrophora; species Aphrophora alni. Next base: position 104,153,589 of record OY740767.1, on the reverse strand, counting down.
ATTATGGAGCAAGCATATTTTATTAGCTGTAGAACACAGAGGACTCTTTTAGCCCTTACTAGTATAAGAACGAAAGAAAACTTATCTTTAGACCTTTAAGAGAAGGTTATTAATAGCTCAATTATAATTAGCTGTATAATCTTACCACAACACGTATCCTTATTTGTATTAAAAATTCATGTGTCTATCTTACAGGCTAATATATATATTTACTGACTTAAAAAACCGATTTTGGAGAATACGGAAGAGGGAAGGGTAAGTAGAAACCGATGCCAAATTCAAATTCATGTACCTAATATGAAGAAATGATAGAATGTTAATTGATTTTCCTTATTTTTTGCGCCTACCTTTATTTTGTGCAAGTCCAAAATGGAATTGGAATAAGGCAGCAAACAGGATCAGAGGAAGATCAAAACACTTGGAAGCGAACTCTATGTGGAAATTAAAAGGTTTATGAAAACGTGACAGAACTAAAAGGTGTGGCAATTAATCGAGTCAGATTGAAAAATGATGTGGCGGCCCTATGCTCTAGAAGGGCGTAGCGTGGGTAAGGTAAAGTCAAAGAGATCAAAATAAGCTATGTAATGCAAGTGTTCTTTATAAAAGAAAATACCAACAAGTTTATTAAACATATTTTTAGGTTTTTACCATCATTTTTTCGAATAATATTCAACATATACTAACTCTTACATGCTAACTTTGATTAAAATTCCAAGACTAAAACTATTATTGTTGATTTTTATTTTATCATTTGAAATTTTGATCAATTTTGGTAATTTGTTATAGGATTTTTCTTATAGTTTTAATGCAGAAGAAAGCTTTGAATATCTTTTTTGGGCCGTTTTAGAACGTACAGACAGAGTCGTCGAAGAGTTCAACCTTATTTCATAGCGTCGTATTTCACAAGTAACTGAGCAAATTAAACAATTGTTTCTAAAAAAAACACAGCAACATATCAAGTATTGTATTATATAGGCTATGATGAAATTAAAATACTGATCTTGTGGTACCTATTACGTCCTGTGAACCAGTGTCAGAGCTAGCGCATCAATTGTAAGTAGGCCTAATAGAGCTTCTATAATAAATGTCGAGCTTGACTTATGAGAAAAAATACTGAATAGAGCTTCTGTTCAACACGCAGTGTGTTTTAGGGTACTTGCAATGTAAATGTGTAATAATTATTCAACGCAAGTCCAGCTTATGTACTAATTACGAAAATATTCCTGTGAAGACCATGGACATCCAACCAAATAATACCTACCACAGTAGCAAGATACGTACGATTTGTACGCAAGTATAATTCCTATCCCCCGACCAAAAAAAAAAAAAAAAAAAAAATCAGCAAAATTTAAACTTAGAGCGTTATAAAAGTATACTTTTATATACATATAAAATTACTTTAAAGATTTAAATTTATTCACCTACAGGGGATCAGGCATTTCATATTTTTATTAATTTATTGCAACAATATTTTGAGCGTGAATTAGTAAATCGATTCAGTGACTTAAGCCATGGATAAGAATAGTTCTTGGTAGAAAGCTAAAGAACGAAATAGTTTGTTTAAAAAGTTAAAAAATCTACAATATAACATGAAACTTAAGAAATATCTTCTAACACTATAGTCGTAGGCTGAATTTGGAAATAAAGAAACAAATAGAACAGCCTATATTATATAGGATATTTTAAAGATAGTAAGGGAGGTAGTGTTACTCAATGGAAAGTGGTTAATGGTTTGTCAGGAAAGCAATGTGAAAACAATAACATAGAAGCGTTAAAGTTTAAAAAAGTTGTTTAGTAAAATAGTCCAGAAATAAAACAAATGAGCACAATTATTTTTTTGTAAATTCCTAATAATATAATTGTAGAGTGTAGATATACTTTCTGACCAAAATTAATTGTTGTTTAGTGCTTTTGGAGATTGGGTAATACTATTGACAAATCCTTTTTATTTTTAATGGATTTAGTGAACAGGATGTTTCTCCAGTTATTAAATCATTAAAATAAACAAAAACTCTAGGTTCGTACGGAATACATTCAACTTTAGTTAAGGACATAGAACCTCGAATATTAGCAGAACTAATACTTATTGAATTTGATTTTTAGTGTTGGTATATTTCCGAATTGTTTATAAAATGCAGTTGTGGTATCATAATTTAAAAAGGGTGACATACAAGATCCAGGAAATATAAGCCAAGCTTAGTATCTGTCTTTTCAAAAATCATGGAAACATTAATGAAACGGATATTAGTGGGGTTTTCGGAGAATAATATTTTTTACGTATGGTATTAGAGTTGGGTTTAACTCAGAAATCTCTTCAAAATTTTGTTAGTAACTATTATCATTCTTTATTTAATCAGTGGCCTGAAAGTTGTTGGCCTTTATATTCAGAAGGCTTTCAATATGGTAGATCATTATATTCTGTTGGATAGATTGTTGTCTGCCCGAGTGAGAGGCCCACCTCATAAATGGTTCAGAAGCTATTTGAGTGGTAGAACTCAAAGGGTTAAAGTTAATGGTGTTGTAGGAAGCAGTAAAGAATTGTACAAGTAGGAAAATAGTGTGTCTACAGTTCAAAACTAAATTAACTGCAATTAAAAATTCCTTTATGTTTAGATGGCGGGGGGGGGTTATTCAATGTGGTACGAGTGGAAATACAGAAGAGAAAGAATTAGGTTCAGTTTTCAAATTTAAAATATGGGTGTGTTAAATAGAAAACATTTAAAGTTAGTCTAGAATTAGATGTTGTTCTGTAGTTTATGTCTGGTATGTGTGTGTTGATAAGGCTGTAGGTATTAGTAGGTGTGTGTAAGTGTGTAGATATTTGTGTATATACGTTTACTTTTGTGAAATCCAGTCTTAGTATTTATTTTTATGGACATCCTGTAAGCTCGTACATCTTATTCAAATGGTTTATGATAGTGCAGCTGCTCTCTTTCTTTCTTTTTCCTCAAATTTATAGATTTATAAAGATGATAAATCCTACATATGTTTATGTGCTTAAAAGATTGCCTATTTTTCACATATTAATTAGTATATTATATTAAAATTTGGTTTTAATCCTGTTTACAAATTGTAATTTGTAAAATATTTTGTTGTTTTGTAATTCAATCACAATTGTGACGTGAAGAAAAAAAAATTAAAAATAAGTTTGGACCATCCATCCTAAATTCAAGTTGATTTATCAATGAAATTGATGACTACAAAAATTATTTGAAATAGATTATGATATAATGCAATATTAGACGTATTGTTGTTTTAATAGGTACAACTGATAAATGTGGGGGTCTCATCAACTAAATTAAATTGAAGTAATATTCGACAAGTTCTTGTAAAGTGTGGACTAAAATACAATTGTATGATAAGGCCACTGATATTTATTATAAAATCAATAATTATAGATAATATTTTTGGATACACTTATGGTAGAATAAATTAGTTTTCCCTTAGATTGAAGATATGAAACGATAAATTAACATAAGTGTGATTATTTAAAAGGAAGTTAGTTTTGATGTCCACCATGCTCTCAATGAGAGGTTCGAAAAGCGATAGATTTTAAGGGCCAGATGGGGTTTTTGGTTTCCTGGCGTCATTGAGGTTTTGCAAGGGGTTATTCAAGGTGATTAAAACAGGTTTCACAGCTGTACAAAAGTTACAAAAATTTAAAAATAAATAAATTAAAAAGTAATCCTTTAGAATTTTCTAATTTAAAAGTAAATTTCAAATTTTACATTTCAACCACTATCTATCCAATATGGCAGCCACTTCTAAACTTTCTTATGCGTGATTTTGGATAACACACATTATTTTAAGATTTTTAAATTTTTGGTTAATATCTGATATCTCTAATTGTTTAGGAGCTATAGACACATAAATGTTCCGAAAATTTGCAAGTTTAAACTTTTTACAGACACGTTTTTTCTTATTTTTCAAAATCAAATTCAGGTGAAATTTAAACTGGAGCTAGAGTAAAAGTGTATAAAACACTAGTGATATTTTTATTTGTTCTATTTGCTGAGGAATAACAGTGTCTTCGATGAAAAACAAAAATCGTAATTATCTGTCATCACAGTATTTGCAAACTACAATATCTGCCTGCTGTATTACATCCATTCCAATTGAAATTGAATTAAACAAATCAATAATATCAGGTCGTATAAAACTACTTGGATTGGAACATAAATATTAGAATCAAATACTGTGTTTAGGATTGTCAATATTGAAGAGCTATAATTGCTCTTTATGTAGGCTGCAAATATAATAGTGTACAGACGTAGTAAGTGGTGACTAAATACTAGATGAGAAATGTGTTGAGTAGGGAAATATCTACCTTGTTTTGATCAATGGTCATGAAAATGTAACATCATACTTTATAATGTAAATACCTGACATAGTTAGCTTCTAGGCTATTTTTGTTTAATGTGTAGGATTCACAATAAATCCAGAAAGGGAACGTTAAAGAGTGCTAGTAAATTGTTTCAAGCAACAAGAACTTTGCAACTGTTATAGACTATTATAGCAACTATGGTTGTAACTATAGATGTAACTGCCACTACATGTATTTCATTTCATATAATTTGAATAAAAAATCCAACCCTTTCTTGGTGTAAGTTACTAGAAAATTGATTAAAACTTGAAGATGTTAATTCAATTGCTCCAGCCGTTCTTGAGATAATTGGCTAGAAGATGAGAATACCACATACTGATAGACATTCATGTATTAGTAATAAAGCATGTAATATCATTGCACAAACTCCCTCACTCACCAATCTCCAAAATTAAATGAATGCTTTTAATGACGGCGGTTAATGTACATTTTGTTTTATGCCAATAGTTCCTAAACCGTAATATTTGTTTAGATTTTGCACACGCGTTTGAGTCAATAATTTTCACATTTTGCTAAAATTTGAATAATATCGGGAAAAATAATTTTTTAAATTATGTATGTTAATAACATCTACATTGTCGATTTTTGCTTTGTTACGGATAATATTCGAACCGGAATTTTTAAAGAAATGCGCTAGGTTTGGGTCTTTAGGTTTGCTACACTTAACAAAATGTTATAAAAATTTTTATGACTCATTTTGATAAAATTGTAATGTTGTGTTGTTTTTAAGATATCTACCCACAGACTTTTAGATATGGAAAACATTAAAAAAAGTCCCGAGGTGATGACCAAATTGCACATTTCTAAACGGACGTATGTGTAGAAACCTTGATATTAATTCCTTGTCCAAACACATAACTCTCTCTGTACTTTATATAAGTTTATAACTAAAATGCATTACTCCATAAATTCTCTTTAAATTCGCTAAATATATGTGCCTCTTATTAAAAAAAATAAGCCACTTTTTTAAAAGGTTCCTATTCCATGGTTATAAGTACACAACCAAGTGCCAAACATTTGAAGTATGTTCAGATTTCCATATATATAATCTCTACAGTTTTCGCTAAAGTGAGTACGGTGTGACAATTCCGAGATATCTAAGCTAGACCTACGCCTTTCTCCATTTAGCCTGGGTAATATCCCTCCATTTCATCTTTTTTTATCAGTTCTTTTTTATCCAACTCTTCTCTTCCGATCCTCTCGCTAATAGAATATTCGAGGACTAGGTTTCTCTATTTTACTCTCTTTTCTTTTTACAAACACTGTTGATTTTATTTTCTTATCACCGTTAAAAAATTGCTTGACAGATTTTCATGTCGTTTTCATTACCTTTTCCTGCGACTGTTCAGTTATCTGTAGGCCTACTTATTTTACTCCAATAAAAAAAACATTCTTTTATTAATAATTAAAATGTTCTAAACAAATTTCACAAAATTTTGAAATTTAAGTTCATTTCTATTACCTGAAAAATAAAATATCAACAATTTTTAGAGCTCGGTATTTACACAAAAATTTTGCCATCTTGAACAAATATTAAGCACTAACTTTCTCGTCGATTCATTTATACAGGAAAATTTATTTACAAACATAGAACTTGAATTACAAGAGTGAATTTTAGAATTAAGTATTTCATATTCCAACCAAGCTTATGAATAAAAAAAAAAGTTATGTGATTACTATTCCAGAAGTGTCGACTAATGAATCCAAACTTGGCTCCCATGCTGAGTCTTGTCAAGAAATGGAATAATTTAAGTATGTCACGTTGATCATTAGCATACAATAAACAATGATCACGCACAATACGGTGTCGACACACATTCTTCCAGGCCCAAATATTTCATCACGTAATCAAATATTAGAATTTAGTTTCTTTTAAATCTCAAATTACCTCTACCTATTCATTATAATCAATTCATGAACCAGATTACTAAATGTATTGAATTTATTTTTGAAATAATTATAAAACATTTATAAAATATAATAGTAGGTTTAAAACATCATCTGCATCATTAAGTTTTAAAGAATTCTCCAACATAAAACTATTGTAATTTTAAAATACTATTTATGAATTATATCTGAAACTAATGAAAGAATAATACATCAAATTAGTTTTTAAATATTTGTATAGTTAAAATACACAAGTTGATGGGTGTCATTATGATAATTACCCAACCCAAATGTAATACAAGCAGATCCTCTAAATGAAATTCTCAAAAGTTGGTTTCTTGGATTCTTGAGTGTTGAAATTGTTGGCCTAGTGTTCTTACCCAGTATATATTGAGTAATTTTGTTTGAAACAGTTGTTATAGAGGTTTTCTATTGTGATAAACGTTTCTTGTTCTCTGTGTACACAGTATATTAAACAAATTCCATTCGCTTCGCTCGTGTCGGTGATTGGGTCTTGCTGGATGTCGTAACTGCAGGAATACCACGTTTTCTCGGAAGGTTATGATTTGAGATTATATTTTCAACGATAACTTCACTGTTCGGCATCGTAGAGATGTGGGCTTGGTACCATTATATGCAGAATTGAAATCAGAAAACTTATCAAATTTAGTGTCTTTTAACTTGAATAGGACACGATATATGAACACAAAAAAATTAATAGTTCACTTATTTTGATAATTATTTAAAATTTCATAATTTAAAGATAATCGAACAAATTATAATTTTGAAAGGTTTGTATTAATGTAAGTGTATAAAACTTGTAATGTTTTACGACATCAGTTAATGGTACTAAGTTCTTGAAATCGTGTTTATACGTTATCATACACTCCTAACGTCGTATTTCTTAGCTATCAATTAATTACCTTTAAACTTGAAAAGAGTGAGATATTTTAAAACTAGTCTTTGAAACCTCGAACTACAGAACACTGTATGCTATGTTTGATGCCGCGGCGGCTATTATTATTATTTTCACTTTGTTCTAAGAATAATGTAGTCCCAGAAGTCAACAAAATGTTTAAACTTAAAAATCCAAATAAAATAGATTTTTGCATTAAACTTTTAAACTTCTATTGTGACAAAATAGCCTATAAAACGAGGTCTGCCCAAATTTACTAATTTCATAATTTTCCTTCCTCTGATATGTTAAATATGGCTCTGGTATTGGGTAGGCAAGAAGGAAAATATTTTGTTTGCCGGCTTTATTGTTAACGTTCCACTGTTGTGTTATTTCAGTACTACTTTTTTCTTGTTTCTTAAAACGATAAACCTCTCACCTTATTATAAAAAAAAAGAAAAGAACTTAAAATAAAGACCCCCAGCGTTCGAATTCTCTAATAGCGCCAGGTTTGGAATAGAACAGAGTTGATCAAGAGAAACCTGATATCAAAAATGAAAGAGAGGGCTCTAACTAATGAGAATATGAAAACAGTTAGATCCAGCTAATATCTCTTGGGTGCCACTCCCGTATTCACTATCTAGGTGTAGGTGAATCTCTGAGAGCTAGAGTAATATTATTAAATTACCACTCGTACCAAATGGCCGTTTGTTGTTTACGGATTATCGTTAATTGTGTTTTTAGTTATAATATAATAATGGACATGTATAGTGGTGTAATAGTAGATCGAATAAAAACACCATATAATTGTTGGTATTAATGGGGTGAAAGTAATTGAATAAATTTTGTAATAGACTTTATTGTAGCTATTACAAGAGGGCATTAAACACATTAACTAGTACATCAGGAAAAGAATTTAAAATAAAACGTTTATTAAAATGTTTTTCATAGTCAGTTATGATGTATCATGACAATTTATTGAAATAAAATTTTCTGCTCGCCTTGAAAGTAATAAAGTGTTTATTAATGAAGAACAATACATCACACATAGATTTGCAGCATTAAAAGGACGAACATTTATCTAATTTAAAATGACTTATATAACTTGTTAAATCAAATATTGTTTAATAGTACTGTATTACCAAATTTGTTTATTATTTCAAGTGAAAAATATACGACCTAGACTGGAAATCGAACCCAGGACCTTTGGTTTTACGCGCCAATGTTCTACCAACTAAGCAATACTAGTCGCTTCCAAGTGAGAAGTCTACGCCCTGTGCTGGGAAGCGACTAGGATTGCTCAGTGGGTAGAGCATTGACGCGTAAATCCAAATGTCCTGGGTTCGATTTCCGATCTAGGTCGTATATTTTTCACTTGAAATATTATTGTATTTTAAATAATTGCTAGTAAAAAAAAAGTATTAGCGTTAAAATCAATAAATTAAAAATTAATCAATTATGTTTGTTGTTTATATTTAGATTAAACTAAAACTACCCCTCCTTTCCCCCATAGTATTTTCTATTTACGAATACATTAAAGCTAAGCTTACAGGTGTTATTGGTCCTTCATCTTAACTGTTGGGCTACGAGCCGACACTGGTGTGATAGAAAGTCTTAAATAACTAAGAACAAAAAATAAAACTAGCAATTAAGTAATTGGTAGAGTTCTTTATCTATTATGGACAAAGATACAAAATGTCTGATAGTTAACAACATGTAAAGCGCTGTTCTAATTTTATAAGGACAAGGTAAAACAGAACCTATTCGATTTAATATACCGGTTTCTTTAGTATTGTGTCAACCAATCCCGACCGGCCTGCAATCTTCATGTCAACATGGCTGCAATCAGTGGCCAGCTGTCAAACAGAATCTGATCTTTCATCTACCAATTTGCATGAGCTACCTTTGCCGACTTCACTCTGATTGTAATTGATTTCCCATTTCATATTCCAGTATAGAATTATGCCAATTAAACTGGAAGCTTGATTGACTCTCGTTGAAAGGTAATATTGATGGGAGAGTGATGGCTGTCAATATGTAGAGGCAGGTGAACAATTAACGTGACTTGGACCGATCCCCATTAAGTGGCAAGACAAAACATGGAGTTACTTGTAGGGCGGTATTGAAACTCTTGACGTGACGTTGACAGACGGACGTCACACTGACGTACTGCTCTTGTACTTAATTGGATCCTACTGCAGATAATAGAGATATCGTTTACTTATTGGAACTTATTATTTTCTTCTTCTTCAAATTACAATTTATGTAAATTACATTTGCTTTATTAAACCATTGCTGTGATGCCTTATTACAATTATTTATGTTACAGATAAAAGTGACATATACTTCGTAAGCTTTTTATCAAACATCATTGAAGGGTTTCCTTGCTGTGCTGTGTACGGATTACAAAAAAAAAAAAATGATTCGACTTATTTTTGTAATTTCAATATAAAGTAATGGTTTTGAAACTGTATTATTGTGTGTGTGTGTGTGTGTGTGTGTGTAGGGGAGGTCAGTCTAAAATGACACACTTGGGTAAAATGACATACTAGGCAGTTTCTCAACATCAGGGAATTTTTGGATCGATAACCGGGTAATTTCATGTTTAGCAGTTGGTACACTGCCGCCTCCAAAAATCTGAGCCAGCTGGCAGTGTCAGTTGAGTCACGACAGCCACTGTTTTACCAGTTGGAGCGTTGTCTTAGACAAAAGTTTTTTTCATCGTTGGTATAAATCCACTCTTATTCTTAGAAGGTAAAGAATAACTTCCTAACTATTATTATTATTAGATACCTTGTACTCTTAGGCATAAGGTTTCGTGAACCACAGAACCTTATAACCAAATTCAGATAAATATAATTAATGTTTTTCTTGACCACGTGTTTCAGGGTAAAACGACATATCTCACTCTGGGCTAAAATGACATAGTATGTCATTTTACCCTTAAACTTTACTGTCTCATTTGCTATATTTTATTTATAATTATGTTTAATATAATGAGTTTAAAACAATAATAAATAGTTAAGATAAACATAATATAAATATTTTATCTTATTTGGAATTAAACAAGAAACATAAATGTACTTCTTAAGCGCTTTAAATTTAACTTTTAAATTTCACTTTTCTTATAAACTTTATATAATTTTTGAAAACAATTTGACATATAATTTACTTTATTTAAATAGCAAACTCACTTTTATTGCCATTAAAAATAGTATTCATATTAATTTATTATTCGAGAAAAGCGAAAGCTTTGTGAATATATCCCAAATAAACAAAATAATTAGTTTTGGGTTTAAAACTTTGTAAACAGTTTATTACATAAAATAACTATATTTTACAGTACAAAAACTATAATATGAAAAATGAATTAGGAGGTTCATTTTATAAGCTAAAAACCTTTTATAATCAGGAGGTTCATAAGTGGATGCGGAATCACCCCGGAAGAGTTGTTACGACGTATCAGGTTTGCTCAATTTTTTCTGTAGCTTACGGGAAAACTGCCACCGTAGTAAACGCTGAGAAAGGCTTCTTGCATACAGGACTGTACCCATTAAACCCAGATATTTTTCCAGAACATTTGTTTGCCCCTAGTGAAACCACCAAAAGACTTCGAGAGAAAGAAGACGACAATAGTGAAGCTCCCACACAATGTCAAGGAAATTCAGTGCAGACAGTTGAAGACTCCCCTGGCCCATCTACAAGCACTGGAAAAGTTACAGTGGCTGATATTTCACCTCTGCCTCAAGCTCCGACTCCAATAAAAAAACGTCAGAAGAAGAAACATGAAGCAATTTTGACCAGCTCTCCTTTCATTAAAGAGCTTAAAGAAAAAAAAGCCCTTAAACTGGCAAGAGAACAAAAAAAGAGCGTGAGACAGGCCAAAAACGCTTGGATTTTCATCCATCTGATGTTTTTGAAGAAGACCTATTTGACAACAACGATGAAGAAGACGATACAGCTTGTATTTATTGCAATGAATTATATTCAAAGTCAAGAGCTAGGGCACTTTGGCTGCAATGTATGACTTGTAAACTTTGGGCTCATTTGGAGTGCACAGGATTGGAGAAAAAAGCAAAAAAGTTTGTTTGTGAGCTTTGCTCATAGTTCTTTGAAAAACGTTTTTAAGATTCACAAATCCATGTCATTAACAATGGTATGTCATTTTATCCTTATGTATGTCTAAAATGACATAGTTGCAAACATTTATATATTTTTTTTTTAAACTATGATTTATTGGTAATTTTAAAATCAAAATCTTAATATGTTGTATAAAAGTGTCTGTATAATGTTTTACTGTAAAAATTGTGTTTAATCGCCTTTAAAAAAAGAAGTTACAATGAAAAATCAAAATGGTATGTCATTTTAGACTGACCTCCCCTATATATATATATATTAGTTAATATAGTTAACTAATATATATTAGTTAACTATATATATATATATATATATAGTTAACTAATATATATATAGTTAACTATATATATATTAACTATATATATATAGTCCCAGTCTATATATATAGATGATGGTCCCAGTCTCACCTGGTGATAGTTGAGATAGTTTTTTAAAGATTTTTTTTTAGCACAACCCTAATGGTGGTGCTTTGGAAATAAATTATACCCAAATACAGCAACCCACCATTTTTGATCAAAATTGACCCATAAAAAACAAAGATATGATACTTGTATTAGGGGGGGGGGAATTACACTTTTAGTGGAATATTTTCAAAACCCTTTCTTAGAACCGAAACCATCTTAAAAAATTCGTAACTCTAGGTTTCTTGGATCCGGAGATTTCGTGATCAGTCGGTGGGTTTTGACTTTATATATATATTTAAATTATACATTAAATATATATTATATGTTAATGAGATATTTTGAATCTGATACAAATAAGTTGCTTTATATTTTTATAACATTTGTTAGTCGCCATTAAGAATATTGATATATTAAATAATAAATGTTAGACTTACCGTCTACAATATTCTACTTTTGTAGTTCATACGACGGCCGTTGCGGCTATTCCGCCATTTTCAAATTAATATTCAGATTTCCTTTCGTAAAACATAAATACTTACACATAGTTGTACATAAGCACAAACACAAACACTGATTTGCACTTAATATATAATATAATTATTTTTTTAAATAAACACGACTCACGAGTCAACTCGAGTCTTTGATGTCCCGGTATATAGTGCCAAATATATTTTTTCTATAATTTGTATGCATCACGTGCATACATCACTTTTATCACTTAGTTTTCAAAGCTCGACGATGAATTTAATCATCTGTGCTAACGCTGATTACCAACAATTTCTTAATAGATACAATTTTTTACATACGATTTGTATAACTTCAATGCCTCATATCGTCTTCAAGCCTTATTTTCTTTTGTTTTTATAACCTCATTATCAACTCTATAATCTATGAAGCCTTTAGAAGAATGTTCTAATCGAGTAAGGACAATCTCGAGTTGCCTGATTTTCTTGATTATTTCAAAAACAGATTATCTAAGTCTTCATTTGGTTTAGTTCAAGGATTCTTAACAGCTGGATGGTGACCCCAAAAGGAACCATGGGGTGTATAGAGAGATCATAATGCCCTAAAAAAAATCATACTATTTTTTAAAGTTTTAGTTATTATAATAATATCTGCCGGTTATCATCGCCGTAAAAAGGGGGGGGGGATCATAAAAAGAAACCTTTAATGCTCCAATAGCGTCAGGGTCGGAAAAGAACAAGAGTTGGTCACAAGGGACCTGATAAGAATGGGAAATAACTACATTAAGAGAGGTGTAGAGCAGCTATAAGCCTCACCCATACTCACTTTAAGTATGTCCCTGAAGGAACTAATATATTTGAAGATGTTTAATTATGTTTGTAGAGCAAACTTCTGTAAATATAACATAAATCAATTTGATTAGACGCTGTTTTATTTGGCCGATAATTTTGAAAAATGTCAAATAATAATTAATAATTAAACATAAAGATGAATCATATATATATATATATATATTTAAGTGTCTATACGATTTGTATATATACAAATCGTATAGGCACTTAAAGAAAATTATTGTGCATTTCAATATACTCATATCTGAAATTTCTTAAACTTTAAGCCTGGAAGCATAGTACTATAATTGATTATAAAATTGTTAAAAAAAAGTTAGAAGTATTTTAGTTGCTAAACAATTGATTATTATTTAAAGGGGGAGTCAGACATGGTGTCAGATATGGTGTCAGACTACGTATTTACAAACTCTTTACTGTTATTCTCGCCAAATTAGGTTGGCTTGGCTAAATCTACGTGGAGCACAATAAACCTAAGGTTGACGTGCACGAGGCCTTTAATTTCCAGATTCCTAAATATTAATCAATCAGTAAAACAATAACTAATAATATCGGTTCAAAAACAGTGGTCTAGTGGCTAGTACTTTCCGAATCCCAAAGGTTCCGAGTTCAATTCATATGCGTTGGGTTTGGTTACTAATTTTGGTTCCTACAATTACCGTAAATGAATCTCCATTTGCTGACTACACGTCGTTCCTTCTAGAAGCCCTCCCTTCACCTGCAGTTAGTTATTAACCGATCCTCAAGTCAATATGTATGGTTTCCTATCGTATTAACCGATCCATAGCAATGACCATAGAAATCCATAGCCGACTTCCAATGACTTCAAGTTGGAAATATTTCACTAATATCTGTTAAAAATAATAGTATATTCTGAGATATTTCTATTGCATTAGATTTAACGAAACTATTGAACATTTACGAAATATCATAGTTTTCTTGACATTCATCTTCAAGCTCTTTGATGTAAGAATAATTTTTTATTGTTAGTTTCATACATACGTTGGATGCAACATAGAAATTTTCTGTTGGAGCAGATATTGTGCTCTCAATGAAACAAACATTAAACAAAAGAACGAAACTTCACTACTGATAATTATAGTCTCTGTTTATAATTGATTTTAAAATCAAATTATGATCTTATATAGACACCCATATATTTTTTATATGAAGACCAAGTCTTCATATCTCGCTAAATTAAAACTTACATGAGGAATATGATGTTAATTATACAGAGAAACTAAACTCAAATTGTTTTAATTTATTACAATCACGACAAGTATTTCTTATACTGTAAATAAACTACTTAAAGTATGCTATTCATGTTCGTCGCTTGTCATTCAACTTCTTTGAAGCGACATGCCCTTAATACAGCTTGTATTGTACTCACCTAACCTTTTGGTTATTTGCAGATCCTGACCTGAAGAGTAACTTTCTCTAGTCGACAATACTGTCTGTCTATCAACATGAGAAATTCATTTAATGTCATTTAGTTTGACCCGTCAACCTTTTCATTTGGTAAGAAGTGCTAATTTAATTAATTATTTACATCCTTTTATTTTATCTCCTATCATGATAATCTCTCCAAGCGGTTTCACCTTCTCACCTTCGAAAGAATGTTGAATGACAAACTCTGACAAATTCAACTAATATCTAATGACGTTTTAAATTTTAACATTATTTTTGGTTGTCTCAGTTATTTATAAACGACATTCATATGATGACATTCATTATGACATTATTCTATTATACAAGATGAGCTATTATTTAGGTTTTTAAAGTATAAATGAAAATGAAATGAAATCTGAGTTGGGAATACTATATTGTTTAGGCCAATTTCACTAACATTGGTCATTATTAACGTTTAGTATAAACATATAGATGGTCAATTAAATGTAAAAAAGATCCTAATAGTTATAACCTCTTACAATTTTCCATTCTTTCCAATAATTTTTAATATGTGAGTCAAAAATTGACATTGTCTTTTTATTTAGATTAGGCGGTAACTTCTGGTCCGAGTTCAACCATTATTCCATCAAAGTTTGTGTAGCATCTTCAAATACTTCCTTCCCAACAACGGAGAAAATTGAAAACCATGCGGTAGTTAATCTAGGAAGAATATGATGCATGCTTGAATGCCATACCCATCTCCAAGGGTGCTACGCTCATAACTCGGCCAGAGAATGTTTAAAAGCAACTTCGAATTCGACGAATAACATCATACCAAACATTATACAATCCAATGAGAATCCACCTTGTAACTGCTCTACCCTCTTTCTTTTACAAGGTATCGACTTTTTTTTTACGTAATTCTATGACATTTTAGATACCGAGCTTTAACAGAACCTATATCCGGACCTAAACAGTGGATCAATTTCCTTTTCAGTTTTCTTTGAATTTCTATTTTTCAATAACTTAGAATTCGAAAAAGAAAGGTTTTACAATTAAATTTACAGGTTTGATCAACAATTTATCATTGAAACTAATTTATAAAAATGTAAGTAATATATGTTTTATTGTATTTTACCTAACTATTAACTATAAAATTATAAATTCAATGATGTTTTCCAAAGTATTCTTGGTTCATTATATTTTACAGTTTTGATAGTTATTTACAAAATTTGGCTACTTATAGCTTGTTTTACACATTAATCTCTACATGAAAAAGTAACTTCAATAAAATAAAAATAAATAAATAATACAATAAGCTAAATGTAGAATGTTTTAAATATAGTTATTAAAAATTACACAAAAAATACAATCTCGAACATTTAATTGTGTTTCAAATTTGGCCCACTCAATAATATCCAAACTCAATCAAAGAAATAATCCTGTTAAGAACTTTTTAATGTTATCTTTTATAAATTTCATACACCTCAGTTTCAATTCAATTTGATGTATCTCCTAATCAGGAAAAAAATGATATATATCCAAAAAATGATACATATCCAAAAAATTATATATATATATATATATAATATAAAATGATATAATATTATATATATATATATATATGTATATATATGAATCGGGTTTTTTTAAAAGGGCGTAAGTCAGATTTTTTCGATTTTCAGGTTTAGTTGTTTTTTCACTCTACACAACTAGATACATCGATTTCTGTTAAAAGGGCGATCTGATCATTAGTTGTTATGGTAGAAATCAGCATTGTATTTATGTGATTCGGTTTAAATGGGCGTAAGTCAAATACAGTATTTTTTAAATGGGCGTAAGTCAGTAACCTCTATGCAATCAGCTGTTTGATTGCTTGACTTACGCCCGTTAAAAAAAAATTCGGCACTGCCGGCTGTAACTTCTCATCTTTGTAGAGTGCTGTTTTCATGTTATTTGTGGATTATAACCTCTAAACCGGGCAAAAGGAAAGGTGAAAACCCACACCTTTATAAAGTAAAGGTGGTGAAAGAGGCTCGAATTAAAGGACAGCCCTATGTCAGTCATAGAGGCAAATAAGTTGTCCCTTAAGAGTAACGAGACAACTTTATTCTTGTACCACGAGGGAGTAGCTCGAAAAGGCCCCAATGAAGTTTGCTCTTTTCTTAATAAATACCTAAAATCAGTGCCTAGTCAATACACCGATCTTCGCCTGAACAAAAATCAAGCATTATCAAGGTTCTGCCTATACCTTACAGATTCAGGCCGTTTCCAGAAGGTCACTCAGTACTTCCCTGTCCGCGGCCATAGTTTCCTCCCTTGTGACAGGGATTTTGGGATAATTTCTAAAGCTTTAGAAACATGATCGTATTTCTAATGTTCATGAGATAACAGAAATAATTTTACAAAGCTCATCACGTTTTAATAAGTTCACTGTTCATGAAATTATGTCACCTAGTGTTAGATTTCAAGAAGTGGCAAAATGTGTTTTACAAAAGATCCTGTATATCACAAGAAACAGAAGGCAAAAAAAAAAAAACACACAAGAAAGACAAAATGTACTTCCAGATAAGTACTCTCTTCATGTTCCAGTATGAATCTAAGACCAAAGGTTGTGTTAAAGCCTACCCTACAATAAATGGTATTGTCAATAATACCTGTTTACTGGCTAAGACAACAGCTGAGATTTTTTCTCCACCTTCGGATCAGGCTTACCCAGGTAAAGTGCCAATAAAAACTGGTATTCTGATGTACACAGAGAGATTAAATTTTTTCTTTCAAAGTAAAAGTATTGTTACTTCTCAAATGAATTGCTATAACGTAGTATGAATACTGATACAATGTACAATTAATTGTTGAATCAAATGAAATTCAGTAACGCCTGAAAAATACTGACGTAATAAACGATTAAAAAGCAATCAATTATTTTACCAAAAACCTGTCTCATTATCTATTGACCAATATCATGCAAAATATTTTCATTATGTTCCATATATTTATATTATTTTGTAAAAATATGTTTTTATTATTACTATAAGTTTTTATGAAAGTTAACATTTAGCTTATGTCACATGCTTTAATAAAAACCCAAAGACAAGACAACCATTTTTTGTAACCATCATACTATAGTTTATAAAATAACAAATATTACAATTAACTATTAACAATTTATCAAAGATATTGAATTATACCAAAAGGAAAATCTACAAACAAAACTTGAATGAATGAATCTACAAGGAGTACTTGAATTATTATCCTGTGTCACTTGTTGATTTGGTATTACAAGGAGCGGGAAGCACATTATTTTATTTTATTTCTCCTCGTTGAATATAGGCGAAAAACTTCCAAGTCGTTCATTACAGTTAAGAATTGGTCAAGAGAGACCTCATAGGAAAGTAAGAGAGCAATCGAACAACATGGCTATATTAAGAAATGTGTAGATCCAGCTAGGTCCTTCAGGATATAATCATACATATACGAGCAAGAGTGTTACATTATTTGTATCAGAAAGATAATATAATAGATAAACAAGAGGAGTACAAAACATAAAATCACTTGACAACTTAACACTTGAGTTAATATTGACCTCAGATAGATAAATATATAATAATTAGATTGAACTTCAGTCCTTTACATAATTTCTGCCCTCAGGGTTTCACCTATAGTGTAAGTACGGCCGCAGCTATTCCGAGCGAGCCTCACTGAATCTACACTTTTTTCACGTAACCTTGAGTTAGATATTGTTATTTCATATTTATTTCTTATCAGGTTCCTCTTGACCAATATTGTTCTCCTCCGACCTTGACCCAATTAGAGTATAGGAAGGCTAAGGGTTTTTTAATGTTTCTTTTCTTATTTATTAAAATAAGACCTTTAAGAAACAAGTAAGAAACAAAATATCATTATAAATTTTAAAGATGTAAGTACATTTTTTGTTGTTGTTTAAAAGCGAAAAACCTCTTGATTATCGTAGCTTTAAAATAATGGAAGAAAAGATCATAAAAATAAATACCTACAGGCAAAAAATAGTGTCAGGGATGGAAGAGAACAAGAGTTGGTCAAGAGAGACCAGATGAGAAAGATAAAAGAGAGGGTGAAAACCCAAGAAAGTTAGTCTTCCAGGTACGGTTCCACAGGTGTGCTACACCAGTACTCCCTATGAGTGAGCCCCTGAGGGATAATTATCCTAATAATAAGTGTAAATTACCAAATATGTCAAGAAAAATATATTTTATAAAGTGTGTTTGATCGTGTAGTATCTGTGTTTTTATGGTTATAATAATAACAGTAAAAAAATATACCTATTAAATATACAAAGTAACATGTCTGTAATACATGACTAGTACACCGAAGTGCATGTGGGATGGTTATGCTCGTCGAAGTGCATAATCCAAAATAAAAATATATCAGGATTGGAATGAAAGACATGTTTTAAATATAATTTACGTAGAAAATTTAATTCAACATGCGTAACGACTTAAAAAAAAAGATAGTTAACAAAGCTAGGGTTATACCAATAAATGAAATTAATTAAATATAGTACAGATACAATCAACCCACAAAAAACGAGTTATTTCAATATTCTGTCATTTATTGTTACATATTGACAACATATACTGGGGGAAAGTTGGTCATACTGGTAAAAAAATAAACCTAAACGTCGACTCTATTGCATTAGTGACATGAGTGGCTTAATTTCAGAGCCTGCCACAACGTCAATCTAATTACTTGCAATAACAGTCCTATAAATGTCAATGACGAGGCGCCAGTTAATTGGGCATTAATGGTCTAATTGACAAGAAATTTCCGGAAATAACAAGTACGTAATTATAATGGAACGTGGTCGTTAATTAGTTGGCATGAGCTGCATTCCCAATCGAAAGGTTTAATTGAACTATTTAAGCTAATTAATGAATCGAACGGAATGGCCTTCTCAGATTTACTTTGACTTTTATTTATTTTTATTTCACAAATTGATCCCTTGGAGGGATTGAAATTCTACAATTCACTACTTCATTAGTGTCCTTTGAATCGGGTCACTATTAAAATAAATGTTTTTTTTTTTAATGAGTTGATATTTTTTATACGAGAAAGTAGTATCTTTATAAGGCTAAATGTGTTACTTAAAAGAAAGAAAAGATCAAGACACATTAAATGAACAAACACTTTGAGCCCAATGATATTAAGCTAGTCTAATGTTAAAATACAAACCGAAACAATTTTATCAAAACATCACACATCTTTGGCTCAAAGACGAATTAACCGCCAAAACCTTTAGTGACTTTAGAGTTTATATATATAAACACACAAATAACAAAAGATAAGTTAGCCTATCAAAATACCAACTCTGGTTTTCTTTTTGCAACAAAATAATTTGTCTGTATTTTGAGATTAACGGGAATTTGCAGCCATAAAAATAATGGTTGCAAAATGGTGAATGATTACCCTCGCTGAAATTATTGGTTACAAAATATTGAAGAAAAATGACTTAAAATCATGGTTGCAAAAATTGGTTAAAAGACACTGTTAAAAAATAATGCTTCCATATCTGAATGAAAGCAATGGCAAAAAAACATTTTTGCAAAATCCTTATGTTGAAAGTGATGGTTGAAAAAAATATTTTGCAAAAAGTTGTTGAAAGGAATGGTTGAAAAATAAGGCTTACAAAATATGAATGATAACAATGGTAGAAAAATTCTTCCAAAACATTGAATGAATACAAGGGTTGAAAATAATGGCTGAGAAAATTGTTGAAAGACGTTTTTGAAATACAAGGCTTGAATAAAATTAATGAAAATATTGGCTAAAAATATCAAGAACATATTGGTATAAATATAAAAATAGAAAATTAATGTTTGTAAAGTATTATTAGGAAATAATGGTTGTTACATAAGCTATCAACTAGTTTTGATTGAACTACTTTCTTTATCATTGGAGTAACATCCTTTGACCATTCAAATTGTAAAAAACACACTTTTCCAGTTTACTTGTTCTTAAGTGGATGAATGTTATAAGCCATTACAATGGTTATAATAATAACAGTATAATTACAGGAACGAATTTCTATTAGTTAAATGTAAAAATATCACATAATATTCAGTTCATAAAGGAAATTTCTGAATATAACTTATTAAAACTAAAAACAAAAAAATCTTCCTTTCCGTTAATTGAATTCAAAAATAATCAATTACAATTTAGTAGTATTACCGTGAATATTTTATTTCAAAAAGAGTGCGGAGGGTAATTTTTGGTCTCATTTTCATTTGTGTTATACTATCGTAAAAAATAATAATAGTATATGTCTCATTGAAGTTTTGCATTTAAAATTTTTATTTGTACAGATTAGAAATGCTTTACTATTTTTCTTGTAAGCATGACAAATATTAAAATTTGACGTGACTCGTTTGTCTATAGTTTCATCAGGAAAAATAGTGGATAATGTTTTAAACAAAATAGTCTATTAGAATTATTGACAAACTATTTTTCAGAATATAGCAAACTGAAATAACAACACACAAAAATAAATATTACAACTGTAACAATAAAAAATAAAGTTTATAATATACCTATATATATTATTAATAATCATATAATTATAAATTAATATTAACTTGATATAAAACTTAAATATATATCTGGTGGTAGCTATAAATATCATTTAAAAGTTAAATAATTGTAAAAATTTAAAATAGATATATTTTAACACATTTACAATTTATAAATAACAGAATCTTCAAATTTATACAAAAACAAGAAACACAAAACTAATAATCATTATTTCATGACTTATGCAATTACACGTATAAAATACAATCGAACTTACAAGCATGCATACACCCACTTGTGCACTCACGTCAACACAAATATACACGTTGATGCAAATTGTTCCGCAACAACTTCGTTATTTTAAACCTGTTATACGTATTAACTCCAAACTTTTAGGCAGTTATAATGGGAAAATTCTGCACCATTTAGGGGTGTGAATGAATTCCACCCTTGTTTGGTTCGGGGGTGGGGGTTGCAAGTAAAAAATTTCAAATAGCAACCCCTATTGAGTGATACCTCATTTTAAAGCCCTCGTTGAGAAGAAAAAACATATAGGCTATTGAAAAAAGTGTACGAAATGGTACCAAAAGAGCTACATTGTTTTTTGCAATTACTAAAAGTGAAACTGCAATCATCAGTCTTAATAACAGGTGTTCCGGATGAATTCACTTTTCCTTCAAACTTACAATTTCATACAATTACAATTTTCTTACTGTCTTCATAATTCACCAAAGTTTGATCAAATTCGGAACAGACAATTTTCATAAACTCTGCTTTTTCTGAAAAGACATGGTTCTTCTTTTGCCGATGACATGTATTACATTGAAGGGGGGGGGCGATATTATAGAAGTGCGCAAATTATAGTTTAAGTTACAAAGGTGTTTGTACTCACTGAATTAGACGAACAGTCATACTGACAAAGCAGAAATGTACTCTTTGTCTTTCATACTCTTTGACGAGAAACTCAAAATGTACGACTATGTAAAATTTCTAAAGTGAAAACAAAATGTCTTATGAAAGCAGAACTTTATGTCTTCATCAAAAATATTTATTTTTGTATCTATAAATAATAAAAATGTACAATGTTCATATAAATAGGAAAAATATAATGTAACAACATTTAATATTCATAATTTGTATGAATGTCGATCAATGAAAAA
This sequence comes from Aphrophora alni, assembly GCA_963513935.1. Classification (NCBI taxonomy): domain Eukaryota; kingdom Metazoa; phylum Arthropoda; class Insecta; order Hemiptera; family Aphrophoridae; genus Aphrophora; species Aphrophora alni. Next base: position 104,131,474 of record OY740767.1, on the reverse strand, counting down.
AATAAGTAACTCAATAAAGAACATATTGTTCTCTACAACAAATATTCTGCAATTTTAAATAGTGCAGAAGACAAAGTAACATAAAAGAATTTATTTCCTTTGTATTGTAATGCCCATAAGTGTTTACTTAGGTTGTATTTATTCAATAGAGCTACTGCAACTGCAAACACATTAGCTACACATCATTGTTTGCTTTTCTAAAGCAAATAACCTCAAAGCAAACTACTTACATTTTAAAGCACAGTAGAAGCATTCTATAAATAACTCACTCTTATTAAAAGTAAAGGCCTTTAAGAGATAAAAACATTAATCATTTTAGAACGATTCGCGGCTGAATCTTTGTTTTAATCATCGGTATCACTTATTTGATGGTAATTGATCGGTAATTCATTGCAAAGGGACATTTCTAGAGACGACTATAAAAACTGGAGCAGGTATAATGAATCACTGCAAGACAATGGGCATCCGCTACTGGGCTTCGTTGCCGACATATGCTTTGACCAGTTAAGCATTCCCTGACTCCAAGCAAATCTTTTGTCATGACTCGTTCAAACGCGCAGCTGTTCATTCATAAATTATTGCTCTTTTCTTGTAACTTACAGTGCCAACTATTCATACTGAAGATATTTCAAAACAAATTTAAGAATAAACTATTCTCAAATTCAAATACAAAGATATTATTTTCAATGTACAGTAATACTACTTTTATTCTACACTGATAAAAATTTAAGTTTAACCATTTTTACACAGTAATTTTGGTGTTGAATAATGAGTTGATTTCACTAACAGTTGGTTAATAAATATTATAATAGTTTAAAATAGTTTAAAATTCTAATTGCTACGGTTTGTAGATGTGTTAAACACAACATATTGAGTATAATGCAGACAATAATGAGAAATATAGTTCTACAGTTCGTCGGAAAACTATGGTAACACCAACAACTCGGATTGTTACCAGAACCGTAACTGGTACCACAAATGTAAGAACGATGGTTGCTTATTTTTCGATATTAGTATATTTGTTGTTTCGGCTTATAACCGACAGCTGAAGAGACAAAGATTGTGTTAATTGCAAAGCGGCCAATTCCTACCAGATCATCTATTTGTATAGTTACCGATTAATACAGATTAGAGTTAATGTGATCGATAAAAAAATCACATTCAAAAATCAAAAATGCTTCCAATGTGATTGGAGCGTTAGGTTGTTTGGTCACAAACACCAGTAGACCTTGCAAGCGTCGAATGCTGATGTCTTTTAATGTTATTGTACGGGGCATAGATCTGGACGGATGCTCTTAGTTTCAAAGTATAGTAGAAGTACGGGTGTCTTTAAAGGTTCTTGCTCATACCGAATAGTATCGGAGTTAACTGTTTTAGTGGTACAGGGTATAATCACGACAGCTCTACTTGCACAAGAGAAAGGTAATAGGATAAACTTGTGATAAAAAATCCTAAAAAGGCAAAAACACCGATCTTGACAAAGTGGCAAAAAAGATAGTCAAACGACTCCAAAGTAAGATGGAAAAGTGTCATAAATATTATTTGTGTAAGGAAATCAGTCGACCTTATGTGAAGAATTATTCAAATCTGACACAGTTTCTTACCGGCGAGGATTATTGCAGAGTTATCTAACTTTAATGTAATAGCAGATATTTCTTGTTGAAACTCCATATTCAAGGATAAAATAAAGCAAAAGCTTAAAGTTTCAAATATTTAATAGTATAAATGAGCTACAATTTTTTCGCCTTGCGGCATCGTCGGGCAAATGACAGTTGCCCGACGATGCCGCAAGGCGAAACGAAGACAATTTAAGAAATATTGAGAGATACGTGGAGTTGGTTGTGAAGCCTTGTAGAAGCCGACTCAAGGGGTCCAAATGTTTAACAAAGTGCTTAGGAATACTTCAAAACAAAATTTAAGATTTAATCAAATGAAGTAGAGCTCCTGCGGGGTATTAATAAATCTTGAGTAAACTTTACGTTCTGTAAAAGTGAAATTTTTGATTCTGAAATATTTAGGTCAACTACTCCATCTAATTTATTGCATGTATAAAATTTATGTCAAATTTTAACGAAATCGAACAAAAATGAAACCACTTGAGCAGAAAATCGTTTTTCCACTCAGGTTTTTTTCTCACTCAGTGACTCTTTTTCAAGTTTAACTTTCACTCATATGACTTTAAGTCATAATTGGTGTTTGTTTTGGTTTCCTAAGTCCGAATATCAAGGGTTGAAATGGATGTTTTTCTAAAGAAATTTTTTAACAAAATTAACAGTAAATAATCTGTACACAGAATACAAGCGATTATTGTATATATAATAATATTAATACTTCCGTAACCCTACCGCCTATGAAGGGCCTAGGGCCTGTTCACGGTTTTCCTGTTGGGTGCTGTATGTTAAGTTTACAAAGTTCCATTCCCGTAATTCCAGCAATCGAAATTACAATTTGATAACAATTATATACTATCATATCCCTCATGATGTTAAGTCAAATACCTTTAGCCCTGTACGAGAGTTGACGTTAGAACGATTTAGACTCAAATCAACACCACTAATCACTAGACCAACTGCAGGCTGATTGTTAATATTATATGCTTCTTCAATTGCCACAATTTGTTATAACCATATGACAAGAATCCATATATATATATATATATATATAAACCATTAACCATTTTTATATATAACCATTATAATACATATAAACCATAAGCCATTTTTTAAAATTCAAAGTTAAGTGAATGTCATATTAATTATTAGAATATTTATATTATTACACAAAATTTGAATGCAGTTTAGGAACTCTGCATTTTGTTGGTAAGTTATAAATGACACTAAATTCGAAAAATTAATATTTCATTAAAAAACAAACAATGTAAACATTTACCTGTAAGCTTGAGCTAGTGAGATGTGGACTGGTAAGTAAATAATTTTTCTATATCTAAAAGTGGAATCTCTAAAATAACATAATCGATAGTATTTTTTAACTTTATGGGATGTGATAAGGAGAATTTCATTCAAAAAGAAGAGAAGAGCAACTTTTAACAACCATTGAAATATTTATGATCTGCTTGAAATTATATAAATAACCACATTCAAACTCTACTCAATAAAATCTAAAACTAGTTTAAAAGTATTATAATGGCAAATTTAAAACAGAAGAATCAGAAACATATTTATTTTTAGAGTGAATATTAAACACGCATATCATCCATTATTTAACAGCAAATGAAGGTCACCATTTTGACATCCGTTTTGCTAAGTGTTGAAGTTTGTATTGACAAACAAGTATGTAGAATCACTTAAATTATATATTTATTTGTAAGTAGTAAAAAAAGGTTATCCCATAACACTGTTGAATAATACTAAAATCGGAAATAGATTCAACCAGGTTTTACTAGTAAAGATATGGTAATTTATAAAAGCGTTATTTTTAAAATTTAGAAAAAATCAAAATGCTTGGAAACATTTAGTAGCAAGTTTTAATTTTTCTTAACTACAGTCGATATATCTATGGGATTTATTCCCCATTAATTTTTTAAAATATAATATTAATTATTTTATACTGACATAAAAAAGTTACAACTTTCTAATTTAATTTAATTATCATGTTTTCAACACCAACAAAAATTTTGTGAAATAGCCCGAGCCCTATCTTTTCTTATAAAAACCTATTTACTCTAATTTAATTATTAAGTAATGAAACAACAACAGTGTTTTTCGTCAATCACAATCATGCGGTTTATATTTTCTTATGACAACATATCTGCCCTAACCTAATATCCATGTAATTAAACAAAAATAAGCGTTTTGTAAAACACTAATTTTTTACTTATTTTGCTTATGATAATATCTATCTACCTAAATCTAAAAATCTTGTATTGAAACAACAACAACCATTTTGTGAAAACAAAAACCTTGTTACTTCTCTTTGCTCAAGACAACCTCTCTGCCCAAAATGAATAGTTTTGTATAAAAAAAAACAAGCTTTTTGTCAACACACAACTTTGCTAAATCACTTTTCTTAAAACAACCTATCTGACCTAGTCTTGTATGAATCAAAAACAAACATTTTCCTACACTATACTGTGATTTTAGTTTGATTATGATACCCTCTAATGAGAACTTTTTTTCGCTAATTCGATAGTCTTGTATTGAAACAATAATGTGATTTTGTCAAAATGAAATTGTTACGTCTCTTTGCATTTACAACCTCTATGAAATAATCTAATCGTCTAGTAATGAAACTACAATAAGCATAACATTGAGACTGCTTACTAGTTGATTATAGCAACTCCTCCGCCCTAATCTGATTGTCATGTTTCGAAACAAGAATGAGCATTTTATCAAACACAACCTTTAGAATTCTGTTGCTTTTGACAATCTATCTGCCCTATTAGTCATTTAATGAAACAACTACATAAATAGTAAATTATAACCAAATGACAAGTCTTTACTTTTGACAACTTTTGCGCTTAATTTAATAGTCATGCAATGCAACAACAACAATCTCATACATCCAATACATCCTTACCACTTATCCTTGTTTATGACAATCTCTCTGTCCTAATATTGTAATGAAATAATAACAAGAACTTTGTCAAACATTCACCTTGTACCTTCTCTCGGCTTAGCTTCAATCTATTTATCTTGTAATAAAACAAAATCTAGCTTTTGTTAAATGTAATCTTTCCTCTTTTCTTATGCAACCACTGAGCCTCTATTTAGTTCTTCTACAACTAGAAATTGGTCAAATACAACTTTTTAAGTTCACTTGGCTTATAACAACTCTTAGCCTCAATCGTTTTGTCTTGTAATGACAAAAATAAGCATTTTATCTCAGATCTCGGTCTCAAATTATTTGTCCAAGTAATGAAGGAAATACAAGCTTATTGTCAAATGCAATCTTTCTCTCTGCTTATGACAACAGCTGAGCCCCCATGCAGGTTTCCTGTAATGAAACAACAAAAAGAATTTGCACATCACAATGTGGCAACTTCTCTTTGCGTACCTGTCAACTCCAAACTCGTTCGTATAAGACAACAACAAGCATTTTGTCAAACACAACTTCTCAGCTCCAATCTATTTGTTATAAGACAACAACAAGGATTTCGTCAATCAGAATGTTGCAACTTCTTTCTACTTATGATAATCTCTCAGAACAATGTAGGTTATCTGTTTACGTCAACTGCTGAGCCCGAACCTAGTTTTCATGTAACGAAACAACAGCAAGCATTTGGTCAAACACAAAGTTATAACCTCTCTGCGTATTATATACATGTGAGGTTATATTTCGGCCTCTCGGCTTCGAAGTTGTCATAAGAGAACAAAAAACATTTTGTCAAATACAGCCTTGCAACTTCTCTCTACGTGGACAACATCTCAGCTCCAAATTAGTTGTTATAAAGCAACAACAAGCATTTTGTCAAACATAATTTTGCTAAGACATAAGACATAAATAAACATATTGTTCAAATACAGCCTTGTAATTTTTCTGCGGCAACCTCTCAGCTTCAATGAATTGTTATAAAACAACAACAAAGATATTTTCAAATCCAACATTGCATGTTCTCTTTGCTTATGACAATCTCTCAGTTCCAATGAATTTGTCATAAGAGAACAACAAACATTGGTTAAATACAGTATTGCAACTTCTCTGTGAATATGTCTAAGCTCCTATCTTGTTGACATAAGACAACAACACACATTTATACAGTCTCGCAATATATCTGTCTGTTGCAACCTTTCAGCTCTCATCTAGTTGTCATAAGACGACAAGAAGCATTTTGTCAAATATAACTTCTCAACTTCTCTCTGCTATTACCTCTCAGTTCCAACCGAATTGTCATAAGGCAACTACAAAATTTTTTCTTTTAATTACAGCCTTGCAACTTCTATTTGCTTAAAGCACGCGTCACACTAGACTGGTTCCTGGCAACCCGGCCACATTGTTGCCGGACACATTATTTTCGGCTGCTAATCACCAGTTTCCTATTCACTATTCAGCAAGAATGTTGCCTTGGGTTTCCATAAAAATAACTAATTAAACGATTGTTAAGGGAGAGTGTGAGGGAGCTTTCTTTAGAAATGATTAACCAGCTTAACCACAATCAGAGACGATGGTGGGTTAGACCGTGGATACAAAGAAGAAAAGAATTAGGAGCATCTTCAAGACTTTTTCAAGAGCTGAAAGAAGTGGATCCAGAAACATATTGAAATATTTTAAGAATGACAGCCCCTCAATTTCAAGAATAGTTGATTTAATTGAACCTTTAATTACAGAACCATATTTAGACAGGCGATTCCGTTTAAAGCAAAGTAGGAAATTACCCTAAGATATCTCGCAGCTGAAGATAGTTATAGGTCTTTGGGGTTATTGTTTTAGAGTACTGTACAACTCAATTTCAGTGTTTTTACCTGAAGTGATGGTTGTTATTTATGAATTTCTCCGACCATTTATTAAGGCAAGCCATATAATTCAACTTTATTTTTAGTTAAGTCTATATGGCTAATTAACACAAAATCGTGCAATATCTAAATAAAACATAATTTTTTAAATAATACATTTAACATTAACATTAGACTTTTTAGATAATTTGTATACAAGTTAGGTTGTAACTTAGGAATGTAAGAAGTTATGTGTTATATGCTTCTGTAAAATGTTACACACATAAAGTCAAATAATTACAAAAACATTTTATTTATTGTGTAATTATACATTTTTTTGTATAATTTTTTTTTTAAATTTTAATTATTAAACTCTAGTAAAAATAAGTAAATATAAAGTGGTTTTACAACTCCATGTTCTTAGGATCCTTGCAGATGCTGAATAATGTTTGGTTCAGAAAATCCATCATACGGCGATACTTCTTAATTGAAGCATGTGTCACTATAGCTGTTGTCAGATTCATTATAAATTGTTCCAAAATTCTGGTATGAAGTGCTATTCTGACGACTCGTATCAACACCGTGTGATAGTGGTGCAATGTTACTTGCATTTAAGTTAGTGAGTCTCTCTTCAGTTATTAAATGTTGTGTTTTACTTTGAAGTAAGATAAAACTTATCAAAGGGAGCTCTCGTAATTGTGAAGCAAATTGTTTTGCAAATTTGTCATATGGTCTTCTGGGTCTGCAGTAGTTAGTTCCGCTATTTGTTGCAATTTATTTACCGTATTTTTAAACCTACTCGATAGGTGTTTTTGACGTGTTACCCGTTTCAATAATTTTGCCTGTTGTGGTGGTAACATTTGTGAAGACGGGCGCATTCTTGTAGGTGTAGTAGAGGTAGATTGTGATAGTTCTAAAAATCTTTGTGATACTGGGTTTCTACTTGTGATACTATAGCTTCAGACGTTTTCTCAGTGTCACTCTCTTTCTCACAATCATTTGATGAGTCTCCCCCATCTTCAGGGGTCGAACATTGCTGTAAATCCTGAATATAATTGAGTATAATCACTACAACAAGAAAATAATGAATTTTTCAACAAAAAACATTTTTCTCTGCACTCTGATTATCTATGCCTAATAATTGTCTTACAAATAAATAAATATATATAAATTATTATTTGATTTTATATTTTAGATTCTGAACATGTTGGGGAATGTATTAGTTTTACAATTATGTTTATTTTTTACCTATTTTATATTTTCAGGTACCCAACACAATCAAGCAGTGGGAGGATATCCAGAATGGATTCGAGACTAAATGGAATTTTCCTAACCTCTGCTGTTCTCCAGATGGTAAACATATTCGAATTAAACGGCCTCCTCATTCGACATCGATGTTTTTCAACTACAAGGAAACCTATCCCTAGTATTAAACTGTTTGTTTAATGCGGACTATTGTTTTAGATATACAGATGTTAGACAAGATGGTAGAGCACTGTATTCAAAAACTCTACTTTATAAATAGCACTTGAGCAAAACCTCCGTATTGCCCAAAAGAAGGACTTTGCGTAGATGATGCTTTTTGCTTAACACCATACCGTATGAAACCACTTTCACACAGAGGACTTGTAGAAAAAAGAATATTTAATATCGATTATCCCGGGCCAGGTACGTTATTGAAAATCCGTTTGGAATTTTAGCAAGTAGGTTTCGCGTTTAACACGCCTATATCACTCAATGTGGACATCATAGATATTTTAGTGAAAACATCATGCGTTCTACAGAACTGGCTACCACAGACTTCTTCTGAAACATATTTTCCTTAAGGATCTGTGGACGATGAAAACTTAAACACGGGAGTTGTAGTCCCCGGAGCTTTGCGTGAGTTACCGATTTTAATGTTCCCTATAGACCGCTTGTATTCATCAAATAATTATGGTCGAACAGCAGAACAGGTACGACATTGGTACATATGAGACGTTTATGAGACGTTCGCAGTTCCATGGCAAATGACGTCAATTGGTAACCATACGATAATAATGTAGTAGTCGAAAATGAAGAATTTAGTGAACATAAATAAGAAGATGCCTTGATGGATGATGGTTTTTTTTAAAATTAATGTGATAGATAATCATTACGTGGTATGTACGCTAGCTAGGTACTCCCTTCTGATAGTGCCAAAGTGGTCAGACTGAGCTGCCGGCTAGTGCCCTTGGTCACGTGATAATAGCCCCCGCTACCTGCTACCAAAAGTTGAACTTCTCCAACCTGGACAGCCACTGTCAAATACTTGCTGGCCGGCGACGCCAGGGGCGTACTTTGTCGTCACAACATGCAGATCGACGGCTGACAGTAGCGGTTACTAAATTCGTGGCTGGCAACCAGCCTATTGTGACCCGTTCTTGACAACCTCTTAAGCTCTAGTTATCATAAGACATCAACACACACACTTTGTCAAATACAGCCTTGCAAGTTATCTGTGTGACAACCTCTCAGCTTCAATCTAAAGTCATAAACAAACAACAACATTTGCTTAACTCAACCATGGTCATCAGGGAGCTTATAAAAACCTCCCCGTTTAAATTAATTTTCATAAAAAAACAACAAACCTTTTCTTAAATACAGCCTTGCAACCTTTTTCTGTGACAACCTCTCAGTTCCAATCAAATTTACATAAGACGACAAAAAGAATTTTGTCTAATACTCGTATGACGTTGCATTTATCTTTGGGTAGGCTATGACAACCTCTCTGCTCCAATCTACTTGTCATAAGACAACAATAAGCATTTTGTTAAATACAGTTTTGAACTTCTCTCTGCTAATTAAAACCTCTAAGCCCCAACTATTTTGCATGTAATGTCTTTTTGTCAAAAATAAACTTGTGACTCCTCTTTGCTTATGAAAACCCTAATAATATAGTGTATTTTGAAATAACAATGATTAATTTTTCTAACTCATTTTTTTTTGCTAACCAAAGAAGCCATTATCTTAAATGTTTTGTCGAAGCCAAGGCGTCATCGTTTCTAAACCACAATTTGGGATAGTGAATGTTTACTGTCTCTGATTGTGTTCATGTTTTACAAAGTTTAACACATTTAAATGCTGTTATTTATGTCGCCTGTTCATAAGATGTCTATATTGATATCTGATATTAATTCATGATAAAACATGTTTTGGCGATACGTTAATATCCATACTCTATAACTATGAATATTGTTTTACATATGAAAAGCGACTTCACATTTGTTTTTCCAGTTTAATGGCTTTCCTAATAAAATACATTTCTCTCTGTAGTAGCCATTATAAACCTTATTATAAGTCTTTCTATATCGTACCGTAAAATCTAATACAATAGAAACGTGATGTTTTTTGACAAATATTATCATGTACGTTAATAATATAAATATAACTCGACAATAAACTAGCTGATGGTTTGCCTTTGACATCAATTGCAATTCTCACACATTCCAACAGATTTTAAACTACAAATAGAAGGATTTTAAAAGATGACGCCATCCTGGCTTTCCATCTCATACATTCTTAAGGATAGTGCGTGTGTATGTTTTTAACTTATTAAGGATATTTCCAGATAAAACAAAAAAGGCGAAACAGGAGTCAATGTGCAAGAAGTATGGAATGATTCAGAGATGCGATCTAAAGTCATTTACTAATCTCACCACATACAGTCCATCTCCATTCCTTTGTCTGGCGAGACAGCATATAATCGCCGGATCTACCATCAAAGACATTTCTCCACCAGTCATGGGCATAGCGACATTTCAATTTATGGTGACAAGACGAATGCTTGATTTCATCTGTTTATCTGTTTCATCTCCGACTAAAAACGTTCTCCAGTTGATATTCTCTGGTAAAACGATATCAGAACAATGTTTTATTCTTATTTACGGAGTTCTCTCTCTTTACTTATACATCTTTTTCTCTAACTTCCCTGTCCTTTCATTCATACTCTCTTTCTTGACAATGCTTTCTCTCTCTATCTCTAGTTGTCACATTTATTGAAATTACATATTTACGTAGTCCACCTATATTAAAACAGTTACCAATACCCAAACGAAATTTAAACACAAGGACGTTTATGTATTTAAAAAATAGAACAGAATAGTAAAACCGGGGTTATGTTGGTAATACATTTTAAATTTTTTGTGAACATTTTGAAACATTCTTCTATCACTCATTTTTTATTACTTAAAAAAATTGTCTAGTTCTCAGTTTTCATTCGCTTTTTATAATCAAAAGTTATTCAATATGTTTGTTATTCTGGAAAATCGCTGCAATATATATCGTCTAAATATTCTGATTTTTATTCATAACTCATTATAAAAATATTTTTTATTAAATAGCCGGATGACTTTAAAACAATAAAAAATATGTAATAAATATTACAGAATCAGACAACAAAATGAGTAAATCTATGTAAAATCTTAGTTTTACACCTACTATATACTTCTTAGGAACGCAAATTATATTATTTTAAACGCTTTAGTATTCACTGGTAATAAAATTTCAAGTTATGACTTAATATTTAATTATCTCTTTCTTAAAACGAATAAGTTATGTGAACTATTGACTAATCCTATGTTAACATTCATAGCCACTAATTATTAAAAATTATAAAAACTTCATAAATTCTACTCAGATTCAAAATATTAATAATAGAATGGCGAAACAGCCATTATAGGGCCTGACTATTTTCAGTCCGGTGATGAGTGGTTAACACATTTAGTTACCCTCATCGTAACTCTATCATTCGTGTCCCGAATTCGCTATCAATACAGCTTCCTAATTTTATGTTTGATAAAAACTAAAAGTGTTCAGTGTTTGTGTATGTGTTAGTACTGTGCCTATCGAAGACGACTTTGTTTGGCAACACAGCGCTGTAGTAATGGCTTCAACTAATGGACTGCGGACAGCTTATTAAGGTATTTATAATACTACCACCAACTAGTCCAAAGGCAAACAATAAGTAAAACACAGTTATTTTTAACCTTCAAGTAAATTGAACCTGAAACGTACTTGTTTCGGGTGTACATGTATTAAAATTGAACAGATACGGAGAAGGTTAGTACGGCCCAAATTGAACTTTAAAAACCCTCAGGGGCATACCTATAGTGATTACGGGCGTGGGATCCCTAGATGGACGTACACATTTTTCATGTAGTCTTGGGTTAGATCTCTCTCTCTTTTTTCTTTTCTATCAGATCTTGACCAACTATTATTCGCTTCCTAACTTAGAATATTCGAGGGCTTGGAGTTTTTATTTTATTTTTATGAGTTCTTCCTTTTTTATACGACGAGGCTTTTCGCCTGTAAGCAACAAGAGAAATAGACATAACTGTCATATAGAGAGCGATAAATACAACTAAACCGAGGTAAAATAAATGAATAAAATAATACTTTAAAAAAATGTTTATTAATACCGCCTTACTTTATTTATTCAAACGAACTCAAATATAACCTAGTTCAAAATAAGGAACTACCTCTCTACTAAAGGCTCAAACCAATTAAATTTCACCACTTCTTTTGGTGGATTTCATTAAATTTTTTGACTGTCTGTAGTTTGAAATTAGTATGCAAGTTTCAAAATCTAAATACCGGTATCTAGGTTAATTAAAAAATTTGTACTTTACAAAGATATGTTTTTATATCATAAACTCTTAAACCATTTATTTCAAATTAGTTCGTAGAGTTTTAGGTTTAATATTATGTCACTAAATATTTATTATTATGTCACTAAGTATTTTTGGTTAAGTGTAGTTTATTTAACGGTTCAAAGATTTTAATTAAATTTCGATAAAACGTAACTACAAGATCTCAAACGAAACGCATTAGTCATAATAATATAAAAAATTTCAAGTTGAGAGAAAAAGCTGTATTGGCTGAAAAATCAGTCAATTACCCAGTACAGAAATTGAGATTAACGGTTCTACAGTTTTTTATCAAATTTAGAAGTATAACTGTGAAATGTAAATGTAGCCTTTACATCAAAATACCCTCCATAAAAATATAAAATTATCTGCTAAAAGGATTTTGAATAAATGTGACTAAAATATAACCAACCTCAGAGAACCATAGAAAACTTCTTTTTCACTATTGAGTAAAATATTTGAGTTGGGAAATATTGGTTTAAAAAATGAACCTTAGTTGGTGTTTAAATTTAGAGGCATTAAATAGGAGTGAACTGATTTTGATTAAATTTAGGTTTTAAAGGTTTTTTGATGTGGTAGTATTTCATAAGTATCGTTATAAATATATTCTCTTATAATTTAGATGCAACTAAAATTTTGATAAGACCTAAGCCTAAATGTAACTTGATTTATCTTACTTCTTGCAAATCATTTAAACCAATAATAACTAAACATTAGTGAAGAGATATTCATATACAGTATTGGTAGCAAACATACCGGGAGGTGGGGGGGGGGCAGACAGAGAGGTTGCTCTGTGTATCCTATTTTCTTGTAATGACAGTGAAATCACGATTTCCTTGTAACTACGTTACGGTGTTTATAACTCGAAGCTTTTCAATGGTTTGTATTCACGATATCCAGTCTGGTTGCAGTAAACGGTTAATAATTAATCACAATTGTGTGTGGGTCATTGTACAACAGTGATGTTGTAGTTTGTTATTAAGCCGTCAGCCGCGCCACATAACAATGCAATTAGTGAACACGCGAGCTGCGAATTAAGACGCCATACGTCAGCGTCCGGACGTTACATTACGTCATATCCGGCGGTAATCAACTGAACTCACTAAGAAAAATATCCTGCCGTTATAACATGCCATCTTTATATTACCAGCACGTCTTCTCCTAATCTTAAATACCGACCAAATATGTTGATAATTAAATGTAAATTTAATTAATGTAACCCTCGCTGAAAATGAAGGCAAAAAATGCCTTAATTGTCTTGAAAAATAACGACCTGATATATTAAAACCGTATAATTTACAGATAAGGCTTTTCATATTTGATTGATGTAATTAAAAACAGGATTCGCCACATAAAACGCTCATCACCGTAAGCATATGATTTTCTGATGTTATCTAAGAAGTATAAACAATTATTTTAATTATATTTTACGCTTTAACCATCAAAGTTATTCAATAATTAGGCATACAACGTAATAACGGTTGATGTTATAAACCACACGATCTTAAATAATTGTACTTTATTATAGTGCTGATTACTGTATTTACATGAAATAATTACATTAAATTTCACTTCAATTAGTTCTTGTTTTCTGTGAATTCCTTCTAAATGCAGAAGTCTGTTGGTCAACAGTTTATTTAAAAACAGATTCTCATAGAATAAAAATTGTAATACTGAATTATATTTTAATATATATATATATATATATATATATATATATATATATATATATATATATATATATATATATATATAGAGAGAGAGAGAGAGAGAGAGAGAGAGAGAGAGAGAGAGAGAGAGATATTATATTAAATGAAGAAGATAATATAAAGACAATATAAAATAAATGAGGAAGAATGATAAAGAGTTGTGAGTAATGGGAGTGGGAATCAATTTCCTTCTTGTTACAAAAACTGCAAGGAATATTGTTTTCTCTTTCTATCCCCAATAAAGTTCAATACTTTTTAGACTAGATGCTGATCATATTGTGTTTGTAAGTCCAGACGACTAAAATATTATGAAAATTTTTGACATAAGAGAGACAAAAATCAACCAAATAGAATCATTTACATTCATTACTCTGCAGCCAAACTCCATTTCGTCAAAATCTCAGGTGAAAATGTATGCTACTGAAAATCCATATTAGATAAATCAGCCCGTCTATTTTATTCTAGCCAAGAAGCTATTCCGGCCATTAATCTATTTAAAAGCTAGGTGCTTAGATATCTTACTGTCAGGCAACTTCAACATCAGGAGCTTTGTTGTGCTGAACCTTCATCGTCTCGCTTTGTAACGACACCCTATCTTTAGTCTTTGCCCGTCGTTTCCTTTTCAAGTCTTCCTAAAGTATACGAGGTAGTTTTTGAGTGTCTTTGAGGGATATACAAAGAGTTAAGATCATTATCTCCATTACACTCATCTATTGTGGACTTCTAAGGGTAGCATATTAATTTTGTTTTTTCTGGCTTTTTTGCTATACCCATACTATACCAGGCTAAGAAGCCAATTAACCTGAAGAGAACCTCCAACTTTCAATGAGGTGTACTTTACAGAACATATCCCCTACTGTGGACACCAACTCTTCAAGACTGCGCTCCAGATGAATTCGTTTCGTACTCAGCTTCTAACACTACAGCGGGCGCACCAAGTTTGGGAAATATAAGAATACACCCACCAGGGGTTCTATTTAGGACCCAACCAATAATAAGAGTTGCTCTACTTACGCAAGCTAAACAAAGGCCACCAGTCCAAACACAAACCAAGTTACCATATGTTGGTCCTAAACTTGAAACAGAAGTTATACCTTCTTTCAAATTGAAGTTCAGTTCTTTAACCTTACAGTGCTTGCAGAGACAAGGAATAAAGATCAATCCTACGTAAGACTCCCAGGATCCCAAGACCCAATGGAGAGATACTTAAAAGAAAAACCCTGGCCTGTTTAGAGCAACCCAGGTGCACGTCTCTTTCAACGACCTAAGGTCTAACTGCCAAGGTTTTAAATCCCAAGGTTGTGACTTCCAAGGTTGTTAATAGGATAAAATTGTTTCGCCCCACGAACAAAGTAGAAATGCTAGCGGATTCCTTAGAAAACCAGTTCACACCCCATTCAAATATGTACTTGGTGGTCCATAGTGAGGACCTAGAATATCTTTATACCTCAACTGCTGCATGGGGTTACATCCAATCACATTCACATACAACAACTCAAGCTTAAAACTGGCTTTGACAACTTAGGCAACACTGCTTTAAAAAAATCCCATCCTTCACTTTGATCTTAATTATCAACATCTACAACTGAATCATGCGAAATAGATCATTTCCCATTGCTTCAATAATTTACTTTCAACTTTGTCAAAAACTATTATAGGCTATGTATAAAATAAATATGAATATTGAACTACACGAATATATTTTGTATATGTAGATATATATAAGTAATTTTGATTTTCAAGGTAAAACAAGGCTCCCCATGTTTGCGCCAAACAAACAGTCCTGAAATTCTTGCAGTTGTGGTGAATTTTTCGATGGGCTGATTCCATTGATAATTGTTGTTTAGTTACACAGCTTATTTATTAATTTATAGTTTGAGGTTAGTTTACGCTATATTGGTTCTTACAACCCAAGAAAAAAATGTATCGTAGAGTATTATTTCCGTGCATAATATAGAACAAAATAAGAACTTGGTCGTTCGGGTGGTCCAAGTTTAGCACTAACTCAAGAATAATTTCAGAAGCAGCCGCCAAGCAATACTGTAATGTTATATGCAGTTGAAAATTTCTGTCTTACGCGTAGTTTTTAGACACAGTGTCCACTGGTCGTCCAACTACCACGACTATCCAAGAGAGATTTCAGCTAGTCTTAGTCTCCGAAAAGAAACCTCCGCCGGAAAATGATATCAGTGGAACGTCTATGAGAAGAATGTTTAAGAATATTGGTGGATTTACGTATAATATTCAAACTAATCACTCATTAAAGAATAGGGACCAGAGTTGTTTATTTCACCTTAATGTTAACAATGGAATAGTAAAACCCTGATTATCTATCCAATGTATGGTTTACAGATAAAAGTCATGTTCATTTAAACGATTTTATCAACAAGCAGATAGCACGTATCCTTAAATTTCAACATCCTGATGTAATTGTAGAGAACCTACAACATAGCGAGCTAGTAACAGTTTGGGATGCTATATCAGCGAGGGACACATTGGGTCCTTCTTTCTTTGACGATGATAACGAGAATGCTGTTTCTGTAAACCAGGTTACAAGAGAAAACTTTTATAAAAGATCTCACGAAATTTTGTCTTGTTAGAAACCTGGATTTTGATTTCCAATGGTTTCAGGAAGATGACACCATCAGTCATATGTTATTAGAAACTTTTACTTTGCTTTAAGAAACGTTTGGTGACCGTCTTGTATCACGAGGAACAATATTCATACCCAACGCATTCAACTGATCTCTCGCCATCTGACATCTAAGTTTGTGGAAAGATGAAGGGTAGTATTTTCCGAAACGATCCATCAACTACTATCGCTAACCTTCAAGAAGGGTAGTTACTTGTATTAGAAGAATGCAACAACTCCTTTTCTCAAATATGTTTAAAATTCTCCAAGAACGTAATAGTGGCCATATAGAACATGTGTTTGTACAACACTAAAAGTCTCTGTTTATTTTCACGTTGAACCTTTATTACAAAATAAAACATTTTAAACATTTAACTTTGGTACTGTTTGTTTTCACGCATACTGTACATGGTAAATTTACCCTTTTTAATCGCAATGAACTCAATTGCGCAACTGACTAACACCCTTACAGAACAATAAAACTGGTTCTGTCTCTCAGTTGAATCACAATCCATCCTAATTGAGGTAGTTTATTAAAAAAAACAAAAATAAAAGTATGATTAATGTGGCATAAAACCATTTTTCATATTGACAATTACAAAAACATTGTTGTTTCTTCGACATTGCAAAAACAGAGTAGTCCTACTTTATACATTATAAAGGAATGATATTTTCTTTTGCTTTGAAGCGGTCTGACTCTAGATCTAAAAAAAGTCTGCTAAATTCAGGGAGTCGTCTTCAAATTGGTTCCCCTCGTAAATTACACGTCATGGCATTTCAATAGAGCATTGAAAAGATGACATTAATAGAGGATGTTCAAGTTGGATCGAGTTAATTTCCATAAATTGCTGTTGTTGAAAAGAAATGGAAATGTGTGTTAAAGGGAGTCGGCGACTGATGCCGCAAACAAAGACACACGTGGAATGTCACCGTTATACACGCCACCATTTATCATTGGACAAAGCGGTACCTCCATTGCTTTTATCATTTTATTTATTTTATTTCAAAGACGGTCCAAGTTATGTCATTATGCCTTTGTACTCTGATTACATGTGTGAAATAATATATGGTAACGACATTTGTAAAGGTGTAGACAACGTTTGCCAATATTTAGGGCGCCGGCTATATCCGAAGACAGTTTTAGTGATGTATAGCCTTTGTATGCAAGGTAAATGAACACTTCTTCACGCTCCTTTAATCTATGAAAAGTGGTCTTCCAAAATAGCCTAAGGTGTAATATTATTTTCTAAACAAACATAAATGTCCTGTTTATAGTACCAATCAAAATAGTTCCTAACTGTGTTTAACATTAGACATGTTGTATTGGTAACTTATTAAGAATGTAATAAAAACTCTTTACCACTGTATTTTAGGAGCGTATATTCATGAATTTACATTTTAGAACAGTTTGATAAAATTAAAAGGATATTCAAGAACTAACAAAACCTTTTAAGACATTTCTTAAAAAAATATGTATTTTTAAGTTCTCACGTTTTCTATTATAGAGAAAGTTAAGTGAGGGATAAAAATATCGGTGTCGAGTTTCTTTGGTTTTGTGGTTCTGTTAATGCAGAAAAGTCGTTTTTGGAACTATGTCTGTGAACTCAAACTAGTGAACTGATTATAATCCAATTTTCCCCTCATTTTGTCGATTTATCAAAATTGGAGATACCTACCATTAGACAAAAACAAAAGTTTTCGATTTGATAAAACGTAGTCCCTAAGCACACAAAACAAAACGTATTGGTCGCTATATTTCAAAAATGCCGATTTATCACCTATCAAAATATCGGCCGTGGAGGTGTTATAAAAGAGATAATTTCTCAAAAATCTACTCTACTGATTTCATTAAAAAGTTTAGTGAAATTTTAAGATTAACGACCCAAATCATTGTGCAAAATTTCTAAAATAGAAAATTAAAGTTAAGGAATAATTTCCAAAACGACTGGCTTCATTTAAACTTATAATATGTATACATAAGACGAGTTTAAAACACAGGTGAAACAAGGTTAGACTTTATATAAATTATAGTTTAGATAGAATAAAACTCGAACACAAGATCTCACAAAAATTTAGTTTACTTAATCAAACGCGTTTCAACGACAAAGTAGGCAATCTCATTGATACATGAGCTACTAAAATATAATATATAAATAACTATATATATATATATATATATATATATATATAACACAAGTCAAGCTAAATATTTATTTTAAACTATAGTTTAAACAAATCTACAAATTCTACGGTGGGTTGATTTTCATATTTTTACTGACAACTACCGAATTAACATTTCCGGTGACGAAAAGGATTGTTTGATTAGTATTGTATTTCGATTGTGACTGAGTAGGCTATGTGAGAAAGTTAGTGCAATAATTTGGTACAGTTGATTTTTAATATAATTTTCAACGATCATAAAGTTTAGCTTTCTGAATGTAAAGGCTATACGAATCACAATTTAGCTCTAGAAATCCTTCGTCTAGAGCACATTCGGTTTCACCCATAATTATAATTGGTAAACTACTCAACTTACTATTCATGATAAATCTTTGTGAACAACAGTATATTATCTATTTTTTAAATATAAAGAAATGACGAAGAGCAGAAGTTAGGTTAAGTTGTATTTCTCGTCTCTGGGACATCTTAATTTTGACAGTAAAACTTTATACATTTTAAAACGTTATGTTTAGATGATTGAAAACTGTGTTACCTTGTCGATTGAAACTTGTAGAGAAAAGATGAGAATTTAATTTAGAAGAGTTTTACGAAATATTAAGAGAAATTTATATTACTAATTAAATGAGAATTATTTCCATAACAGCACTTTATTTGGTACTAAACGACGTTCAACGACCAAGGTATTATTTCGAGTTGTTATATATACATACATTTTTGTGAAATAAATCATTGAAACATGAAACAAAAACACACATAAACTATATATTATATATAGGCTACACATATAAATCACAACCTCCTAAAAAATGAGAACATGAAAGTTTGATATAATTTATAAAAATACAACACGCAAAAAACAAAAATAATAATAAACAGGCAACTTGATATGGGGTGTCATGGTACCCCATATCCATTTACTTACATTCACAATACATACAGATTCTTAAATGTAATCCTCAAAAGTTCATTTCTTGGGCCTTTTAGGAAATATTAAATTGTATTGGTAGATAAGGCTTATCTAGTTAGGTAAGTTTTCTAGTTACACTGGTTTTCCAAATATAATAATTATCATATCACTATTTCATTGACGTCACCTAGGTCCGTATATATTAAAAAGCAATCACTCGCTTCTCTGGTATAAGTGTATCGGCCCCGACGGATCTAGTAACAATACGAATATCAAATTATTTTGTGAGAATCAGTTTCACAATTACATTTTAAACAATAACTTTGCTATTTATCATCGTAGAAAGGTGGGGTTAGTACCATTACATGCAGAATTGAAGTCTGCAAATGTATATATAATTTATAGTGACAAGTTGAATAACACAAGAGACATGCTTGGAGAGTTTTAATCTTTAATTCATTTCAATTGATTCTAATGTTTCCAAGAAATATAAATTTTTGTCCGGACATGTATTAAAAAGCAAAATAAAATTCTATGCCAAATCACTACAAAAATTAAACAATCTACATAAAACTCACAACAACATTATTAGCAATACTGACAATAATGTTTATGTTTTTGTAGTTTCTATAAAATTAATTACACGTTTAAAGAATGTACTAATTATGCTCCGTTTTACATTAGGGCTAGGCATGATTTTTAAATAATTATAAAATAGCAGATATAAATCTCTAACTAAACTCAAAAACGTAATTCATAAGATTTTCCAGATTTAACTTAATTCGACACATTTAGAACGTTATTTTTTTTTTGTCAAGTGAATTCCAACCTTGGTCTACCTCACCCTGAAGCACGAGTTGTCTTGAACATGATCTAATCGATGCTAAAAGATCGTGTTCGAGCTTGGGCTTGCTGACTCGCTCGTTAATACTGACTTTTTACGTAATTATTCTCCAACATAGAATTGCATGTATTCGCCACGTGACTATCTGAACAAAGCCGTAGAGATCCAGTACAAGGTGCTTTGTGATGTGATCATGTTGACGAAACATATCATTTAAATTCTTACGTGCTTAGTATTATCTATTTTATATTAAAAAATCCTTTCCTTTTACACTTGCATGAGTCAATTCCATTTCAATTAGAAAAACCTTGGCTCTTAAAAACGGACAGGTATTCTTGCAACTGTATATGCAATACCAAGACTATAATCTTTGTAACTAGAAGTTCTCTTGTACGGCCAGTACAGGGTTTATGTTGAAATTTAAACACACGTGTTCAGTTAAGCTATTGTAATCGTGGTTTACTGAATATTCAATTTTTTAAACTTATATTATATAGTCATGTAGCTCAGCCATTATAGTTTTGTTTAATTTTTCATGAAAATGAAAATATAAGCTTTATTTATTATATAAATAGAGCTAGACTTGTGTGAAAAGTATATCTTTTAAGTATAATAAATATGACACAGATTTTCGTAAAATAACATTGAATGATCAAACGCGTTTTAACGACAATATTGTTATCCTTAGCGGTAGACTAACATTAGATACAACAAAGAAATTGTAATTAAGGATACCAACAATGTGGTTAAAACATGTTTAATCAATAATTCTGTGATATTGTCGTTGAAAAGTGTTTAATCAATAAAAACTCTTCTGTACAATTGTCGTTGAAACTAGTTTGATCATTAAACATAATTCTGTGAGATTTTCGTTGAAAATAGTTTGATCATTAAACGTTATTCTGTGATATTGACGTTGAAACGCGTTTGATCACTAAACACTATTCAGTGATATTGTCGTTGAAACGTGTTTAATCAATAAAAATTATTCTGTAAGATTGTCGTTGAAACTAGTTTGATCAATAAACAACTCTGTGAGATAGTCGTAAACTAGTATGCTCATTAAACGTTATTCTGTGATATTGTCGTTGAAACTAGTTTGATCATTACACGTTATTCTGTGATATTGTCGTTGAAACGCGTTTGATCATTAAACATTATTCAGTCAAATTGTCGTTGAAAAGCATTTGACCAACATTATTCTATGAGATTGAAGTTGAAATAAGTTTGATCATTAAACAACATTGTGGAAGATAATGTCTATTCTATTTATTATTTTAGAAGATAATTACTTTTTTAATTTTTGTACACTTAATACGTTATTTTATGAACCATCTTCAATTACTTAAGTTATAAAGACTTTTTGGTTTTTTATTTTCTTAATATTTAAATTGTTAATAATAAAATAGTTTTTACAAAAGTAAGCTACATGGCTGAATTGGTTACATTTTTAGCTCGCTGATTTTCAACCCATCAATGATTTCACAGGCTTATCCAGATTGTTGGCGTAGGTTTCTCTACTTCATTAGTCATACTAGCTTTAAATGAAGATGTCCAGTAAAAAATAAAACAATTGGTAATATTTAGTAAGTCGATATAAAGATTATATTTAAAAAATGTCTAATTCTTTTTTTACGTACCTTATTCTGAAATTGTAATATAATATTTTAACACGGAAATTAATTTTTTCACTGATAAAAATAGAAAAGTGTCTTTTTTAAAGTAATATTTTCAATTAATAAATTGTGTGTCTGGTTTTTGTTAATTTTGTCCAAAACGTTAAGATCCCGGAACGTCTAAATGACACAAACAGCATTCTATACATGTAATACACATGCGTCATTGAATAGAATCTTGATATTAGGTGATATTTTCCCTCAGTGGTTAAAATTCAGTTCTAGCCTATATATTACAGTATTCTACCTTTTAAAAATGATATTCTTTTAATATGTATGTTAATATTTCACAGTTATATAACTATTTTCTTTTTAAATAAGCTTTTAAAGTTAACGTTTTAGAAGTAATTTTTGAACTTACGAATTCCCATTGCGATGTTTATAAAAACTAACATACGTGAATTTGGTATTATAATATTTTCAATTATTTAGCAATAAAATAAATTCCGCGATAAAATATTACGGTAAAATTTCAAAATAAAGTATTTAGTGAAAGAATAACACAATTGTTTAAAAGTAATCTTTTTATCGACTTACCAAATACCAAACATTATTTTTTAATATACAGTACTCCTTTAAGTAAATATTGGAAGATTAAAATAGCAGAATTCTTGTTTTTTCTATTTCTTAACTTTATTTCCCTATTAAAATGTTTACTGAATGTACACATTATTTTAATGTTACTCTGTTAATTTATTTATTTGCTTAATTTGTATGTTTTATGTAGTAACATATTAATTATTATGGTTTACGGATTTAAATACCTTGGAACTTATATTATTGTGAAAATTAAATTTCAAATGTGTTTTATCAATCGAGAAAGATGTGGCCAAATAGTGCGTAACTGCTCATCAGATGGGTGTGAGAGAGATGGTGATAGAGCTCATTAATTACAAGTGGCAGGTCGCTTTGTCCCGCTCATTTGTCAGCCCGCTTGGGTTTCTATGGATACGGGAAGCTTCTCTTTGTCAAACATCTACCGCCCCGTCACATTCTTTTCTTTGCGATCCACTGAACAAGAGGTTCAAACATTTTTAAATCAAATTCTTGTGAATCTCCGTCATGAATCGTGTTTTAAATCCATCTCAACGCTTTCTCACGCAGTTTAATCTTGATAACAGTTTTGGATGGCTTCTTACAGTTTTAGTGAAACATGAGACCTTCGGTGATCTCACAAAGTCTTCGGTAGGCTATTCTGACGTCAGAATTGTTTTAAGATTATTTGGTAGAGTTATCTTCACACTGAATTGTAATATTATATGTTGTTTCTCAATTTAGTTATATTATATTATAACAAGAATTGGAGTAATATTTTACTTTGTTAAGATGAGAGTAAATTAATTACCAATTCATAAAGCAAACACGAATTTTCCCAAATTTGTAAGCTTAAATAATACAGATAAGTGTCTTAAAGAACTATTTTAGTTTTAAAGTTGTTGGATAATGATGCTTATCGACGTTCTGAGAATAAAAAACGATACACAAGGTTTTGAGAGTAAGTAAGAAACGCCAACACAGCCTAGTGTGACATATCGGAAACTAAAACTATAACCCAGAGCAAAAGTTAGACTTGAGCAGTCAAAATAACTAAGACTAAATACAAACGTGAAAAGGAAAACTACAAGTCAGAGAACTATTAGCGCCTACTACACAAATGGATTACATACACCATGGTGACACGAGAGCCTACACTGCTCAACTAACTAAACAGGGTTTGTATGCCAACAGAGTTTTAATTTAACGGTTTATTGAAGTAAACAAACAACCTTTTGTCTCCCCTTTCAAAAGTTTAGTGGGTGATCTAATGATCACTCTTATCAGAGATTTAACTGAAAAAACTGTACAAACTTCAACTGTTCACACTGAAAACTGTCACATAATTAGGAATGTGACAGACAGTACAATATAGTGCAGAGTTTCTCAAAGTGGGGTCCGCGGACCCCTGGGGGTCCGCGAGCTTGTATCAGGGGGTCCGCGGTGCTAGCCTGCTAAAAAGTAGAAAATAAGTTAAATTCAACCACAACATGTAGCTGGAGTAGATAAATAGCATAGATATATAACTACAATTAGTTAGTTGGCAGTGAGAAAGTCTTCCCTCTGAAGTCCAAGACATAATTGTTGAACACATGATAGATTTTTCAAATGCATTGAGAAAGTACTTCCCTGAACCAAATACCAATAATGACTGGATGAGATACCCATTTAAAAAAAGAGATATTGCTAGTCTTTCAAGCCTCTCTGAAGGTAAGCAAGATGAATTAGTAAAGTTATCTTGCAGTGGGACTTGGGAAGTTATCTACAAAGAAGAAAATGATTTATGTCATTTTTGATTTCTTGTCCAGTCTGAATTCAAAGATTTAGCTAACGAAGCACTCAAACATCTTGTCCCTTTTTGTACAACTTATTTGTGTGAGCAAACATTTTCTACACTTTGTAACATAAAAAGTGTTAAAAGAAATCAACTTAAGAATATTGAACCAGCATTGAGGTTGAAGATTTCAACAATTCTCCCCAACACCTTGGATATTATCAAATCGAAGAAACAACTTCATTCGTCCCATTGATTTATCTGTGAAAACTCAAGAGACGATGACACAATGATTTGTGAAAGGAGACTTGATAAATATTATTTAAAAATATTATAGATAACTATGTTCATAAGTTACTAGCCTATGTTTTACTTTCTTACTTTTTGTGTAATTAAACACGTTTGAGCATTTCCGTTTTGTCATTTAAAATCCTAATACGTCTTTGTTGTACAACTCATATGAAGAATGATATCAGCACTTAAACGAGGCTAACAATGTTTTGTTCACAAACACCAATAAGTTCGTTCTTACTAGTAAACCTTTAATAACATTTGTAAGAACATTTGGAATTTGATAACATTTATTCCTAGGTATTGATTTTTAAATTAATTTTGACTAACACAGCCCAAAATAATAGTGTTAAGTAATGAAATAGACAGTAGTTCTAAAACATATATAGAAAACTGAATAAATATATAGAATTCTTGGTAAGTACATATTAGGAAATAAGATTGAAATGTATCATATAAATTGGGGGGGGGTCCGCAAAGTTGGCAAGTTTTCAGGTGGGGGTCCGTGGTGGCCTGGACTTTGAGAACCTCTAATATAGTGTATCAATTTCAAATGTTCGATTAAGCTATATGAATAATTAAATAACTACTTGTGAAGTTTCGTATGTTAACATGTTGTTTTCTGAAAGCAAAGTTCAACAGATCTGTTAGTTTCTTGCTTCTTTTCTTAGCAGTATTTTAACAAATACTATATAACTTGTCTATCTAAAATGCATCTATCATTACCTATGTACTGAATTGTTGTGTCTATGTCTGACTAACAGATCTCTGAGAAACCAAAAATATTTTTATGGAATTAATTTTGTTTTCCATCCGATTCAAGGAGAGTAAAACGAAAATTATTTTAATAACCTTTCTGTTTCATTTGAATACGAGATTAGTTAAAATAAATAGCGAGATAAGGTGATCGAAGCGATAAAGGAAGAAGAAATTGGTAGTGATTAAATGGTGGTAGACTGTGCCACAAATCCGTATGATTATAATTATTACATGTTTTCTTCTTGTTTAGAGGCGACAAAGCTCTCGAATATCATAGCTTTATATATAAGTAAAGAAGATAAAATAAAGATCCTTAGGCCACACTCTAATAGCGTCAGAGTCGTAAGAGAACAAGCGTTGCTCAAGAGAAACCTCATAGGAATTGGTGAAAGAGAGGGATCTAAACTAAGACTATGTGAAAAAAAGTGTAGGTCCAGTTAGGATTTCTTGTGGTTGTCACAATTACCCCTTGAGGGAGACAACTTACAATAGTTGAATGCAAGAAACCACATAATGGGTTTCGTGGTTAGAATATAAAGTTCGATAGATGCTCAGTTGAAATAAAATGATTATATAATTGAAACATAAATCGTCCTTCATTAAGCGACATAAAATCAACGTCTATTAAAAGTATTCTACAAGGCGGATTTAGAATTGATCGTGAATGCATATGTTACTGTATATCTGAGAATCGTAACAATTCCCGCTGCCTCTATTGGTATTGGCGTCATTTATTAGAACGAGTTCTTCTTTATGAGACTATTACTAACAGAGTTTACGAGTTAAAACTAAAACCTAATTCTCATCTAGTCTATTAGAGCATAAAGTTATGTGAAGTGTGTTTCTGCGGCTGTAAAAGGCGGCTATTAAAAACAGCGATAAACGGAGGTTGTAAATTCACTTGAAATTGTTGAGAAACATTTAAATATTAGTGGTTAGAAGCAGGTGCTACTCAAAGACTTATGCGGGTGGACCGTGTCCGTAGCTAAGGTCCATCCATCAATCTGTCATACAATGAGTGTAAGTAGACCATTAAAATAACATGGTTGAAGGTTGTGAAGTTTCACAAGTTGGCATCCGTTGTTAGCCGAGGCGATATTAATTAGAATTTACGTCGACAGCTGACCCTTTCAGAGGGGCTGAACCCTATATTTACTTTTACTACTGACAAACGGTTGCTCAAGAGGTAATTAAACAAATTTAAGTGCAAACGTATAGAGATGTGGTCCACCCAGCCATTGAGCTCATTATCAATAATAAATACAAGGGGTTTATAAATTATATTGTTTTATAATAAATAGCGCATAATAATTAAGAAGACAGAGTTAGTTATATCGGCGCGAGATAACTAAGAGGAGGGGAAGAAGATGCATTTGGAACGGCTTGAGTTAGTCAGTCCACAGCTGGTCCACTTCTAGAGGAAAACCGGGTCGGACGCGCACTTGGCATGCCCGCGCCACAAAATTATTATTAATCATGTCTTTTCGAAAAAGGGGGGAACGTAGGAATATTTAAATTATAGTTGTAAAGAAAATTGTAGAAACCTTTTTAGCATTAATAAATATAATCATTTTTAACGAACTTGCGTTGTAATTTCAATATATCGCCTGAGATCGGGTCATTCAGTTCATCCTGATAGTTTCGGCCTCCAGCCAGCGTAGAACTCTTCCAGATGCAAACCAGGGTTTTTTCGCTGTTAAAAAAGCGGGCGTCTGTCCCAGAGATATCCAGATACAGAGAAATAAATAGATAGTATAGCGCTAAATAGCAATTCCTAGGTACTTTGTATGTGATTTGTATTAGTAAATATGGAGTACACATAATTAATTATCAAACAATAAATCTCTTAAAAACATACAATAATATTGTCGTATTTTCTTAATAATATTGTAAAATCATGCTTCGTAGTACAACCTTTAATGAGGTTTTTTTTCCAAATTATTCTTGTTCCTTACCCAGTGTACAAAGTATAGAGTAAGTTTGTGAATTAACAAAAATTTCGACCTCTATTTTTTGATTGATATTCACGTTTGATAGCCTTAGGAAACCTAGAAAGTAATTTCGACAAACACTCTATCCGTCGTCATTGTAGTTTGAACGTAAGCATAACCGACACTAAAATTAAGATAGGAACACGAAATTTATACAGGAGACTACAGTGTGCTCATATAGAACCCTATTGAAATTCAGACCAATCTAATGAAAATGTCAAAAAGACGGGCAGTTTAAACAGTTTTTTATTCATATATCTTGCGTTGCTTAACCTATATCATACTAAATTCGATAGAAATATTCTCGACAGTGAATGATACCTGGGGTAGCGGGAGAAGGGTAATGAAAAATGAAATTTAGCATAATCTCATGTTTCACCTCAGTAGAAAAGTCATTTAAGACACATAACTATGTGTCTAACACAATTTCTATGTTAGATTAATGAGTGTCAATTTAATATTGTAATTGAGAATGGCCATTCACATATAATCAAGTTTGAAGTGAAAGTTTTTTTCAAACGGAAAGAGAATGACATTCTTAAGGAGGTGTTCGAGACGCAATCGCCTAAAAATTATAGGTGAGCTCCCGCAAATAAATACTTTTTTTAGAACAGCATCTTCCTGGATTAATATTTTTACAAATCATTACTCTTCGTAGCGACATTATTTATGCTTCATTATAATCACCTAAACTGTAACATGACAGAATTAAGCCAAAGCATTGTCATTCTGGAGGATACTATCTTTGACAAAATTATTTAATCCTCGGTAACACCTCGCACTCCGTGAAAGTGAGGTTGGTACATCTGTTTTTAATAGTTTATAAGGCAGTCCATCCTATTTATGGTGATTAGAATGAATTTAAGGGGGCATAACAATATACACCATAAGTAGAATGAACCCATAGACTTAGTGTAAGAAATATAGAGTACACAAAATTAGGCGAAGGTTAGGCTAGATTTTTTTGTTCTTACCCTTCTATTAAGTTCTATTTGGGGTTAGATGGAAGAGAGGGCTTGATACTCTAACCTAGCTATTCACAACGACATTATTATTACTATCATTATTATTATTATTAAGTTATTAAATAACTTTATGTTATTTTTGTAGTCTTTTAAGATTTTTTTGATACAAATTATACATTGAAAACTTCTTTAGAGTCCCAGGGAAGAAAAACCGATTTCTGTAACATTAAAAAACATAACGGGTACCTTCTATCTAGGTTATCTAAATTAGTATCATGTTTTGAAAAAGTTATATATATATATATATATATATATATATATATATATTATATATTTATATATAATATAATTATTATTTAATTTCGTTAGTTATCTCTAATAGTTAAAATGAAACATATGTCATACTTTTATTAGGCTTATCCAAGTAATTGAATTATACGCAAATACCTATTATATTCATACTACCTGGGCACTCTTTTAATATTATGGGATTTGGAAACCTATAATACTTATTAAATGTCAAGCTGTTTTTGTCCTTAAATATCGTTCAACGTAATCCATGTGCTTTGTACATTGATGTAAATGATACCAACCCCACCTCTCTCAAATCGGTTCCTAAAATGGTCAGTTCGATAGCTGTCAATCAAAAAATGAAAATGAAAAATGGACGCCATCTTTTGGCCTAACTTGAACTTCTTGTGTCATAAACGCGATCACAGAATAAATCGTATTTGATTAAACTCGAGCTTTTAATGACTTCTGTCAAATTTCATTTTTTGTTAATATTTATTCACTTAATATTTTGAGAAAGGGTTGGGAATAATAATTTTCGTATTTTTGTAAAATGTAAACAAAATATATATAACTTTTATTAATATTAAGCAATTGGGTCTTTTATAACAGCTATAATATAGATTTTTTTTTTTTACTTATAACTCACGAACCGACATTTTCTGAGAGATGGCGTCCAATGCGTTTTTTGGGGTCCTTTGATGCTATACTTGAGAAACATTTGATCAAAATCGTTGGAGGCAATTTGTGTTGTATGGGATATAAAAAGATTCTTATGATATAACCAAAATATGCTCCTTAACAAATTGGATTTAAATCGGTCCATAAAACTGCACAAACAACGGATGGCAGTTGACAGACGCTAGGCACACAGAAATCATTCCAAAAACTTTTTTGGACTCAGCGGATCTCAAAAAGAAAAATGTATACTAGGTATAGGTGAGAAATAATAGGTTAGTGCATATTTATACGCTGGTCACATTAGTGAAATATGGTTACTAGTCAAATTTTGAATATTAACAATTGTTTTAGCTGCACTTGGTATTATCATCAGTTATTATTTATTCATGAATGTTTACCTTCACATAATACATCAAATTTATTATATTCTCTGTCAATAGCGTCTGTATGGATGTAGCAGCTGAGGATGGTAACTTAGTCGTTGAAACGTCGTCTTATATTTGTGTTGCACGGAGTGACTTTTTGTGGAGAGTTGTGTTTTCATTCCTTTGGTTATATCTAGATATTCGTAACATTTAAATACTTTGAATAAACGATATTTACCTATGTGTACTCCTAAATAAATGAGTACTGTGAACAGAAAACCTTAATGGATCCCTAGAACTGAAGGAGGGATTATGATATTAAATAATGTACCTGTAACAATCACATAATGCTACTTTCCAATGTGATACAGAATGCATTTAACAGAATTGTAACATATGAAAGCAGTTACTGTCTGGAATGATGTCATGCTTCGCCAATAACTCGTATCAAATTGATTTGTAATAACAACAATATACAGCGCTTTCTGTCGGCAAATCAAAACAATGACGTTTCGTAATATACGCGTGACGAGCATCCATTGTTATGTTTGAACCGGGTCTCAGCCGCCTGTCAGCTTCTAATATCAAAAAATGAATCTTCCCTCACAACCTAATGATGGATTATTGTAGACAGTGTTACCTGCTTTGGTTCCACAGAACAAAGAGTGTTATTTGTTCGTATACGGTTTTTTATATTTTAAAAGAAGTGTAAAGTAAATAAATATTTTACATTTACAAACATAAAACAGTCAGTGAATATCGTGTTTATTTTAAAAAAAAATAACTGTAACTTTTTCCAAAAATTAAAAAACATTTTAGAGATGTAATTTAATATAATATTCATTATTAACCTAATTTTGTAATACTGCTACTCAGGATCTATTCTCATATGTAACTAGTTTGAGCAATTTATTACATAACAGTTATATCTTAAAAAAAGTCGTTTTATTTTTATTTTTAAACATTTCAAGTTACAATCAATTAAATATTTAATCAGCCTGAAAATTGATTAAATTATTATTTTACTTTTATTTATTTATATCTCCATAAATTATCAGTACACACAGACTTATACAAAAAAAATATAACTAAACAATAATGAAAATACAAAAAATTCTAAAAATAAAGGCACTATCTTCAGAGCTTCAAGTAGTCTTTGTAAAAAAAGAAATTGTGGAAAAAACAATGAGAGGAACTAGGTACCCCCATAGGTCAGTGTCCTGTGTAGGTATTACCATCATAAAATTATGAGAGCTGACCAAAAACTACATTAGACTATAATTCAATATACAATATGAAAACGAAAATAATAAAACAAAAGGAAATAGATCATCAGCATAACGGAGAAAAATAAAGAGCAAAAACATTATAAACAACAATATATACAAGTCATAAAAAACCCATAATACAAATATTTCGTAATACACATTCTTTGCCAATAACTAGTATCTAACTGTTTTGTAATAACAACAATATACAGCCCTTTCTATCAGTTTATTAGAAATTCGGCAAAAAACATAAACACTATGAGAGGAACTAGGTATCCCATAGGATAGTGTCCTGGTGTCAGTGTTACCATCATAAATTATGAGCGCGGAAAATAATTTACCATGTAGTCTTGGATTAGATATCTCCCTTTCATCCTCCTCTTGATCAACTGTTGTTTTGTCCGAGCCAGACGCTTTTTAGTATTCGAGGGCTAGGGTTCTTTATTTTATGTTCTTTTATTACCGTTTTCGTTAAATACAAACTTAACCACAGCACAACAGAAGAATTGTGTTAGGCTGTGGATAAGTTTGTAATAAGAGAATACATTTTCTGTAACGGTACTTTTTTCTTTAATATTAATTTTATTTTTATATCCAAGAAGAAATATTTATAACCTGTTGGTATTTCCTTAGCAGAAACAGGTTCTAGGGAAGGCATTTTTATATGACATTCAAATAAATGTTTGTGATATTAAGATAATTTCTATTTTTACACCGACAGGTCTTTAGATATTGCCACCAAAAATTGTGGATGTGGTGTTTTTTTTCCTAAACTAGGACATTGAAATCTATGTTCTATCATCAGCTACATCCAGCAAGGAATCTGAAGTGTTAGATATAATTACATCACTACAATAAATATCAAAGGGTTTCCAGCAAATGAAATAACACATACCTGTAAACAGACAAACATATACAAAATATAAAAACATACATGCATACGGACATATACATTCAACATACGCATCCATACATATATTCTGGATGCAAACTATGTATTTGTTAGTGATCTAGTGAATAAGTTAACAAGCTTAGAAGCTGAAAAAACTTTATTTGTAATTATTATAAACCTATTAGTAAGTCATGTGACCGCTATTCGTATGATGCATTTCGTTTTGTCTTTTTCGATATATCCACACAATTTTTCAAAAAATGGGTTACAGTTTTCATCTAGCTCATCTTTTTCTTGTAGTCTTGGGTTAGATTCCTCTTCTTCATATTTCATATCTGGTCCATCTTGACAACTGTTGTTATGTTAGGATCCTGACGTTTTTAGAGTACTCGAGGGCTAGGGTTCTTTTTTATATGCTCCCTTCTTCCTTTTTTATCGGGCGAAGACGACCGAGAGCTTCATCAGTGGAAGAATATTCCATATCTTTGACCACTTCTTCATAATGAGCGAGAAAATTATATCTTTAAAATGGTTAGCACCTAGTGCCGCAACACATCAAACTTTTCACAGCATTATTTAGAATTTCTAAAAAATATTCAACACTATTCTGATCGGATGAACCTCAAGGTATGTTTTGATAAACAGCCAGTGCTACGTTTACCAATCATATTCCACTGTACCCTTTAGGATTGTCTGCAATGTTCAGCCACATTCTGAATGGTAGAAGCCACCAGTATGTCTTTAGTAACGGTTAGCACTACATTACCCCAATAATCAATTTTTTTTACAGTATCCTTCAGGGATGTCTAAATGTTTTCAGCCACATTTACAGAACAATTTCTGTGGGTAAAACAAGTTTTCGGGGTTTCTTAGAAATGTTAAAACAGAGTTTTCAAAAATTCATTCTCTGAAATATCCTCTATCTCATGAAACCTCATGTTCCTTATTAATCCACACGAGTTTCTTCACAGTGAAACAATGAAAAACCCCGTTGCCTTCTTTGGGTTCTTTGACTGTTTTTGGTAGTGGTAGTGTTCATATATTTTAATTTCACTCAATGAGTGTCCATACACGATCGTTTTGATGGTTTGGTCGAAAGACTGTCCAGATAAAGAATCTATTAATTGAAGCATGATACATGAAATCATCTTTGACCCATTATTGCAGCTAGTCGCAAAACCATAAACAATCTTCAATATTTAGGGGTTTCTTCGTAGGTTATGGGATGAAATGGAAAGATTTGAAACAAAAATCGATGGCAAGAAATGTTTCTAATCAACTAAACATCAAAACAATCTTCGGAAACTTTTATAAATTTTTGAATATATATATTGAGGCTTTAATTATAAAATGTTTACTAAACCGTTATAGTCTTTCAAAATAGTTTTGTCGTGGCTTTGTTTTACAGAAGCTTTGATACAATTATTTTGTTAACAATTATAAAAATCCATTGGTTATATATTTCGTCAATAAGACTACTAATACCACTCCCATTTTAATGCAACATTTTATAAATTTATAATAAACGGTACAAAAACATTGTAAAAATATTCTTCCACACTCATTTACAATTTCATTATTAGCAAACAAAACATTTCGTCGCTAAAAATATCGGTTCGGTAGTTATTACTAAAAAATGAAACTCAATCATGAAAAATGTATATAAATATATGCACAAGGAAGATCTAAGCTTGCTTCACTTGTGTTATATACTCATCATAAACATAGCTATTATTACATGACATCAAGTTTAAATAACGGTGGTTAAGGTTTTTTTTTATTTTTGGAAGTAATTTTTCATTATTTAAAGCTTTGCACACAGGTTTTTGGGTCATGAATCTTTGCATTTCACTTAAATTTTAACGTAATATATGGTGCTGATTTTGAAGAAATATTAAAATTATAACATCTTATTGGTCGATTTATTGACACTTTTTAGAGGTTGGGACTAATACATTTCTTTTAGTAGGCCTACTACATTTTATAACATTTTGATCAAAATCGTTAGAACCTATTATAAGATAATCAAAATTTTGTGTTGTTGTTTTTATGGCAAATACGCCAAACTTTTGAGATATCAAAAAATTATAACTTTTTTTTTTTTTTTTTTTTTTTTTTTTTTTTTTTTTTTTTTTTATAATAAACGGCGAAATATGGCAACACTACAAATTTGATTAAAATCGCTCCACTCATTTTGGTTATAAATCACTGCTGTACGACAGCCGCCAGTGAGACAGCCATATTTAATTTACAAAACCACTCTTTTGGACTTGGAGGACCACAAAACTACCCATCAATTTTTTGACCCATTACATAACTTTGTGCAACGAATATTTAAGAAAGTAAAGAACACGCTTTCTGGAATTAATCCATACGTCAAAAGGTAAAGAAAGGAATAAATAAAAAATTATTTGTATATTACGATGATCCACTTTTAGGAATTTTATATGTTATGAAGTGATCGCAGACGAGAGAAGGCCAAAACGCACTTGTTTTTGCTACAAATCACCATTCTGACTGAGAATTATCTTGAATCAGACAAATCGCACTGTATGGTATAGAAAGTGACTGTGAAATTAAAATTAGAGAATATAATTTTTATATCAGGTATTTATGAGACTTTTTATTTGTTACTTATTATAGACTCTACTTTATTATTATTCATTATTGTTTAAATGTTATTATACACTGCTATGAGTATCAATAAAATTTAAGTAGGGTAATTATTGTATTTTTAGGAATTAAACAATTATTAATTAGGTATGTTTCTAGTACTATACTATCAGTATTTTATTTCAGTGTGACAGCAAAGCAACTAATAATAGTAACATTGTTCTTACTGTCTAAATATTATCATGTAGACAAACCCGGCGTACACTGTTGATTTATTTTCGTTCTTTATTTTATACAACTTTGAAAAATGACAGTTTTTACAATGAATATTGACGGGTGTGCGCATTGATCATAGCGCTGTCGAGCGATTATTGACTCGAGGCATAAATCACTTCTAAAATATTATGCAATTCCATTTATCACATTATGCAGGCTATAAACTCATAAATCTATCACAATGCTTTGCATCACTTCAAAAACAGACATATTTATCTCTTAGCCTCTTCTGAAATAGACTCTATTTTATATTGTATTGTAAAAACATAGTTAGGCCTAATTGAATTATTCATGTTTACGCCTAACCATCTCCAGCCCTAGGATATCCAGGTGACTGTTGTTATTCTAAAGAGGGAATCATTGTTCTCACACGGGCAAACTTGATTCTTCCTTATTGTTATTTTAGGGCAAGCTAACAAATTTGATGTATAAAAGAGGGAGAGAGGGGCACCTAATCAAACAGGGGTGGGTTCTGTTTACAGTGGGGACAGAACGGAACAGAGAAAAAAAAAACAGCTGTCGGATTGTGTTATATTCGAATCGCTGCTAGTATTATTGCGGGATCCATTCATCATAACGAGCATAAAAAGCGGCTAGATGTTGATGCTATATATACTTAATTTATGAGACCCCTCCCGCTGAGGGTCGCTCGTCTAATCTCCGTAGACAACTTGATAAACTGCGAGATAAATTAAAATGATAATAAAACCACGGGGGGAAACGTTCCCTTCTATAGTTATGACATGGAAACAGTTGTCATAAACATTGGAAAACAATAAATTGTTTTTTATTGTATGTATGTCCCCCCTCCCTTCTAGCCTTGTTCTCCGCCTCAAACAACATAAAGCTAGCAGCCATCTTGGCCACCTCTCCTGCCCCGCTCGACTCCTTCACTTTATTAAAAACACTAAATTGAAGCTGAAGGCGTTGAAATGATATGTTGCTGTTCATAATTTACAAACTGACTTTACAGATTACAAGATAATTGGAGATAAACATATGAAGACATTCACACCAGTATATGTTCCCACTACAGTATACTGCACTAATGGATATTTCAATGTGAATATAATTAGGTCTGAGTCTAAATGTACTATACAAATGCGGGCCATTATCGTTCCGGTGGAATTTTACAGTAATTTAAATCTGCATTGTTTTATTGTTAGATTTATAATAGATCGGAATTCCGACAAATTTGGATTGTGTTAAAGAGTATTAAATTTACTTATGAGCCACGTAAAACATTCCCACTTTGTTAATAAAATCTTCTATTTATTTATAAAAATATAAGCTAGAATGGATAACCTCATTATTAGTTAGAATAAATAAAAAGTTATTTACTTTGAGAGTTTTAAAGTATCAAGATCTATTTTTAAAGCAGCATATCTCTATCTTACTCTAATTTCAATTTTATATTTTTATTTTATAAAATAATATTATACATATATATTTGTTTCTTCATTTTGTAGATAGATCTATCATAAAATTTGAGGGTACCAATCAAAAGGAAAAACACGAGATTACGATTTTCTCAAAAAATTATTTATCAAATTTTGTCCCTGTAAAGACCCAAAAAATTATTAGTTTCCATCACTCCAAAATTTCCGGTTCATGAGTAATTGGCAAAATATGAGAGCGGGGGGTGTTATAAAATAGACATGCGAGTAAGTGAGAAAATTTGTGCAGAGTTTTTGGAGCGTTTATTTTCATTAATTCTTTAAGACTATTGAAATATTTACATCTACAACAAAATCGTACAATACATTTCCAAATATCAGCTGATATTCAAATTAAAAAAAAAAAAATCGGATATTTTTTCATCTGTTTAAATTATAAAAAGAAATAATTTGTGTAAAACAAAAACTCAACATTAGAACAAAATCAGTAGAATTGCTCAAATAACGGAAATTAAATTTGAATTTTAGTCAAATTTAATATGTCAGTTAGATTTAACTGTAATATTAACGATGGTTAAAAATACAAAATGGCAATTGGTTAAAACAGTTTTTCTGTAATTAATACTTATCTAGGTCTTTCATGAGGCTACATTCAAGACTACAACAAAAATCACCGATAATAAGTTCGAGTTATTTCATGTCAGCGTATCAGCTGCAAGCCGATATTATGAAATAATATGCATTGATCCTATCATTGCCACCAAGTTGTGTTATAATTTACTAATACACACCATGTTAATAATTTTCTTTATTATATGTTTAATCTTGAAAACTGCCTACATAAATAAAGCAATAAAGCTGTTATTAAATTAATTAAAGGACCTACTGATTGCATAAACAGATAAGTTTTGATATTTTTACGAGGTATCACATTATAAACTGATATTATCCATGCATAGTACTAACTACATTGTCTATATATACTTGAAAAATTATGTAAATAGTTTCATATTTGTTAAT
Organism: Aphrophora alni; assembly: GCA_963513935.1. NCBI lineage: Eukaryota > Metazoa > Arthropoda > Insecta > Hemiptera > Aphrophoridae > Aphrophora > Aphrophora alni. Next base: position 104,094,353 of record OY740767.1, on the reverse strand, counting down.
TAATTTTAAACTTATTTTGAATTAACATGTTTTTGTCATGGTAAAGGCACATATTGAATATTTTTATTAGCGGATGCAAATGAGCAAAAGTGTAGAGATTCAGGGTTGATAGAACCGTTGGTTAATAATTTGAACCTTAAATTTAAAGTGGTTAGGATTAAAACAACAGTATATTAGTCTATAATAAAAAAACTATTTTCAGGATTCATATAACAGATGTTTGCACACAATTGACGACTAAGTCAAAATCCTTAGTTGTTTATAAGTGCACAAACTTTGTTCAACTGAGTTAAAAAGGCTAGGCAAATACTTTATGCTGATATCAGCAATGAGAAGATGTAGTCACGTCATGGTCATTAGACAATTTTACCAATGTCATGACGATACATCCAATAAAGTATTTGAATATCTATATTGTGAAGATATTCGATTTGGAGGTGTGGTTACATTGTCTCATAGTTGCTTTGGCGTGATTCATTTGCCTAGCTTTTTTAACTCAGTTGAACACAATTTGTGTCTTTTTAGTTCAGTTGTATAAATATTCTGAATTATGTATAGTCTACAATTCAAGGTGATTATTTAGTTGTTGTGACGTCAACAACAAATTTGTCAGTTTTCTTTCATTTCTGCACACTATATAAAAACAATATTTTTAATACAATTTAATAAATTACCTGTTTTGTTTGTTTTTATATGCATCCGTTTTGAAGATTTTCTTTTCCAATTATTTTGAAAATAACGAATACATAATTGGTAGGACAAACTCAGCTCCTAATCGAATCATTAAAATTATACAATTACTATGACACTTCCAAACATATTAAGTTAGTATATTTTTTACTTTCTCTTGTAATTATAAATGTATATAAAAAGATTATGACCGATAAAAATAATAAAAATTAACCAGTTTTTACGCATAAAACATTTTGAGTGTCCTTGACTCCAAAAAAACTTTTGGTATTCGGGTATATTTTAGTAACATTTTCTAGAGTAACTAAATATTTTGGAGTATTCTACTTTACATAAAATTAAATATTACTTTATGCCAAATCGGTTTACCGTTAACAAGTAAGTTTGAAAATACTAAATGAACTGTGAGATTAATTTTAGTATTTGCCAACATACTTGTGTATTGCAATTTTCTTTTAGGTAGTGTTCGAATTGGTTTTGGTCGTAATGTTTTATGTTTTATCACTATTAGATTCATAATATTTTGGAGAATTTTGAAATATTTAGGACACCTCCATTATCCATTTTTATTTTCTGACAGCTGAATTACCTTGGAATTTTATTACATAAAATACAACAAAAACTAACAGTTGTCGTTACCGAGACTTTGTTCTCATGTCTGGATGTTTGAGAATTATAATACAATGTTTGTAACATTTTACTTATTGTAATGTAAATGCTAGACTGGAACTAGTAAAAGGAAATCGTATTGCACAACAATTTTATCATTGGCCATCTTTAAAAATTCTTATAATGAAATTGTCTGCAGTTTTATTTTCAAATTATTGACATGAATTTCAACAAAAATTAGCTCGTTGGCATACAAAATTGACTGAACTCTCTTGTTTTACAATCGTCAAGATAATATTTATCTAGTTGTTTTATAGCCAAAAAACCTCTACGTCATCATCGCCTTATAAGAAAAGAATATAAAATAAAGATCCATAGCTCTAGAATACTGTTATAATGAATTTATGACTATTTACCATGAAATGTTTTGACTTGAGGTTCAATAAAAATATCTCTAGTTGGCATAAAAGATTTACTGAACTCCACCAAGATTTACAATTGCCAAGATAATGTTTTCTTCTTGTTGTTTATATAGGCAAAAATCGTATCGGTCATCATCACCTTATAGGAAAAGAAAGAAAAGAATATAAGATAAAAAGCCCTAACTCTAACAGCGTCAGAATAGGAAAAAACAAAAGTTGGTCAAGGCAGACCTAATAGGAAAGATGAAAGGGAGGGCTCTAACCTATGAATACACTACAACCAGCTCATTGAAGAAGGATAAGTTAATGTACCCACACTGTTTGTCTCTACTATAACAAATTTCAGCGTCTGCAAGAATTGGGAAGATTGTTTTAACTTATTCAAATTAAGTCCCATTACAGATTTCACTTACCCAGTAAACGGCATAGAGTAAGTTTGGCCAACAATTTCGACCGTTTTTCATCGATCTTTATATTTCATGGTCTCAGGAAACTGAAATAGTGATTTTTGACATGTATTCAGACCGTAGGTATAACATGCAATTTGGTATAGGAGACTATAGTGTGCTCCTATGGAAATTTAGATAAATTGAATATAAAACGTCAATATGGCAGCCATTTAAAACAATTTTTGTTCATATCTCGTGTGTTACTCGGCTTACAACAAACTATTAGATACAAATTTACATATGTCAATACTGCATGTAATGTTACCAATTCCTATACGATTACAAATATCAAAATTATTCTCAAAAATATAATGCCAAACCCAGACTTCCCAAGAAAATGTGATATTCTTTCAATTTCGAGGTCCGATAAGGGTGAGTATTGAGTGAAGACTTTTAAATATACTCACATCTCCAACGGCTGTTAGACCTCGAGGTTTAGAAAACCTTTGTAACAACTGTTTTAAACAATCTTACCCTACTTAATACTCTTTGATCTACCAATACAATTGAACATTTCTTACAAATCCCAAGAAACCAACTTTTGGTAATTATTTTTAAAAGATCTGCTTGATTTAAATTTATGGTGGGCTGGGTAAGTATCATGATAGCACCCATCATTTGTTTTAAGTTTATAAAAATAATTTTTAACACGTGTTTAGTTTTAAGGCTTAAGCTATTAGCGTTGTCAGTTTGTAAACTATTAACTGTCCATACGGCTTGAAACAAGTAACATGTTAGGGTATAAAGATCTAAGAGCGACAAACACTTAGTATTACAATCGATTCATCTACCCTTACCATAGCTTTTGATAAATATGTTATTATATGTGTCGAACAGATAAAGTATTTTCTTTCACTATGTATTGTCCACAATACAATCGGACATAATCACAAATCACCAAGAGACATTTCTCCCTTCTCATTATGGGCCACATGAAATATGACTACCGGTTTTTCAATGTTCCGGACCCCGCAACATCTATTAGAATAAATTAAACTTATCCACTGAATGCATTTACTATAGCGTTAACCACCAATGCATGAAACAACGATTATGTTATGGTCAATAAATTTTTCTCCACTTTGACAGCTTTCATAATATAATAGACAACTGCATACAGTCGGTGATTGTGTTCGCTTGAGTTATGTTAAGCTGTAGATAGTAGTGTTATTAATCAAGCGTCGGACTTAACAGCTGTCCTATAGTCCTTCCAAGCGAGGAGGCTACCTGAGCTCAATAGAAACATATCTTTCTAACGGAAGGCATATTATATGTCAGCTGACCGATAGTACAGGCAGGATGTGACAATTTACTCTAAACAACGGGATTTGTCATTGAAACTTTACCAGTGACATTGAATAGGATGATGTTCTATAACAAAGTTAAGAAACGTGGAACATGAATTTTAAGAGTTGCAATAACATTAGCGTGAAATATTTTATTCACCTATAATTAACATAAATCGTTATACAGGGTGATTCAAAAAGAATGGTGCAAAAATAATGTGAATTTATTTGCAGACGAAGAGTCACAAAATCATGAAAACTGCATAAAACAATTTGTTATATTAACAAGTTTTAATGTACATTACAAAAATTTTAATATGCACTACAAATGCTCGACATGAGCGCCGTTAGTTACTCTGCTAATATTTTAGATATTCCAATTCCGCCCACACACTCTGCAGCATTTCCTGTGTTATGGAGTGCACTGCTTTTGTTAAGCGCTGTCGTTGCAAAATTTCATTTTTAACTCACTAATAGAATTTTGTCATATTATTAATTGTGCTTTGATATTACCTTTGACGTATTTTTTAGCTTTTTCTTTAAGCAAGTGCTGGAATAGTCAGTAACCTGTACTGCGAGCATATGTGTAGAGATAGTCTGCTAGCTTAATGAAGGAACGCAAATATATCGACATATTTTTATAAAACTATCGTGAATGTATAATTTGTTTGTAATATTATAATTTAGAGGGCGTCGGCAAATACTCAACCTAAAAGGGGAGTCGGAGTGTCTAAGAGGTTGAGAACCCTGGGGTTAGAGTGTATAGAGGATGTGCTTATTGTGACGGTCTGGTTTCAGTGAAGCATACTGATCTGGTTTCTAGTAGCATCAATGGAGTTACCTCTCTAGTAGACAGAATGATAGAAGATAGATATATGGCAACCAGGAGCTAATATATTCTTTTGATAATGATCCAAAAGGAAAATGAACTTATGGTATTGGAAAGGCTTAGAAATATCAGAGACCAGTATGAAAGCCAGAGGACAAAAATAGAAGAAATTAACAACACTTACCCCTTGAAGCAATGAATGCTTCCCTCAATCCTGAGGGGTTATTGTAGGATTCTTAAGGCCGCTCTGTGATAACGTTCTTCTGTATACGTCCTACCCCCAAAGAAAGCTAGGTTAGTTTAAATCAACACAAGATTTTATTCAAAAGCCAATTTAGTCAATTAGCTTAGTTAAAAATGTAACTTATCCTAACCTAGACTACAGACATGGATTTAACGATTCTCTTTTCTTCTATACTGTATATTGTTTTACAATTATTTATAATAAAATTTAACTAAACCTGATGTTATTTGGTAATGTAAAAATATAACAAGTTAAATCTCCACAGAAACGAATTACCAAAAAAGGACCAAAACTTTTTTTTTAAGAATTTTTATTACATTATATTTGTATTCATTGCCTTTACTTTCAAAATTGTCAATATCGAGATGAAGTAATACCATAAAAAGTTTATTTATGTAATACCAGTTTACTACGTAGTCGGTTGTTTTGGTTGTTCGAGTTTTTGCGCCCAACCATGATGTAAAGTTATATCCACAGTAATAATGCTCAATGTCTATTACAGTAATTGGTGTATATATTTCTAATGCAGCGCTTAAAGTTATTTATTACTTAAGACTTATAATTATTGCCAATTTACAACACGTGAAAGTCAAATGAATCATTTCTTAAAATATACGATATATCATGTTTATCTGTAGGAACAGTCATGGATATATAGAGAGAGATGGTTAGATCGAGAGAGAGAGAGAGAGAGAGAGAGAGAGAGAGAGAGAGAGAGAGAGAGAGAGAGAGAGAGAGAGAGAGAGAGAGAGAGAGAGAGAGAGAGAGAGAGAGAGAGAGAGAGAGAGAGAGAGAGAGAGAGAGAGAGAGAGAGAGAGAGAGAGAGAGAGAGAGAGAGAGAGAGAGAGAGAGAGAGAAATGATTGGCTATAATTTAAAAAAATAATTCTATGAATTATGTGCTCACAAATTACACATCATTATATTATAAAAACACAGTTATGAACCCCAAGGCGACATCTAGTCGATGCTAACGCTTATTTTAACGGCTTTGTCTCTAACTTGACATTTGCTGAGTTTCAATTTGAAAGCGACGTCCATCATGCTGGTTCCATGCCATTACCACCGCGCGACCTGAAATATCACCATTTAAAATTCAAATGAAACCCCGCCAAGCTTATAACATTATTTATAAACCGGAGTGTCAGCGGATGACACAATAATTATTACAATTAATCTCCGCTCAATACATTGCCACTTTTCAGCACTCAGCTATTATTTTATTACAAGATGCAAAATGGGAATGCAAATAAGTAAGTATTACTTCTACATCAACTCAACGAATACATAATGTTCTGTCTGAAGGCAGCTTGTTCTTGTGTCAAGTGTTTCAACGACTTTAACATAACTCTGGGTAATTGCCTTCTAGTGTAATAAAATAAGCTCGGTAGTTGAACACGAAACGTAATAAACAATCTACAGTCAAATGCATTAGACAATATATTTATTAGAAAATACATGTTTAATGTTACATTGAATAGTTAATTTATTTAAGTAACAGTTAAATTTAGTCAAACTCTATGTTTAAATCAACTTAGCTTTTTGTTTGTTGGTTTATTTTTATATTTGAAATATTAACATTACAGTCGTTGGTTAAATTAGAAATAATTTTTATTTTTCTGTTTAATTGTTTCTTATGCGGCTCTTTGAATTTATCTCCTTTTTTTTTTTTTTTTTTTTTTTTAAATTAAACCTCTCCCTGTCATTATTGCCTTATAAAAAAGGAAGAAAAAGAATATAAAATAAATATCAAATACTCTAATAGCGACAGGGTAGAAAAGAACAAGAGTTGTACAAGAAAGATAAGATAGATGAAAAAATGATGTAGATCCAGCTAAAGTCCCTCGGTATTGCCAAACCCGTATTCACTGAAGAAACTGTTCTTTGTAACTAAACTGAATATTTTTTTACATGGTATTTTTGTTTTAATTTCCGTTTTAAAATGGCTGCCACTCGAAACAGTTACTGGGGCGTTCCAAGACATAACACTCACGTCACAGTTTAAATTTTAGTGGTGTTTACGAGGCATAACGCTAGTTGTATAAAACAGTTTTATTTGAAAATTGTAATTTCATTTTTTTTCTGAAGATTTCCCATATGAATGTTTACCTCAGTGAAAAATAAAACACCTAGGCCTATATCACTTACTAATTTTTTTATAATTCTATTTATATAGAAATAAAGTTTCATAGAAGTAAAAATATATCAAATCTAACACTAAATGTTTAAGAGAGTCGTATGATTTTTTCGTTAGTTTTATTTTTAGAATAATTAGAATCTGGAATCTGTAGAAAAAAGAGAAATATTTAAACTATTAATATGGTTTAATATGAAATTGGCCATTATTTGTGTATGTAAAAACTAACACACGACGTTTCGAGAGTATAAATCAACTCACGTTATCAAGCATTAAGTAGTCTACGGACATGTTGGAAACTAAAACTAAATCTATAATATAAGACAAGAATCCAAACCTAAAAACAGGCACAAATAGTGTAAATACTAAGGCGATCAGATACATAGCCTTAGACTACGGTGTTGGTTTCTACTTTTATGGTCTAGGTTTAACGCTTGATAACGAGAGTTGATTTATATTCTCGAAACGTCGTGTATTAGCTTTTATATACATAAATGATTAAAATTGTACGATTAAACCATATTAATAATAAGAGCAATTCATAATTATCAAATATCTTTAAAAACAAAATATTCTAACGGTTTCGGAATTCTGTATAGAATCTAGTGAAAATTTAAGATGAGGCTCCACTAGCCGGCCGGTGCAGTCTGCCGCCCATAAGACTAATGCAATAGAATAATACCCATAAATTCCTTGTTTTTAAAGATATAAATATAAATGATGTATCAATAGGAAGGTATTGTACAGCTGAATGTGTTTTGTTGAACCAAATTTAAATTATCTTTTTCTGTTTTACATGAAAACCAAAACAACATTTTTTTTACTTTAGCAATTTTTTAAGAAAGTACCTTTAAAGATACGAAGGATTTTTCTCGCAGTTAACATAAAGCAGTTTGTTCTCTTTAATTAAAAAAAAAAAATCAACGAAATCGGATGAAGAATGAAGGGAAAATACGGGTATCAACGAGAGTAGGCTACTGTATTGCATTAGTTTTTAGGCGGCAGACGGCACCGGCCGGCTAGTGGAGCCTCCTCAAGTAAGAATGTCAACGTATCTACATTTTCAGTCAAATTAATGATGACCGACCAATAACTAAGAAAAGTGAATACAAACTGTCTTCACTACTATTATTTACGTGATAATGTTTAGGCCTTCAGTTATAATATGGTCTCTAAGAAATTAATTATTTTCGGTAGCCAAAAAAAATCCTAGTAGTAAAATAAAGAAATAGCCTACTCGGCCGCATATTAGCTGACATTACATTACGAAGAAGAGTTCATTTTGCTGTTTTGTGTTTATATGTTCGTCTACCGACCTTGAACTTGGCAGTAATATATGCAGATAGCCAGTTTCACAAAATGGTCTATTATCAAGCTCATATAAATATATGATAATACGTATAAATAACTATATTTTGTAGAGTCCTCTATTTATAGGATATATATTTAACTTAAGAGTTCGTTATATATATCTTGTACATCAGGCCCTCTCTTCTACTTAAGCTCATAAAAATGTTCAAGTCAAAATCAATACAATAAAATATAAAATAAGTTTTTATTTTGTAATACGAAATGGTCATAAAACAATATATGAAAACACACTCAAAATATTTAAGAAACAGAATAAAATTTAATATAGTATAAACAGTTATAATTTTTTTTTTAAATTACGCTATAACGATACAATTATGCATAAAACATTAAAAATATTTTTTAATTAACAAAACGAGCACCTAATCACATTCACACTTTCATTCAGCATACAGTCTGTTGAAAATATTTATTTCATCATACTCCGAGCAACACCTGCCCACACCTGTTAAGGACCTATATAAACGGAACATTTTGAAATGTACAGTCCGATTTTTCTGACCAATACTTAATAAAGTGAGATTACTCAAACGTGTGGAATATTTGAAGTTCCATCGGCCCGGGTCTTAACGTTTCAATGAAGGTGGTCATAAGAGCAAGAATTTCTAAATTATAAATAGTCTACGCTAGTGCTTGTGAAGAATTTTGTAAAATTGTCATAACTAATTTGGAGTATTGTAAAACTATTAAAATTGATGTAAGATCTCACCACAATGTCGGCACTTGTAACGGTATATCTAGACTATAAAACGTCAGGAAAGTAATGTTTGTTGGGAAAATAGCAAAAACTCGAGATTGGGAGGAAATTTGTTCTTGTAAATTATAGGACACTAAATATGAGATCTCTAAAGCGAAATCGATATCACATTCTGAATGTCGTTCCTGCAATATGGCAATGAAGTTGTATTCATTTTACACCATATATTATCGTTTATATTTATTTATATGGGTTCACGACTTGTGACAATGATCATTTTATAGAAGCAATGAAAATATAATTTGCAATACGAGACTTATCTGAGAGCTATTTGCCAAGTTATGATAACACCTGCTTCGACATTCAACAATAAAGACTCTTTTCTTTCAGCTATCGATATGCTGTTATCTTTTTCATTGCGCACTATATTTCGTTGCGGCTTTTCATCTAACGATTCCTGAGGGAGCCGTAGGGAATAACAACTTGAACTGCGATGAAGGCGTCGGAATCACCGACCTGAGAGCAATCTAGGCAGGCGTAGTTGAGGCTAAACATCATCTTATCAAGTCGTTCCTTTAAGATCAATATTTCACCTCACCTTGGATATTATATGTTTTGACTGCAACGAAATGTTACACTTTAAAATTATTGCTTTAGGATGTAATAAACGTCTGTATAGTCAAGGGTTTCAAGACAAATATCTACAAACTCAATTTTATAGCGTTTGAATTAAAATTGTACGTAAAACCTTTAGACACAATATTTTAATTAAGTATTTTTTTACACTCCATAGTGATTTATGTTTTTCTTTTTTTTTTTAAACAGAAGTACTGTACTCTTTTTCTATTAATTCAATAATACATTGATTTTTTTAAATACAAAAACAAAAATTAAAAAGAAAATAACTTATAAATATCTGAATAAATTAAATTCATAATAAGATATACTAAATTTTAATTTGATTGTATAAAATTGAGGTTAATTTTTAGGTTAAACAACGCATTGACCGAGATAAATAAATTGATAACATGTCATTTCTAGAATTTGGTGATAAATTATTTATTATACTGTTTACTAATTTGCATAATATATTAACTTTTAAAATGAATGTAAGAACTCTCTAATGAGTTAAAGATTGTTGGTTTATGTCAGTTAATGAAAGCAAATTGATAGTTATTTTAAATATCACCAATGATTGATTACAATGTTCCTACTTGTCATGATAAGATGAAACAAAACTGCGCATTAAGCAGATGAGGTCAAGCTGAAGATGGACAAAGGCTGACTTGTCTTTGATAAGGAGTCGTAAATCACAGTTCACTGAGCTTGGTCTCGGCAATTAGTCAAGATTTATTACTCTAAAGGGCAAAAGATCCTTTAAGGTCCTTTAGAAAGGTCAAGCTTTGCCGACAGTTTTGGCAAAACGTCAGATCCAGCTTACAGCAGATAATCACATCACATGTCTTAATGAAGCTAGTTGTCCATTAACACTCCTCTAGCTGTTTCCTTGGCAACTGTTTCAAAAGCGAACTTGGAATTCTTTTCAACTGAAATTAGTGTACAGAAAAATACCTACCCGTTAATATAAGTAGACTTTAGTTTGCTGCAACTATCTTGTCATAGTTTTGTCCTATTTTATTGTTTCAAATTAAAAAATAAATCGAATTTAATATCAAACATTACCTGTTCTGATAAACTCGATACAATGACATTAAATCAAATAATGGAATACTTTGGTTATTATAGTTCAATTAATTTATTCTTTTTATGTAGTTGTATTTATATAGGCTACAACATGCGTATACAGAGTGTTTCAAAAAATATTTGTCTAGACTTTGGGAAATTTTTAATGCCATCAAAATAAATATATTTTAATTTTTTATAAATATGTGTTTGAAAACACTTCCTTATCCGTCTATCAGCTCTTTTTTCTTCTTTTGCTTTATAAAAACTTCAATAATTAGTCAGATTTGGAGTCGAAAATTGGTACATAAATTTTTGCGCCACGTTTTACCATTATATTGAAAATCAAAACTATCTTATAAGGTGTTACAAATGCAGCCTTTAAAATTTGTAATATTGAATATCTCGAAAACTTTATTAAACTTGTAAGATAAGGATTTGTTTCTTGGTTTACTGGTAAAACATAGGATAAAAAATGTGTATACCCAATATCGACTAGAAATCTTAGTAAGTTCTAAAGTTGTCACATTTTTAGAAAACACAAAATGGCTGACAGACGGATAACGAAGCGTTATCAGACACATATTTATTTATATGTAGGTACTTTTGTCTTTCATTTGATACCCAAAATAACTTCCCGAACTTAGGACACATACTATTGAAAAATTCTGTATATGAATATTCTCTGTATATTATGAACTCGTAAACACTAATGATACACACGTGATCATTCTAAATAAAAATTTAAATTTATGTTTCTAATTTTTCAGGAACAAGTATTCCCCGAATCATAAATACAAGAAACAAAACTATTACTGTAATAAATCCAGAATGTTTAATTCATTAGCATTATATACACTACAAAATTTTAAATTAAAGTTCAATGTTGTACAAAATTTGATAAAGTGTACCTGCTTTTTGGTTTACTTTAGTATATTAGTTTATTGTACCAGATATTGTTACCAAAAGCATTGAGCCTTCCAAATCTGGGTCAGTTACCTGAGGCAAGAAGTGTCCCTGACCTGTTAAGAGTAGGAGGGGGCGCTACTTGGATTAGGTTTAGATTTATGTTTACGATAGCTGAAAACCTCTGAGGAAGATGACTATGTCATTGAAACGTGTATAAGAATAACATTATAAACACACTGGATTTATTGTAGTCTTATATTTGTTTATTTTTTCATGATTTTGCGAATCCTTGTTTTCCTGTTATGAATATCGCAACAGTGCTCCTGGCCGTTTGATCGATCAAAGTTAGTTTGGAGAGTAGATCAAAATAAATATTAAAAGATAGATGATCCTCTATAGAAGGAAAGGAAACCATTCTACGCTATTTAAATTACAAAAATTAAAGCTAGGGGGTTGGGTTTCGATTTGATCAAGCGAACTTGTGTCTTTTGGGCTCTCGGTTTCTTAAACAGTTTTATCAGTTAATTATAATGGATTGTTCTGTTTTTTTGTCTTTAAATGTCGTTTAGTAATTGTGGGATGCTTTAAACTTTTTGAAGTGAAGAATATCAATGGTTTGTTTTAAAATGATGCAAGTTCATATTATTAGAGGTTATATGCATCGTTACGAGCATACTTCAAGTGATACCTGCATTTTATTAATTAAAGTCTTGTTTGTCAAAATTATTTGTTCGTTTTTATAGTCATTGTTGTTCAGCCTCATAACTACATTTATTTTATAATAAATACCTTTCTTAGTCAAATATAGTCTTGTATAAACAATATGTTTATATCATGTGGCAACATGTTTTATTCCCACAGGAAGTATTTAGGACAGCTAGTCCACTTACAAAATTTTACACAAAATAAAATTTTAAATAGCACATAACTACACATTTAGTAGAACTATTGTACATGTCAAATAATATTTAAATTAATATGATTTTCACAGTTGGAAAGCATAAGGTTTCTACGACATTACCTGGAAGACTAGTTTAAAAACTTTTTTTGTATTGTAATTTGATTCGCATTTTTGTACTTTGTACTGTGGTGGAATGTCCCAGATAGATTTAGTTTTGTGTCATATATTAATCGTAACGGCTATTCGATGCAACACTTAGTTTTTCCTTTTAAATTTGATCTGGTTCACTTTTATAAAGCCTGTAAATATCATACACCACGATTAAGATTATTGTGTATACTTATTTAATTTATGTAACACAGACATGTTCCCTTGTATGCTGGTATTTGAGTGTAGTTTATCTAATTAATTCTCAGGGAACGCTGTAGCTGTTACTTTTGTGTTTTTGCTGTTAGGCATGAGTTCTTTGAATATTCTACCCGTCTGTCCAATGTAATGTTAATCTCTATCAACTACAGATTAGTTTGCATTTACTCGTATTATTTTAAAAGTTTTGTTTGCATTCGATAGGGTTCAAATATTGTGATAGACTATTTTCATATCTATCTGAAATGTCATAATCATATTTTTTGGAAGAGTTACGGATTTGTTTGTAAAAAATTTGTGTACTGGATTGAAATGAATTTCTTCTGCATTTATAGGGAGTTTTTGTTTGCTTTTTAACTGTATTTCAAGCTCTTTTTTGAGAATGGAAGTAGTAATGATGTAAAAACTACTATTAAAGATGGACTTAAAGAAGACTATTGAACAGATTATAAAAAATGAAATTAGAAAATCGAATATTGCAAGTTTTTAAGAGAAGCATGAGAAATAAATAAAATAATTGAGAAAGGAAAATGGCGTTATAACAGAAATGATTTTGAACAGAAAATTATACAATTTATTCTTGGAAAATTAATATTTTTTTTTCGGAATTAAGGAAATTATGATGTTTTAATAGTCTACTTCGGACAAAAGTGTTCTGGATCTGTGTACACTTGAATGAAAGAAATAATAAATTACCATTTTAGAGTTGAATAATTTAGTAAACTAAGAGGTTTCCGGATAAGCTTGAATATTATTAATAAGGACGACTATGGCAACAGGTGGTCGATATTACCACATTTTAATGTTTGTTTTAAACATCATTTGGAACTTTATATACTTACAAATATTACAAGTAGTTTTTTTATTTTGGAGTAGAGATTAAAAGGAAATTTCTGATAGGAATGCTTTCAAGTGATAACCTGTTGATGAAAGGTCGTAACAAGTTCCTCGATTTGAAGATTGATTTCTTAAAATAAATTTGTGCAAGTGTTAAATACTAATCAAATAAGGAGAACTAAGGGCCATCATAAGAAACAGAGTTTCTTTAAGAGAATTTTTCTTGATCCTACTGGGTAAAACAAAACTTAATGTAAAAAGAAACACTCGTATAAACCACTCAACTCATTTGTGATTATAACAGTGTTTGTTGTTTACATCACACACGAGATATGAATCACAAAAATAAATCAAAATATAATAATTGTTTTTTTTATAAATATATAGGGCGTAGTTATTCAATCGTAAATCAATGTTTTAAATTAGTTTTTAATGTCTAGCAAAAATAATTTGACCTTCTTCGCGTTGAGTTATTCCATATGTTTTATTATATTGACAGATTCAAATTGTTAACAGTAAATAACTGTACTTATTCAACTGATACCAACAACAATTCTGACAGTAGATGTCAGTAAAATCAATCAATTTCAATATAATTTAATTAAGTGAATATTTATAGTAAAAATAATAAAATGTTACGCTCGTCATAATCCATTCCGTTATCTAATATATGACACAATTATCTAATATAAAATGAAATGAAGAAAGCTAAGATTAGTAGACATTGAAAGATATCTTATTTGAACATCTTGAAGGAATCTCATGCCGCCAGATGAGTGGATACATTTTTTTATATTTTTTTTTATTTGTAGAAAAATCCATTTCAAATGAAATTTTTTCTTTGATAACCACAGTTGTGTCATGACTTCATAATTAGAGAATCGTAATTTCATAATATTTGAATCATAGTTTTTACTTTATTGTTTGTCTTTCCTCGTGTCTGGAGCATGTTTCCTTTAAAACTGTCACAACTTTATCATCGTATAGAGCTTGCAAGGATCTTCTTCCGCAATATATCATAAAATGCCCATGTCATATTTAGAGTTGAATGCCAGTTTTTCAGAATTTAGCTGCAAGTTTCTGTAACTTTCACATCCTACTTAGATTGAAGTGATCTACCTCACATAACCTCAGCATAATCTCATAAAATATCCACGTCTTATTTAGTCTTGAAACAAGGTCTTTTGTAAGTGTACCTGTAAGTTTCTTTGAGTAGTGTTCGAATTAGTCTTCTCTGAGTTTTTTAAATTCTAATAAATTCCCAATAATTCAAAAACCACATTCGTATCATGATTTAGAAATACAAACTTTGTTTTTTAAATTACAAGAACGTAACCTAAGAAATTTATCTATTTTACAAAAATAATATAATTATTAAAACTATATATATATATAATTATATTTATATGACAAATTATATAAGTGAATAAATTATGAAAAACAAAACTCTAATTGGGCAAGAACAAAGATGAACAATAAGACGAAAAAGGAGGAAAAGTTAGTTTCATTAACAATTATAATAAATATCTATACACACGTATGGTCACATTTGTACATTACTTAGCAAATTAAGAATATGTTTATTTGTAGTTTATTTCATTATATTCGAAATGGGTTTTCTCATTTTTAGTCTATAAAGAACGAAAACATACATTTTTTACGGACTGTTCAGAGTTTTTTTTTTTTTTAAATTGTTTCCAAATCACAAAACTATAATTCGTAAACTTATAACTGTTTACTTAAATAAATTATACCCCTCACATTCCAAAATAAAGTGTATTGTATTACCATTTCCTGATTTATAAGTGGGACAGATTTCATTGTGATTAAAAGAGTAATTTTTATTTTGTAACATTAGTTTTTTATTTATTTTCCAGCAAGACTTTTTGAGTAATAATTCTAACTATGTACTTAGGCCATTACTCCACAAAAACCAATTCACTCAACTTTAGACACTACTTACATGGTGGTACAAACACTGAATCCTGAATTCAATACGATATAAATGTCTAAACATATTAAATTATTTTGAAATTTTTAACTAATATCTTTTCTTGACATCATTACGTGAGAATGATATTGTGTCATCCTATTTTCTGCTCCAATCAATTCCAGCATAACCCATTTGTGTGGACCATTTTATTTGGATATGAAGAAATGGTTGTGATAGCCTAATTTTAGCAAAACATAATTTCATAAATAAAGAATCATAATTTCAAATAGTTTTTCACTTTCCCCTTTCTGGGTAGTAATTCCTATAAAATCCACCATAACGTCATAAAATTTCTATGTCTTATTTAATGTTGAAACCCAGTATTTTTGAAGCGTGTCTGAAAATATCTGTGAGTTGTGGAAGAATATGTATTCTCTGAAGTTTTCCAAACTCTAATAAACTGTTTCAAAATAAAAGTGTTGAAGACGTGTTTTCTTCTTTTGTGTAAATGTATTTTCGCTCTCTCAAATTAATTTATGTTTTTTGATGTTTGCCTAGCGACGCTTTTGAAGGACACAGGATAATGTTAATTGTGGAAGTATTATTTTAACTGACTATATTTTGTATCCAATCTTGTCACACATGAAATTTTAATTATCTGTCCCTTTTCATGTTGAAGAAAACATAGTTTGA
Source organism: Aphrophora alni (assembly GCA_963513935.1). Taxonomy (NCBI): domain Eukaryota; kingdom Metazoa; phylum Arthropoda; class Insecta; order Hemiptera; family Aphrophoridae; genus Aphrophora; species Aphrophora alni. The sequence continues at coordinate 104,078,298 of OY740767.1, read as the reverse complement.
AAAATAAAAATCTAAAGAAATAATTCAAATTATCAAATAAATAACTAGTACTAAAAAAATGTATTTATATGAAAATTAATTTTGGTTTACGTAAAAAAGAAATCGTAATGTTTAACGTAAAACTGCGAAATTTATTTAAGAATAGCATAGATTTATCTTTTAATTTGGTATTGTACTTAACGAAGATGATACTGTTTAAAAAAAATACACTAAATATTTTTGTAAAGGTGATTTTAGAAAAGCGCTGTCAATATTACAGTTTTTTTAATGCTGGTTTTATTTTAAAACAAATTTTCTATTTTATTTCTGATTTAAATTTATTGCTCTCGAAATCCAATTTTTCCTTTCCAATTTAAAACCCACCTACTTTGATCATTTCAAATTTTGATAAATACTTTTTTTAAATTGTTGAAGACATGATTGTATAAATATATTTATCCTCTCTGAAATTAACTTATATTTGATATTGACCTAGCTACGTGCTTGAGGAACAATATTGTTAATCTAATCTATGCAAGTTTAAAAAACATGATATAAGTTTATTGGTTACGTTTTGTAACCAGTCTTGTTCTATATGAAATGCTAGTTATCTGTTAAAGATGCCGTAGTTTGAAAGGTAAAATGCTACTGAAATAGGCTACATAAAAATATCTGTAAAGATATCGAATAATAGAAACAAATTAAGTTTACCTAATAATTGCTTTAGCTATACCTGAAAAAAAGTTGTACAGAAACTGCAAAATGTACTTGAGTTTATTCAATTACTTTACATCGGTGTTATAGCAATATTGCATTTTTGAAGATGATACTATTGTACAATAAAAAATCATTAAATATATTGTAAACGTGACTATAGAAACATGTGGTCGATATTACAGATTGTTGAAGTCACTTAAAAACGCCTTTTTTTTCAGTTCTACTTTAATTCTATGGGTTTCTAACTCCCTTTCAAATTTGAAATATTTTACTCAACTCTTTTTCTGTGGGTGAAAGGTTATAACCCATTATTACATTTATATTAATTTTTGACTTTATTTATTAAATTTAATTTGAGTTGGGTTTATATACTACTCAACTAAGGAGAAGGGGCGATCAAAGAAAATATATTTTGTTTATATTTTTTCTTGAGATCCACTAGCTAAATGTGAAAAATAAAATGTAGGAAAAATCAAACAATCTTTTAAACCCCTCAACTCATTTGTGTATTACAACAGAGTTTGTTTTTTTCCAACTCACACGTGATGTAAAAAACTAAAATCAATCAAAATATCGTTATTGTTTCTTATAAATATACAGGGCGTAGTTATTCGATCGTAAATCTCTGTTTAAACTATTTTTTGATGTCTGGGAGAAATAATTTGACCTTCTTCGCGTTGAGTTATTCCATACATTGAATTATATTGACAGATTCAAATTGTTAACAGTAAATAACTGTGATTATTCAACTGATACCAACAACTATACTGACAGTACATGTCAGTAAAATCAATCAATTTTTATAAAATTTAATTAAGTGCATTTTTATAGTAAAAGTAATAAAATATAACGCTCGTGTTAATCCTTTCCGTTATCTAATATATGATGCATTTATCTAATGTAAAATGAAATGAAGAAAACTGAGATTAATAGACATTGAAAGACGATAATGTTTCTTATTAGGACATCTTGAAGAAATCTTTATGTTGCCAGATGAGCAAAACATTTATTTTGCTCAAACAATTACTTTTGATGTCTAGTTCGTTACAAAATTGCCCGCTCCAACAAAAATAACAGCCTAATCTTGTCATTAATAAATACAAATAATATTTTCTCTACAATGTTTATGAAATAAGGCAAGGTCTATTTAGTAAAACAATAACGTTTTAAAGAATATTAGTTAACGCCTATTACACTTAATAAATTGTTAAGTTAAAATTTAAATTATACCCGTCTTGCTTTGAATGTCTCCTTGACAATTTGAGTGTTGTTATTTACAAAATTCAGAGACCTGATTCTTTGTTATTGTCCATTGAAGAAGAACCGATAAAACACAAGATAAGTTTTTCTGAAGTTCAATACTCTTTTAAAAAATTAGGTCACACCTTGCTAGAAGAGCTTTATTACAATGGAAGATTATTCTAATAATTTTTTCCATAAGTTGAAACGTAAAATGAACAATTGTTCTTCTTCACTGATAAAATCTCTTAACACTGGGTTTAGTCTTGATAGCAAATTGTACCAATTCCAAAACAATAATCGTAACGTTTCCCTCCCCATATTGGTTAGTTATGTTATTAGAATAATCGTCAAATTCCTTTTTCTTTTAATTTTATCCAATAACAGACTAAATATAATTCAAGTATTTCAGGAAAATAAATACACTTTAAAATTGATTGAACTAATAACATGTTTTACGGTTAAAGTCACAATGTTTTAAACATACAAAATTCAATTATAGAATGTTATTTCAACAATTTAGTGATTCCTATAACGCCTACTGACGCCTGCATCTTTGTCTATTGAGTTGTAAATTTGAACTGCCGTCTGAATTAATATACGACTATGTTGAAAAGTAGTAGACATAATGAGAATGCTGTAAGGAACATTATCTGAGGCGACAGGCTGCAATTACAGCATGACTAGTCATCTGCCACTTCTCCCAAATTACATACCATCTTAGCAGCCTAACTAAGCAGTTACCTTCAGTCCTTGGCGCCAACAAAAAGACCACCCTTGGGGGCGGCGCTTTTGACTTGACCCTTAACAAACACTATGTTTACCACTTTCTTGTAGGCACAGTGCATTTAATGACAGGACCATCATAAACTTTCTGGCGGTAGTTCTCCAATACACTTCAACTGCCAATATGGGTGCAGTTCCTCCCTCCCTTTCCATTATCAACTCTAGCCCAACCTAAACAAATAATGTACTTCATATGTTTGAAAGGGTGAAAGACAAATAGCTCTCATAGTGATGTTTTTAATACCCAAATGTTTATAGTGTAGATAAATGTTTGTAGGCTACTGCAAAAACAAAGGGTCAAGTTTTTGTCTGTGTTTCATTTCATCCTTGAATGACGATACTTTTACCACAAAAAAGTATTATTTTTAAATGTATATGTAATTACTGTTTAATTTTTAAAATAAAAACAAATTAGATTTTGCACATAATTGTTGACAGACAAGTTAGTTATTAAATTCCTTTCTTGATAATACATTTCATTTTTATTTCATTTATGATAGTTTAATACAAATAGTTGATCTAGAGTGATTAGGCAACTGACGTAATATTGTAATGATTCAAACTGATTACGTACAAAAATACATCTATACGCTCTCAAAATTATTGAGCAAAACTTGTGGATAATTCCTAATCTAAACAATAGTTAACGAAACACTTCACGAGGTTGAATGAGTATGTCATCATCTGCAGTTGTTGCAAGTTAAAGTTTGTTGCAATTCAAAGATTGTGCACGTGTGACAGATGATAACTTAACTATGAAAACGTCGTCTTTCATAGTTAAGTTATCATGGAAAATAAAGTGTTTCTTTAAGTATCATATTGATTATAATAACTATTAAAATTTCTAAAAGGAATATATATATATATATATATATATATATATATATATAGGCTATATATATATATATATATATATATATATATATAGGCTATATATATATATATATATCTTTCATAGTTAAGTTATCATGGAAATTAAAGTGTTTCTTTAAGTATCATATTGATTATAATAACTATTAAAATTTCTAAAAGGAATATATATATATATATATATATATAGGCTATACATATAGACATAGAAAAGATAAAAGGAAAATTAGAAATTCAATTAATTTTTTTTCATTCATTTTTTTTTATTTGCTCAAATAAATTCTATCCAAGGTAAAACGTGTAAATATAAATAAATTTATTAAATCTAATTAAAATAAACAATCGAACGTGATTCGTTATTCAATATTATATATAATATATATAATATATATATATATATATATATATAATCGTTGTTACAATATAACGAATAATGTATCACTTTAGGGTGTTTCTTTGAATTCACGTATGAACTAATATTAAAATATAAACATTTCACCTCACATAGAATTTATTTGAGCAAATTTAAGAAATGTTTTGGAAACAGATTTACTATAATTCGAAATTTTATATCATACCTTTAATTTTAACTGTATTTATTAAAAATATAAGATAAATCCGTCTGTGGGTGGACGATAAAATAATTTCCATTTACTGTCAATTATTATCCTCTAGTTAAATGGATATTCAAATTTTGTTGGTACTTTTGTTTAATTTCGAATATAGAAATTCTACCTATATATATAGTTCACAGAAATGCGACCACCCGAGACCATAAATCGTGTGTGTGTGTGTGTGGGGGGGGTGTAGGTGTGTGTGTGTGTTAGTAAACTATCTAAAGGTTACAATTTTGACCCGATCACAGTTCTACATCCTATTTTTATAAATTCGTTAATCAAAATAATTCGTTGCCGATTTTCAAAATTTAAGAAATGAATGTTTGAGGATAATTTTTTACTCGTACGTTAGGCATACTTAGTTCATCCCCAAAAATGTTTTCTATGAAAAAACATGCAAATTTAATGACTATAAAACGTATAATGAAGTTGATAATATTATGCGTTGAATGATAAATAAACAAATGGTGTAAAAATGTTATATGTGTACCATTTAAATCGAGTTTTCTGTAGTTACTTCTTGTCATTGGTTTATAGATTTGATTTATGAATAAGGTCAATTCCTTCTATTAAGTGGTTATATAGTATACGAACAAAACAGAGAGAACTTTCTAGTGAGCAATTTCTCGTATATAAGATTAATAAAATAATTATCTTATGTAAATATTTAAAAAATGTAAGACATTTTCGTATTATCAACTCAGTTAAGAAAAAAACTTTATGTGAAAAATTAAATTTATAATTGTTTGCTTTGAATGTGTACGTTTGTTAACCCCACTTAATCAAACAAGAAACTAAAAACATTTTGTTTTCGTTGTACAGCTAATAAAAATTCCTGCTGCTTAAAAAAATGAATTAAGTAGGATGTGCTAACTTAATTTTTCGTTCTGTTTTTGATCTATTCACTTCTTAACGTTGAATGAATCTTATTTTTACGATTATTCCTCTAAGTTGTTGGAACATAATGTTCGTCATTAAAGGATAGTTATGTACAATTTAAAAAATCACTAATGCTCCTTTGTTAACAATGATTACGTAATGATGTATAATTCATGTAATTAAGTTGGAAATTTGCTATAATTTGTGCATAAAAAGTAATTATTATTTACTGTTTTAATCCCATAATAAGGAAGGCTATCCCCCTTCTAACGTTTCGTCATAAACGTTGCAAATGTGAGAATATTAAAATTGCATTTTGTATAATAAAGGTTAAATTATGAATATTTAGTTTACTAAGTTGTTTCATGAACTTTAGTAATATTCGAAAGTTTTTTCTTAATTAACAGACAGTTACTATCTATTTACTTAAATTCTGTACACGGTATATATTTAAACAGAGTATTTCAGAAGAAGAAAAAGGAAATAACTGATAGATTATTAGGTTGTCAAAATTATTAGTAGATATATTAAAGTGTGATCAAAACGAACTAAAAAATTTGTGTCTGGATAAGCTACTCCTGTAGTCTCATTCGTGTTTCTTATATTTTTGTTTCTTTCTTCTTCAAAATACTTTTTGCTTTCTTACATATACGTAATATAGAGACAGTCATGTAATGGGTTCGAAACCGGTATCGAATTATTCGAGGAAATATCCGTTCTGACATCTCCGGGTTTAAAAAAGTGATTTTGGAAATTATGTCTGTGTGTCTCTTTGGTGTCTGTATTCTGTTCAGTGCTCCACAGTTCAAAGTAGTGGCACGTTTTTAATCTTATTTGGCATGTTGACTTATGTTTGCCATGTGTATCCGGACTTCTCCATTTTCCCAAAAACGTATTATTCCCCATCTCTCCAAAAATGCCGATTCGTAAGTTATGGTTTAAAACAAAAAAATCAGCTATGGAGCTGTTTAACACACCCATTTTATTCAAATTTTTAAAAAAATGTGAGGATGTCTCAATCTAGAGAGAAAAAAGCAATTAAAATAATATAGGTCAGAAATAATTAGCAAAACAAAAGGAACCTTGATCAAAGTAGTCTTATTTAAATTTGATTTCAATCGATTATATTTAAGTTTACAACGTGCTTGTGGCAAAAGAGAGTTAATATTAGGTTCTATTTAAATAAATATCTTACGACTTTTTAAAAAAATCATGTTTTAGATTAAAATTTCGTTGCGCTACCGCCCTTGCAGGACTTTGACCTTCTTCAGCACAGAGCTCTATTCTCTTCGGTCCTCTGCCACTCTTCTTTAACTTTTCTTTATCTTGGTACTCCCATCCTCCTCATATCATCATCCTTTTTCATTCACGGTATTTCTCTCCATTATCTATCTCCCGGTTTTCCCTCCAAAGCCTTTCTATCGTCTTTTTCCTCAACTTTCATTCGATATACATCATCAGGTCCGACTCCTCCTACGTCATCTTCACTCAACTACTTCTTTACTATTTCACTCAAAATTCCACCTTTATCACCTTCCTCTCCCAAATTCTCTATCATTTCTCTTTTTCCTATAGTTACCACCCATGTCACCCATAGCCACTACTAATCGTAAAATGGTTTTATATATTGTTATTTTTTTTCTTCTCAAGTCTTTTCTTCTCCAGATTGGCTAGCTGCATAGCATCTATATGTGACTTTCATTCTTTCATTTATTTTAAAGGTGTCATTCTTAGATGTAATTATTGACAGCAGGCTGTGACAGGTAGCTTATATGAATTTTACAAATGTTGAAAAAATTGGACCAAGTTATTTTCTATAAGAAATACATGGGGGAAAACATTTCTTAACTAATGCATCAAAGCGGAAGTTAAAAAAAAACATTTAATAAGTGATTTAGAACAAACCAGAAGAAGCATCCTGAAAGTTAGGCACCTGAAAAACTCAACAGTTTTCACGTCTTTCAAACCAAAACGTTTAATTATTAATTTCGTTTAGGTTTTTGCATTTGTTAGTGTTTATAACTAAAAAGTGAAATAAAATGCTACAGGATATTGCTCGCATAACAAATTTGATGAAAATGGTTCCAACTATTTGTACTGTAATGCACGACTACAGATAGATATCATGTTTAAAAAACTCTTTTAATTTTAGGGAGCCTTAAAAAACATATTTCCATAAACAAAATTCCACTTGCATTTTTTTGCTCCATCATAAAATTTTATAAATACTACACGTATACATTACATATTAAAATAATCGTTTTACTAAGTAAAATACCATGAATCAATAACCATACTATCATCTTTCAACTCTTATATTAGTAGAACAAGGCATTTATATACAATTTGAAGCTGATCTGAAATTAGTTTTAAAGTTATTTATGACCAGTACATACACACCAGTCAAGTGGGAATTGTATGTCCTATGCTGGGAAGCGACTAAGGATAGCTCAAGTTTGTAGAGCATTGGCGCGTAAAGCCATAGGTCCTGGGTTCAATTCCCAGTCAAGGTCGTATAATTTTCACTTGAAATATTAGTAAATAACTGTTCAAGGGTTTGTCATATAATAAAAATAAAACTTGATAACCGTCAGTAGGAACACGATTTTAATTAAATATAATTTAAGCTCAACACTGATTTATGGCGCAAGTGAAGTAATTTAGATTCTAATAATATTGTCTTTATAAATGATATTAATTAATTTACAGTTCAAGACCAAATTTAAAAGAGGCGTATAAATAGAGATAATAGCCTACTATTTGTGTATTATCCCAGTCGAAGAGGTTGTCAAAAAATAACCACAGTTTCATACATAGGCCTACATACACAAAATGAAAAATGATCAAAATAGTGAAAAAAAAATTGTTTCAAACTATAATAAAAGGACAGTAAAAAAAACACAAAATTTAAAAGAAAAAAAAAGTTCTATTCATTACTTTGTTTCTCAAAGAAGTTATATTTAGTAATTAAATTTCTTTACCAGTTCATATCAGTACGTCCATGAGTAGTTATAAAATAAAGCAATCTCGAATCGGTTCATTTCCTCGATATTTTAAACGGAGTTCACACAAATCAGGACACTGTTAAACGTTCGTAACATCTTCTTTTTTGATTTTGAACAGAGAGCATAATTTTGAACTTCTACTAATACAATCTTTATTTAAATAAATCAGCTGAGCTCTACTCTTGTAAAATCACTTGACTATGAAAAATCTTTACTGCTGTACTAACACTCGTTATTTAATTCCAGTTGATTTTATAGCAACGGTCTATTGCTTCTGTCTTAATAACGTCTTAGAACATACATTTAATGCTCTTTAAAATATAATCTATTTTACCCCCCCCCCCTCCCCAGTGCAAAATATGACTTAGATATTGTACTACTGCTATAAACCATTATACCAAAATAAATTTCTCTGCATTATCTCATCCAAAATTATTTTAGGATATCTGTACTCTTTTAAATTATAACATACCTGAGGTGTAACCTAAGATTAAACACAAAGCTAGGAAGTAGATTTGAATCAATATACAGAGTGTTACCAAAACTTCAGGAGATTATTCCTCACATCAAAACTAATGGAAAAGTTAATAAAATCATATTTTCTAAAATGCTTACTTTTAAATTTAGCCACCATTTTGTATTTTTAACAAAAAAATTCATATATTTTTAATGCTAAATGATTTATGGAGTAGAAATTGTGAATGCTACGTAATGTTATAAAAATCCAATTTGAGAAAAATAATGAACCGATTTCCTTTATTCATTTCAATATGAAGGCCAATTAAAATTTTTAACCTTGACTAATTCAAAAACCGTTAGTTTTACAAATAATTTTCATTTTTATGACAAATATTGAAATATTGGAAAGAGTTCGTTAGTGAAAATGTATGAGTCCAGCAGTCTAGTTGGATATATTTTAAATGAGAACCATCACTTCGAAGAGATCCTCTAGTTTCTTTCATACAGAGCTTATTTCCCATTACTTTTTTGTAAAATATAATTCAATTGAAAAAAAAATTATTAATTATTGTTTCCTGGTCAAATTTGGGTTCAAGGATTATATTGTGTGTTGTAGACAATTACCAATAATTAATGTTTTCAGTTTTTTATTTTCGATAAGTCTTTTATCTTTCAATCTACAGAAAGAAGAAAATAATTTTTGTTTGTCTTTTAAAGGAAAATATTTTGTATTTTGTACATATTTGGCAAAATAAATGTTTTTAGAAATATTTGACGTTATGAAGTTTAAATATCACTAATTTAAAATGAGTACAGGATATTGGTTGATTATTTTTCTCAAATTGTATCTTCAGTTCACTAAGTAAGTAGCAACAAAATTTCATCTCCATATAATTTACCGCTAAAAATATATGAATTTTCTTGTTAAAAACACAAAATACCCGCATGATAGAAAACTAAGCATACTTAGGAAATATAACTACACTTTAATGTAAGGAATAAACTTCTGAAGTTTTGGAAACACCCAACACCCAGTGTAAACAAGGAGCATTTGATGAACGATTTTCAAAAAAAAAACTCTACTAATTTCTCTCTATCGTATATCTTAAAACCTTATACTTTCACTCTGCAACAAAGAATCAATCTTGAGATGGAGTTAAAATTATGAAGCTTGGGCGAAAATGGGTAACTATTAATTAAGATGATATTGTTTAAAGTGCTTAGCATAATTACCCTTCGTACCTTTTTAATGAAGGTGCTTTACTGAAGGTAATATTAACAACTTCAATCCTTTCGATATTGAACTACCCTTTTCCCATTTAGTTACTTTAACTCCATTTTGAAACACTAACATATTGGATTTATTTATAATAACTCACAAACCTGGGGAGGATCGAAGATTCTAGATATCTTGGGTATAACAAGAAAAAGTTCTAAACATGTCTATTTATAAATTTTAAAATTGTTTATACAATATTTTACAAAACACTGAAAAAGAGTTTCATCTACCATACCAATTTCTCCCGTAAGAAATATGGACGGGGGGGGGGGGGTTCAAATTTTATTCTTTTTTTTTTTGTATAAAGTATAGAGATGTTTATGTGAAGATGGTGAGGAATATTATTATTATTTTCTATTCAGTTTTTGTTTTGAGAATGGATGTTTGACAAAATTAGTCTAGTCTATTGGACAGTTTATGTATTATTATTATATAGTAATGTAATATAACTTACGAATACATGGCTTTGAATAACTCAAGATGTCACAACGATTAATCGAAGGAGTCACAGTTCTTGTCAATAACAATCGGGAACACTTTGATTGCAACGATTTGATCAAAAGTAACTGGAACACGAGGCAGCTTGAACAGTTTTTTGTTGATCAACGGCTTGAAAGCCATTTTAATCAATGAAATGCTTACTTCCGGCGGGTCTGGTTCTTTGTCGGTGAGGTGTTAATAGTAGGGGATGTTGGGGGCTGTCAAATAAATAACCCTTGTCTGTAGTGACATGTAACAAGCGCATCCCTAACAAAGCAACAGGAACTCCGACCGAATGCATCATGTTCCTGTTGGTACCACTTCAACATCAGTCAATCAATGCTAAGTACCCTGTTGATTTGAAACCCAACTAATTTATTTTTAATTCAATCCATTCTTTGTGTGTGGATAATAGTGGCAAACATATTTAAGGGTCTTTCTGTGACCTTTTAGAGTAAACAATATCATGACAACAGTATATCTGAGTCTCTCTCTCTCTCTCTCTCTCTCTCTCTCTCTCTCTCTCTCTCTCTCTCTCTCTCTCTCTCCCTCTTTCTCTTTCTTTCTGCGTATGTATTTGTATATACACATTTGTGTGTGTGTGTGTGGGGGGGGGGTGTGGGGGGGGGTGTGGGGGGGGTGTTTATAATTTTTAATAATTCCATTATTTAGGCCCACATTTATGTTTATTAAAGCATAAATTTTGAAATGAAAAGTTTGACATTTTACGACAAAAATAAATCGAAATAATTATAAAGTTTGCAATAGGCCTAAGTCTATTTTTTATTTAACTAATAATTTTAGTCCTGATATGGGAAGTAAAAATTAACGAAAACGTATGTTTAAACATATGTCCTAAAACGCATTCTTTTTCGTCATGTTGCATTTTTTCAATACAAGAATAAATTCTAAAAGAAACAAATATATTCATACACAATTTTGCATAATGTTTTATATCATTAATTAGTAGTTTTTCTAAAAATGTTATACTTTTTCACCAAACAGTTTCAAATTTGTAGCCATTTATTTATTGAATTGTTTTGTTTCATATTAATTTAACTTTATAAATTTTAAATGGTTATAGACTATTGTTTTGAAAAATGTGAAATTTATAGACTATTGTTTTGTGAAATTTGTGTTGAAACGTTTGGACGTGTTTAATTCTTGACCTTGAAAACTTTTCTGCAAATAATATTTGTATATCAAATTAATATCATAGTTCTATCCAATCATGAAATAATTGTTATAAACAAAAAATAGATTACAAAAAGTAACATTGTTGCAATCTATTTCTTTATTTGTGTATTTTTACAACACTTTTTGCAATATTAGAATTGACATGCACAATAGTAAAACATACATACCGGTAATCATTTATTATAAAACTCATAAATATTTTATTTCATTTTCTTAATGAATATTTTTACAAATTTTAATATTTATATACCTTCAGAATGTTCTCAACTATTTACAGTGGTTTTCAGAAAAAAAACTACGTGAAAAATAAGGTATCGAATCGTATCTGTTGTTTAGGTTTTACTGCACATAATAAACTTTGTATCAATAAAATCTGAATAAAAATATTTATTACATGAAAATATAGTTTGTACTCTATCTTACAATCGAGAGAAGAGGGACATAAATCACCTGCTCTCATAGATAAAAACAAATAAGAACTTTAAATTAGGAGCTCATCTCAAATATTAATAACAATTATATGTTTATAATTTTGATTTCATTTAGCATGAACATAATTTTTAAATATTATCATACATTTTTCTACTACTATATTTATCAAACAACTGGAATAAAATAAAACAACAACTTTAACCTTTATTATATCAAGACTGAATTTCGCCGTCTGAAAAGCGACTAAAATAAAATTAGATGTAAAGGTATAAGTTTTTTATTTTATTATTTTATAAAAAATAGTTACGTCATAAAAGTAGTACAGTTATTCAAAATATTCCTGACATTTTTGATAGGTTGTTTCTTGATAATAGAAAATTCGTCAACGCGGTTAATGTGCGATCGGATATAGTTATACATCGTAGGAGTATATGAAGAGCAAACCGTCTAATATCCATCGTGCGAGACTATCTACGTTTTATTTCAGAACTTTCAGTAAGTTGAATTCTATTTCTTATTATTATTAGTATTCTACAGCAATTTACTTATAATTAGATCTATTTGACTACGTTTGATCTGTCAAAGCGTGTGGTCTCGCATGTCGCAAAGGAAACTCTCTCTTCACGCCCAAAACCACTTCAAAGTTCCTGTCTCATCCCGTCCTGCCCCTCGTCTTTCATTTCTGTCAGTTGTTATCTTCTTGTCAAAACAAATCTATTTTTATGATTGAGGATGACAACTTATTATGAAGAAAGCCTTTAAACTAAAGTTATCTATTTAAAGTTGTACTAATACAGTAGTAAAATTAAGAAATATATCGTAAAAATAATACACTCTGAATATCTAGTACAATAATTGTTTCAAATGATTAGCTTATCATTAAGTATATTTTTACTACAAAAAAAGACTGAAGTAATTACCTTTATTTACATATTTTGCTTCAGTTACAAAGAAGAACATTTATAATTAATTATTTAAACATAAAAACTCCTGTCGATATGAAAACTTTATTAGTTATTCTTTGACATTTTGTAGAAGATTCAAGGAGGTGCAATGAATCATTTTAGATGAACAAAGCGTATTAGGTTTAAATTTATCTAAGTCGTGATATCGTTCTACAAGGAGACCTAACTTTGATAAGAAAAAAATAAAAAACTATATATATATATATATATATATATATATATAATATATATATATATATATGAGTAAAATTTGTGACATTTAACATTACTATAAATAATAGGATCCGAATGATCCAAGCTGGAAGTACACCTTTTTCATATGGACTTGGGTTAGATCCCTCTTGCCTTTCTTGACTAAGACTTGTTCTCTTCTGACACCGACGCTATTAGAGTATTCTAGGGTTATTTTTCTTGTTCTTTCCTTCATTAAAGGCTATGATGACTGAAAGGTCATCGCTTTTAAAGACCAAGAACAAACAAAACCATAAAAAGTATGTTTCAAAAAGCATAACAACTTCAGAAAACTTAAGGATCAGCTGGAAATATGTGTACGTAGGTTACAAGTTTCGAGTATTGAAAATAAAATAACGTTTAGGCCCTACTTCCTAAAGGCCTGGTTTCATTATTATGGGTTAAATAGAACTGACAAATATATATTAACAATAATGTTTTTTGTAGCTAGTCTGCAAAACTATGAATGATATGCAAAATACGATACAACAATATAATAATTTATTTCTCTTTAAGACTACATTCGTTCTACAAAAAAAAGAACGCCATCCAACGCAAACAGTTATTGGTGGCTGGTTTTAGGTAAAAAACATAAAAACTACAATTTAATTTAATCCGATTCACATGTGTGTCAATCCCAAAGTGATGCGGCGCTACTAAAGGCTGGGTGTGTTGTTTGTAAAAAGACATATAGACTACATCCTTAAAGTAGCATTAGTAATTAACTAAAATTTAAAAAATTAAGTTCTTTATTTAACCAAAATGACAAATGAATTTAGTGTAATTTGAGTGTAATTTCAAATACCTGAATAGCATCTAGGAATAAATCTCGTAGCCTATATTAATGGTATTATATAATTCAGTATATTTATAATTTATACAGTATTATTTATGTTCTCTTATCTATTTATTACTTATAAACATATTTAAATGAAGCATATAATTTATTATGAAAATTTCTATTTGTTGTTTTGACATTTGGGTTAGAATTAATGCACACGTGGTTTCTAAAATAAAATAAATATCCCCTCCTCCTCCCCCCTACCCCGTTTACAAGCCACCAAGGAGAAGTATTTTATAAAACTTGTTTTTTATACTCAGCAGTTGCTTAGCAAAATCATAGTTTATTATGTTCCTACTTTTCAAAATTTTGTAAATATAATTTATAATTTTGAAAATATCCCGAATAACTGCACCGCGTGTAGTGTCGTATTATTAGTAATCTACTTTGTGTGATCTATTTGAACACCAGGCTTGATCTTTTCATTTTAATAATTTACTCCCCTCCCCCAATTTAAACTATAGTAAAAACATTGTATAAACTTTTTCCTTGTATACTTATGGAACATATGGTGCAAAATCAGAAATATAAACGTAAATTCTCTTGACTAGGTTGAAGAAACTTGGTATTTATATTTTATATCAGAAACTATTATTTTTGTTATCATTTATCTTGATAAATGATACACCATTTTTATTAGCGTGTCACTTGTATTGATGAGTTAGTCTGCCAACAACAATAAATGGATCATCTGTAATGCCTTAGACTTGTAATATGAAGATTATTGTCATTATTTCCCACATTTTAGTACAGGTAACTTTTGAAGCAGCATCCATAATTTTTGAACTAATTGAGTTGTCCAAGAAATATTCAGATATTTTGAATAACAGGAGAAAATGTTAGTATCACCGAGGTAACCTTTTTGTGGAAGTATGAAAAGTCACTAACCCTTTAGAGTTTAGATTAAAACATTTGGCTACTAAACTAGTTAAATTCGCGTGTGTATTGTTTAATCATTGGAATCACAATAACCAAACAATTAGATCTGATCAAAGTTAGTATAAAACTGGAACATTCGTTGACCAAAATTATTCGGTTGATTAAGAACATGTTCGGGGACGATTTATAGAGTGAGCCCAGATAAAATTGTGGGCATGCCTTTCGAAGATGGCCGGAATTCTGTTGAAAGCGATCCATGCCATGTTGAAATTTTGAAAGGCTTCAAAACCAGAACACCTGAAATGTAATTATGAAGATAATCCGGGGATTCCAGAAACGAGTATTTCGGAGATATCAACGGAGGATTTAACATGTCTAGGCGGATTCTGTCACGAGGAATATCTTCCTGCAGTTGTTGAGAACTTTTTACAAACCACTAATAATTATTTTATTTCCTTAAAAACACGAAATGATCTGAAAATAATCGTGGATCTATGATTATATCTCTGAAATAAAAGCCCAGTCTTCCCAGAGGAAGTAATCCGCTTTTCCATGTTCGAAGAAGATGTGGAAAAGTCGAAGCAACTTTAAGACCATGTTGGCGGTGTTTTGTTTTATTGTGAAAATGTTGCGAATGAAGAACACTATGAGACGCAGTAACTCGCGACCGTAGGCAAGTAGTGACTTGCAGTTTCACTACGACAATGGGCCAGCTCATTTATCTAATCTAGTGTAGGTGTTTTTCATTTTTAAAACACGAACCTCGTCTTTCCCACCCTATGGCCAAAATTCGGATCCAGCGAATTCTGGCTTTTCTAGAAGTTAAGTAAAAGATAAGATTTAGGACCATCCATATAGTTAAGTAAAATACAAATAATGGCTATTCCAAAAGAGAAATTTTCATCCAACTGTTTCGAAATGTGGAAGAGGCACTGAGATAAGTGTGTATCATTAAAATTTAAATACGGTGAAGAGTTCTAATGCACTATTATCCTATCTTCAATATTTATTTGTAAACATTAAATGGTTCGATCCTTTCAGTTTAGAGCATGCATACTGTTGCTCTATTCGTTTTAGTGTAGTATAGTAATTATTTATGTAGTAATGATAAATTGTATTGAAAATTATTACCTCATAATTTATTTAAAATCTTTATCTGTAATATAGTCAATTTCAGTTGTAACTTATACATAACTATAATCGTAATTTACAGTTAAATGAGACTTAAATTAATTGTGAAATATTGCAATTACTTCCAAAGTATTACAATGATTTTTTCCCCCACTTATTACTATATTCGACAACATGTTAATTAACTGAATGAGCATGTTGATTCTTGCATGTTTATCAGCGACAGGTATAAAGTGGCTACGTGGTGGTTACGCCCGTAGGTGTTGGCGCCCTGGGAAGAATAACTGTGTGTATGCGCCACTTAATACACAAATCTCTTTTTCTAAGGCGGGTAAATGTTTGTATTTACAAATTTTATACACTATCTTACGAAAACATTTAATAATTTGTTGTATATTAATTTATTTTTTTCAGAATTACGATTTTGTTAGTTGCAGCTCAACTTAGGGGTCAATATGGGGTTCATTTTGGTTTTATAAGTATTAGCCTAACCTTTTTAGTTCAGATGCTCAAAGCTTATGTACCTATAAACAACTGAAGATGATGGACGTAGAGATTAAAACGTGTTGTTGAAAATGAAGTATTTGTTATGAAATATTCTTTAGTTTGTTTATAATATAACCTATGTTAAAACACATTCTATAAATGAGCCTAAATAAACGTTGTAAACAGTTTCCCTATAATAACAGTAATGAAATTAACTAAACACATTTATGTCTCTCAAAATATAGAGATGGACGTCTCCTCATAATGATTTTCAGTTCTAGAATCGAAGTTTTGACCCGTCGACAAGTACGAACACTTAAAATTGATTTTAGTTGAAGCTAACACCTACAATTTTGAAAGGGAGCTATCAACATGGGCGGACTCAACACTACGAAATAATTACGCTTTATATGTGTTGGATAACCCCACGTACCTGCCCTGTCTACTATAAATGTTTTTGTTAACCTCGCGTACTTGCCCTGTCCATCCTAAACATGTCCGTTAACGCCACCAATTAGGTCTTGTTGCTAACCCCACGTAACCATTTGTCTAGTGAGGAAACTAGCTTAACTCACAGCAAAGCTATGTTAGATGTTTGACGATATTACTTTTCACATTGTTGGATAAAGTATATATACGTGGTTTCATGAAAATCTTCGATTTCTGTGCGACATGAAAAGTCATAAAACGTACCTGCACATATTATCTACTGTGAAGAAACATACATTGAACAAATTTATTCATTGTGATAAAGCTCGATTTAATCTTCAAAAAAACTAGATTTATAATTATTAATCTTGAGAACGGACAAGTAAACAAGATGGGGCAAAACTAATTAAAAATGTAGTAATATAAATGTTCATATAATAGTTATATTTACGCTATCCACCTTCCAGTGGCGGAGTGTCCCTCTGCCGGCTGATATCCAGTTGCACCGACGGTCGAAGGAATTTGCAACAGTCGAAACATTCCTCCGTACGAAAAGTGTCTAGTTGCACCGGTGGTTAAAATCTACCAGGAAATACCTTTCTTTACTCACACTTACGGAACTTTGACATAACTATTAAACAGTTCTATACCTTTAACGGTATACCGTAAAACATTAAAGCGTATGTACACACATAATAATAATAATAATAGGGATGATAAGAAAAATTAGTAAATTACTTTAGAGCAAAAACTTTTTATTTAGAAAGTATATATAACCTAACCTGACCGCAGGTGCAACTGGAACACCCCCCAAAAGGGGCTCCGGTGCAACTGGACACATCAGTTTGGGGCTGATCCCTGACCACCGGTGCAATTGGACATCTCCCCCTCTGCCACCTTCCGAAGATCACCTGGACTAACCCACCTCCCCGGCCTCCAGTGGTGCACCTCACACATTTGCCTTGATTACTGGTCTACATCTCAAAAACTGCACCTTTAGGTACATAGCTAAATAATTTTTAACAAATTTTATTTTTTTTAGTGTGCATGGGCAAAATAATATGAAGCTCATAGTATATATTTGAAGTATAGGCTAAGTCTCTACGAGCCAAACCTTGTATTAATGTTCAGCAAATTCATTCTAACCCAGAGTAAAGACGAAACACTATATTTAAGTACCTACATTAATAAATTTCCAAATTCAAATTGCTATTAAAATTAACTTCCACCTTATGAAGATTATATCACGTGCCTAATCGACGTGGCTTTGTAATAAACGTGGAAATGTTTAACAATAATACAAGGGACTAGTGAAGAAGAGGTTGTCTGAAGCCACGTACTCCTTTCAAAGAATTTCATTATGTCGTAATTAAGGACTTACAATATTGGTTAAAAATGAGGCAGTTTGAAAGAAGATAACGAGTAGAGAAACTAACAATTTGTCCGTCGGCTGGAAGCGACAAAGAGGAGCCCCTCCATTGTTGCGAGAACAAAGCAATGTCGCCACATCATCGGCCTCTAATTAACACCCTCCATTGTGGTTCTTCCAGCGGTAAATGTGTAAAATATTGGAACAATAAGGGAAGCAGCAGGCGGTTCTCTCAGAGACGGCGTGGAAGCTGCTATTCCTACCATATTAAAATAATACTTTATAAATTCATTTACATTTTTTTTAAATTCCATTTTTTTTAAATGAAGAAGAAAATTTTGTTAAAAGATTATAGCATTATCCATAAATGGATATTTGGATATTACACAATATTTGCTAATTCCTTATATTATATTGTAATGGTAATTATTTACAAAGTGTCATCAAATTTTCCACTTTTGAAACACAATTCAAATTATAGAATAATTGTTTTCAGATTATTTAAAAACAAAATTTATTTGATTCTGCTTGGATTATTTGTGTAAGAACTCTATATTTAGTTTAAATTATAGTTATACAAATTTTCTTTAATTTTATCTCCGTTATCGAATTGTTGCACGCCACTATACTGTAGTTCCTTAAGTCCCAGATTTTAAATGTTTTCACACTTCACAGAATGTACAAATTTTTCGTCTCATTAAAAAAAAAAATTAAACTATACACAAAAGTGGGACATGTCCAAGAAAAATTACAGTAGTACAGTAGTAAACGGACTACTGAAATCCTGGAAATTGCAATGTTGATTGGTTAAAATTGATTATTTGAAGAAATGTCTCCACTTAATATCCAGGGTATGATTTAACCAAGTATAGGTTTAAACTTAGAAAAACGTGATTACCCTTACCATTTGAGGTCATAAATCACTCATCCCGTCTGACCAAAAACGGGTAATCAGCTCATAATGAGTTAATTATAACTAATTAATTTCGAGGACTTACGTTCTATTTAAAAAGTAACTGCACACAACTCAAGTTAATCTGTGTGGTCATAAGCCGTTGGACTGTTTATAATTCACACATTTAAATATATAGTAATTCCGTGGTTCACTATATTATTTCGGCAGAGATTGCCGGGATCGTCATTTCATCAAAAATTAGTCTGATATCAAAATTTGAAAAATTTCACAATGATTAAATAAATTGGAAGGACTCCACAATTGTGAAGTCGCGGCACTTGAGTGTACAGCAAGCCCAACGTATAGTACGACCGTTTAACTGTGCGCGCAGGCTGGTGGTTGGGTTGCAAGGCGAGAGGGGGTGCGGGGGATCTTTTCTAAAAACATAAGTGTTTTCAGTCGAAACCTTCGTTGCCGGTGATAGATTATAGACCCTCACGTTCACCACAGGCTCCCCATCAGTATGTTTTCTGCCAAGATAGTAGGGAAGGGTTCGCGCGCACAGATAGACGGCTGCAGTATAACTGTGCGCGCGGCCTCGTTCTACTAGCCGTCCGTATAACATTGTCTGTATTTCCTTCGTCCTGCCGACTTTTAATGAGCGCGACTGACGTGTAAAACATATCACACAATTTTGTGAGACCTACTATAAACTTATCGGAGTCATCTTTACGTTTATATTTTTAGAATCATCAGTATCTTTAACCTGAATAAATATTTTACATAAAATAATAATAATTCAAATCAAACAAAATCATCATAAGAACTTATGTCAGTATATTATGTTGTACATTAATGTTGACTTAAAGGTATTTAAATATGCAATATTACCTTAATTTCAATCATCCAGTTTCTTGATCCCACTCGTGTTATCTCCTGAACTGTCCGAACTCGAGTCACTGTCCAATAAAATCACAAAAGATTCTATTATATTGGCAATATAATATTTTCTAAAGGTGTATGTTGCTTCATTTTTATTTATTTATTTTTTTTTACATTTTTTTTACATTTTCGCATTCCCTTGCCAATCTTCAGGGCCCATAGCCTACTTAAAATCTTGTTTGACAAATGTTTTGAACATCAGCGAACCAGCATGAAGTGTTTCTACTGAAAAGATATCCTTTAATATCAGTCTAAATATGTTAGATAAGGTTCAAATACGGTGGGTTATAAGGTGGTAACCGTAAAATTGTGTGACGATGTTCTTGAACGGTTTTTGTTTGTAAAGTAATCTATAAATGTAGGTTTATGTAATTTTACTAATTTATTAAATTCTGAGACATACAAGTCGTCACTAAAAGGTATGTTTTCCTTATGTAGTCAGTCTTTCATCTCCTGGTTCTTTTTCTACGATTGGTGGCATATCAACTTCCACATTATGATATGGCGCGCTATCAACTACTATCACACTGTTTGGTTCCAGTGTAGGCAATAACTTTTCTGTCAGCCTTTCATGAATCTACCAGTGTTGATATTGTCGTTGTAATCACAACTATGACTGCTTCCCTTCCACACCGCTACGGCGTTGGGAATAAATCCTTTTTCACTTCCCGGGTGAATGATAATTAGGCTATATTGAACATTTTTATACTGACACACGCGCGCCAATGTTTGAGTTGTGAACCAGGAATGACTAGATGGCTTGAAAGTATATAAGATTTATCTAAGCAAATAATAGGCAGGTTGTGTTCCTATATCGCTTCAATGATCTTAAATATCTTTATTTTCGATCAAAGTTTATGTTGCTCTACGAGTGAAAGCAATGTTCATCTTTACACATCTGTGTGAGGTTTATTTTTCTAGTATGGAGTTTATAAAAAACAAGTACAGAAACATATTAACTGATGAACATTTGTACAGCTGCATTTGAATGACAGCTACGACCTACTCACCCAAAATTAAAATCATTGATAATGATAAAAGGAGTACCATCTTTCCCACTAAACTTAACTAGTCAGATGAAAAAAAATGTTGATAATAAAAAATGATTACCATCCTGCTCATTAAACTTACCTAGTCAGATAAAAAAATTGTTGATGATAAAAGGAGTACAACCCTTCTCATTAAACTTAAATAGTCAGATGAAAAAAATGTTCTTCAGTTCTTACTGAATTCTTTAGGCCTACAATGAAAAAATAAATAGTTTTATTCAAGGATTCAATATTTACTACAACTGTATGTGTATAAGTAATAAATACATGAGTGATTTAAAAACCAATTTTATTTTAGCTCTGGTTTATTTTGGTAGCTCACAGTAAGATTTTCAATTAGAAAAGTTGCTCACTGGCTTCAAAGATTGGCGACCACTTCTCTAGAGAGTATACAGAGGCCGATGTTTTTAGAAAAGTATCCCCTTCAACTGCGATCTGGCCATTTAGGCCGCACGTACATCTAAGTTAATTTTGGTGTACTCACTTTGGTTCAGAATCCCCATACTACACTTTGGGTCGTCCACCAAGGCTATAGCACCATAGAGATTAATAAGTTACAAGTGTCATGGAACCATTATTGGTAATCGAAGTTGTTCTCAGATTTGGACGGCGATCCAAACCGAAACTGCGAGACTCGCGTCACAGTTGATGGAAGAAAAGTATTGTTGAACTACTTCATAAGTATGTTTGAGACACCCTGTAGAGAACTTAAGAGTTAAAACTACTCTGGGAAGCAAATCTTAGTAGACGAATAGAAATATGATTAGTTAAAAAAAAAAAAATCATGTAAGATTATAGAAAATCGAAATTTGTATTTTTATATATGCCCAAAATATCTTCAATAGGCCTACTATATTTTATGAAAATCGATTCATAAATACATGTATACATGCATTTGGTTGTAGAGCCTTGCATACAATAGACTTAAATCATTCCAAAAAATCATCCAAAATGGATATAGCCACAAAAGACCGACATCGTATTTTTCACCAATTACGAACCTACAGATTATCCGTGAAAAGAATAATATTTACTTTGTATAATGTAGTTTTAATGGGAAAAAATTATAGTAATTCAATATGTTTAATATTGGATTACGAACACAACGTTCTCAAAATAAAAATTAATATTTTTAGGAGACCCTAAGAAAGCTAAAAGATATAAAATCTTCCCGTTGAGACCATAATACGAAGCCTATAGAACAAGCGATAACATCATATTTAGTATTCGTTCAAAGATTACACTTTAATTAAGTTACAGCGACAGAATAATGCAACACACCAACTTTTATTACCAGAGTTAAATATAGATTCTGTTAGAAAAGCCTCGTAACAGTTAACATAAAGGGGGAGGGAGCTGTGTTTATTTGAATAGATATTCTCATAAGAAGGAGTTTTCTGTGGGTTAATTGCCAGTAGTTAACATGAAACGTTCTCTGGTGATAAGGATGCGCCTAGTAGAAACATAACTCGACAGCTAATCCTACAGTCGCCATATTAAAGCCAGTTTGCCGCTCCCTAAGCCCGAGTTATGTTGTGCTTAGCAGTCTCTAAGCAGTCACCTTTTGCAGCGAATTAAATCGAGGCAACACTGGAGTTCTTTATGTAAGTTTAACATACATTCCATATGTATAGTCTTACAACGGCTACTGCTCGTGGTAAATTGAACATCTGTAAATGTTATTTACTTGAGAAAGTTATCTATTACATTAGTTTGTCGACTGCAAATATAAGGAATAAACATAACTGTTTATACTTTCTGTTTCTTGGATTAATATATTTTTCCAAGATATAGCCTAGTTAATATTTTAAAATAGGTTTTATGTTATATGTTTACTACATTACATTTATTTAATTAAAAATTTAAATGGTAATTCACTATTTTATTAAATTAGTGTTTAGGTTAGAAAAGTATGTATTAGCCTACTTACGCCAGAATTCTGTTCGAGTTTTTGTCACTTCGACCTACTCTTTGTGATTAATTCATATTACACGTCTTGTTGTTTCTTCAGTACTTAGTCAGGCGTCTGCATTCAGACTGTGACAGCTTTCTGAACATGATTAGATTCATTTACACTCCCCGCAGCGACAATCTAAACAAGTTGATGGCTGCTGTCATGGAACTTATCCAAACATATCATACAATGTAATACAAGCAGATCTTATAAATGTAATGTATAAAAGTTAGTTTCTTAGACATTGTACGAAATGTTAAATTGAATTGGTAGATTGTATTTCTTACACAGGTTTTGTGAACGTCGTAATGTGTATATATTTACTTTCTTAACGCCCAAAAATTCCTAACGAGCTACGTAGAATTGTAGCCTATATATTGAAAGTCCCCTCTCGCATCGTTCATTTCAATTTACATGTGGGAACTAGCCATCACTAACACGTTTTCTTAGTGCTTACACATGAGAAAAATGTTGGAAAAAAATTGTTCCGAGAAATTGCCACACATGTCCACACATCAAATTGTAAAATTGATTCATGCGTTTGGACTGAAGATCACTGCATAGAAGACCCTCAGATTTCGTCACTTTTTAACAGAGTGTAAGTCTGTGGATATCATCCTATACCGAAGCCAAGGAAGGGCTATCACTTCCCGCAGAATTGCCAATGATCTAAGATATTTGAAAGATATTTCTGTACGTTGTAGCTCTATCTAAATGACTTCATCAGACCAGAACAATTCTGCTTTCGAAGAGGGCATTCCACGACGCTTCAGTTGGTTCGACTTATCTTCAAGTTGGTTGATCATTATAATAAGCACTTGTATTCTCTTGCAGTGCTACTTAACGTCAGTAAGGCTATTGACACGAAGGTCTCCTCTACAACTTGAATGAGTCTCCTGTACTGAAGGTTGCGGTACACTTGATCCGCTATTATCTTTCGACATCTGTAGACGGCGACCTTTCTACACAGCGCCCCATACTTGCTGAAGATATCCAAGGTAGTGTCCTGGGACCAGTATTGTGTCTTGTATTCACTAATGATTTTCCAACTGTTCCAGGTGTGACATTGTCGCTTAATGCTGATGATGGGTTGCTACACTGTAGTAGTGCTAATCCTGCATACGGGGCAAGAACCATGCAGAAGCAGCCAGATGTGCTGTCTTAATAGCTGGATAAATAGCTCATCAATATTCTGAATAAGGTCACCGAAGGAAGCGGATTCAAGGTTGCCTCTAGCCCTTGTTGGCGAAACGTAGCCTCCTAACTGTACGTACTAAGGTATGAATTTATGTGTTAACAGTGAGGTCCGTACTGATGTACGCTTCCACGGCTTGTTGGGCGCTGGCCAGCAAACCCAACAGGAAGAAACTGGACAGACTAGAGACAGTGGGTCTACACAGACTCACACCCAGCCAACGTCCGTGAGGAATACCACCATTCTAGGGTCAGCTGACATCCCTACCCTAGACACATATTCTAAAAGATGTGCCTTTAAACTGTTTCAGAGTGCCTATTACTCGACCTATATCAACAGAAGACGGTAGACCTCGGACAGCCGCCATATTGGATGGCCCACCGTAGTGAGTAATCTTCTGTACCTCTACACAGTTGAATACTCCAAACTGCATGCTTCTAACATTTATCTCTGTTCTAGTTAAGAACCCAGTTTGGATCTTGCAGCTATTAGATGCTGCTACCGCTCTCCGCAATGCATATTCGTGGGGGATGGGGTTAGGTTGTTTAGTAGGTATTACCTCTCACTTGCTACAATTGAATGGCGAGTCCCACAGTCTCTCAGGATAGAGGTCTGCGTAAATGCATTTTATCCTCCATAAATGTATAAAATGAAAATACGTATTTGGCCTGTTAAGCCTA
Source organism: Aphrophora alni (assembly GCA_963513935.1). NCBI lineage: Eukaryota > Metazoa > Arthropoda > Insecta > Hemiptera > Aphrophoridae > Aphrophora > Aphrophora alni. The sequence continues at coordinate 104,053,313 of OY740767.1, read as the reverse complement.
TATTTATATCGGCGACATACACATTATTCAAGATTACCTCAATATTACAATTTTTTGTAAGATGGAATCAAAGTTAGATTTTAACACTCCATTGCAATAAAAACTTTTTAATATATTAAGAGTTTCTTCAATTCTATCTTAAATTGAACCTAACAATAAAAAATTATTATTTTGTATATCATTTGTATCTCCTCTAGGAATGTTATGAATACATTGTTCCTCGAGTACATTAATTGTTTTGAGAATGGAGTATATCCGAAACGCCTCAACAAACGTTAGATTAACGAAGCTGGGAATGACGTACTCATTTAAAAAAAATTATAAAGTTTGTTAATATGTAAAACCCGTTGTCTTTCAATTTAAACTGATGTAACATGAAAGATGCCGAATACTTATATTATACTAATGGTTTATTATAATAATTTCACTTATATAATTAAAAATTTCCTGTTATTACGATACTCACGTAAAAGAGGAAAAACAAATAACAAGAGATTTCCGTTTAAACAAAATGTTTTAAAGACTTATTGTTCCATTCACAATGAACCGATTGCTTGAAGATGTTAGCTTAAAACTATACAGTATAATTTAGCTTAATTTGAACGCATGATGTTTTCCTGGGTTAGGTAGATTTAAATAAACAGGGCAATGTCGGAACAGGTCATTCGTGAATTACATTTAACGACTTGGAATAGAGTCACACGGGTGGGCAAGATGAAGACAAAATGGTAGTTAATTGTATTCGGCCTTGGGCCTTAGTGTTAGACCAATTCAATTAACCCTGTCCTGTCATTAATCAGTGTCTACCCCCAACACCGCACCCTTGTTTCCTTCCCCTGTACATGACGACCTTATCAACATTTCCGTTTGTCTCCACTAAATTACTGAGTGTTGTAATGTGCGGGGTCTGAATTAATGTGGCTCCATACTATTAGGTGTCTAAAATAGACAAATTGGTGGTTAAAAGTGTTGGTTGTAGAATATAGTGTTTGATATTCTTAATTCTTTACAGATCGGAGTTCCCTTTAAACATAAACTTTAACGGTTTATTCTAGTAAAATTATAAAAAAATGTTTTACGATGAACTAAATAATTAATATTTTAAATTGAATATAAGAAAACTGTTTATAACATTTTAAACAGTTTCATACAAGAAAATTATTAAATTTAAAAAAAAACAAAAAAACAATGTCCACAAGAAAAACCAGACTACTAAATTAAACAGTATAGTATAACAGTCTAAACAAGCAGTATAAACTAACTGACTTCTAAAATAATAAATGTAACGAAATTTTCGTTACTTTACATTTCTTGCATGTACGTATTACTTTCACAAACATTTTCGATTATTTGGCTTATTTGATCACTATAAAAAAAAGTTAATAATTATTTAGAATTTAAGAACTGCTTTTTTTTAAAAAAGCTTCTTCTTGCTTAAAAAAAAAGTTTCTTAATACTGTACGTTTGTTTATTAATTTTTTTAAATAAAAGGACTTAAATAAAGTTGGCTTTTGTCTATGTTGTCTTTGAGTTATTAAATTTAAAAGAAATAAAAAGTAAGAATTTCATTAGAGTTGAATCGCGTTTTCAGGTCGTAAATATTAACTTACACTAAAAACGTATGATTTTTTGAGCTAGTTGGTTTAGGAATTCTAACTTATTTAGGTGTTAGGAAGACTTATATACTATTTAGTCTATATAACATACTATGATTTGAGTATTAATTATTGTTTCGTCATACTGCTTCAAAAACAGCTGTTTTCAATACATGTAATGAGATACTAAAGTTGTCATTTTTAGTCCTTGGACCTAAAAACATCGCTGAGGTCGAGGTCATCAGCTGTTACTTCGTTTCTAAGAATTAATTAACGATTGTAAAGCATCTATAATTTCAACCAATACACTCGACTGTAAATAACCGTTAAAACAGTACAGCTGTTAACATCGATTTGAAGGTAAATAGGTTATAACATTTTAGGTTTTGTGAAATTGTAATCTTATATTATTTGCAGTATAACGAAAAATATAGCTCATCACTTGGAAATAAATAAGCTTTTTAATCCTAGCTCATTTTCCAGCCTCGGCCGTTAAACTGAGCTTGAATTGAAAATCTTCACTTTTGGTCCTAGTGATTGAAATATACTATAACACTGTAATAGTTATCTTAGATCTTAATAAAGTAAAAATTAAGAAAGTTTTCTTAGGGCCTACTTAATTTCTTCCAACTTATAACCATGACCTCCATTTGAGTTATAATTAGAGAAGAAACTTTACTTTGTTAATATATTGCCTAATAATTCCTATCAATTTAAAAATAATTTTACTAATCTACACTTTTTAAGTACATTCTAGTTATGCTTTATAATATAGAATAATAAAAAATATTATTACAAAAGAGATATATAAAATACACGTGTTGAACTTATAGTGAAATACGACCTCGCGTAACCTACTCATCAACAAAGTTCATTGCAACAGACACTTTCAATCTGTGAGTATCAGATAATTATAATTGATTGCAGAACTTCATCTTCGTCTGCCTCAACAAAGAATGAAAACATTTTGATTGAAGTTTTCAATCTGCTGTTGTGTTATCAGCTGGTTGTTATATTTACATTGCGTGAATGATGTGAGTGATTAGCTATTTGATAGAAATGAAGACAGATTACCTGACACAAGACACGATGTGTAGGCCTAACTAATGAATCTCAGCAAATGGAATATGACATCGAAATACCACTTTGAAATTAACTGTATCCACTTTCCAAATGTGATTAACGTGATGAAGTGTTCGTCGGAATTATGATACAGATTTCTAATTTTAGTATATTGTATTTTTATTCAAAAAATTTTCATCATATTTTTTTTTTTACGTTCTTCTAATTATTCACATTTTTACACTGAAAAATGGAAGTGGAGCCAACTAAACAATAATAATCTATAAAATAGTAAATATTCAACATTTATAACTATGTGTTATTGGATTATAAGCCAATTTCTGGTGTAAAAATTGTAGTTTTTTATGCCCCTCATGAAAACACCGAAACATGAGACTGTCTACCGATGTAACATGTAGAAGTAATTTGATTTTTGTTTCACAGTATATATTTTTATTACTAGTAGGCTTAGTTAGTAATTAAAAATTCATAAAATAGTCATAAACCCACTCTATATTTAGTGTATTAATTAAGTTGCGTAAAATGTTCAGTCATTCCTTAGCAATGTCGTCATATTATTACTAGGTGATACGTTTCAGTATAGCCTACTTCCATTTTAAAATAATAAATAAAAACATTGTCAGAATAAATTTACAAAAATTAAAGGTAATCTGATTTTTGTTCTTGTTGTTTAAAAGCGAAAAGATTTCGACCGTTATCGCCTTCGCGATAACATCAAGGTCAGAAGAGAACATAAGTTGGTCAAGAAAGGTCTGATAGGAAAGTTGAGAGGGATATAACCTAAGACTACATTGAAAAAAGCGTAAACCCAGCTCGAAACTACCACACCTGAACTGATTATAAGTAATAATTTGAGGAGTCTTATTCAGTATTTAATTTAAAGAAATAAAGCAATTACTCTTGTCACTTCTTGCAACATTACCTCTTACTTTAGAGGTGGACATTTTAAAATTTAAGTTTTCATTTGCGAATGTCACTTTTAATATTTTTTTTACTCCAATTACTTTTGTAATCATCTGAATTACCATATATGTATATGTGTAGGTACATATTTAAGCGCACGTATATGTAAAAGAATTTTTTTGTTTGTTTTGGTATGTAGGTTAAGTTTTACGAATAGTGTGACAAGTTTTACCGGGATCTAAACGACAAAATTTTACCCGTATTTAAACTAGAAGAATATTTATTTCTGATTTTTATTCGATGTTGTTTTTCATGTTATTAGTTAATCACTAACAACAAAGGTTGATTTATACTCTGAAAAGTCGTGTATTAGTTTCTATACACAAAAATGTGGTAAATGTTCGATTAAACGATATTAATAACATTAACAGCAGAATAACATTTAACTTGTAGGTTCTAGAACACTACAAAGTGGTTTATTTTATATAGCCTAGAAAGTCTGCATCCAATTTTGATCAATTGTGTTTTTTATTTGTGACGGTTTGTCACTGATCTCAGCATCTACTTGAGCAGGACAATTTTTGTGTAACCCAGACAGTCCTTAGCAATAAACAGCTGACGGAGTAGCTAGTTTGAGCAGACCACGCTAGTTAACTAAAGAGTAGTGATCAATACATGCACGGAGTTAGACGTGGTGTTAGTCCCCGTCACATATTTTGGTTTTAAAACTATTTTCCAAATTACAGCATGGCTATTAAATTAATCTAGGCCACGAAGTTCGGGGTTTTCCGAGGCCCAATCCCCAACACCAGAGACGAGTTTGACAATGAGTAACGCGCAAGTTCAACTCTCTTCATAGTTAGTGTTTGTATTGTGAGTGTTTAATTATTAATTAGCATTAATACGGCAATGTATTACAAATGAAAAAAAAAATCTCATCAACGCTGGCTACCAAATGGTGCATGGTAACGCCTTTGACCTCGAAATGGGCAGCGGCCAAAAACAGTATCGATTCCAAACTGTAAACCGTAGACCATATGCTTGGCCGTAATGTGACGTTCCAAATGGACAGACATTATATAAAAAATAAAATAAAAGAGATATTACCAAAATAAGAACTAGTTAAAACACAACTCTAAAATTAAACTAAAATCAATTTTCTTTAGCAGGAATTTGTAAATATTTAAGAAATATAATTTTGTATTATTAGTGAAATATTATATGATACATAGATAATAAAATGTATAGGTGTTGGTTGTTTGGAATACAATAGTCTTTTTTTTTTTGCAGTTTGGTAATCTGTATAATTTACTACTAAAGTCGAAGTCTGCACAATCTAGTGTACACAATAAAACATGTAATGAAAGTTCTATCATGACATCACATCTTCATAACACCAAATATTAATTTATGTTATTGTCGCAATCATATATTTAAGATAGGTTTGCCAACAATATTGCACTTAAACCAACAACAGTTAAAGTTAATTTTCGGGTTGAATTTAAATATCTGTTATGATGAGAAATAAACAGTAATATTAAATTATAAAATAAATACATTAGTTGGAACATTTATATATACTTCCAATGAGCTAGGACTATTATTCATAGAATCGTTATTGTAGAAAAATATTAGATTTTATATCAACTGATTTCCATTGATAATTTAGTGCTCAATTTAGTTACTAAAATTGTTGATAAATGTTTTATACAGAAGTGAGATGTTTTCTGCAACCTCAAATTCCAGAATACTGTACTTCAGTACAGAATATTCTTACTGTGTTGTTTCGTCATCAAATCCACAAACGATTGTTTATTAAATAATCTCCTTTATACATATACATATGATGATGAGAAGTGAAGTGAACAAAATAGGAGTCAGTATACATACGCGTTGTTTTGAGTAATATAGGATTAAAGCAAATTTCCTAGAACAAATTTAATTGGTAACTTAAATATAGTGTATAAACCTTAAGTACAATTCGTCATTAATAGTAAATAATAAACACTTATTTTCCCTCAAAACAATTATTATCTTTATTCCTATTCGATAGACAATAATTTAAGCTCTATTGAAGTGATTAACCTCAATATAAAAATAGCTAGTTCTGTAACATATATGATGAATGTTTTTTTCATTCTACAAAACAAAAATATAGTTAACATAGTGCAATTTTTTCCAAGTAAGAGACATAATATCAAAATTATTTTAAAACCATAGAAATATTTTTCATCAAAAATAAATAATTATAATAATGATAAGAGTTTATTTTGAATCTATTATATTTATAGGTTTCCTATTAACTAGTTCTAAAGGAACACTTAATCTTGAACATCCAGTCTAGTTTCGATAAGGGAACAATAGCAGTTTACCTGTGATACACTAGTATCCTTTCCACACTTGCATAATCCTCTTGCATTTGTGAGAGCAGTCAAATCTCATGACTGACAGAATCAGATGCCTTGTCACTCATGCTTATCAATAATCATAGGGTATGAGTGCAACCAACCGAAACTCTGATACTCTTGACTAATACATATTAGATCACAAATCTTATCATGTGATCATACTGTGAATCAAGACTTACAACTGTATCAAATTCATTTTGAAAGTTGTTAGTCAGAAAATGATTATTACATCATCATTGATAGTATCAATTTATTAAATTAAACAATTGTGAAAAACTTGCACCATGACAAACCTTGACCAACAACCATGACAAATTTCTTCACTTGACTTAGGTTACTGTGTTGTATAAGTTGGTTAAACTATAAAATACAAAAAGCATTAATCAAAACCATTTGAAGAAATCGCGCCCTAAATCTCACCTAACACGATGGCATGTTTCGTAAGAATGTTTTTAGGGTTGGAGTATGTTTTACTTATTATTTAATTAAATTTCTTGCTTAGGAAGTTTATAAAATCACAATGGTTTAATAATAAGCTTAAATGTGTATTTATTAACTAATTTCCTTATTTTAAAACAGACTTTGAAGCAACGGTTATGATTAGAGAAAGGTGTTTTCATAATATTTATAAACATCGATCAACATTTTATTTTATTATACAAATTCTAAAGAAACCAGTGTTCCGTGGAAAAAACTTGAATAGATTTAAATACTTGTTTATACAGGGTGTTCGAAAAATGTGGGGCAATAATTTACGTAGTGATTCCTTGGGTCAAATTATTAATACATAAATATTATTTTATTTTCAAACATTTACAAAATGAACACTTTTTAAAGAAACACAACTTTTGTGATTTTATGATATTTGTTTTAACATTGTTTAAATGGAGAAAACTGTAGGTATAGCAAGGAAGAAACTAATTTCTGTTATTCTTCGTCCGAAATAAGCTTAATAAGATATCGTTGGAATCTCCACAAAACTTACTACATTTTATGTATCTTGCAATTTTTTAGTAAAATTAACGGTTTTCGTGTAATTTGCTGTCAAATATTTAAAATAGCCGCCATTTTGAAACGGTTATAGATTTTGTATTCATATTTTTCACAAAAAATCGGCCAATAAGATGAACATTTGTGCAGAATCTCAACGCTGTATCTTAAAACCGTTAAGGAGTTATGAATTATTTTGTAAAAACACATACAGACGGACAGACGCTAAACGAATCGAGATAGGACATATGTCTATATAAACTTTTTTGCTTATATTGACCCGAGGAATCACTACTTAAATTATTGCCCCACATTTTTCGAACGCCCTGTATACCAGAGGCTATTTAGGCCTATTGCATATTTTGGTATACTTTTACATTATAAGTACATCTGGCGTCAAATCTACGATACCAATTCCTACAATTTAACACAAATACCAATGAAATTAGATTATAGGATGGAAAACCTGAAAATGATTATTTAGGCTGCTATATTGAATTAGCGTAAGATCTTTAAGTTTTCACCTTGTTAGCATCGATCATTCAAGACAAATTCAATGAAAATAGGATTTTTAATATTCAGATTTAAGCCTAATTGTCCATCCAGGCATTGATATAGCTGATGTAGACTTTTGTATATATAAAGATTATACATTAATAAAGCTCCTTACTGCCATATTTGACCTTGTGGATATTTTTTACATATCTGTCCAAATAACCATATAATATACAACTTAGTAATAATTACATGAGAATCGAAACCGTGTATCTTCAGAATGAAAATAAAACATAAATAGGTTTTTAAGCAACTCTGTAGGATTTTCAACCAATAATCTGCTTAAGATACTGAGTACCTATAAGTAATTATTTTAGGAAACGTGCAAAGAATCGTTCTAGGTTTAAGATTAGAAGCACTTAAAATCCGACATCTATATTTGGCAAACAACATCTACCAGATAACAGATCCTTATTGGTATCTTTATTACGCGGGGATCTTTAGGCGATACTTTCATATGGGTAAAGATAGATTGATATCCTACACACACCAACAACGCTAATATTGCATGAAATATTACAAATATTAAGTGCGCCTAGACAAACCAATAAACCTGAATAACAACTTACAATTCGCAAATCGTAAGTACCACGGAAACTGACCGATATGCGTAGCGTGAATTATACCTCTTCACTATTAATACACAAAAGTCATGCGAACAATCGTACCAACTTAGCTTATTAGACAAAAATGAAAGAATTCTTAAATACAAAATGGAAAACTTAAAAAGCACTAGAACGTAAGAAAGCAGCAATGAGTTGAATCACCTAAGTAAGAAACTGAAAATCTTTTACAAAACTAATCGATTAAATAGACGTATAGTCAAACTATCGGTCGAAAATTACAACTGTAAATCTAGGTACGACAAGAGTAAAGTTTAAAATCTGCCAATAATAAAAGGGACTGAAAACTGCTAAAATTTGAAAAAGAAAAAAAAAATTATAATAAAAAAGAAAATAAAAAAAAGGAAAAACAGAAGTTTGGCTTATTTAAAACACGTTGAGAATATATTTCAACTTCGCCCAAATAAAACACCAAGCTAATAGAGAAATCTAACCCAAGAGGAATACATCTGGTTACAGGAAGGGAACAAAACATAATTAAGAATGAATTAAGTGAAGAGTATGATTTAATTGCAGGTAGCAAAAGAAAATAACCATGAAGGTAAGGCCTAATTATCCCATTAAATTAATATTGCACTGAGGTGCAAACAAGTGCCAAAGGAGTGGAAAGTGAAGTCATAATGATCAAAGATAGAAAGTCGGGAAATGAAAACTAATCATATCAGCAGCTTACATATTTACTACCCATTGTCTCATAAATATTTGTACAACTATTTCTTAAAATGCTAAAACTAGTCAATGAAGAAAGAAATTTAATCCCGACGAATCAATTTGAATTCAGAAATAAACTCGACGAATATATCAAATACAGAGAATCATTTACGTAATAAATCAAACACTGCAAGAGGAAAGATGTCTTTTAACTCAAATCTCAGGTAAGGTTTAAGGCCTGCGATTGATACAGATGTTGAATTTTAATTTATAGGAAACAATGTGCACAAGCACTTGAATCATACATTTTGTATTGATCGTTCTTAGTGAGATATGACCTATCTGAAATGAAAGAAATACGAGCAGGTGTATTACATGGAAGTGGTTTGAGACCAATAGTGTACATTAGAGATATCAAAAAAATGAGGATTTGGTTTCGCCTTCTGCGCCAATAATACTACAGTACCATCTTTAAGGCTACAAATGGTTGTTGAAGGTAATCAATCGGCAATAAAAGATATATAATTCTAAAAAAGATAAAATGTAGGATTATTTATTTATTAACATCACGATTATAAAATGGAAATCAAACCAGTTAACTCAAATCAAACTCAAAACTCAAATAAAATAACACGAAATACAACTGCCTATAATGTTAGTATGGAGTTAATAGAAAGAAATGATCAGTTAATGTAGGAAAATGTACTGACTACTGGTTATACAATTAAATAATCTGTGAAAAAAGTGTCAAATCTATCTGGATGTATCATGCTAATAATAATAAAAAATATAAATAATCATAAACTATTTCAAACAGTTGTTAAGAGGAATTACCAAATTACCATGGTGTATGTGAAATAGTGAGAACCATTGTGCAGAATTTCAAATATGTATACCCTTAAAGAAGAAGTTAAGAAAAATTATCAACAAGTCTTGAACGACCTTTCGTGATCGATGTATTCACCTGAAGATGAGTGCACTTGACATCTGAAACCGCAGTAGTGTTAAAACACCACAATTGGATCACTTGAGGGACTAACAACAGATATTTATTGACATGTCAGTGGTATCGAGGCTTTTTGTATGTAAAATAAAATAAATATACTTAATCTGAAAAATATATATTCCATCGTTTCCTTATGTAGACAGATTTAATTGGCATTGTCTAATCAAATGTTTTACCTTTACCTTTTTACAGCACACCATAATTAGTGTTACATTTTAAATGCCAGCTAGTGTTTATCTTCCACATTACTTGTTTTAAATGACGTTTATAGTAAGAATACTTTCTCCACACTCAACAACTCAATTATCTGCCAACTAATCTCTTTCACACTATTTATAACACTATTATTATGAAAACCTACCTTTTGTGATTTATGTATGGAAAGTTTTTTTTTCACTCCTTTAATTTAAAGTAATGTATTGATTCTAGTTGTAACAAGATGGGGAGCTCGTGAATGTTCAAAGTCACGCACTAGACCAAACAACTTCGCCGACAAAGGTCTGACATGACACTGATTGTCAGTTAGTAACAAGACGTGCTAACTAAACTCCATAACCCAACATGTTTTCTGTTATTAAATCTTCTTGTAATATATACAAGTGTTGCATTCTCGATATAGCCTCAAGTATATCGTTAATCCTTGGACATTGTTTATTATTCAGTAAGTAAGAATCATATTCCCTATTATAAGTGACAGAATGGCTTATATTCAGTTTTAATGAAGTATAGCTGAGAGTAGATTACCATATTTATAACAGTCATTGCATAATAAACATACAGTGGGCTACACAATGCTTGCACTGTCTACAGAACACATTTATATTGTGAAATTAATGGCTGAGAGTAATGTATACTGTCAGAATAAATTAGATAATGCTTTTAAATTGAACTAAGTAAACTTACTGGTTTTCATCCAAGTGGAACAATTCTTTTTTATCTTTATCATTTTGTGGAGAAATTAGGAGGAAAAATCTCATCTTTAAGTGCTCATCAATGTCAATAAAACAAACAACAGTACAAACAATAAACAACCATACTATGTCATCACAATACATACATTCTTTAAAAGATACTTTCAAATGTATTTAAAAGTACCGTCTTTGAAAATTCCTTTTATTATAATTATTTGACTTTTTTACAGGTTTAACAAGTGTCATCAATAATAACAATAGTTGAAAAGTAAAGGTTTGGTTTTTAGTTTTCATTGAATATTAAATTGATAATATAATAATACTTAATTATAAATATATATTATAATTAATTAGTAATTAGGCGTTCGTAATTTGTATAGACTAATTATTAGCAGTCTATTGTAGCAAATCCTTTAAATGTTTAATTTTTTTATTGGATAAAGAAGTCAGGTTAGCGATACAAAATTTATCCTACTTGTGTTACTGGACTTAAAATGATTTTTTAAATACCTATTGGCCTTCTATAGCCTCAATTAAAACATTTTATGCTTGTTTGATCCAAACTAAAACTATTTTCAAACTCATGATTTTGAATTTCAATAAATGAAATTACAAATTTTGTAGTTTTTCATTGCCAACAAATTTAAATTATTCCTACATTAACTTATAGTAACAATTAAAACGATGAGAATTGTGAATGGTGTTACTATGTCTTTCGTCTTATCGTAAACACAGCTGATTTTAAATGTAAATTGTGTGATTTCCACAATACCTTGCTACTTGCTTTAATATAATGACTATAAATAATGAACAACAAAGGATTGACGTAAATTAAATAATATTCATTCTTTAATTCTGTATTACACAGGAGTCAAAAATTGGTTCATAAATTTATTATACCTATAAAAAGAATATTAAAAATTGAATAGCAATTGCTTTAATTTTCTGTGCAGCGAATAAAACCGTGTGTATTAACTAATTAAAGATAGTTTAAGAAAGTAAATTACCAAAATAAATAGCAGAGTTTGTATTTATACTTAGATTTTGAATAGAACAATGAATATTTGAAACGGTATTAAAATTGGTTCTTCAGTTTTATTTGGAAATCCGGACACCTTTATTTTAATGATTTGTTTTTACTATGATCTAGAACGAAATATTAAAAGTTTTATTTGTAACTTTTACTTGTAAATTCAATCCTACAAAATATTTAAGTCTATTAGTTTGGCATATTAATCTGAAATACCATAAATTTAGACGCAATGTTTAAAGAGATATCTGATTAACATTCCTGTTTGCCTTGTCACGTATACAAGAATATTTGACATATTTAATTAATGTTTTCTGACAATTTACATAACACGATTCCTATAGAAAGACCAATCTTTGATTTCACTACTGGTGTTTGATACAATCAAGACTAGACTGTAATTACCTGGATTTATATTTTGGGAAAAAATAAATTTAAAAATGCATTATTATTGTTCATAAATATTATTAAAAAATAAGACTTTGCAAAACAAATTGATAGTCACCATCATGGTACTTACCCCGCTCTATCATACAATGTAATATAAACACATATATTTTGTTCTAAATATATTGTACAAAAGTTAGTTTTCTAGGCCATGTAGGAAATGTTTAATTTTATTGGTAGGAAGAAGGTCTTACCCAGTAGTTTGTAAAACAGTTGTTACACAGCTTTTCTGAATCTCGTAAATGTGTATATTACAACCTACTCTCTCTTGAAGCCGGGCAGGCCATAATGGGTCTCGTAGATGTATACATATTAAAATGCCTCCACTCGCTTCGCTCCTGGCAATGTCTCGGCCTTGGTGGACCTTGAACTGTACATACGTGAAGGAGCCTCTACTCGCTATGCTTAAAACCTAATTTAACATATGCTGGACAGTTCAGGGTTCAAAATTACATTTCCAATTTGTCATCGTAGAAGTTTGAGGTTTGTACCATAACTAGCATAATTGAAACCTGCGTTTAAAGAATCTAATTTAGTGCTATAAGTTTAGTAACACACGAGATATGAACAAAAAACTGTTTAAAATGGCCGTCTTTTTTTCATTATCAACTCATTCTTCTGAATTTCAATAGGCTTTTATTTGAGCACTCTATAATCCCCTATACCATATTTCATGTTCCTATCAATTGTTATCGTGTTTACGTACAGACGACAACGACGACTTTGGCAAAGACAACGGACTTGCGTTGAGACAACGGTTGAAAGATATGTGAAGATCTGTCAAAAACCAGGTTAAAATTTTGGATGATTACCAAACTTCGTAGTGTGTGTAATTTACTATTTTAAATGATTAATATATGAATATTTGTTAACAAATAGAGCTACTGACACATCAGAGGGGTTTTGAAAATGTAATATAGTTTTTTTAAAATTATTTGTTCGAACCACAGTTACTCCTCCCATTTTGTGCATTCTAAGTGTTATGGCGGCTACCAGTCTCTGTTAGTGCCTCATTGCTACAAAATACAAACAAATTAAGAAAAAAAATGCGAAAAGAAATTAATTGTTAGATGTCTTAAAAAAAACAATTCAATCAAATGTGGATTTTTTCTGGGTGGACAACAGATTCCTCGCGATTTTAACGTGTATGAAAACTTCTTTGTATTCTGTTTGGCGTGTTGAGACAAACTTTGTTCACATTACATACCATTGGCAACATGTCCGACAACTTTAATTTGAGAAACCTTTTTGAATCGCTCAGCAATAATTAAGACAGTTATCATTGTAGTCTGGTTAAGACGACATTCCTTGGTACAGGGAACTCGTTTAGTAAATGGCAACACACGAAATAATATGAGACACTGAATTTCTTTAGAGAGAAATAAAAAGCGCTAAGATTTATAACAAAATATTTTATACTGGTTTTGTGACACTAATATATCATACGTATCCACGCCTACTCGAATATCTGCTAATAGAACCAAAATAGAAATTTTCTTGCGCGGTACAATCTAAATCTAGACTTAATAAAACCATTTGCTGTGAAAATCAATTTTTGAAAATGAGCGAATATCACTTTTTATTTTATTTCTTCAAATGTACACACTTTCAATAAAAGGAAACGATAGTTTGACTGAATTAAAAACAAATATGACTGTTTCTAGAGTTTTTAGATAAGAGTATCAGGTTGTAAAGAGTTTAAACACGTCATAAATTTCTTATCACTTTTCATCAAATGTTTTACTTTAACAACACTATTAGATTACAGTTTACATTTAACAAATAATTGTAAAATAAAGTAATGTACCAATATCATATCATATCATATCATATCATATCATATCATATCATATCATATCATATCATATCATATCACATCATATCATATCATATCATATCATATCATATCATATCATATCATATCATATCATATCATATCATATCATATCATATCATATCATATCATATCATATCATATCATATCATATCATATCATATCATATCATATCATATCATTTCATATCATATCATATCATATCATATCATATCATATCATATCATATCAATCATATCATATCATATCATATCATATCATATCATATCATATCATATCATATCATATCATATCATATCATATCATATCATATCATGTCATATCATATCATATCATATCATATCATATCATATCATATCATATCATATCATATCATATCATATCATATCATAACATATCATATCATATCATATCATATCATATCATATCATATCATATCATTTATAAAAATAAATCTTTACTGCTTAAACGATTGGTAAGAAAATTAATGATATGACAAGTCCATTTTAATGTACGGTATGTTTTTAATTATTCAAGATATTTAGATTCGATCCTAAATTTTATGTGAACGTTTCTTAAGTCAAGTATTAGGGTTACTTTTGTATATTGATCTTAAATGTTATTTTAAAAGTGGTTTCATGAGAAGGCTTGTATGCAATAGAACTTTTTATTTGTTTCAGAAAGCTATGATAAAAATCTTCCGAATAATTCCTGAAGTTAGTACTCTGAGGAATGCATGGCTTTCACCCATTATAACACTCCTTGATCAATTACTACCCTCCGTTCTAGCGTAGAAGTGTAGAACAGATTAGTTCACTCTAGAAGTCTAAGCTACTTTTCTGGTTTTAATCCGCCATTTAGATTTTTTATCCATCTTTATCGTTTTATAAATGATAAGTTCGGAAGTAAATCTACTTTCAATATGATAGTGAATTGATGTCTTCCTTTTCCCACGCCGGATATTGGAAAAAAAGTGCGATAAACATCATCTAGGAGATGTTCGTATAATCCATACTTGCCTTTTTCGATTGGCCTTTTTTTGAGTGGGGAATAACCGTCAAACTCATATATTTGGCATTTGTCTAGAAAGACAGGCCTCAGTGCGCAGTAGTAATTGTGATGCCGGCTTTTCTAAATATGAGATCTGAAGCTTAATGAGGCCAAAACAAGGAATTATCGCAATACGAAAGACAGTAATGTTAAATGCTCAAGTGAAAATTTGTTAAGTGGTAGAGTAAATTTTGTTGTTCTTCTTTTTATCAATGATTCATTAAATAAAAGGAAAAATAAACTGTACAATAAAGACCCATAGCCCTTGATTAGTTAAAATAGCGTGAGGGTTGGTTAAGTATAATTTAAAAGGCTTGCAAGAAATAACTTTGAAAATACCACTGTCGAGTAGACGGTAATGTGAATTTAAATGAGACTCAAAAAGAATGAGCTCTTGTTAGAGGCAAAGAGTATCAATAATACACAGAAACACGTTCAGTAGATTTCTCGTCGAGTCCACTTACAAAGAGTTACATGGTAACGCTTTGCGGATAGATGATTACTATTTTTGAGTGGACACGATTAGTCAAGAAGTAATGATGGCTAGTATCTTCTGCATTTATACTGCATATGTACAGGACATGGTTATCTCAACTAATATCTCACTGCGACAAGGCAATCCGGTAACAGATAAGGGTAGGACATTTCTTAAATGAGTGGCTCGGTTAGGTGTACCTCAATAGCAACATTTCGGAGTACAAGAACTAGATTAGTTTTTCAATATATGGAAATGGCGAGCCTTGTAATACTTAAAAAGGCCACAAATATGTTTGATTTTTAGTTCTCTAAAACCTAAAAACGTATATCTATCTCGTATATTTCATATAAATAAACCTTAGTGGCTTAGCTGCGAGGAGTTAGTGTTGTGACAAAAATAGTTAAATTTTAGTTAGACATGAAGGTATGAAGTTTGTTTTATGGGGTAGTTTATTTCTATAAATTCGTCCAATTTCTTCTCGAATTCGTAATTATGTTTATGTTATTCTTGAACTATAAAACATTAAGAAGGTTATAACATTTGTATTTATTTGATTAGTTAAGGTATTAGGATAAATTTTACAACCACTTGACAGCTTTCTAAAATTATCAGCATCGGCATGTAATGTAAATCGATCAACATTTAAGATTTTAGCTACTGCTAAAAAATGTTACGTCCTAGATATTTCTTGCACAAAGTTGCTCGTATTTATTTACTACAATAGATATAGGTAATAATTGCACTAATTATTTTATCATTTGTTTTATCTTCACATTAGATAATTTACGAAACGTAATTATGTTTCGATTATTCATTAGAAATATGAAACTTGCTTATAATGAATTAATTAAGATAATTGTTTTGTTTGTTGTATTTAATGAGCTTCATTACATTCGCTTTTTAGTAATTAAATAAACAAATAGTAATAAATCATAATAGTGGATTACACTCTCCCGTGGGCTCATCACTTTGACTTCAATAGGATTAAATTCTTTTTGTTTGTTTAAAAAATATAATTTTAAAATCCTGTTCGTGCAGAGCAGATACAGTAACAAAAAAGATACATATATTTAGTACGTTTTAGTACATTCGTTCATTTGTCTACATCGACCTTTGATATTCAAATAAAGATCTCCAAGATGTAGAAAATAAGTTGTAGGCCCCTATGTCTTACATAAGAAGAAACTGCGAAATAAAATTCAAAATCAAACCCGTTTAAAGATTGTACGGCCTTTATTTCGTACTGATAATAGTTATAATAATATTAACTACAGTGATAATGTAGAAAACACATTTTGGTGTATTTGGGTGTAGAAATTTAATTTATACAGAATGAACTATTGAGGGACTTTGTAAACGTAAAATTACTAATGAAAAATAATTTTAAATAAACTTAAAACGGATATTTTCTGATTAACGAAGGAGTTCTATTAACGATATCAAAAGATGGATTTAGGTATTTTATAGAAACTTTGTTGTATAAAATATTTTGATATACATTCCAAATTTGAGGGAGAACTATTGATTGATGTATCTTTATACGTTTGATTGCCACCTTACTATTAGTTAAATTTTACTCTTTGTTATTTTACAAATAAACAGTTTATTACAAATAATGCTCATTCATAGCTATTGTAGGTTGTCAAGGCATATTTATAAAAAATAATACTTAGAATACAACTCAGCGGAAAAAGCAAAAATTACAGCATTTCATAAAGTGTCTACTGTATTACCACTAATTAAAAAATGGAACTTCTACGTGCTCAAATTGTAAACATTTAATAATATGTTCTATTGTTAGGTATAAAAATATCTTTATATAATAACTTTTTTAAGTCTTGACACCAATTAGCATTTTATATTTGGTCTGAAAAAGATTTGAACGAAATATTGTTTTCCGAAATTTTATTTTTCACTTACTAACTATGGAAAGCAAGACCATTGTGTGGTTAACCCTTCACTATGATAAGCTATGCCTATTTAGAAACCTAGGGCATTTTACAGTGCATAATCTAACTTTATTTATATAGTTCAGACTGATCAAAAATTGGGTTAAAATGTATAATACACATATCATGTTTATGTGGGCACACATCTGATATAAAGTGAAATAAGCTATAAATTTTCAATCTTCTTACTCTACATATCCTCAAAAATTCTGTAAATGTACTTCCACCAGTCTTTAAGTACTAACAATGCTTTATTCATTCATGGTTCAATTAAATGCTTAATAAGTTGATTTAAGAATCACATATCATATTATAGTGTATAATGCTATGTGTATGGCACATTGTTAGGACTTTAGATACATAAATACTATTTAGCAATAACAGTGAGACTACTTGAAAGGTAAATTCTAAATTTTTCGTGATGAACATGTTTGTATGATTACTCTCGGCTTCCCTTATATTTAATGCCGGAATATTTGATATTTTTAAAGATCTTAATAACGTTTTCATCTGTATCCAACCAATATCTTATGTTTTCTGATTCCAAAAAAGATTAGAGGGTGTCCAGGATATGTATTTTACGAGTTTCTTGGTTGAGAATATTCTGAATTTCTAACAAACTTCAGCTAAGGTTGTTGAGGTATTATTCTGCTGGGTGCTTAGCATTGTGTAATAACAGTAAATAAAAAACAAATGAAAACTACAAGTCACTTGCTAGTCACGCAACAAGTTATGACATCTAACTTTTTACAAGTATAATCAATTATGCATTTTATGCCAGCTGGACAGCTGTAGTTTCCATTAACTGAAATAAATAAAAGATACACTTCGTCCATGGAGATCGTCAGTTCGTAATATTTGTAGGAAAAAGTGTTATCTGATATTAAAAGATGATTTCTGATGAACTTCTCTAATGGAACATACGAGTCCTCCACAATTTCGAATGCTGTCAAAGTGTTACTATGGTTAAGCACATTCTGAGGGGTGTGTATAGAATGTTTGTGCTACACAATTAGATTTCTTGTAGAATGCTAACATCATTGATCGGGAATCCTGCATCGCCTGAAAGTTTTTAACAGCATTTAACCCTAGAACACTACTCATTCGTAAAAATTACGACCCGCCCTTTGTAAAATTCGGTAAACTCGTAGACAAGCTCTGTCTTTTTGTTTACCTTTCAGCCATTGTGAATAGAGGCCACTGTCTCTTCGGCTAAGCTCAAAGTTGAACCGTTATTACCGTACTCAAGCTCGCGTCGTATATTTTACGAAAGAATAGTGTTTGCGAAAGTTTTAACTATTCAGTGTTTGAATATTTTTTTTGTAAATTATTGTTTTTATATTGTTAGTTTTTAGTGTTGTAAATAGTTTATTGTGTAAATAGTGATTTTAGAGTTCAAAGTGTTTGATTTAGCTACTAAGTGTATATTAATCACTGCAAGGAATGTGATTCTCAGTGAAGACACGACTCTAATTTTGGCATTTTTGGCATTCTACCTAATGAACTTATTGTAAATCATTTTTCTCCTTTTATATAAATTAAACACTTATAAATGATGTATTTTATGAATATCCTATTAATTTTTCCAATAAAATAATATTTATATTTTTTTCAATTTTTTTTCCAGATTAATTATTTTTTTAAAACGTACTTGTAGTGGTGGTAAAAGACTTTTTTTACAGTTAAAATATGTAGGAGTTTATTGTTAAATATTTTTAAAAACACTTAAAAACAATAAAGGATTTAATATAAAAAATAGTCAACACTTAAGTAAAGTTTAAAAAATAATAATAAAAATAAAAACAGAAAGTAGTAAAATTTACGAATGAATAGTGATCACGTAACAATGAACTAAGAGTAGTAATCTAGGGTTAAGGTAGTTTATTGTTACAAATTTGTTTATTGTTGTCCTCTTTACAACTCTGTGTAAGCTTATGTCATTTTATTTTTACTAGATAAAGGTTTTCCATTGTTGTCTGTAATTTCGAGATAAAGTAATTAAGCTCAGGGAACAGATTTATTTTTATACCAAAAGACACAGATAATAACCAAATTTACCTAAATTTTATATTAAGTTTCAATATAAGCATCTCCCGTTGCTCGGCAAAGATCTAGGCAATAGTTGATCTCTATCCAGGTATGTTCGGTCATACTAAGTAATAACAGTCGCTATGGCGGCAATGATTGTCTCTTCTAAATTGTGCAGATCACATATTTTCTGATTGTAGTCAATGTTTGTAAAGTAACACTTGAAGGAAAAATATTTTAGAGGTCAGATCGTTATTTCTTGGTGATAATAAAAGAGAGCCATTCCTTCCAATCCAACCTGTCATTGTGAGCATCTCGCAAATTGTGATTGTATTGTGTAGCGCTCTTGCTGAAAATTTGTGGAAAAACAAATTTCGAGCATTTCTAAGTAAGTGATACATGTTATTGTTTTCTCACCAAACATAAACAGGACCATAAATCCTCACACCCTCTTCTACGCTGTGCGTTTATTTTAGTAGATACAAGAAAATACTAAAAATTTTAATTTGATTTGCAGTATAGGGGCTCTAACACACAACAGTCTAAGGGTTGAGCCCTAGATTTACAGTTGTTGCCGTTAACAAAGAAATGTAGGTGACAAGTTGCTTCATCAGTTATCAAAATTCGATTAGATAACTTTCATTCAACATTGTCACTGCAATTTGAACTTATTTAGGAGAATCTGCTTGCGTAATTATCGTTCAAGCTGAAATTTGTAAGAATACAATCTAAAACGTTTATGAGGCACGTTCTTAACAGTTATTTTAAGAATTCCAAGATTCAAACTGCGCCGAGCAATAGTAATTTAGGACTACGAAAGTGTGACATCTTAAACGCTCCACATTATAGTCCGATATCCATGGTCGTCCTAAAATTTCCACAATTCCCAAAATCAGATACTTGATATATTCTTAAATGATTTGAAAAACTGGAATCTTCATATCCTAACCGCCAACTTCTTTCATGTTCACTTAAGTTATCTTATATACACCAGTTCTCAACATTTTCTTGATTTTATCTTTAGAATGACTTAAAATCTTACCTAAACTATCACTGCAATAAAATGCCCGCCTACACTCTGTTTCCTTATTTAAAATATTTCCAACTTTTTGGCTAACATTTCCTAGATAAACTTTCCGCCATTTAGCGCTATTTTTTAATAAAGTTGGAAAAATAAGTTGCCTTTCACTCATCTTCAGTTTTTCTCTAGATTTTAACTCTCTGATTTTAATTCTAGTGTAGATTTTAAATATTACATTTTGATAATAAAGGTAGGAAATTGAATGCTTTGGAGAGCTTAGAAGTTAAAAGAATAAGATTCTGTAATCCTAATTTAGTTTTAAATGACCAGTTAGATTTGTATAACAATATATTACGTTTTCCAATGTTTATTAATTGTTTTGTAATTGAAATAAAGAAGTTAGGTTGATAATGTTCATGACGTTTACAACTGAAAAAACCGGCACTTTTTTCGATGACCCTGTATTTGGTTTTTGTTACGTAGTTAAAGTTATGAAACAATGTTTGCTCACATTGTGTTTAGACGATCCTATCAAAAAATATTACGTATACTATATTATAATATCATTATAGGAATTAAGGAGACAACCCTGAAACTTAGTTACTACATCGGTAAAAACTTAGTTCTGTATACCCATCACGAACACAAAAATTATAATGTTTACTTCTTCTTCAATGTATGATTTTATAATTTGAAGTGCCTTTATTTTAGGAAATCTACGATTTGTTCATATTGGATAATTAACAATAATATTTATCCATATATAATAATGGATAAGATAACAATTTTATTTCTCATCACCATTGGGAGAAAATTGAAGTGGTAAATTTTAGAACTGATTTTAGAATTAAATTCTTTTCAAAGTTATTATTATTCGCCTTATTTAAATAATTTGTTCAATGCTTGACTAGCGCCCTACCTTAATTGCTAATTAATTACTATTTAAGTTGGTCATTAAAAAGACGGGATAAGTCTTCCCAGAACTAGAATATAAAGATAAATAATGATGTATAATTAAATGAAATAAACATTTATTATCCTTAAACAAATGTCTATAGAATAGAGTGGTTATATAAATCATTTTAACACACGTATTATTTTATAAATGTAGTTGATTACACAACATAAAATAATGGCTTCTTCCTTACAAGACTAGCGTATATAAAACCAGATACGCCGGCAGCTAAGGTTTGATTAATGTTTGGTTTTACCAGAAAACAAACCACCTGCAACTGTCACTCGACGAAAGAACATACAAGACAAACAAAATGTAATTTTTCCATTATGTGAACCCCTTTCCTTAGATAATTGCCTGTCTTTCATACGGTTCACCATCCTGTCACACACAGTATACAAGTGCTCCTCCATAAATTTCACTTATGTCATATTTTACGTCTGATGCCGAGGGAACTGTAATGTTTTAGAATATAAATAACGCGCGATAATGTGAAAAGGAAACAGGTCGAGTTGTTTTAAAACAAAGGGGCAGGGAAGTGAGAGGTAATGTGTTATATATTTTGTAGGAATATTTTGTTTTCGTTGTTATCAAAGAGGAAAACTGTAGAGAAACAGCGAGAAGTAAGTGCATTTTGCGCGGTGCGACAAAAGTTGCACCGCTGGGCCCATAACTCACCGTCGTCTTGTCCCGGAAAACCCCGAAAGGGGCCCATTATTCTTACTAGAGTAAAACATAAACACGTCCGCGCTACAGAGACAAAAGAAATTCAAGCTCACTGCTTTTCTCCTCGCCCTCTCGTCGTGTTTTTTATTGCCTTTTGTTTTATTTGCCGGTCTAAGTCATCCATTTTCACTACAAAACGTTTCCTGCCGGGTTTAATATGTCTTCCGTCTCCTAAAGCTAAGATGGAGAGCATCCTGGAAATATATATCTTTTTGAGAAGGAAGAATAATTAATTCGATCAATTTAAATGGAATTATAAATTTGGACAAAGGATTTATTTGACACTGATTAATTCTCTGTATTATTTTACTCAAATATTTGAACACTTTTTGTTTTAATTTTGAATTTGATTTTCGTCAGATAATAACATTTAAATAAATGTTCTCCGAACAAGCGTAAATTTTATCAAAAATTATGTAGAAAATGGAAAAATATAAATGAACTCTGTTGTATATCCGATATGAAACTAATGTGTAGTAAATTGTAGTGTTTAAGCTAAGTTTAATTACAATAAAGACTAAAATTTACACACAAGGTATTTATTAAAATATTTCTAAGACTAAACAATGAATATAAACTAATTACATTCGTCATAGATCAAAACTATAAAATGCATTAAAAATTATAATATGAACGTACACCATTATTTCTATCCTGTAAAATAACCTTAACTTTATTATTTATTTTATTCTCTAACTTGATTTTTCTATTAAGTGTGAAGGAAACTATCTGTTTATATGTTGTGAGCAAACCTTCGCAGTACCCATGCAAAACATACTACAAGCAACCCAACAACTAAACAAAAATATCTATTCTTAGATTGACATCAATACTTCAGTTATTCTTAGGTTATCCTTTGGAGTTTTAAATGGTATTACACTTCCCCTTTAATAAAAGGAAAACCTGCGGTTCTTGACTAACACATCTGATAATGAAGATTCGTCTTAAATACGATGTCAGAATGAAGCCATATCATTACTGAGAACCTCAAACAGAGACTATGACTGGACAACTGAGCTGGTTGATGTTTTTTTTTTTTTTTTTTTTTTTTGGTGTAGGGGATGCTCTCAGACTGAGGAGTAACATTTATTTTGAGTACATGAATGGATAGTTTGTTTACAACATAAAGTATAGTAACCCCCTCTTCTGAGTTTTTAAAATCCTAAAGACACGAATTCAGCTTCTTTAAACTGTTAATTTGCTTTAGTTTGAGTTGTAGTGTTATTGAAGATGTTAAACATTCTCAGTTACACAGTTCTGTGTGATTCATCTGCCGACAAAACAAACTATGCACGTCCAACAATAAAATGCCTAATCAGCTAACATCGTTCGGCTTCGTCCGAAAGTCACTTTGTTAGGTCGTAAATACTAAGGAGTCGGCAAACTGACTGTTTGAAATGTCATCACCTGAATTTTTAGTATACCAGAGCTCAAAGAAGGACCATTCTGTAAGTGCCCTTGTCACTCTTTAATGAACAAGGTATTGGTTGAGGGATTCTTAATTGTGTAGGAACCAATGGAACTTTAAAGAAATGTGTATATATAAACTGTTATGTAACAGTGTCGAGTACATCGGCAAGAATCTATATTGTATATATATAAAGGTTACAATATATTTTCTTATTACAATGTCTTACCTTTGGACTGTTGTCCTCAGTCCGTTATGAAGACCTAGCTACAGCGTTGATACGCCGATCGCAGTCGGCTTTGTCAGGTTATCACATAAACACACAACAAGTAACACAAACATCTGTAGAATTGAATTTTCCGAATAAAACCCTTCGTCATAGAAATTAAAAATCGTATTTGGCCACATTATGGTTATTCCTATTTTGCGAGTGGTAAACGTAGTTTGTGTTACCAGTGTTTGGCTCAAAGCCATCCACTACAGCCATCTCTGAAGTTTCAAACAATTGTCCAATATACAAGAATTCCAGTGATAAATTGTAAATTGTATTCAGATTTATTGCAGCAAACAAATAGAGATGTCACTCCCAAATTTGCTAAATAATCAATTTAATTAATTTTTTATTGAACGGTAATTTCTAAGCGGTTGAAGTTAGAAAGAAATAAGAAAGGTACAAATAGGCTTAAAATGATGTGTTGTTTCACAAATGTCATAAATAGATTACTATGTTGCCCATAGGAATGTTACATTTTTATTTACGTATTTCTATTTCATAGTAATAATACCTTGCCCGCCATATTGAGAAATTTTAAGTGATTTCAGAAAGGTCTATGACATAATTTTATCACTCGCAGTTCGAGCTAAAGGGCTAGATGAAAAATGTAACAACTTTTTATCTGAAGTTTTAACGATGTACTCACCATCCTTTGACTACTTGAAGAAGTGGACAACTAATTAGATGAATTTGAATGTTTCCAATGGATGGATGATAGAAGATAACTGGCTAATCTCAAATTTGAAGATGTGCTTCCAAGTGTTACTTTTCTTCAAGAGAGGGGTCGTGTTATTGAAGATGTAAAGCTCTTTGATTAAATTCAATGTTTGAAATATTTTGTTGCTGCTCAACATGAAGGCAGGTTTTTTTAACCAGTTGCTACACTTGAGATGGTTTGTCTTTTTTTAAAAGTGCAAAAGTCATTATTGTTTTTCAAAGTTGTTAAAAATGTGTGAATTTCTGTTTACTCTGCCTGAAAAAAATTCTAGCCTTAAGCTGGTGGTTATGAATATTAATGTACAATGGAGTGGTGAAAGAAACCAACTGAACATTAAATCTGTCAAAGGTATAATTTGGTCAAATATAATTTTAAACATATAACATGTACGGAACTTCACAAATACTTACTCACAAAACCTGATTTGTCATGAAAAAATTCATTAAGTGAAACATATTTGAAAGCTTAGGTATTTTAATTCCAATTTTTTTTCTAGTTATTTGTTATTTTTAAGGTGTTATATTTAAGCAAGGAGAGTTAATTTTTTTCCCCTTCGTTATAAGAAGTTTTAATAAATGTGTATTTCTACACAATATACTTGTATTGTTAATACGTTTTGTATGAATATACTATGAATAAAAGTTACTTTAAAATGTATATAAGGTATTTAACATTGTCCTCTTTTTGTATAAATGTCCTCTTTTTTTAATCCATGTGCCCGCCTTGTAAAGGTTTTCGTCTGGTCGCCCTGTTCGCAAAGCACTAAGAGGTTTCAAGGATTTCGTAGCTCTTAAAATTTCAGAAGTACCATTAGTGGGAAAGTTTTATTGTATACTTCCCTCCTGAATGAACTTTTATAAGAAGTTGAAAGATTACGTATATTTATAGATTTCAGCAGGAGTTCAATAACTGAAAAATAGTTTTTAAGTGTCACATGTTCTACCCTAATCACCTGTCAGGATAATAAAGTCCGAGACACCTCCTCAAAGCCTCTCGCTTGATTTACATCCGTCAAGACTTATCCAGTACATAATAGTATTTAAACCCACATTGTTCTATTGTTTTCAATGGAAAACAATATATTGGCAGGTATTTTTTCACAAGCTACATTGTCATTTAATAGCCTTTGTACTCAAAGAATGGTGTTTAAACTCATATCATTTAAACTATTGGTTCATTGTATTTTGGGCAAACCATGTAAACGTCACGTGCCATTGAGTTCACTGGAGAATGGTCAGGGTCATTGTTTCAGTTATCTTGAAAGATAACTTACTAACATTTCCTGCCACCAACGTTGTTTTTGGTTGAGGGTGGTCAAGGCACTTTAAGCACATAATATCATTATGCTCCTAAGGCAATTATCTCTTAAAATCAAAGAATTCAAAAGGCATAAAATACAATACAAAATAAAATATAACAAAAGACTATTCAATACGTAAACTAGGCCGATTTTATATTTAATTACAGGTAAATTCTTACTTAGCGTTTTGATAAGCTAAATATTATAATAAAACTTGTCGACGTTTAATTATGTAGCAAATTTTATTATCGATTTTGGGAATACGTGAATCAGACATATTCGGGCGATGGATAAATTCGAAAGCAGGGCTCCAAAATATATTAATATTATGAGTTTCATAAACGATTTAAAACATTGCACAAGCTCTCTCACTTATTAGGACTGAAGTAAACACTTCCTCACGGTGTTGGCCCTAAAACCGGTGGAAAAGCGATCTGGTGCGCCGGTTTGCTTCTAGCTTTGGCTGGCGGCCAACCCTAACCCATATAGGTAGCAAATGGGCTACACCCTTGGTATTTGATGTGAGGTAAGGTATTGTATGAGAGACCTGACGGATTATCACCACACGTTGCTCGGGGAACCATGCTAACATGAGTTCTAGGAGAAGGGAGCCTTCTAGAAATCGTGTCTTGCATTACACGGTCCAAAAACAACTGGGGGGGGGGGGTTGCTGATTGGCATGCCATTCTTCAGCTTCCAGCTTCGGTGGGCTACTCTATCCCATGTAGCAGGGTAACGGGCCCTGCCCTCGATAGGTGATGTTGCGCTGCTCCGACGGTGACTCATCAAACGTGGCTGGGAAAACCTTGCCGACATGAGTACCATGGGAACATGCTCAGGTGTTTCGGCGTCTGGGAGCATGCGGTGAGGAATGGTTTCGTAGTGTGCTAGTGGTAGATTGCTCCCTGCATTTATCTTACTGAGTAGGGGTTTCGTGATGTGCCTAAAGGCTCTAGGTGCGCCTTCCATCCTAGTTCCTCGGAGCTAGTTAAGTTTTAAAGTTTAAACTCATAAGTACCATGCACTTTAATCAACCATAATACTAGATGGAATCGAGCGGCTAATCATAACACGAAGAATTATAAAGCCTAATAAAATATATAAATATATAACCTGAATATATAAGGTAAGGCAATTAAATATTTGGATTAGTTGACGTACTATATCAAATTTATTATATAAAAATATTTTCAAAAACGGCGTCCGTGGATCATTTTCGCTTTTTTTTTTTTTTTTTTTTACAGACAACTAACAAACTGACATATATTTCATGAAGAATAGTTTTTATTTGGTTTTGAAAACATACAATTTTTAGTCAATCCACCATTAGGCATTTATTTATACATGGGGAAATGCCATTGATAGTATCATATCCAAAAATGATTTAAATGAATAATTATGGACTCAAAACGTCGAGAACAACTGAAAACGAGATATTGAAATGTTAAGAAACGATAACAAGATTAAAAAATAAATTAGTAGTTGAATCCTGATTATAGCTAAATAATACACACAATTCGGAACCTCTTAAAACCGTGAAAATTTTATTGTAATTATAATAAAGTGAAAGTAATTATAATAAAGTGCCTAGTCTCAGTGGAGCTATTTGTAATTATTTATATTTAATTTCTAACTTATTCATATTCAAATTGATTACCTTAACTATTTATTTAATGAATTAAAGCACTTTTTCATTAAAATGTTTCAAATACTAACATTTTATCCATTTGAAATTCCAAAACCAGTTACTTGAAATATTAATATTTTGTACAGTAGTAATGATGTTTACTATCTATCGTTTGCTATATTCTTTATTTTTTATGCTCACATTTTTGTGAAACCACATATATGGAGTGTTTCAAAAATATGTGTCTTAACTTTGAGAAGCGATTCAAGGTATCAAAATGAAGAAAAAAGTTCTTATAAACAAAGTTCAAAAACTCTACATCTGTAGGCCATTATGTATTTTATGGTAAATAATGAACTTTAAAAATTATTAAGGTTTCCAGTTGATATATAGTAAACACAATTTTTATGTTAAGTTTTACCAATATAACAAAAAATAAAACTCATCTTAAATGTTTCAAAATGGCGGGAGTTTATATATTTTTTGTAAATTAGAGATATTCAATATTAATAATTTCCAAATGCTAAAATTTTGACAATTTATAAGATAAAGTTTAAATTCTTAGTATACTAATCAAATGTATTATAAAAAAGTGTAGATATACCGAATTTTGATTCGTAAATGTCTTAATAATGTTTGTTTATCATCATATTCTGAAAAAAATGGTCGACAGACAGTTAACTAAGTATTTTCCGACATATGTTTATATGAACATTTTTTAATATTTTGGTGTCATACATCAATTTCCTGAAACTAGGACACATATGTTTTTAATACACTTACCGTATTCGGAAATGAACCAGCTCGCTGAGTTCAGTTTTATAATAATTATACCTATTCAGTAAAATAATTAAAAGTTATTCCCGATGAAATGCCGTCTAACAGGTCAAGGGCTCCACGAGCTGTTGTTCCAAGGATTTATTTATTTTTAAAAAGTACTTTAAGTTGGTTATCAGTCAAATTAAGAATGTACTTTTAATATTATTAATTTTAATAATAATTGAAGAAAATTGTCAAGAGCTCAGACAATTTTCTAATTGTGACGGCTTGAAAAGAGTACTCATTAGTTATATTTTATTTTAGACTTAAAATACCGTGAAATAGCCAATATTATGCAGTTTACCATCTATGTTGAGGTAAGTAATCAAATAAATTAACGCCTTATCATTCACCCCAACAGCTGTCAAATATTGTGTTACTAAAACTAAATTGAATCTTAAAGCTCCAAACAAGAGGTACTTCAGAAACAACTCGTGACAATCTATTGATGTCCTTCTTGATAATCCCAGTCAATATTGACTGTAATTAACGTAATTTAGATAGTTTTTATGTTCTCCGTTATTATGCAACAAATTATCTTAGATTATATCATTTACATATTGTAATAGCTGTAATAAAACAAGTGATTTTGAATTATATCTTAATAGTTTCAACTGTAAAAATTCCAAATGTGTGATTAGCGGAAATAAATTTGATTTTTAATGTTACGTAATGCATATTTGAGTGATGCAAAGTTATCGCTTTCTAATAAATAGTTTAATAAAACAGGACATTAAACTGATGATGTTTATAACATTATTTAAATATTTTTACATATCTGGTTAATTTACGACTAGCTTATAAAATGTCAAGCCAATATATTTATACAAATGAATGAAAATTATACTTCATTAAATTAATATTCAGATAGGCATGCAACTTAATTTATTATACGGAATTAAAAATTTAATGAAAATAACTTTTACAAAAAATGTTTATAAGCTGAAGTTGTCAAACTTTGTGTTTGCAATAGGCGTATAGGATACTCATTATAATATCTTTCCTTTGTTGTTTTATTGGAAAAACCTATCAGTCATCATCATTGCCTTATAAAAATTATGAACGTCAGAGTCGAAAGAGAATAAGAGTTGTTCAAGGAATCTTATCCAAGACTACGTTAAAAAAGGTGTTGATTCGGGTAGGATAGCTCGGGACTACCGCGGTCGTACTACCTATAGTGAGTCCCTGAGTTTTGCATTTAAATATTGTGTTGTAAACATTTTAGATTGTAACCAATTATTACAATAAAATCGCTTGAAATTATTTATATAAAAAAGAAAAACTAGAATGTCAAAAAGAACTCTGGGAAATTGCTTAAAAATATATCCTTTTATAAGTTTCGGTTTACTGATTTGACGCCTTTTAACAGGAGGAGATGAAATGGTAAACAATCGCTATCTTCTTTTTAAATATTAATTTTTCAACAAAATTTTGCAAACAATTTTTAAAGTTCATAAAATATTCAAAATTTTGAATTTTCACTCGTTTCAATGCGATTGATTCAGTTACAGAATTTTAAACGTGGGGATGAAATTACCCCGACGTCGCGCACGGAGTGTCACTGACAAATTTCTAATCTTCTAAATCTAACGTACTTAAATATAGGTTCTGCCAACGTTTTTAAGTTAAATATGAATTTATGAAATAAAAAATCAACATACAAGTACGAATTTTAATTACGTAATAACGAAAATTTATTGTTTAATTATTATTATAATCTGTGATATTCGTAAATATATGGTTTTTTTAAAGTTAACATATTTTTAAGTCTACGGGTATTTTTTTAGTGTAGGCCTACGGGTATTGATTTTCTTATATTAATCATACCTTGTTCAATTCTTATAATAAAGAAAAGTTTAACGACTAACAATGACGTCAATTAAATGATCTAACAGATATTTTTTTTTTTGATTTTTTTAAATAGAGCTCTCTAGCTAATAACAATCAAATCGCGTAAAAGTCTAAATTTCAGCGCCACTTTTAAAACGCCATAATTCGGTTAATTTCAATTCCTTTTTGAAAAAAGTTTGTACAGTTATTTGTGTGTGTAAATTCATAGTTAGGGATAATCGTAAGAAATTGTTGTTTATCTCTTTCACCCATCTTCTTAATAAGATACTTTTTGCGGCTCATCGATTTATTAAAAAGTAAGTATTTTAAATCAACTTTCCCCATAGTTTTTTGACACTCTGTTTTTCCCTTTTTAGGTATATTTTTACCTACTAATTATATATCTCCGAGATTAAGTTATTAAATTTTAATTGAATGAATGAGTATTGTTTATTGTTTTTTTTTCTATATCAAACATTTAACAAAATAATATAATACGTTAAACTATTAACATAAAATAAAGTACACAACTTGCAAATAACATATTATAAACATAAAAAAATTCGTATTTGGCTTATTTTGAATAATACAACAAATAAAATATAATTGAAACGATAACATCACGAACTTATAAAAACTGTAAGATGGGAATTGACTCATATTGTGAAATAAATTTTTCAAAACACGTAACCTGAATTTGAATTAATACATTTATTTTAAACCCATTAATAAAAATAATTAGAATTTCATAAAGTATCCCCCTCTCCAGATACGACAATAGTGTCACACGAAAATGACACAATGATAGTATCTTTAGATGTGAACACAAAACCAAAAGATCTTAAACGTTCCTTCAATGTCAAATTTGCAGTTAAAATTGTAAAAACAGCTAAAGGTACACAAATATTTACACTCAATGGTGAAGATCTAACAAAAAACATTAAGATCATCCTGAAATGATGCTCGGTCATCCACATATATATAAGAGAAAGAGGCTTTAAAACAATGGTGCAAAATTATCCCTTTAAGGTTTTAACAAGTTTTGAGGGTGACAGAAACAATATTTGAGGAACACAATTGAGTTGAGGTCTAAGAAATGCAGATCCTATCACTAGAAGGAGACTTAAATAGGGTAAGAGGGTCATCATGTTCTAAAGCACTGTAGTAGCTATTGAGCAGGAAAGACGTAAAGCGGTCTGCTAATTGGAAAATACCACACCTCTAAAATTGGACTAATAGAAAGAGATGTCTGTCAATTTGGATCCTACGGACTGGGGATAGCAGAACACCTAGTGAACAGGTGTGAGATGTTTATTCGACGGTCTCAATGTATTTGGAAAGGACTTCATAGGGCCTGAACTCTGTAGAGGTTTGATTCTCATAAGTTTCGTAAGGAGCCAAAGAAGACTCTTGCAAGAATTCTAGTCGGACCATATTCATATTCAACAATAGATATATTTTGAAGGAAAATATTAAACATTGTTGTTTAGAAATGTCCTTTAAAACAAATAATGAGAATGTTCCATGTTGCTTTCTGATAATTATCAAATATACATAAAACACAAATTGGAAAACCGTACACCAATGTTTAATTTTCTAAAAAAGTTGTAAGAACCAAGTTCAATGTATATGTATGTTTTGGTGGTTTATGTATGCTCTTGTTTTGGTGGTTTATGTATGCTCTTGTTTTGGTGGTTTATGTATGCTTTTGTTTTGGTGGTTTATGTATGCTCTTGTTTTGGTGGTTTATGTATGCTTTTGTTTTGGTGGTTTATGTATGCGCTTGTTTTGGTGGTTTATGTATGCTCTTGTTTTGGTGGTTTATGTATGCTGTTGTTTTGGTGGTTTATGTATGCTTTTGTTTTGGTGGTTTATGTATGCTCTTGTTTTGGTGGTTTATGTATGCTTTTGTTTTGGTGGTTTATGTATGCTTTTGTTTTGGTGGTTTATGTATGCTCTTGTTTTGGTGGTTTATGTATGCTCTTGTTTTGGTGGTTTATGTATGCTTTTGTTTTGGTGGTTTATGTATGCTCTTGTTTTGGTGGTTTATGTATGCTTTTGTTTTGGTGGTTTATGTATGCTTTTGTTTTGGTGGTTTATGTATGCTCTTGTTTTGGTGGTTTATGTATGCTCTTGTTTTGGTGGTTTATGTATGCTTTTGTTTTGGTGGTTTATGTATGCTCTTGTTTTGGTGGTTTATGTATGCTTTTGTTTTGGTGGTTTATGTATGCTCTTGTTTTGGTGGTTTATGTATACTCTTGTTTTGTTGGTTTATGTATGCTGTTGTTTTGGTGATTTATGTATACTCTTGTTTTGTTGTTTTATGTATACTCTTGTTTTGTTGGTAGAGCAATGAATTGATAGTGATAAAATGGACTGTTATTTTTAAATGAAAAAGGAACAGATTCGATTTGTTTTAGAAATTTGAACGGTTGCCTATTTCAAAATTGTAAATGGTTTTAATGATTATCTTATTGAAGTATTATCATTAAGAGGTATGCATATATTTTTAACGCTGTTTTCGGCAGAATCCTAAACCCATATGCGTTTTCTAAATTCATTCCTCAAAAACTGCACGTTTTTGTCAGACGCATAATGGATTATTTTAAAAGTTATATTATTTTGTTTTGTTATGTATGCCTTATGTTTTTGAGCATGTCTATAAAGTTTTACTATAGTCTTAAATTTTACTATAAAATTGGTGGTATAGATTGATTGGTACACTTTTTCTAACGTCTGCTTTAGAGATTATTATTATCAATCTGAAAATTGATATATGTAATATAAATATAACTTAAAGGTTTAATGCACGATATTCAACCTTCGTTGCAAGGCCCGCCAGGGGCACGAGCGAAGGGAGTAGAGACTTCGTTGCAAGGCCAGCAAGGGGCACGAGTGAAAAGAGACTTCGTTGCAAGGCCCGCCAGAGGCACAATTGAAAGGAGTGGAAACTCCGTTGCAAGGCTCGCCAGGAGCACGAGTGGAGGGAATGGAGACTTAGTTGCAAGGCCAGCCATGGGCACGAGTGAAGGGAGTAGAGATTTCGTTGCAAGGCCAGCCAGGGGCACGATTGAAGGGGGTGGAGACTTCTTTGCAAGGCCGGCCAGGGGCACGAGTGAAGGGAGTAGAGACTTCGTTGCAAGGCCCGCCAGGGCACTCGTAAAGGGAGTTGAGACTTCGTTGCAAGGCCGGCCAGGGGCACGAGTGAAGGGAATGGAGACTTCGTTGCAAGGCCCGCCAGAGGCACAATTGAAAGGAGTGGAAACTCCGTTGCAAGGCCAGCCAGGGGCACGATTGAAGGGGTGGAGACTTCTTTGCAAGTCCCGCCAGAGGCACAAGTGAAGGGAGTGGAGACTTCGTTGCAAGCCCCGTCAGGGACACGAGTGAAGGGAGTGGAGACTTCGTCACATGACCCGCTAGGGGCACGGGTGAAGGGAGTGGAGACTTCGTTGCAAGGCCCGCCAGGGGCACGATTGAAGGGGGTGTAGACTTCTTCGCAAGGCCGGCCAGGGGCACGAGTGAAGGGAGTAGAGACTTCGTTGCAAGGCCGGCCAGGGGCACGAGTGAAGGGAATGGAGACTTCGTTGCAAGGCCCGCCAGAGGCACAATTGAAAGGAGTGGAAACTCCGTTGCAAGGCCAGCCAGGGGCACGATTGAAGGGGGTGGAGACTTCTTTGCAAGTCCCGCCAGAGGCACAAGTGAAGGGAGTGGAGACTTCGTTGCAAGCCCCGTCAGGGACACGAGTGAAGGGAGTGGAGACTTCGTCACATGACCCGCTAGGGGCACGGGTGAAGGGAGTGGAGACTTCGTTACAAGGCCCGCCAGGGGCACGATTGAAGGGGGTGTAGACTTCATCGCAAGGCCGGCCAGGGGCACGAGTGAAGGGAGTAGAGACTTCGTTACAAGGCCCGCCAGAGGCACGAGTGAAGGGAGTGGAGACTTCGTTACAAGGCCCGCCAGGGGCACGAGTGAAGGGAGTGGAGACTTCGTTGCAAGGCCCGCCAGGGACACGAGTAAAGAGAGTTGAGACTTCGTTGCAAGGCTCGCCAGGGACACGAGTGAAGGGAGTAGAGACTTCGTTGCAAGCCCCGTCAGGGACACGAGTGAAGGGAGTGGAGACTTCGTCACATGACCCGCTAGGGGCACGGGTGAAGGGAGTGGAGACTTCGTTGCAAGGCCCGCCAGGGGCACGATTGAAGGGGGTGTAGACTTCATCGCAAGGCCGGCCAGGGGCACGAGTGAAGGGAGTAGAGACTTCGTTACAAGGCCCGCCAGGGGCACGAGTGAAGGGAGTGGAGACTTCGTTACAAGGCCCGCCAGGGGCACGAGTGAAGGGAGTGGAGACTTCGTTGCAAGGCCCGCCAGGGACACGAGTAAAGAGAGTTGAGACTTCGTTGCAAGGCTCGCCAGGGACACGAGTGAAGGGAGTAGAGACTTCGTTGCAAGGTCCGTCAGGGACACGAGTAAAGGGAATTGAGACTTCGTTACAAGGCCCGCCAGGGGCACGAGTGAAGGGAGTGGAGACTTCGTTGCAAGGCCCGCCAGGGACACGAGTAAAGAGAGTTGAGACTTCGTTGCAAGGTCCGCCAGGGACACGAGTAAAGAGAGTTGAGACTTCGTTGCAAGGTCCGCCAGGGACACGAGTGAAGGGAGTAGAGACTTCGTTGCAAGGTCCGCCAGGGACACGAGTAAAGGGAATTGAGACTTCGTTACAAGGCCCGCCAGGGGCACGAGTGAAGGGAGTGGAGACTTCGTTGCAAGGCCCGCCAGGGACACGAGTAAAGAGAGTTGAGACTTCGTTGCAAGGCCCGCCAGGGACACGAGTAAAGAGAGTTGAGAATTCGTTGCAAGGTCCGCCAGGGACACGAGTAAAGGGAATTGAGACTTCGTTACAAGGCCCGCCAGGGGCACGGGTGAAGGGAGTGGAGACTTCGTTGCAAGGTCCGCCAGGGACACGAGTGAAGGGAGTAGAGACTTCGTTGCAAGGTCCGCCAGGGACACGAGTAAAGGGAATTGAGACTTCGTTACAAGGCCCGCCAGGGGCACGAGTGAAGGGAGTGGAGACTTCGTTGCAAGGCCCGCCAGGGGCACGTGTAAAGAGAGTTGAGACTTCGTTGCAAGGCCCGCCGGGGGCACGATTGAAGGGAATGGAAACTTCGTTGCAAAAAACTGCAAGGGGCACGAGTGAAGGGAGTGGAGACTTCGTTGCAAGGCCCGCCAGGGGCACGTGTAAAGGGAGTTGAGACTTCGTTGCAAGGCCCGCCGGGGGCACGATTGAAGGGGATGGAAACTTTGTTACAAGGCCAGGGGCTCGAATTTTAATATATAGCATAGACATCTATGAGGCACGTTATGGTCAACTGATTTCAAGAAAGTAGTGATATATATACACAATTACAAGGGTCAGTAACCATTGCTTTCCAATACAAATCAACACTTTGTTGCCAACAAGGCCCAGGATACCAACTTTTAGGCAACGCGTTTAGAATTTAGAGTTATCATTGTATGATGGGGGTGGTTAAATGGTTTTTAGTGTAATTTTTACTGAATTATGTGATTCTAATTATTGGATTTAATTTTAAAGCTTGTTTTAAATTTCAAAGATAATTAAAATGAAACGAAAGCTTTATTATATTTTTCAGAACGATCCAAGTTGAAATCCATAAATAAATCGAAAAAGTCCGGACGTGGTTAAGTTATAATTTTTATACCGAATTCACCAGTTTATTCCGTGAGAGGTTTAGTTGTTAACAGGAATTCATAAGTTTTGTTTAAAAACTTTATCATTGTAAAGAACCTGTAAAACATTTAAACTAGTTGCTGGGCGCCATTGTGGTACTTACCCAGCCCAATCATGCAATGTAATATCCAAACATTGGTTTCTTGGGCCATGTAGGAAATTTTAAATTGTTTTGGTAGATCAATAAATCTTATCCATTAGTGTGACTTAGTTTAAAGCAGTTTTCACAGAGTTTTCTAACATTCATACTTTCGTTAGGTTGGCTAGGCCTTAAAATTTCAGTAGAATTGTATACAATAAAAAGAGTTGTTTTATCCTTTACACGTAAGTATCTCTACTTACGTGTAAAGGGTCAAGCCCTTGGCAGGCTTTGTTGCTGTACATATTTGAAGAAGTCTAGGCCTACACTCATTACGCTCTTGTCGGTGGATGGCTTAACTATAGGCTACGAATATTACATTTTTTAGGGAGATCAGGATGTGAAATAATTGCATTTTTGACAATAACTTCCTTATTAGTCATCGCAGAGAGATCGGGTTTGTACCATTATATGCAGAATTGAAATTTGCACATTTGTATCTAATTTATAAGTAGGTATTATTAGATGAATAATGCACGTGATATGAACAACAAAGAACAACAAAAAATGGAAGCTATTTAGACATTTTCAATTAAATTTCCTGAATTTTAATAATGTTCTATGTTAGCACAATATAATCCCCTGTACCAAATCTTATGTTCCTATTTTATATTATGTGGACGTTGTCGTAGGCTACTTACGTGCAGACGGCAATGACAACACGTTAGATGAATGGCGTGTAAAAAATCACCTCTTCCGTTTGCTGAAAGGTCAGTCAAAAAGAGAAGTCGAAGGTTTCGCAACTATCAAACTTGTCCGATACAATAAGTATATTGTGTAAGTAAATATGTGATTAGGTTTTACATAGTTTTTCCATGTAACAGATATATGAGAGAGGGAGTCAATAATACAAAAATTGTGGTATATAACTTACTTTCCCATGACTGTTGATACTTTGGATAATTATATGGCACTCATTCATTTTCCCTCCTACATTTTAATGGAAAATATAGTAACAATTCTTAAATCCCACTACTGTCTTGTTCTATTATGTAGACCGAACTGTATTAATCTACTGAACAAAATTCAAGCTAAATAGTAGTCATGTAAAATAAAAGGTAAGCCACAAAGATTCATGTCTCATTTCATACGTATGAGAATACTATTTAAAATGATGAATAATTAAAAAAAAAACTCAATTGAAGCTATAATTTGCAGTCTTTTCAGGCACTAAACTTTTACGCTTTTTTATGATGTATATATTCTCGTCACATACTATCTTGACACATCAGTTGATACAGTCAAATATACTTGAAACAATTAGTAATCCATTGTACAAAATAAAATAAAAAGTATCTTTCATCAGTTTGATTGAGTGTGACGATAAATTACATTGTGTTTATCGTTTTCTTTGTTGACCTTTTGCGAGTGACACGCAGTCTCCGACTTTCACCAACTTGCGCATTCTAGTGGTCGTGGCAGCAACTAACTCCAAGCATGAGTTGATCGTTTCTTCTGTCAGTTGGTGCTGTGCCACCTTTGAAGGAACAAGTTTTGTTATTTCCTCTCGTTTTGACTATGGAATACTGTACGACGTTTACACGAGGATATTGCAATTTGATAGAGTTTGGATGTCTTTTGTGATTTATTTTATTGTATATTTTTTTACATAAAGTGATCAGTGACACGTATTTGTTTTTTCTTATTTTAGATTGTTTGTGTAAATTGTTATAGTGTGTGATTTATATTGTGTGAATGGACTACACCATGCTTACTTCGAATACTGGAAGTCAGTACTTGAGGCCTGATTACCTATCTCCACTACCTACAACGGTAATTATAAATTACAATTTTAATTTTCTATTTACTTTTAAAAGTAATTAAAACATTTTAAAAATTGTTACAAGTTATGACAAATTGTTTCAAATAGGGTACATTACAAAGTTGTTTAGACAATTAATTTCCAAACAAGTAATATCAAGAAATAATAGGTTGACATAATACGAAACTAAAATAATAAAAAATACATTCTTAAGGCACAAAAAATAAAAAATAAATCTAAAAGTTAAGTAGATTTTTATAGATATTTCTGAAACCTCAGATGAAATTTTAATAAAATTTATATTATTTTCCTATTTATATAGCATTGTCTCTAATTTAATACATTAATAACACATTTAGCAATGGTTTTAATAACGGAATTATTTTGCTTGTTTGAATTTTTAAACGAAGAAGAAAAGTTACTTAACCTATTTCAAACATTTTACTAGAGATATGTTTTTAGGTCTATTCCTTAACAATCCCTTTTTACTCAAATTTAAATGCAAACAATTTACAATTTATACAATTCAAACCGTTTTAAATAAGCCAATTTCAAAATGATTTTATTCAAAATCGCTTATTAAAAATTAAACCTTCTACAACAAAATTTTAATTATTGTCATTTATATCTGAATAGTTTTACAAAGGATTAATTAAGATTTTCTTAATTATTTATTAACTATCATTTGCATTAAACATTACTCAGTGACAGTACAGACGAAGACATCCAAGAAAGCGGTGAATGAATAGGATAGAATGGCTAGTAAATAATGTTGTATAGATGTGACTAATTGCAAGTGGTTGCACAATCCTGACTTGTCCCGCGGTCCAACACCTACAACCCGTCCCGTCCCGTCTTCAGAGTTGCATTCTAATAGTCTACTTGCTATTGTATTTATATAACCTTATAAATGATTGTTCTTTTGTTTAAATTTAAGGTAAAGTAAGCACATTGTAGAAGTATTTATTTAGTCAAATCATCGATGATCTAACTAACTATAAACGTAATATTTTTAAAATTTTGAACTTCGTTTATTCCTCTTAATTATTATTTTAGCGGGAAAAAATTAGTTTTGCAGTCTTTTGGACAACGAATGGAAAACTATATTGCCGCGTTAAAATAATGCGTTCCAGTGTATTGAAATTTTATCAGTTCTGTCTATCTTTGGGATAATCTAAAGTCTGCAGGAATGAACCAAAATTTCTTAATGACAGGAGTCCAATAACTTGCTTATTCCACGAGAATGCTTGCTTTATCCGAATTTTCGGTTCATATTTTATCATTTTTTATTAATCACTGTAAAAGACAAAAGATTCAGATTGTTATCTAATTATTTACAATAAACTAAGCCAACAAATTTATCGCGGATTGCCATATTCCACATAATTTTTTTAACATTAATATTTCATAATCTGCAAACGTGGAAGAATTTAAGTTGGTTGGTTCTTCATACCCATAAATAAAACAAAAATTATATGGTTTATAATAAGGACAAACTAGGCTTATAAACAAACAGATAATGAATTTACTCTTTGACGTTATTTAAAATTTTTATTTCTTATTAAAAGGGGGGGGGGGTCTTTTGCAAAATAAAACTATACTCAAATTTTGAGAGAAGAAATTGTAAAACATCCGATATATAATAATTAGTGGCTAAAAACTTGAGATCTATCAAAAGAATATCAATTAATGGTTATTTTTTGTGGAAAATTGAAGAAATTATTTCATTAAACCTCGGCATATATTTTTCTATATCCAATGACACAAATAATTTCGAAAATGAAAATCGTCATTAATCCCCTTAAATAAAATAACAGCACTTACAATTTTATTGTTGTAAACATTTCTTACAATTAAGTGGAACAATGTTCAACAGAAATTATTTTAAGACAGTTTTACAAAAGGACAACATAATTTATAACTAATACAGTCAAATTAGATGTTATAGCAAGGAAATTTATAACTAATGCAGTCAAATTAGGTGTTATAGCAAGGAAATTATATTTAAATCATAAATCTACAAATTGGGAAAACTTTTAAAATAAACGGACTTGTAGACAAAATTTTAACTGCATTTTTTCAAATTTGACTTCAGGTCTAAGAACATATCCAAAAATGAGAAAACATTCATAATTTATTTAGCAATCTTATTTATATTGGGCATTCAAATTAAATTTTAAATTATTTATTAACACAATTAAACTATTAAACAGAGATTTAGCTATTGTGAAAGGTATTAAGTTGTGTAATATATTTAAACAAGCTATAGGCTTGGTATTTTATTTCCCTTCAAATATGAGGCGGATATTTTCAAATACATTGGTCTTGATGTACTAAAAAATTAGGTAATTTTCTGCAGAATTTATGTTTTGTGAAGTCAGCATTTTTGTGATTCGGTATTTGTTATTTTTTATTGAAGCAAACCAAAATTCCACCATTATTTTCCATGCTTTCTAAGTGTATAGACAAAATTGAAAATTTCGAAGAAAAACAAACAAATTTATGTCTTTTTGTTCTAAACCTATTTAATACTAAATCTATAAAAAATATCGGTTAATAATATATGTCCGAATAACGGTACTTAGAAGAAACAGCCTTTTCTTATTTTTAGATTTTCATTGAGCCGTTTTCTGTAATCTCTTCTTCTGGTTAAATTACATGATTAATTAAAAATATATCTCTACCTCCAGTACTTCTATA
Source organism: Aphrophora alni (assembly GCA_963513935.1). Lineage (NCBI taxonomy): Eukaryota > Metazoa > Arthropoda > Insecta > Hemiptera > Aphrophoridae > Aphrophora > Aphrophora alni. The sequence goes on along the minus strand of OY740767.1, from coordinate 104,012,753 downwards.
AGTATTTTTTTTAAGCGGGGAGGTTTTAAGCGGGGAGGGGAGGAAGACTTCAAAAAAATACTACCCACTCTTCTAGACAGTGGTGTCACATCTGTATTTATTTAATTGAAGAATGCATATTTTGTTTATTTATGTACCATATGAGGAATTTTTTTATTATTGTTAATATCACAAAAAATAAATTTGTGAAATTTGTAATCTTAGCCTATATGATTTTAATGAAACAGAATAATTTTTTGACATAAACAAATTGTTTTTCTAATTCGATCTATTATTTAAATATATAACTAATGTTTAGATTTTAATAATTTTGAAGTAATTGGTGTATAGTTTTATTTTTTGTATATATGTGTTTAACTAATAATCCATTTTTTGCATTAATTAACATTGGTACAAAATATTGTAATAATTTTGAATTGTCAATGAAATGATAATTAATATATTTATCATACAGTTTAATTTATTAGGTACTTAAGAAGTAGTTTATTTAATAAATTACAATCAGAATTGATTTGTTTTATAGAGTCGTCACTGGTTAAGTTACTGCATTTTTGCTGGTAATTTAAAAGTTATGCTAAAGATTACCTTTGTTTAATGATTGCAGGTTTTCCAATCAATATATTCATATAATCAATGATTGTCTCTGTAATTGTCGACAATCTAAATTAATTATCGTGTAAGCATGTAGGCTGTAACATATCCACTTAGTAAATTACAACTTACTTAAGGAAACCATTGCAATAGGATAGTTTAGACCTAATAACAAAGAATTTGAAATACTTCAACTTGAAGGCCACAAGTAATTATTACAATGACACATGACAACAGCTTGACATTTGTAGTCTAAGTAAGTATATCATGTAATCAGCTGTTCACTTGTTAAAGCAGCTGTCTTAATACAGGTAAATTGCTCAAAATTGTTTCTAGAAGCAAGGTGACGTTGTACGTGATATGTCAACTTGTCCAATAATTCAGTCCAGTTTAAGTATTTATTTCAATTGAAATAATTGTGTTTGATATTGTGTAAATGTCATTTTATATCGTATAATATACAGTATGAGGTCTAAAGTATCCTTTCCTTATATTATTATATTGTACGTGTCCTGGCCTGACCAATGTACAAGGTTCAAAGAATCCTTTTTAAACTAACATTTGTACGTAGTAATTTCAACTGAACTCCAGCTTATTATGAGGGACATGTAGGCTTATAAGAAACTCTTGGCTTTGATATTCAACTTTCCCCAACCACAAATGGTTTCCTAGTAGAGAGGAGTGTCGGTAGAAAATTTTCAAATATAAACCTATAATTTGTATCAATAAAGTTGGTTAGAACCCTCATGGGAAATAATTGTTTTTGTTATTTAATTGTGTTTATTTTAAATTGATTAAGAGGTCGAAATTAAACAGCAGATAAGGACTAAACATATAAAAATATATCTTTAAAAGTTATTTTTGTTAAATTTTTTTTGTTACGTTTGTTCTTTTCTTATACATATTCTAGCAAAATATTTTACATATAACTTTGATAGAGAAAGGTAATTTTTAAATAGGCCTAATATTGTTTATACTTTCAATCTATAACTTAACAAATTAATTCTTTAAAAAATTGAAAATTTCTAATTACCCATTTTGGACTTTTCTGGTTAGGGATAGTTAAGTCACATTCCAAGAGGTAAATGCTTTTTGGCAAATAAATGTACTGACATTTGTCAATCTTTATTTGTGTCGAAATCTTAGAGATATAAAGAGCTGACGGTATAAAATGATTCCATTTTGGACTTTTACCCTAGAAGAATAATGTTAAAAAATGATCTTATTTACTTTCGTAGTAATTGTCTGAAAATTATAATACTTAAACTGTAAACAAAAGGATGTCGGTTATTTACTTTTACTGAATTACATAAAACATTGCCGTAACCCTATTTAATTATAAATTACGGAGTATATTTATTGCTATTATAACCGATAAAAATTTATGAAAAAATACCATTGACTGCCTAAAGTAAGATATATTGTTACAAAGTTTATAATTTACAAAATCTATCTTATATATCTGCAATACCGTTGAGTTCAATGTGGGTATTTTTTATTATAACTTCATACATTATTAGGTTTTCAGTATTTCTTCTAAACAGTGAATATATTCAACGTTTAATTATCATTCAAAAGAAATTAGTTCCATTAAAATCGGATAAAGTATTTATTTATTGTAGGAACATGTGACGGAGGTAGGTTGTAGTTAGATGGTAGCACTCGTTTTGTTAGGACATTTTAACTCCTAAAGAAGTTTTGTTAATAGGGTCGATATAAATCTAATAATTTACAGACGCCCGTGATACAAATTTCCAAGTCTGCTAGACAGTTCCCATCGCCGTAATTCTAACTTTCGGGTTTAAATTTGCTTCCAATCGTAAGTTTCCAACTATTCCGACAATATTGGGTCAACACGTTAACTTTATGAAACGCCACGGGAAATGAGCGCGGCACCACTCGTACACTACCCTTATCGAGGGCTTTAAGCTGGGTAATTATATAATCTAGAGTATATAATAGAAAGCGTGCGTGTTCTTTATTTCTCAGTAGAAATTTTGAACGATTTTTACCAAATTAAATTATTTTTGCCAACTTTGTGTTGTTATAAATTTGTGTTTTAAAAAGGTTTAATCCATGTCTTTTATTAAAGACATGGAGTATTATTATTTTTTATAAACAAACTATTCCTTCAAAAAAACAAACTTTTAAATTTATGATGACATCAAAGAAGCGTGTTGTGAAAGAATAACGGAAGTGGGTAATAATTATCATTATTATTATGACTTCATAATGTACAACCTTTCGCCTCAAGCTCATTTATAGCGTGTAGAGGCGTGGCGATCCTGAGGTACCCATAATAGATATACACTTTGTTTCATCTAGTCTTGGGTTAGATCACTCTCGTTCACCTTTCCTATTAGGTCTACTTTGGCCAACTCTTATTTCATCTCGTCACTGATGCTATTAAAGTATTTGAGGGTTAGGTGTCTCTATTTTCTGTCCATTTCTTTATTTCTTATAAATCGATGATGACCGAAATGTTTTCTTCTTTAAACAACAAAGGAAAAATCTATACAACGTTGTATAAGGTGTCAGGGTTGACTCACTTCTCTGATACATTGCTTACATCATAAGTGCGAGAGCGACATGTGTCTGTCGGTGGTTTTCGAGTCTTTTACACTTACAACTTTAGTGATTAGTTGGGTGTAAATTTTGTCGTAATAATATAACAATCCTTGTAAATATATTTGACATGTTTTATTGTTGTTTCTTTTAAAATACAAACAGTAATAGTCATAGCAGAATTGATAACTAACAGTGCGAAAGTCTGCTCAATTATTAAATCCACATTGGAAAATATCCATTCACTTATGTAATTTTAAAATGACGATTGAATATTACAGTTTTGTTTATTTTTACAAAACTCAATGTGAAGTAAATAGAATGGCTAGTAAATAATGTTTATTATAATTAAAGAATTTTTTGTTGGCAACATTTAGACGAAATGTCTTTTCACGGAACAATGACATATTTATAATTAAGTTAGATTTAGTTAAAATAGTGATTTTTGTTAATGTATTTAATTCACACGTTCGTTCCACGCTCTTTTGGTCAAACGGTTACACTAAATGTAACCAAAAAAGTTTAACATTTGTTCTTCTCTACAATTGACTACACCAAGTTTTATAGACTTTAATTTATACTGGTTTTGAACTAAACGTATTGGACAATAAATATAACATTATTAGTGTTTTGAAATTTCTTGGTATTTGCACATATTATTTATTAGTGAACACTTAATGTAAACACATTTGGAGACTATAGGCTAATGTTTTTATTAAAAACAAAAATAAAATACCAAACAAAACTTAAAGATTTAGAGGCGCCTATTTGGTTGATAGTTTTATTTAGGATATCTTATCATCGCTATTCAACGAAATTCTCCTGCTAGGACACTGAATAGAGTGACAAGCCAAAAATGACGTTGCACCAGAAAATCTGGGTTATATTGACCCCAAAGTTTGGAGTTTCTGAAAAACTAAACGTTAATAAATTAATGTCATTCATTAGGTAAAACAAAATAATAAAAAAACTACTAATTTTCTTACTAGTTGTTAAAATTAAAACACATTTTTGAATTAAAGCAAATTAGGGTAAGGATTGTAACTGTGTTTTCGGGTTAACACAAAAACTCATGGGTAACGAAAGATTCGAAACCGTATGGAGTAGGGGAGGTAATGGAATGGTTATAATGCTGTAAATAATACCGTAGGAGGCATTAAACTTTATTTATCTATTTTTTTATATGGTGGTATGTTATAATTTTACAATTAATACTGTAGATCTTTATATTATGAAGAAGAATTATATAGAATAACTTAAATAAATGCATCAGTTAGAATACATTCAAATTAATAATTTATCAAAGCACGTATATAAGTAAACGTGCACATATAAAGTAGCTTTCATTGGCTTTGGTCTTGTTGATGATTGCTAACTCTAAGAAATGTTTTCATGTATACTCTACTGTTGTATAAGCACCCTTGGCATGCTTCTTAACTAAACGAATATTTAATTTTCATGGGAGATCATTGTCCAAAATTACTTTTCGGCAATATCTTTGCTAATTTTCATCGGCTGAGTTCGGAGCAGTACCTTTACTTGTGAGATTAATAACTGTTTAATATGGATAATAACTGTTTAAAATATTCACATTTTCAATTTTGTAATTGGGCTCTCCTTAATTCCAAAATGGGGGTTCAAGAGCCCTTCATATAACCTGTCAACTTATGGAATTTTTATGAACGTTATCCAGCTTATATACAGACCACAACGAACCATTTTTCGGGTCTTTTTCAAATATTTAGGTTATGAAAACGTAAAGATTAGTAAAAAATAGGACATTAATTATTTTCCGGACAATTTGGTTACGTTGTGTTATTATATCAATCTAGTATGTAGACTTGGTTGAATTTCTGTTTATTTAAATGATACTTAGTTCGAATTTGACGTTGATTTTTACACATATGGTTCCCGCAAACTCCTGGAACATCGAGTGTTATTAGGGACTCATTTTAACTGTTCCAGAATGTATATTTGTAAAGGTGTTGAGTTCGAATTTGACCATTATTTTTAGATTCTAAATATACACTCTCCCATAGAAGCTCTACAAATATCAACTATGTAAAATGACTTATTGTTGGACAAATTTCTTTTAGTTAATAAATTCATTTTATATTCCCTTGGATTGATTTGTTTACATTTGACCAATAATTTACGTGAAAGGCCTCCAATTCAGTTCTAGAGCAAAATGGACTTAGATAATCTATAGAGTTCATCTTGGACTGGATTAGAACTTGATGTATAACAAACTAGCTCTTGTTTACAGTAAAGGTTCTTTTATTTTAAACGCAAACACGTTGATCTGGTTTGATGGTTACCACTCCGCTATCTAGTAGGCTCTAAGGTCAATTATTATCATAAATAGAACATAGTAAACATCTCATTTGGAGATAGATTTTATACTTTTCCGTAAGTATACCAGAAGCTTGGCTACTTCTACAGATTCTAGCCTAATGCTTTTTTGATCTATTGGGTAAACTTGTTACGATGGTTTACCGATTACGAACTAAAATCCTGTAGACAAAGTGATTTTGTCAAGCGTTAAGTAAATTTAGTTGGCACGCGTTCACAACGATTCATAATGTGTATAGCCTGACAGTTCGATTACTGAAAATCTTTGAGAAATATCACAGGAATTGTCATTGAGTTTAGATAAATTAAAATATCTTACCTAGTTTAAGTATTGTAATTAAGTTTTTTCTGTATTATTTCACTACTACAGCAATTTTTACATATTTATTGTGCAATGAATTTTTTTTTGTTTTGTATTAACTTCAACGAGTTTACGTTTGCCCTTCGGTTTAATAATTATGCCCATATACGTCCGTTTGCACTCTTTTCTAATACAATTCAATCTCTTTGGTTTTTTATATAAATGCGTTGAAAGGCTGTTAATTGTGTGGGGGTTTTTTTTTTATTGAGTTTATTATTTCACTTAATGTCAGCCACGCGTACGTTTAAATAATTTGTCGTTTTTTTACAGCTCAACTTTTCATCCTATATTGAACGCAGTTTTTCTATTGTGATGGCTTAATATAATGCAGAACTATCAGAATGGAATTAGTTTTAATAAATAGATCCAGTCGGAACAGACGTTACCCATCGTATAGTCCGAGTTTAATTAAGTAAATTAAAACACTGAAATGTGTCACTGATCAATCAGGTGTAGATCCTCTCGGTTTGTTCATAACACAAGCGTGAACTTAAGTTCATAAAGTTGGGCACTTCACTTATTTTATAATTTCAAATTGCAGCCGTTCCATAATAAATACGTTTTTTAAGCAAAGGCGATTATACTGGTTTTTGTTTAGTGTATAAATATAACATTTTTACCGACCTTGAATATTGCGCTACATGTGGTAACGTCAATCCTACACGATGTCAGCTACAACTTTGTTTCTAAAATCAGAAAACAGAGAAAATAAACTCAAATTTACGAAGCTGTTTAATAAATTTGTGCCGTGTTGGCGTGAAACAATATGTTCAATCTATAAGGAAAAAATGGATTTTGCTTTCATTCTTGATTTTAGCACTTTAACTCAATCTTTTGAAATATACCTACCTCGCTGCAAGGGTGTAATCTATTAACACATAATAGGCTACTATAGAGATTAAACAGCAGAATGATGTGGCGCAATGTCTAGAAAATTGGTGTAAGCTCTGAAGATGTTACGTTTGGCATCCTTTCTTTTAAGACACATATAGTCAACGGCAAATTCTTAAAGTAAACATCATTTTTTAATTCTTGAAATTTTACTTCAGTTAAAAGAATTTTTTCTCTCTTATTCGCATATATGTAAATATCATTTGGGTGTTATTAGTAATTAAACATGTATGTATTCTACAAATTAATATTGGTTAAATTTATGTAAAGAAATTCCTATTAAATCAGTTTATCTTTACATTTCAATGGGACTTGAAAAAATTGCAAAATAAGTTTGCAAAGTAAAATTGCAAGATAAGTTTTCAAATTAAGATTGCAAAATAAGTTTGCAATGTAAGATTGCAAGATAAGTTTGCAAAGTAAGATCGCAAAATAAGTTTGCAAAGTAAGATTGAAAAATAAGTTTGCAAAGTAGGATTGGAAAATATGTTTGTAAAGTAAGATTGCAAAATAAGTTTGCAGATTGCAAGATAAGTTTGCAAAGTGAGATTGCAATATAAGATTGCAAAGTAATATACAAAATAAGTTTGCAAAAGGTTCTATAAACCAGTTTCGTCACGGTGCCCTAAGTCAACTTATGTATACTTATATGTAATTATTTTATCTCATACTATAAATTGACATGCAATAAATCAAAAATATAACATTTGTTTGCAAAACTTACTTCATAGATTTATTAATTTACACGAGATAAATAAAAAATATAGTATATGAGATTTAATATGTTCCGTTTATCGGTAGTTCAATATTTTATAAACAATCAGTTTCGTATTCTCAAACTGAATTAAACGATAAATTCGTAATAATGGGAATTAAATATCCTTCGCCTATATCCGTCTAAATATATTTAGAGTTAAATAACTGTTATTAAAAATAAATTGTCTTCTAAATTTCTGTTGTTTCTTGGACATTTATTAGTGCGGCATCAATAAAGCACATAGAATTCGTCTTATTGTCGTGTGTCTGCAGTAGCACTTAAGTTTCTGTTCTTATTGGGCAGTAAAATGTCCTCTGATGCGAAACAGATTTGGCAGAAGTTACAATTGCATTTGGCAATTGGCAAGCTATTTGCAGCTAGTTAGGGTCTGGAAACATTCAGTTAATAAGCAATAGAAAAGCTTTGTAGAGCAGTAAATTGCAAAAGAATTTTATCCCCTGCATACATTAGTATTTAGAAATACCAGAGACATTTAATTTCCTTATAAATAGTATTTGAAAGTTTTTTCCCAGAAATGGAAATTAAAAACCGCCTTGTTATGAGATTAATTTGTGACGGGCTTTATCTCAGAGTAATTAGCATCCATTTAGTAATTCGATTTTATCTTTATTCAACAACCAAAACACATTTTTTTTTTGTAAATAGGCTCAAGAAAAAAAGAATAATATTATCTGAAAGGCAATAAATCGCCTTTATCAATCACACTGACAGTTTGTGCTTGCAAGCCTGCCAATTAATTGGTGTATTTTCTTTACGATGCCGTCATTGATAATGCGCCAACATTTCCGCCTCGTGAAATATGACGGACGTTCCAAGTGAAGACCGGCAAGTCATAAATTAAAACGATAACGCAATCGCCGCGAAAATAATGACACTCCATTAGCGATAAATTTAAAACAGGATTATTTAAAATGATAGCAAGGGGATTTGCCCTTTCTTACTAAAATGGACTCGATAAATCGTCAAAAGGCTGACTTAATGTTTCCTTTTGAATGTTCACATTTTATCTCCGACTATAAAAACGTTCAACTTTCATACCACACTTTGAAGCGATAAGTAAAACTGGTCGAGTTTAATGTATAGGTTATGCGTGTCATCAAATGTGGGTTACAAATGAACGCAATTGGAAGATTTACGAGCGAGCAGTTTTGACGGTTCATTAGAGGCCATTCATTGCCGGCCTTGTCTGTGTGTGTCTCTTTATTTTCAAGTCAAAAATATTATCAAACTGCTTGACTGCTTTATGTTCTCGATCCATAATCCGTAGCCAGTGTTTGTAACGAAGCAACCAGTAGCTAGGGTCGTAAATTCGACCACGTATCTCCTCCTTATCTGACAGTGGTAATGTCCTTGTTTTTAATACCCTTACAGTCTGTTAAATTATTTATTATAGGCCGGATGCGGTCAGCCTCAGCTCTTACTGTTATAATTTACGAGTCAATTACAAGCGAGGATCGTATCTGAAATCTGAAAACCACGATTTGTTTTATTACTGCCTCCTATACTGCTTTATGTAAAAAAGAAGTTTAGGACCGATGGCAGTAGTTTCGTGTTAAATGTCAGGGTTATTCCTTCACTTAGACAACACCACATATCAGAAAATATATTTACAAACACATATATTTGCTAAATATATATCCGTAATTATGACCATATCTGTTTTATTTCTGACTTAAGAAATATAAAAATAAATAGTTAGTTAAATGAAAACAGTGTAATATTGAAGCTTTTTACAGTATTTTTTATTTAATTTAAACACATTAAATTTGAATGTTGATTCCTGCTGAGGGTTATTTTATCAAGCACTGAAAAACCTAGGTTACTTTTCGCGTTAAATTGAAAACGGCTATGAAAAGTTAAAACTTGAGCACAAATTTATTTTAATTGTAATTGTTCGAAATTAAAATTAAAAGATATTTAAAAATAATACTAAATTGTTTTGTTCAAATTCAGATTTTATGACTGCTGCCTATTTACATTAAACAGTGTCCTAAAATTTTGAGTTTAAGTGTATTAGAATTGAGATTGTATTTTGATGGTTTAAAATTTATCTTCTGCCTTATTAAAACTTCAACTGGGGTCGAGCGATAAATTCATTGTAAAAGACTATCCACGAGAAAACATTATGGGTAAAATCACATTTTAACGACCTTAATTCAAGATGCTGTCCGAAAAGTATTTTGTAATATAGACATGAGGGAAGATATATTTTATCAGATGTAAAGAGAATTGGAAATTTCCGATAAGAGGAATGTGTTAGTTCACTTATGAGAGTTTTTTAAATTTTGATCTCTATTTTATCCTCTTGGCATAACTTTAAAACTTTAACTGGGGATCGATCAGTCACCTTAAAATAAATATCGAAATTTTAAAAGTAAATTGGGTCAAGAAACACCTTGTTTTAAAGGGTGATTAAGGGGTGGGGAATAAGTATTTGGAGTTTCAATCCACGCCTACAATTCTAGATATATACTGTATGTAGTAAAAGTATGAAAACTATCAACATTGTGCAAAGTAAACAATTAAAAGTACCATGGAGGGTAATTAGTGAATGGTATAAGAGTTCAAAGTAAAAACATATCTTGCCTCGTACAACATCTGACGTTTTCATTCTTCACAGAATTCTTGTTTGACGTTTTGAATTGAGGGTTTTGTATATAAGATAAGCAGTAATCTGATTTCTTCATTTGTTTCACCTATTGGTTAAACCTTTCACATTTGTTGTTACTCTACCCCCCTTTCCTTTGAACATTATTTGTTGATACTAATATATTTGATCTACCCGTCTTCATTTATTTCCTAGATAATATAAAGTTTTCATGCTTTATCTAGAAAAAATATTTTTGACCTCAGTTTTTGATTAGCGTGGTAGCAGGTATATATAGGTAACGTGTTTTCTTGTAAATATTTGTAAAACGAGGCATCACTTGGTCCCTAATAATAAATTATTTAGAATTTTGAAGTTACTTTCAATACGGTCGAGTCTTTATGAAGAAGGAAAAGTTTGGAACCCTCAAAATACAACTGGGATTTACTCCAGTATTTTCCCAAGATTTGAACATCCGAGGAAATTCTTCGCTGTCCATGCTTTAGCGTCACTTTATATAATCAAGTGTTATAATATATGTTGTAAGATTTGGTCCTGCAATATTTGTATATCATTACATGGTAGAGAGTCAATTTTGATTTTTAAAAGTCATCGGTTTATGGCATTGAAGGCATTATGTTTTCATAAACAATTTCAAATTTTAAACTTACAATATTTGGTAGAAGGATGAGCACTCATCTCTGAAATCTGAAATTGTAAAAAGGAAGAAGTCAAAACTTTCGAGTCGGAGTAGGCTGATAAACCGTACTACGAAGTCAAAAATATTATGGTTTTGCCATTAGGTGAAATAAAAATGTTTTGAAACAACGAGGAAGGTATTTTCACTTGTGCTTGATTAATTCAAAGCTCAAAGATATTTTTTTGGAAAATATGTGGGTTATGCCTTTAGGGGAGATGGGTGTTTTTCTCTTCCAGAGTAAGGGGGGGGGGTTCTCTGAACTATATTATATTTTCTATTCAAACAAATGTTTTTTTTATACTTTTAGTTTAGATAAGCAAATGTTACAGTTATAAGCTATGTATATTACGTATAGGTAAGTATGATTGGTTGTAAGTGTATATATTTAAGAATATGGTACAGGTCAATGTACACTTTATGTCTATTGTAGATTTGTTTGGGGGTTTTTTTTCTTTTTCTTTTTTCTCTCTCACTGATTACTATTGTATAAAATAGTTGTGTTAATATTTTGTATCTGTATTGATTCTGCAGGGAAATAAAATAATATATATATATATATATAAGCTGTAGTAGGAACTGGGAGTGTCACAGTTTAGTGTGATTTTTGGTCTAGGACTAGAGATAAATGAATACGATATGAGGTGAGGAGCTTTGAGGTAAACTTAGTGTATGAGTTGTAGGAGTTGGAAGATAGTTCAGTGTGACATTTGGTCTAAGACGAGAGATATAAATGAGTACACTATCATATCTTCAAGCTTTAGGGTACGATATTAAGGTGTGATATCTGGGACGCAGTTCAATGGGATATTACGCCTAAGGCCTGAGATATAATGAGTACGATATGAGATCTAGGAGATGTGGGAAATATCAGTGGAATATTTGGTATAAGATCTGGCATATAAATGAGTACGATATGAGGTCTTAGGATATGAGGAGCTTTGAAGCAAATCAGTACGAATATTGAGGTCTAGGAACTGGGGTATAGATGAGTGCGATATGATGTCCTGTAGCTGGAAGGCAGATCAGTTAAGAATCTGTATCACGACACTAATAGACGAGTATCTCAACATCACGACTGACAGACAGATAGAAAGATACACGTGTCACGACTATAGATGATAGCTTCTTTCTTTGTGTTAATGAGACGTAGAAGGCTAACAGTCAACTGCTTGAATTATGGTTCTTCTTTTTAATCTGATATCATTTAATGTTTACAAATACAATAAGATGTGACATTATAACAGTGTTTTGCTACTAATAGACGAAATTCTGTGATAAGTTGTACTATTTAATGTTTTTATACGACCCTGAAACACGTGAATTGAAATTGGAAGAATATTTTTGTAATAACTTTTAATGTTATGTTTTGTTTAATAATACATTCATAAATTGTAAGATTTGGATTCGTATAAATTTTGTTTGTACTGTACTACAGAAAAATAATAATGAAATTATTCTAAACTTGAGCCTATTATATAATAAAATGTATTTATAAATATGAAGGCCAATGCTTTGTTAATTTGATTTAAAAAGAATTACGATTGGCACATTATTTTTAATCTGTCCATTTATCAACCTCAAACCAAAATGAGATATTTTAGGCTTTTGTTAACACGACTAAAGTAAAATATTTTTATCTCATTTAGGACCCTGGTAAGATATGAAAACTCATAGAAAACGTTTGCAACCAGCGGCTTTTTAGAAAATATCCGACGATTGTTTTTAGTTATAATAATTTTCAACATAGCATAAACCCCAGCTTTTGATTAAATTTATCTGATAAGTAGGCCTGTAAACAATAATAAAACTATTTATCTTGTTAAATTTTGAGACGGAAATTAGAGAGGAAATTCCTTAATATTTATCTTGTTAAATTTTGAGAAGGAAATTAGAGGGGGAATTCCTTAATATTTATCTTGTTAAATTTTGAGACGGAAATTAGAGAGGAAATTCCTTAATATTTATCTTGTTAAAGTTTGAGACGGAAAATATGAGGAAATTCCTTAATATTTATCTTGTTAAATTTTGAGCGGAAATTAGAGGGGAAATTCCTTAATATTTATCTTGTTAATTTTTGAGACGGAAATTAGAGAGGAAATTCCTTAATATTTATCTTGTTAAAGTTTGAGACGGAAATTATGGAGGAGATTCCTTAAACCCGAACATATACAGCAGCCATTAATTATTTACTTTATAAACGATTTGAAATTCTAATATCAATCAAATTTAATTAAATAGTGAACTTTTATAACAGCAACTATTTTGTTAAAATCACTAGTACGAGAATAATATGGTTTAGGAATAATAACTGAACTTTAAACTAAAATAAACTTTCCCCTACGCATAAAAACTAAAATTAAATCAATTATCTTAGCTAGATTTTACATTGTAAATAATGTAGGCAGTAGGTGGACACTTTATTTAAGTGAGAACAATTATCTAATAAGGCCGAGTTGCCGACATGTGGGAAGACATCTTAGAGCCTCTTATAAGGGAGGTTGGAGCGTTCCGCTCTGCTACAGGTTCAAAATAATTTTGGTTTAAATATAAACAACTTCGGGGCCCAGCAGAAGGCAATTTTCGCCCCTAGATAATGTAGTGAAGTAGCCTTTTAGGATTGCGGCATTCTTTGACATGAAAAAAATATCAAAAAAAAAATCAGCTTAAATTAAGCCAGAAAAAATCCTATATATTAAAAAATAATAATTTCCTATTTTTGGTTTGTTTAATTTCAAAGATAAGTTTTGTAAATCCATTTTTTGTTGACCTCATAGACAATTTTATGGATTTGAACGAAATGTTTGAGGTAGGCCTATTATTTCTAGACAATATTGTATTCTTTTTCAAATACGCATTGATACATTCTAAAGTAAAGTCATTATTTTCTAAATCTGATTTCAATAAGAAGCTTAGTAGTATTTCCCTTGGGGTTAAAAAGTGAAAAATTTAACTTCGGAGAAATAAAACTTTATTATGTAGCACAGTTTTTATTAACATAGATAAAATATTTTCTAAAGTGTTTATGTATTAGACTTTGAACGATTTAAAAGACAAATATTATATTTAATTTAAGTAGAAATAAATTGATCAGAAACCCATTTTCGTTGGTACCTTGATATGTATCGTACGCGATTTCAAGTTTTCAAAAAGAAAACTTCAAACGGTCCTATATCTATGGAATATAAATGGTATATTTAATATTGGCTTCTAAATCAAAAATTGACCATAATTTGTTTTCTATGAATTTAATATGAAATAGATGTATGTTGTAATTGGAAAAAAAAAGTTTTACAGTTTAAGGAAATGAGGCATACAAAAAATGTATACAATTATTAACGGCCAATAATCACGAGTTACGCATACAGTGAACAATCATTCTTACAATTATACACAGTAAGTACAGTTTTAGTTGTTTTGACCGTTCTTACCTCAGAGCCTCATTTTAGTAAATACGGGATTGGCAATCCCGAGGGAACATAGATGGATCTACACCAGTCCTTGTTTAGATACTTTTCTTTCGTCTTTCCTATTAAATCTCTCTTGACCAAATCTTGTTCTCTTCCGATCCTAGCGCTATTAAAGTAATTGAGGGCTACGGGGTCTTCATTTTATGGTATTTTGTTCCTTTTTTATCAGACGATAAAGACCGAGATGAGTTTAGTTTTACATTTAACATAGTCCTAGGCTACAATGACCATATACATATTTTTAATGTTCTTAATTTATCACTAGGTGACGAGATTTGATCCACTCTCTTGTAACGCTGTGTATTTATTTTTATACACAGAAACGATAGCAAATATCTGGATTAATTTACAAACACTACGTACTCCATTCATAAATCTTCATAGTGAGCAAATAAAACATCAATTTAATTGATATTAAAAATTAGAACGGACGAGGAAATAAAACCAAAAGATGGAGTTTCCTGTGATATACGGCACAATCTTAGGAAGTATATCGGAAAATGGGATGTGTTATATCGTTACTTGGAAATGTATCTGAAAAATACTCTTTTCATTTTTATTGCCCAAAGAATTACAGTAGGAAGCAATGTTTTACCAATATATATAAACTTTATTGCCGTTAAAATTGAAGAATTGCTCTGTATAAACGTTTATTACATAGAGCTTCACATGTTTTCAGAATTGAATGCTGCTTTCTTCTTTTATGGAAGAGCAATATGTCTGTGATGTTCCTCGGCGTATGATTCATTCCAGTCTAGTTCCCCTGTTTTGTTTCAAACGTTGGTCTCATTTCTTTAACAGAAACAGTAATGGATACATGCAATATGGATTTTGTTTGTTCTCTGAAGTATCGAAATATATTCCATCCCCGTTAATAATAATAAACAGATGCATTCTTGGTTTACTTTTGAAAAAATATAAATTGGAATATAAATATCAATATGTTTTGATATCCCGTAAAATATATTACAAAATATATAATTTATTACTAGATTCACTGTGTTTAAATAAAAGTTGTTATTGGTTTTTAATGGACTGCCTGAATAGTTAGTTTTATACTAACATCACCGACGGGACTACAACCTAAATAAGTTGCATGAACATAGCCTTACAGACAAAATAGAATATATTGATGTAAAATATGTTATGTTATTCCTATTTCATAAAACTGTATTTAATTTTTAAAATTTCTGTTACAGTTGGATGCGAAGAAGAGTCCACTAGCCCTATTGGCTCAGACATGCAGTCAAATTGGTGCTGATTCTCCTAACACAAAATCTCTGCTTGCCCCCTTGGATAAATCATCTTCTAAAAAGACAGAATCAACCAGAGAGAAATCTTCGCCTTCATCTTCGGTAAGCAGTTGTTCTCCTGTGACAGTGAAATCCAGTTTTAAACCGTATGATTCGACCGTAAAAGAACCTTCATTCCATGAAGAAAGAACATCCTCGCATAGAGTTAAGACTCCGGTAAAAGCACCAACTCCTGCACACAATGGTACGAGGTGCAGTAGCAATACGAGTGCGTCTTCACCTAGATCATCACCCAACAATCGAAAAACTCCTGCTTCCCAGGAGCTACCGGCATCATCTAAGGCGGAATCTGTAGCCAGAACATCATCTCCTCAAACAAAAACATCTGATGCTGGTTCTTATAAAACCAGTTCTTCTATACCCACTTCAACTTCTGCTAGTTTTCTACCCGGTTATCCGCCTTTACCTCTCGATGTAATGGCTTCTAGCTTATTTTCACATCCATTGAAGTCGGGAATAAATCCTTACCTAAGTTATGCTCGAATGAAGACGGCTTCAGGAGCAGACACGCTTGTACCTGTTTGCCGTGATCCGTATTGTACAGGTTGCCAATTAAGTAGTCATCTGCTAGGATCTCCGGGTGGAAAAGGAACATGTCCTGCAGGTTGTGTTCAATGCGAAGGAAAGAATCCGGGATTTTTACCTCCTGGACATCATACTTCAGCGGTAGCAGCTGCCTACGCTCATGCTCAACTTGCGGCTTTGGCAGCAGCATCACAATTGCCATATGTTTGTTCCTGGATCGCAGGAGACGCTTCGTACTGTGGAAAACGATTCTCTAATTCGGAGGAACTTCTTCAACATTTACGCACGCACACTTCTGATTCCTTACTTTCCGCACCTTCCACCCACCCCTTACTACATCGTACTTATCCAACGCCTCCACTTAGTCCTTTAGCTACTGCGAGGTATCATCCGTATAGTAAACCTCCATTGTTACCACCTTCCTTATCATCTGCTTTTCCTCTTCATCCTCACCCTGGACTACCCCCTTATTTTTCGCCATATTCTTTGTACGGGCCAAGATTAGGAGCATCATCAGGTATGCATCCTTAGGAAATTAAGCGGATTTGTGATTATGCTGGTAGTGAAACGATTTAATATGCGCTTATGACGTTATGTGATGTGCGACGAAAAGTGACAAGATTTTTTTTTTTTAATTCTTAGATCTCCTGTGAATTGAGTTTTGATTCCAAAATGTTCTCTATATTTTCTAATAGACATAGATTTCTAATGATCAGTTCATAATTAACATAAAAGCTACTCATACTTTCCTCACTTCTTGGTGTTGGGTTGTACTACTTCATTAAAGCTTTTAAACCCAAAGCAATTCAATATATTATATGTAAATGTTATTTTACTGTCGAAAACAAATTGAAATTTAGTTTCTTGGCATTACATATATTTAAATTTAACCCAGGACTTTACATATTAAAGCCAAGTTCAAATGATGTAAACTTGTGTATAACAGATTTAACTACTCGTTTCTCTAAAATTTATTTCTGACTTAAAAAATTCTCATGTATAATACTAAAGCTGTATATTTGTTAATATTTTCGAATGTATGTAAACTATTTATATGACACATAACCAAAGTTCTGTTATATGTCGCTTAGTTCGTTATGAATTAACAATAGAGTTATTTATAAATATTTTAATGTTACCGTTCACTTGCATCTTATTGTTTTATTTCAAAAACATTCCGTTACCTTTTACGGCGACCTGGAGCTTAATTTCGAACATTTAATTTTTCTTCCTAGTAAATGCAGACTGTGTATAGATGCAGTGAAAAATGAAATAACTTAAAAGATAAAAATTTGTATTATTTATGGAATAAATATAAATATTGTGTGATATAAATTATATTTTGTATTTAATTTTACTCTCCTACCCTTACTCTTGATTCCTGAGCGAAGTGTGCTTAGTTCCTACGACAGAATTCTTTTGATAATTTACTAAATACTAGAGTATTAATTTATTACTAATACCGGTTTTTCACTTTATACAACCATCGTTAATTAAAGTCTAAAATTGTTGCATTATTTCTTAGATGATTGTTAAAGTAATTTTCGTTTATAAAAATTGCCCGGTTAGTGATATATCTTACATTTATTTGGTTAGTGGCCGATCAATGGAATGCAGTCAAGTATTAAATTGTGTTTTGGTTTTTGTTATGTTTTTAATGAACATCTCCTTCCGATAAAATATCGATTGATTCGTTTTCTTTTGTATTCAAACTTTCAATATTGTAAAGAAAAGGTAGATGAATTGTGTTGGATTTTTCGGAGAAAAGAAACACCTTCGATACAGAAATTTGACCTTCATAATGAAAGTTTACATGTTAAATGTTACTATAGTCGTAAACAGTTTTTCTAATTCGCGATTAGTAACCAGTTGAAAAACAAATAATGTTAAACATCTAATTAACTTCATAGTCTTCAAATTGCATTGAACTACAACGTATGCTGAGGCCCGATGTACCAGGCGTTCAATTCAGCTCGGTGAGCATTAATGGTTCTTGTGTGAACCACTTATTGATGTACCATAGTTAGGATGAAACCTTAAGTAAAATATTGTTAACAATTATTAATTGTAAACTTACGTCCACTTCAGAAGTTTTAATACTTTATGCAATTAAAAGTTTTGCCCCTTTAATGTCTTCTATAATTACTAAAAAAACAAGACATTAACACCGTTTTTCAAAATGTGAAGTAATCATAATACGGTTAATTAAATCGATCCAAAAAACGAACTCATTTCCTCCTCATGTTGTCATTATATAGCTGGTTCAAATGAAAATTATAGGTGACGCATTGCTGAGGTACGTGGGAACTAATTTACCACATCCACAGACATTTTCAAATGTTTCTCTATCTTCGTCGGATGTTATCAAACAATATTAAAACGGTTTTTCTTAAACTAAACTCTAATTTTTCATTTCTTTTTTATAGAAAATCAATAAAAAGTTAACAATTGGAAAAATCAATTCATAACACTTTGGAACAGCTTTTTCGTTCTGTAGATCATAACTATAATATATGAAAAGCAATACGACTGAAATAGAACTACATAGTTTTGATGATTTACCTTATTATTTATAATATTTGAATTTTATCGAAAACTATTTACTTTTATGTATGACATTAATTAGAAATATCAAAAGGTTTGCTATTCTTAATTTCACAAGTTGCTTCTCCGGTACACTTTCTCTTATAATTGGGCTAATTTTTGGTTTTTTTCATTGAATGTCAGTAAAGATATCTCAGTCAGTAAGTAAGAATTAAAGTTCTATATTTGTTTAAACTATTAGACGTTTGCTAATTTTTTCATATCAGCAAAACCCAACTTTCGTTTTTACTTTTTATAAGAGTGTATCTAAGTAATTGAAATGTATAATTTTATCAAATATTGGTTTAGGTTGTACACTTATGGTATTTATGTATTCGTGGTTAAAATGAAAACAAAACTATCTCCTTCATTATAACCTTAACAAAAAATAATTTTAAATATATGTCCCTCCTATATACACTCATAGCCTTCGAATTCTTTAATAGTGTAAGGTTCGGAAGTGTTGGTTAAGAGAGATCTGATAAGAAATATGAAAGAGAGGGATCTAAAACCCAATACTAGATGAAGGAAGGTGTAGATGATACAACTAGAATTTATCTCAATATTGCTGTAAGGGAGTTCTTGATTGGCACATGCAATTGATGAAGGAAAAAAAATCATTTAAATCAAAAGTTCAATTTTACGATTTTTTGGTCACCATTTTTGAAAACAATGTTTATATTCTTACCAAATTTGAATACAATAAAAATAAATTCTACTGCAATAGAACATATACAAAAACATAGATACTTTTAAAGACTGTTAATACGTTGGAACATTATCTGTGCACAGTTTACTGTTGTGAGTCTAGAACTTAAATATTCTATTCTAATATTTCTTATAAAAGCAAAGTTTATTCAATCGCGTCTACTTATATAGAGTTTAATAAAATATTCAAGAGTTTATAATTAATATACAATTTGTTATTTGACCTTCGCCATGCCAAGCACCTATATTTGACGAGCAATCATTTAATAAATTGCCATTCGGATTTAATGAATCAGTGAAAATTGATTACGGGCCATCAATTTTCTTTAATTATATCCTAACATTTATGATTTATCGGTTGATTAAACGCAATAAAAATATAAAATTTCGTCAGTCTCTGATGAATACTGACAAATGTGTGTCATATACAAAGGCATCTAATAAACAGGGTTACATATGACTGCACACCTGACATCGATAAATTACTAAGGTTTTGATTTATTAATTTAAGTATACATTCAATATGTAATCACGGAGAATTAATTAAAGCTGTGTTTCGTCTAACGATGTCTGTAAATACCTTATGAACACAACTGTAAGTCGTAAATCACGGGCCGGTGGAGACAGGGCTGTATAATCTGTGCATCATATCCAATGTGTAGTTAAAATTCATAAGCGGGATGTGACGGCAATATAAACGTGAATAATAGCGTGTCACATTTCAGCTGAAAGACTAAATATTCATCTGGCTTAATGTAGATATAAAAAAAAAACTGATGTCGAATCTGTTTATGATTCATAAAATGTCAGCAGTCATAAACGCGCAGTGCACGTCTAATGGCGGAGGAAACCGGTCATAAAGCGGGAATGTGAGAGGTTGAAATTATTTATGGTCTGGTCGGCCTCCTTTGTCATATTATGTTAATCGACTCGGTTGCTTGCATGTTGATTTCACCGTGAGTCGACTAGAGAGTGCAAATTAAATGCTCCCCTCCCTTCCCCTCGACTTGACGGATAATTTGTTTGACTAAATGCGGTCGAGGAAATGATCAAGCTGTCTTAGAAACAGGATCCAGATTTATAATTCATATTGGGATCGTCCCGTCTTAATTGCACGCTGTTCACATCAGTCAGCCAACACAACATGGAATATTAAATCAATTTGTCCTTATTTACAACATCGCAATTTAAACATGTTAATCGTATGTCATACTCGCGGAGTATTAGTGAAGCAAGACATTAACTAAAGTGTTAGAGACCGTCCTCTACTCACTACTCACCAGTCAAGGTGAGCACTTTTCTCTCCTCTCTGAGTCATGCTATGATGATAGTTACAATTGTTTTCTTTCACAATTTGAGGCCGATATTGCAATATAAAATCTGAAGGCAAACCATTTACAATTTCATAAATGAACAATACTTTCCTTAGACATTATTTGTTTTATCTGAATGATAATAACAATAAATCAGTGATTTATTTAACGATTCTTAACAACTAATTTGAAATAGTCCTCCGATCTTATTAATAAAAATATACCGTTACAGCAATGGTTTCAAACCATCTGTAGAGTTTCATCTAATTTAACTACGTTACAAATATTGTAATTTAAAAATTTATTATTTAGTTTAATTATATTAAATAACACATCACTAACTTTATGTTTAAAAAATTAAAATTAAATTATTTACTTCGCACTACGCTATTAATTATACCCGAACGTTAAGCTAACGAAAATATTAATTAAGATAATAGCATGAGAGCAAAGATACTCGTTTTAATAGGCCTATACCCGAACGTTAAGCTTACAAAAATAATAATTAAGATATATATATAATATATATATATATATATATATATATATATATATATATATATATAGAGAGAGAGAGAGAGAGAGAGAGAGAGAGAGAGAGAGAGAGAGAGAGAGAGAGATTTAAAAAAAATAACGTATTAACTAAAGTAACAATGACTTTACGTTTTTCTTCTACAATCTTCGACCATAGTTTCCCTAATTACGGCATTTGCACAAAGAGAGGAAAAATATTAAAAAGGAACGAAAATATTTATTTTTATTTTAGTTCGAAATTAAAATAATTTATTGTGATTTTACTACTATACCTATCTCACACATATATTACTTGAGGCGTTATCAAGTCCTTCTATTTAAATAAAATTAACTTTATTTGAATAGTCATTTTAATTTGACGTTAATAAAGATTTATAATTTTAATAATACGCAAATTATTTTAAATCAAAGACATAAATTATAAAAAAATTAATTATAAAACCACGTGCTATGATTTGGTTGTACGTTTTATAAAATTCCTCTCTGATATCAAACTTATTTAAACAACTTTACCATTAAAATTTATTAAGCAATAATACATTATTCATTCTATAATATATGTTACTTTTTCACATATACGTAAAATGTAGAAAGTTATGAGATGGGTCAACAAATGAATGTCGAATTTGGCAGATATATTAGTTTTGAATTATCCAGAGCTCAAAAAAGTGGTTTTAGTTTTGTCAGTCGTCTGTGGAGTGGTGCAATCCAAACGCATGGACAGATTTTAACAAAGTTTGGTATGTGTACATCTTTTGTCCATATTTGGGGTATTTTTTCATTTCATCAAATTAAAAATTGGAATGTTGCTACTATAATATAATTTAAAATTTCTCAAAATCGGTTGTTAACGACTTTGATTAAGTTTGGTAAGTTACAAGTGTAGCTTCTAAAGACCCAAATAAAACGTATTGGTTTCCATCTCTACAAAAATACCGGTTTGAAGGGTTATACCTAAAAACCAAACACTTAGTCAAATCGCCCTATCGATTTTGTTTGAATTTTTAGTAAAATCTGAAAATTAATTACCTAAACTTGTGTACAAAATTGCAAGTAAAAATGTATCACGTATTGGGAATTAATGGCAAAAAATGAACCTTCTCCGAGTCTTTATAAGCATGATTTAAAAAAAATCATATACCATTACTCTGAAGATTTGTTTAAAACAAAAAGGTAGCAACTTTAGGTCATATTTAAATGATAAATATTTTTTTCAAAGACGGTGTCTATAGTATCATTTTCTTTTTGATTGAGCTTATTGACATTTTTGATGTCGAATACTATTGGTCGGTTTTGTTTTATTTTGGGGATGGGTAAGTAAGAATGTTTGATCAATGTTTCTTAACCATTTATTAATACTTAATTTTTCGTAAGCTTACATGTTGGTATAGGTGCAGTTCTTAACGTTAGGGTATTGCACAAGTCTGCTTTCTCGTTATTATCTTACTTAATTTATTTCGTAAGCTTACGTTTTGGTATACATAGCGTACATTTCTTAACGTTCGGGTATATTGGAAACGAGTATCTTTGCTTTCATGTTATTATCTTAATTAATATTTCGTAAGCTTAACGTTCGAGTATATTTAAAAAGAGTTGCCTTCTCTCTCTCTCTCTCTCTCTCTCTCTCTCTCTCTCTCTCTCTCTCTCTCTCTCTCTCTCTCTCTCTCTCTCTCTCTCTCTCTCTCTCTCTCTCTCTCTCTCTCTCTCTCTCTCTCTCTCTCTCTCTCTCTCTCTCTCTCTCTCTCTCTCTCTCTCTCTCTCTCTCTCTCTCTCTCATTTTGTTTTTAGACTTAAGTATGTTAATTGTAATTGATTTTGTAAAGACGATGTGTAAATTAATTGTGTATGCTATGGGTTAAGTGGAAGAGAGGACCTGATGGTCCTAACTTCGCCAAGAATAAAGGCTCAAATCAATCAATCAATCAATCTCTCTCTCCCTCTCTCCCTCTCTCTCTCTCTCTCTCTCTCTCTCTCTCTCTCTCTCTCTCTCTCTCTCTCTCTCTCTCTCTCTCTCTCTCTCTCTCTCTCTCTCTCTCTCTCTCTCTCTCTCTCTCTCTCTCTCTCTCTCTCTCTCTCTCTCTCTCTCTCTCTCTCTCTCTCTCTCTCTCACTCTCTATTATGTAGGTTAAAGTTTAATTGAATTATAAATATTATGTTCTATATATTTTTAGCGATTAAGTGTAGGAGAAGACCTGATGGTTCTAACTTTACACTAAAATAAAGTCATTATTTTCTCTCTGTAAAGTATTTTTTAAAAATTTAAGAAAAATAATACTCAATACAATTAACTTAACCATATCAGAAGATAGACATGACCTAGAATAAACCGAAGTTTAAACCTTTTCTCTCATTAACAGTCATTCTTTCAATTACTTATTTTAATATTTCCTATGGATATTTTTAAATGAACTTTGTTGTTATTTAATATGGATGTATTACCAATAGATTGTGTTCAATAGTTTCACCTTCAGACCCGCTATAACCTCCATTAGATTGAACTGTACTTCATCTTTACAATAAATTTCATTCTGTAAGCACAATAAAAGTTAGCTTCAAGTAAACTACAATACATTGTGCAGATGACGAGTTGACGGCCATGCCCCCTAAAGTGGGAATTATGAAAGTGTGGCGAAGCAATTCTCGTGACAGTTGTGTCAAGTCAACAGTTCTTCTTCTTCTCCTTCCTATGTATATTCACGTTACAATCAATTCCATTCTTACCTCGTGACAGGTGACAATTTACATCTAGTTTTGTTTACCAGAGTGCAATCATTTTAACAAAAGAACAATATTTTTTCAGAAGACAGCGTTTTGATTGTTGTAAAAATAATATATTATGACGTATAACTGCTGACAGAATGATTTCCTTAAAATTAGAAATAAATTGTTTCTTATGATAGGTCAAAATGTCTCTTGGCTTACAGTGTTGTCTAATTTTATCGACACTTTGAATGGGTAAAATCTACACTTCAGTGTATTGTAATTAGTGAAATTTTCAATTCAAGAGTACAGTTTATTTACACCAATAGACTATGTTAAACAAAGGAAATCCAACCTATATTAATAAATGAAATCTGAGTTTGAACAGGATTTTAGAAAGAGCTGCTTCTTGTAGCCTATCTTATAATACCTGCTTTACTAAATAAGCATTATTGAAATTAAAATTTCTTGTACGAAGCAATCTATTCAACCATTTTGGGATAATTAAAACGTTTTAATAAATAGAGCTACTTCTGAAATTTATACAAAAGTCTCCTATTTCGGGTTGATTGATTTTTATGACTTAAAAATCTCCACAGATGTGTTAACACTCATTTGTTTGTTTGTTTATACTGTACTATCTCACATGTATGTAATTGAGAGAAAGTTCTATAAAAGATAAAAAAAAAGGATGACGACTTTTTACGGATATTGATGGTTCTCTGGGTAGAAAAAAATGGTTTTTGGAGTGATGTCTGTCATCTGTACAGTGCCTTCAGCCCAAATTCGTAGATTTATATTATTTAAATTTGGTATTAGGGCGGATGTATTTGTATATCCAGTATAATACCAAATTTGGCGTAGCTGCCAAAAAACTAAGAGAATTTCGTTTATCTTGAAATTTTACTCAAGTGTAGTCTCTAATAACCAACGCAAAATATATCCATATTTAAGGTTAAATAAACATATTTATTAATTTGAATATTTAAAGCATACCTAATGTAAAATGCATATCTAAATAACAAGTAAAAATATATTACAGTATAGGATATTTGGGAAAAGAAAGATGAACCTTAATCGTCGTCATTAAAGCTCAATTTTGGACACATACGATTTACACGAAGGATTTAATTACGTCAAAAGGGAGCAATTTAAATATATAAACATATTTCCAAAGACGGTATCCATGGTTCATTTTCACTATTTGACTCACAACTAAGAACTGACATTTTTGGTGACGAATCGGTTTGGTTGGTTTTGGGACGAATGAGTTATAAAGGTTGTGCAATGTTTAGGTTGGTTTTTGGAAGAACGAGTTATAGAAGTTGTTCAATGTTTAGGTTGGTGTTTGAGACGGATGAGTTATAGAGGTTGTGCAATGTTTTAGGTTGGTTTTTGGGACGGATGAGTAATAAAGGTTGTGCAATATTTAGGTTGGTTTTTGGGACGGATGAGTTATAGAAGTTGTGCAATGTTTAGGTTGGTTTTTGGGAGGGACGAGTTATAGAAGTTGTGCAATGTTTAGGTTGGTGTTTGGGACGGATGAGTAATAAAGGTTGTGCAATGTTTAGGTTGGTTTTTGGGACGGATGAGTTATAGAGGTTGTGCAATGTTTAGGTTGGTTTTTGGGAGGGACGAGTTATAGAAGTTGTGCAATGTTTATGTTGGTGTTTGGGACGGATGAGTAATAAAGGTTGTGCAATGTTTAGGTTGGTTTTTGGGACGGATGAGGTATAGAAGTTGTGCAATGTTTAGGTTGGTTTTTGGGAGGGACGAGTTATAGAAGTTGTGCAATGTTTAGGGTTGGTGTTTGAGACGGACGAGTTATAGAAGTTGTGCAATGTTTAGGTTGGTTTTTGAGTCGGATGAGTTATAGAAGTTGTGCAATGTTTAGGTTGGTTTTTGGGAGGGATGAGTTATAGAAGTTGTGCAATGTTTAGGTTGGTTTTTGGGAGGGACGAGTTATAGAAGTTGTGCAATGTTTAGGTTGATTTTTGAGACGGATGAGTTATAGAGGTTGTGCAACGTTTAGGTTGGTGTTTGGGACGGATGAGTTATAGAAGTTGTGCAATGTTTAGGGTTGGTGTTTGGGACGGATGAGTTATAGAGGTTGTGCAACGTTTAGGTTGGTTTTTTGGACGGATAATTAATAGAAGTTGTGCAATGTTTAGGTTGGTTTTTGAGTCGGATGAGTTATAGAAGTTGTGCAATGTTTAGGTTGGTTTTTGGGAGGGACGAGTTATAGAAGTTGTGCAATGTTTAGGGTTGGTGTTTGAGACGGATGAGTTATAGAAGTTGTGCAATGTTTAGGGTTGGTGTTTGAGACGGATGAGTTATAGAAGTTGTGCAATGTTTAGGTTGGTGTTTGGGACGGATGAGTTATAGAAGTTGTGCAATGTTTAGGGTTGGTGTTTGAGATGGATGAGTCATAGAAGTTGTGCAATGTTTAGGGTTGGTGTTTGAGACGGATGAGTCATAGAAGTTGTGCAATGTTTAGGGTTGGTGTTTGAGACGGATGAGTTATAGAGGTTGTGCAACGTTTAGGGTTGGTGTTTGAGACGGATGAGTCATAGAAGTTGTGCAATGTTTAGGGTTGGTGTTTGAGACGGATGAGTCATAGAAGTTGTGCAATGTTTAGGGTTGGTGTTTGGGACGGATGAGTTATAGAAGTTGTGCAATGTTTAGGGTTGGTGTTTGAGACGGATGAGTCATAGAAGTTGTGCAATGTTTAGGGTTGGTGTTTGAGACGGATGAGTCATAGAAGTTGTGCAATGTTTAGGTTGGTGTTTGAGACGGATGAGTTATAGAGGTTGTGCAACGTTTAGGGTTGGTGTTTGAGACCGATGAGTCATAGAAGTTGTGCAATGTTTAGGGTTGGTGTTTGAGACGGATGAGTCATAGAAGTTGTGCAATGTTTAGGGTTGGTGTTTGAGACGGATGAGTCATAGAAGTTGTGCAATGTTTAGGGTTGGTGTTTGGGACGGATGAGTTATAGAAGTTGTGCAATGTTTAGGGTTGGTGTTTGAGACGGATGAGTCATAGAAGTTGTGCAATGTTTAGGGTTGGTGTTTGAGACGGATGAGTCATAGAAGTTGTGCAATGTTTAGGTTGGTGTTTGAGACGGATGAGTTATAGAGGTTGTGCAACGTTTAGGTTGGTTTTTTGGACGGATGAATTATAGAAGTTGTGCAATGTTTAGGTTGTTGTTTGGGACGGATACGTCATAAAG
Organism: Aphrophora alni; assembly: GCA_963513935.1. Classification (NCBI taxonomy): domain Eukaryota; kingdom Metazoa; phylum Arthropoda; class Insecta; order Hemiptera; family Aphrophoridae; genus Aphrophora; species Aphrophora alni. Next base: position 103,985,556 of record OY740767.1, on the reverse strand, counting down.
GTTGGGCAATGGTTAGGTTGGTTTTTGGGACGGATGAGTTATAGAGGTTGGGCAATGTTTAGGTTGGTTTTTGGGAAGGATGAGTTATAGATATGGTGAAATGTTTAGGTTGGTTTTTGGGACGATTGAGTCATAGAAGTTGTGCAATGTTTAGGTTGGTGTTTGGGACGGAAGAGTCATAAAGGTTGGGCAATGTTTAGGTTGGTTTTTGGGACGGATGAGTTATAGAAGTTGTGCAATGTTTTGGTTGGTGTTTGGGACGGATGAGTTATAGAGGCTGTGCAATGTTAAGGTTGGTTTTTGGGAAGAAAATGTTAAATATGTTGTTCAATATTTAGGGTTGGTGTTTGAGACGGATGAGTTATAGAGGTTGTGCAATGTTTAGGTTGGTGTTTGGGCAATGGTTAGGTTGGTTTTTTGGACAGATGAGTTATAGAGGTTGGGCAATGGTTGGGTTGGTTTTGGGAACGGATGCGTTATAGAAGTTATATGAGTTGGTTTTTGGAACCTATGGTTAATATAAGTTGTGCAATGTTATGGTTGGTGTTTGGGGCGGATGAGCTATAGAGGCTGTAAAATGTTTAGGTTGGTTTTGGGGACGAATGAGTCATAGAGGTTGGTCAATGGTTAGGTTAGTTTTTGGGAAGGATGAGTTATAGAAGTTGTGCAATGTTAAGCTTGTCTTTAGGACGTTTGAGTTATAGAGGCTGTGCAATGTTTTGGTTGGTTTTTGGGACGAATGAGTCATAGAGGTTGGTCAATGGTTAGGTTAGTTTTTGTGAAGGATGAGTTATAGAAGTTGTGCAATGCTTAGGCTGGTCTTTAGGACGGACGAGTTATAGAGGTGGTGAAATGTTTAGGTTGGTTTTTGGGACGATTGAGTCATAGAGGTTGGGAAATGGTTAGGTTGGTTTTTGGGACAGATGCATTATAGAGCTTGTGCAATGTTTATGTTGCTTTTTGGTACCAATAAGTCGATGAAGTTCTGCAATATTTAGGGTTGGTGTTTGAGACAGATGAATTATAGAGGTGGTGAAATGTTTAGGTTGGTTTTTGGGACGATTGAGTCATTGAGGTTGGCAATGGTTACGATGGTTTTTGGGACGGATGAGTTATAGAGGTTGTGCAATGTGTTTGTTGGTTTTTGGGAAGACTGAGTAATAGAGGTTGGGAAATGTTTTTGTTGGTTTTTGGGGCGAATGAGTCATAGAGGTTGTGCAATGGTTTGGTTAGTTTTTGGGAAGGATGAGTTATAGAAGTTGTGCAATGCTTAGGCTGGTCTTTAGGACGGACGAGTTATAGAGGTGGTGAAATGTTTAGGTTGGTTTTTGGGACGATTGAGTCATAGAGGTTGGGAAATGGTTAGGTTGGTTTTTGGGACAGATGCATTATAGAGCTTGTGCAATGTTTTTGTTGCTTTTTGGTACGAATAAGTCGTTGAGGTTCTGCAATATTTAGGGTTGGTGTTTGAGACAGATGAATTATAGAGGTGGTGAAATGTTTAGGTTGGTTTTTGGGACGATTGAGTCATTGAGGTTGGCAATGGTTACGTTGGTTTTTGGGACAGATGAGTTATAGAGGTTGTGCAATGTTTTTGTTGGTTTTTGGGAAGACTGAGTCATAGAGGTTGGGAAATGTTTTTGTTGGTTTTTGGGGCGAATGAGTCATAGAGGTTGGGCAATGGTTTGGTTGGTTTTTGGGAAGGATGAGTTTTAGAAGTTGTGCAATGCTTAGGCTGGTCTTTAGGACGGACGATTTATAGAGGTGGTGAAATGTTTAGGTTGGTTTTTGGGACGATTGAGTCATAGAGGTTGGGAAATGTTTTTGTTGGTTTTTGGGGCGAATGAGTCATAGAGGTTGGGCAATGTTTAGGTTGGTTTTTGGGAAGGATGAATTATAGAGGTGGTGAAATGTTTAGGTTGGTTTTTGGGACGATTGAGTCATTGAGGTTGGCAATGGTTACGTTGGTTTTTGGGACAGATGAGTTATAGAGGTTGTGCAATGTTTTTGTTGGTTTTTGGGAAGACTGAGTCATAGAGGTTGGGAAATGTTTTGTTGGTGTTTGGGACGAATGAGTCTTAGAGGTTGGGCAATGGTTTGGTTGGTTTTGGGACGAATGAGTCATAGAGGTTGGGCAATGGTTTGGTTGGTTTTTGGGACAGATGAGTTATAAATTACAATAAAAATTATGTTATTAGCGGCATACAGTTTGTTTCCATTTTAAATCATATTTTCTCAATCTGTAATTTATGGGTTTTATTATTTTTTAATAGAATTGAAAAAGTTTGGTAATTATAATATCTACTCTTTAAGTGATACACTATAAAAAGTCTAAACATTATCTTCTAAAAACATAAGATTCACCTAAATATGATTTGTCTTATCAATAACCGCAACTAAATTAATTGTTGTATAATTCTATATCCCTTGCTTACACCTATAGCTACTGGCAGATTTATAAGGACTATACAAGTTGTAATTTGATTTGTAAATTTATACTACAAATGTGTTCACAATTTTTAATAATATTAGGCTATTTTTTATAGTTGTTAAGCACTTAATGAAAGAAAGTGTTACGCACTCTTAGGTCTAAGAGTAGCAAGTAGATGAAATATTGAAATATGTATAAGGCGTCATTCAATGCTCAGACCCCAACACAAGTATACCCGTATTTTGTTTATGACAGAAACCTGGGTATAAAAACTATATAACCTCTGAAAAAAATAAAACAAAATAGAGACTCCCAACATTTGAATACTCTAATAGCGTCAGAGTTGGTAAAGAAGAAGAGTTGGTCAAGAGTAACGTGGTAGAAAATAGCGTATCTAACTCAACTCTACACGAAGTGAGATGCAGAGAAAAGAATATAAAAATATTCTGAAGACAATTTGTATACATATAGTTCTACTCAAATTAGACAAAAACATATATTTTTCTCCGGAGCTTACAAACGTTGGAGATTTTTAATGTTTTCAGATACAATTACCTTAATAAATGAGAGTCTTTCTTCCCATGGAACAGTGTTTGACACAGATCCTTCGACAACATATTTACACGATGCAAGTTATCTTGTATTTGTTTTCTTAACACGTTCTCACACGTAACAAAAAAAGAGAACCTATAAAGGAGAAAGTTCAATTATTAAGTCTTAAATAATACACATGACCTACTTAATATGTACGCATTATAAAAATATAAGTATCTAGACCTATTTCATAATTATAAAAATGTTCATAAAATATTATATGGTAGATTTTGATAAGAAAGATAAACAAGAAAGTATTTCTATCAAATTTCTGTAAATGTGTTTTTTTTAAACCTTGAAATATTTTGAAGAGTAAACGATTGGTTGAATTTTTACATATAAACTGTATGAATGTTTACAGTAGACTATCGCTAAGGTTTAGTGTTAAATTAAAAGTAATACAACTGGGATTTACCCACAGTTATCAAAGAAGCCAAGCTTGTCCTTCAATCTAACAAGTATGACTCAGTTGTCGTGTTCTTTAATGAGGCTTTTAAGCACCTACTTGAGTGTAACAATTATGTAAGCCTTTGGTCACTCAGACATGTTCATCATTTTTACTACTTTCTAAATTGTTGGTTAGCCTATCCTATTTATACTGTCGAGACAGAGTATTTATGTCATGTATCTTAAGACTGAACAAATTATATTTACCAAAATTTACGACGCTTTTCTGATCTTGATATTAATCATATATTTTTAATTTCCAAATCTAATGACAATGATATTGCTGTTCAACAATTAGCCAAAAATATGATACTTTATAAATGAGGAAATAAACATCCCTCTGGACCATTCTGATAGAGAGTCGAAGTAAAATGTAGTCTAAGTCAATAAGTAGATTACAATACGTGATTGTGAATAATAAAACCACGTGACTGAAGTGAAACATCCAGCAGTTTGTGTTTACATTGCTCTTCATAAAATCCCCATTAATAACATTGCTTTTGTTGATACAATTAGTGGTTCAAAGAGTAGGCACCAGTTATTCTAAGTGTTAATCAGTGATGAGTTTCCTAAATTGTCCGGTGTAGAGTTTGTGGTAAGTACGAAGAACTACAGTTTTTTAAAATCCAGCCGTCGCGTCGGGTCGTCAGGAGGATAATTGGATTTCACTGTACCAGCCCTGGAAATACAGACTGGACCCGCATGTGCAGGGCACAGCGGGGCATTACTACATTGTGGCTGCGAGGAAGACATATTGTTACGTTTGTACGACAAAGCAATGATTAATTATTGAAATTTTAGATAATGGTAGGCCCTTAAGCACATTATTTTAAAAGTACAGTTTAACAATTGTATATTCCTTATTCAACTTGTAGGCTTAAATCTCCCTACGTGAAATGTTATGCTTTTTCTACTTTCGCTCTATTGTTTAAATATATCTCGTCATAAATTGTTAATAGTTGAGTTGTAACACTGAAGTTGTGACATTTAGCCAGAGTTGAAATTTAATGACAAATGCACATAGATGTGACCGTACCAGGAAATGATTAGGTCTGGGTATTTTAGTATATATAACATATAACCCAACCTCACCCGCGCACGTGTCATTTCAGGCAAACGTCATTATATTATTAATACTATTAATCGTATATCGCATTCGATTCATCGCTTTATAAGGTGTATTTAACATATTATCTTAAGTCGGTACTAGGATTGACAGATTTATTTAGGCTACAACTTAAGTAAATATTTTGATTTTAAAGTTATTTGATAATAATGGATTGTTCATAGTATTATTATGGTTTATTCGGGTAATTGTCACAATGTGTGTATATAAACTAATAAACAACGTTTCGAGAATATAAATCAACTCTCGTTATCAAGTTTAAAAAAATTATGTCATAAAAGAGAAAAAACTGATTCCCTTTAACTAAGTCCTTTATGTAGTGTAGGCCTGTGTTGTGGTTTTATCTGATTACGTTTGTATTTAGTCTTAGCTTTTACTGATCAGCCCTAGTTTAGGGTTGAGTTCTTTTCTTAGGTTATAGATTTTGATTTACTCTCAACATGGCCCTAGACTATGTTTTTTTTTTTTCCCTTTCTTTTACACTCTGGTGTTTTTATGCTCTGATTTTTACACTTGATAACGAGAATTGATTTATTCCCTCGAAATGCCGTGTATTAGTTTTCATATAGGCCTACTGTGTATGATGGAAAATGTCCGCTTAAACTTATTAATAATGAAGTTAATAGACTACATTGTAAACGTAAATAAGTCTTTTTTTTAAATAATAGGACGCTGTATAATTTCTTCCGTTGTTGTTGTTTTTGTATTGGCCTATACGTTTCGGAGATTTGTACGTTTGTATTAATATTAGGAGATATTAAACTTGGTGCCCAGACATAGAAATTATGTGAAACAAAATGTTTTTCTTTATGAAGGCTGTTAATTAGGTCTTATGTATTAATGGCGTATAATTTTAGACCACCACTTTTTATAGCAGCTTAAAAGCTGTTACAATATATGATCACTGGACATTTAGGGCAAACACACCCTAGTGAAAATAAATATACAGAAAATGAGCTATTATAGCTTATATAGGACCTAGATTTTGAAATATACTGACCATCGTTTGTATCATATTCAATGAATAGTCAAAGATAATTTACGTATTAAATTTGTCTGAAATTTAACTAAAATTTCTGCTATGATATAACTAGTATTGCTGATATGTATCTAATTTTGAGGTTATGTTGTTACATCACATTTTGTTTTTCATGAATTATTCTGTACTTTTTTATCATGTAAAACGCACTTGGGAATCATTAGATGGATCTAAAAAACTGGAACTGTTGTAGGGCGTTATGGTTCCTAAACATTCATGAAAAACTAGGCCTATATTAAAATGTTAAAATCTCGGGTTTATTTTGAAACTTACCATACCAATTTTTATGTTTAATTAACTTGTCCAACAAGTCGTGAAACTAATCATATAGCTTACACATAATTTGAAGAAAATCAATGAAAATGTCTCCCTCTAGAGCAATATAGGTGAACCAAAATTAATGTCAAATTTCTCCAATGTGTAGGCCTAATTACTCTCGCGTGCTGGGATTTTCATAAAGAAGGTAGCATAGCTATAATTTCTATAATAGAAATAAGCATAAATATATTTTCAAACTCTACTTCATAATAATATCTACATATTTGTTGTTCCCTATTGTTGGTTGAAGGGAAACACTTCTCGGTAATCATCACCTTATAAAAAAAGAAGGGAAAATGCATAAAATAAAGACCCCCCACTCTTCGAATACCCTAACAGCCTAACGGTCGGAAAAGAACAAGAGTTGGTCAAGAATGACCTGTTAGGAAAAATGAAAGAGACGGATCCAACCCAAGACTACATGAAAAAAGGTGTAGATCTAGCTTGGTACCCACGGAATTGCCAATTTACGCAATGGAGGACAGAAAAAATAAAAGAATGTATTACCACATCACTATGTCTCATAATATTGTGCAATGCATAACTACTACAATCAAGTTTCATTCAAAATAATGACAAACTTCCATTGTAAAACGAATTATTATTCCCTAACATACACACGTTGCACGTCTCATCTTCAATAGAAAGATAGATTATCTGCCTTGAGTGATATTCATTAAGACTTATTGTAAGGATGTCATTGGATATTGTTCGCCGACTTTGCTAAATAGACAAGGCGAAATTCTGTATGACAGCGCACTAGTTTTAATGATAAATGTTGGTAGATGTCGGAATGGTTTATGGGTTGTGAAGGAACCATTCATTTGTTGTTCTACTTGAGCTCAGTCCATTGTTTGATGATTTGTGTCAGCATCGCCCACACTCTGCACTACTTTCATCCAAAAACTGGAGATTATAGGCACTTTACCATTGTTTAGATAATTTTGAGTTCCAAATATATATATTTTTTAAATTTATCTCTTTTATGAAAATAACTTCCTGTCAAAGACATACTCTACATAATGTTTTTGAAAGTAGCCTACTCTAATGAAGATAACAGGTTTTATATAAATGAAAAAGTGTTTTTTTATAATTTCAAAAGTGTTTGTTTTTATAGTGTAACTTAATAAATATAATTAGTTTCCACTTGTTTGTATGATAGTGTATTACAGAAAAAGAAATAATTTCGTAAATCCACCAGAAAAATAAATAATTTAGTAGCCTAAATCCACAAAAGTAAATATTATGGGAGGAGGAGCTTGGTGGTAGGCGGAGTATAGTGGTAAGGGGGCGTGGGTAAGCTATATATATATAGCATATATATATATATACCGGTATATATATATATATATATATATATATATATATATAGACGTATCCTTAACAGAGGAATCTAGTGCTATAGTAGGTCTTGAGGATGGAGGGATTCCGAAACACATCGACAAATTTATATAATAAGAAAATCCTAGGATTGCCAAAAGATTGTACTCAAATTAGGCCTAATAATATTGTAGTTTCTTTAAAAAAATCCAAACATTATTTAAAACTTTCAAATAAAGGAGATTTGGACGGAACTTTCTAAGACTGACTGAACAAAATTCTATAACAATAATTTAATTACATATTATTTAAATTTAAGGAGCATAAAGTCACTAAGACCTACTAATCAGTTGGCTAGTTCTTCTAACCAACACATTTTTTAAACAAATTTTAAACCCTTGAGTATTACTCTTGAATAGTAGGCCTATGTTTAACAATTTCAGTTTTTTTAGTAATTCAAATTATATTTGAAACTTATAAGAATGATATAATTTAATTCTATTTACAATATGTTAACATACATAGCCTACTTTCCTCTTCCTTTTTAAATTTATTTGAAATTAATATTTAACTGTCTCACAAAAACTCTGTAATGTAAAATTTTAATTGATATATTGAATTTCGTACAATGTTTTAATTAGGAGAGTTATAAAACCTTGAAGTGCTCTTTAATTAAAACTATATTTGTAGTCGGTTTTTATTCTATAAAAACATGTATCACAACAACATTTTAAGAATTTTATATGTTAAAAAATAATTAAACAGACAAATTAAGAGTGTTTAAGAAGATGCATATGACTAATGTATTAAGTAATCTAAACATTCTGCTGTAAGTCATAAATGATTTTCATCAAAACATTTCCCACATTGTTGTGTATGTTTCTAATCACTTAAAGCAACGGTAATTGATTTTTATTCAGTTTTCGGCTTAATTAATTTTTATCTATAACACCCACACAAATAAAATTTTTAAAAATAATATATCAATTTAGATTTTAAAACGGTTTATCAGTAATTTTTATAACAAATTTTTACGTTTTATTAGACTTTTCGTCATAATTCTAACTGGGGGTTAGATTTTGTAATATTTATAAATACTATTTATTACTATTCTAATATATTATATTATGATTAAATTTACACGTAAAAAAAAGTATTTATTATTTTTATTTCAACACAAAATAATAATTTTGAATAGGGTCAGAATGATCAAACCAGTTACGTTTCAAGTTGAGGGTTAATGATCATAGAAAGTTTCTTTTCTTAGACAAATGTTTGGAGAAGTATTTATTTTGAAATTAGCGTCATAATTATCAAGAAATGTCAAGTAAACATCCCTTACGACTACCAAACTAAACTTACACTCCCCTTTGTAACATCATCTGTCTATAAGATGGCCACACACGTTCCCTGCAATAAATGTGAGTTGCTTTGTTAAAGACGACAATTGATGACAGTGATTATTCGGGGAGTAAAGCCAAGCGGCAGGTGGGATGCCACCTAGCGAGCTCTGTCATTTGGTCAATGTCGTTCCTCCCTTTAAATTGATGAAGATACTCTAAAGTCTGTCCTTTGCCATGATACACTATGTGGGAGGTAGTTAGTGAAACTTCAGATTACCAGTTTATACACTGTCGTAAATCTACAATAGTCAAAACATAGACAAGACGCAAGCTATTGTCGTGGTGTGCCCCAGGTAGCCGGCTTTGTTCTCTGAGTGACAGCCAGGTCAGCCCCATTATTTGTTCACCTTTGTAACCAACTCACACTTACCAAAGCCATATATTAACAACAATGCCTTATTGACAACTGACGTTCGGCCTTTGACAAACAATAAATTACAAATAACGTTTAAGGTCATACATTTGTAATGTGAGTTAAAGAATTCACAGAAGTGGGACAAGACTGTGATGCAATTTACGTTTTAGTTGATCAAACTATATTTTTTCTCTCTATTGGACTCACTTTCAATATCTATCTATTACTGTTTCTATATTAATTCAAAACTGAAGAAAGATAGAACATAGTTTTACTTTCCAAACTTATAAATTTTATTAAAAATGAAAAATTTACATTTCAATTAATATATTTTATACCGTTTACTAATATAGTCAATTAACATGTTATCACATTTTTGACATACATTGAGCAGTATGAAATGTATCATATACAAAACAATAATACAATTTAATAATTACTTCAGTGTAGTAAGTTAAAGCATTTTTGTTACTACATTTATCTACATGTTTCGCTGCATACAGGCAGCATCTTCAGGCTTGTGAATTATGAATAATATGTCACATGTTACACATAACTCATCACTAAAATACATATAAAAATAAGTTTTAAACGTTAATTTTCGCTTTATAACTTTTGTAATAAAATCATAACATCATGCAGGTATAGTATTGATTAGAAGACTGATTTAAAAAGGAATTGTTCAGTAGGCACTTATCTGTGTTGTACTTTGTACAGAGGAAACCTTGTAGATTTATTTTAATTTTGTTGTTGATTAATTATGTCGTAATGTCAATTGGAAGTGAAATTTATTTTTTCATTTAATATATTGTCCGGGTCATTTTTTTGTTGTCTGTAAATTTGTCATTACGTACTTTGTGTCTTTATTTAGTCTATGTAACATGATCATGTTATTATGAATACTGTTGTAGGCTATTGGCAGGTTGGTTATCTATTAATATGTTATGCAAATGTGGAAACTGCTATCTTTGTATTTTCTGCTCGGTATATGTTCATTAAATTTCTTTGAATGTTGTGCCAGTCTGTCATGTACTACACAGAAAGTAATTATTAAAATGTAAGTAGTTCTAAGAATAAACAAAAAATAGAATTGAATTTGCCATTGATACCTAACTATATCTAAAATATAGGCTAATGCTATAAATAAATATAATTAGGCTATATAATACAACTGGTTTATGAAACTTGTACTGCACTTGATGTAAAGAAAAATCATAATTAATATTTTTCAAGCCACCCTTAAGATAATCAATTCTATTCTGTATTGTGGCGGAATAAAACGTCCCGGGAGTTAAGCAACATGGGCCCTAAAACAAAATAATCGATTTCATCTAAACATTTAAAAAAATGTATTAGTCATTTTAAATCATAAGTATGTCTATTTAATTTTCATAATTTTATTTCGTCAAATTGTTTTCAGAAAATTTAGTAGTTATATTAGGCTATAGACTATTAATCGTTTATTTATATTTAAAATAACTAAATGACCCATGAAAACAATTGGAAGAGGTACGATAAATCATCATTTACGGTAATACTTGAATCACACTGATGAGAAAAGTAAAAGAAACACGAGCTTTATAGAGACAGTAAAGAAGCGGACACTACTAATCACATAATGCATTAAAGAAGGGACGATTTGAAAACGTTATTATTTTTTGTAAAATAAAGAGTGTAGGCCTACTAATCAGATAGTTTGTTTACGATGTTTAGGAAATTATATATCTATATTTCTCAAGATAAAGAAGGAGAATCAAAGAATGCATTCCTTTCAAAGATTAAAGATATTTTTAATAAGATGCAATTCACAAATTCATTAAGGAAACTTCAATATAAGTAAAAGATGGGCATTTGTTATAAAAAACAAAACGTAAAGTGAAAGCGATAAATAAAGTAATAAATAGTAAAGAAATAAAAATAAGTTGAATTTAATAAAATAGGTTCACAGGACGTAGGCCTACTATCATAATTTGGAGCTTTGAACCGAACAAGTATTACTTCAATAGTAAGAATACCCAACATTAAGCACAATTTTATCATAGACTATTAGTTTTCAAAAACATAATCCAAAACAGATGCATCAAGTCCCACCTATAAAAAATTATAAAAAACTATAATGATTAATGTCACATTTGACAAATGATACACATTTTAATATATAGACTATATATATGGGAGTGCTCGATATAGGCTACAGTGTGGGCAAAAGAAGTACCATAAAACTGTAATTGACTTAGAAACAAAAAATACTATTAATAAGATTAGAGACTTTTTTTTTTAAACAAGAGAACAAGAGTATACTCTCATTCTAAACCATTTTCAACCATTGATAGTAAAAAAAAATTGATTTATAAAACTTATCAAAATAGGTTTTAACAGACAGACAGACTATTCGTTGTTTCATCTGTGTAAATGTTTTGAATTTTTGTGTAAAATTGGCATTCGATTTTGTTTATATAAAGTAGATAGATTTTCACTATACTATTGTAAATAAAAGAAAATTCATTTTAATTTCAGGTGAAAATAAATACTGTAGGTTAAATATATTCGCTGGATACAATTTTAAAATCAAAAGGGTGCCGTATAAAGTAGGCTACACGTATTTGTTTTACTTTATAAATATTCTCTAATCTGAATATAATTTATTTATCGGTAGAAAATTATAAATTATAGATCAAAACGTTTTATCGTAGAATTTTACTATTACTCAAATTTCCAACACTTCTTGTTCTATGTAGGCTACTTCAGTGGAGCCCATTTTGTATCTAACGTTGTCGAAGAAAAACGATACAACATTATTGAGCCGACTCTTAGCTTTAACTCCTCCGGCAGCTTTTGTTCCGCTCAATTTGCCTTTAATGTCTAATAGACTTTCAAATGGTACAGTGATAACGTCTTCTTGATTTATAGGTGTTCAAATTTCTTCATTGTTTCCATATAGTAAAGACGTATATATCTTGTGAGGATACAACCCACAGATGGTATCACTATAGTCATCAATTGTTAATATTTTCTATTTTCAAAACCAAAGATCTGAGAAAATGGATGTTTCTCTATAGTGTTGACATATGTTAAATACAAGACCTATTTTGGGGTCGTCCTAAATGCACTCTGAGAGCAATTCTTTCTATTGGATCACCGTTATATTATGAATAGTTTTCATGTTGACAGGTGAATAATTTATCACCGTCGGTATCTCTTCGTCTTCTATCCTGGAGCGACTAGTGGGTGAAACTCGTGCTTAAAGTGACACTGTACTTTATATTTAAATAAATGATTAGGTCACATTTTTGCACTCAACTCGAACCACGTTTATTTTTAAAATACCATTCAGCGATTATCTTTTCATATTTGGAAATGTTTACTTTATTATCCGAACAACTTTACGTTGTTTTTACTTATGGGGTAAATTTTGTAAGCGTAAAAATTTCAACCTCTGTTTTTTGACTAATATTCACGTTTCGTGGCCTCTGGACACTGTAGAAGTGGTTTTCGACATGTCGTCCGTCCCCTGTCGTTGACGCCAGATCGGTACAAAATACGATTGTGGCCATAAAAATTAAGATAAACATAACATAGGTATAGGGGACTAAATATTCTCATGTAGAACCATATAGAAATTTAGAAAAACTAATTGAAAATGTCAAAATGGCAGCCTTTAGAACAGTTTTTGTTTGATCATATTATCTCCTGTATAGTTAAATAAATTGGATAAAAAATTGAAGATTTTTATTCTTCATGTAATTGTATCAACCCCATCTCTCTCAGATGAAAAATAGCGAAGTTATTATAAAAAATATAATTTAAAACACTGCCCTTCCATAAAAATGCGATATTCGTATATTTACAAGGTCCGGTATGGCCGAATGTCTGACATGAGCGTAGCGAGTGGAGTCTCCCTAACATATGTCCAGCGACACTGGTGCGAGCGAAACGAGCGGAGATTTTTTAAATATAAATATACACCTACGAAACTCGTTAAGCTCACGTGAAGAAAGTAGTGATATACACAATTAATTATGATAATTCATAAAACCTGTGTTTTAAACAAACTTAACCTAATTGGTCCCATAGGTCTACCGATACAATTTAACATTCCCTATAAGGCCCAAGAAACCAACTTTTGGGCATTATTAGAGGATCTGCTTGTATTACATTGAATGATGGGGGCTAGGTAATTATCATGATGGCGAGCATCAACTTCTTTTATGTTTACGTGGTTTCTTCATTATTTAATGATATTGAACGAGCTGTGTACAGTTAATTTTTTCTAATTCCATTAATCCATAACTTCACTGACTTGTAAACTCACGTCATATTCTACTCTCGAGCGTTCACTTTATCTATCCACTACGAACGTTTTCTTGTTTGAATATTTTGTCTAATAGCACGTACAGTACACAAGTCGTGTATTCTATTTTTGCAGTAACTTTAGTGTATATGTATTAAGTTTTTATTTGCCTTTATTTGTCTGAAAGGATTTTATAGTGTATTTTTCAGGTAATATCGCATTTTGTTAAACAGTTTTTGATAACCATTAGAACTGTAACCTTAATTTTCTTTAGACTGGATTGTTTCGAAAAAATCGACTTGTTATTGGTCAACGTCTGATTTTAAGTCTTATGCCACCTGAAGTACTACTAGCCTATATTTCGACTTATGATATAAATAATAGTTTTAACAATTTGCTATTGTTTTTATTTCCTTTTGCTCCACTAACACTGTAAGCAGTGACACTTTACTGTCAGTAACTTTAAAACCGGGAATGAGAGGGGTATGCACCGAGTTTTTGGGGTTGAAACTTCATAAGCTGTATAAATGAGAATAGTTTTCGTACGAAAAAAATTAACACTTACTTTTTGTAGGGAATTATCTATTTTATTATATTTATAATCTTGTTTGTTGACCTCAGACCAATAGGAAGCGAGATATTTACGAGAAACAAATTTTTGTGACTTTGACCCTATAAGGCTCACGTGGCATAAATGGAGACACAATCCACTGCCAGTGAGGTTTGTATGCATGTAGCATCTGAGGATGATGACTTAGTCGTTGAAACGTCGTCTTGTATTTGTGTGGAACAAATAAAGTTATTTTTTGCGGATAATTATTGTGTTTTAATTAATTTGGTTATTCAACTAGGTGTTGGAAAAAAATTATTATGACTAGTCTTAAGGAAACATATTGCCAAACAGATCATTGGTTATTTCGACTTATATTCTACTCAATTATTTGAAATCGATTAAAAATTAATACCATTGAACAAATGGAAGAAAAAGAATATCTTGAGGAGTAAATATAATTATATTTTTATGAATATTTCTTAAACCAAAATATTATTAAATTTGAAACGAAGAGACAAAGCAACAACTGGAGAGTGTTTCTGTATAAGTAAAATGCACGGTTTTTTTTATTCCACAATTAATTATGAGCATTATTCGTTGATCTGTAATACATAAACATATAAAATAATACTATTTATAATCAAATCCACTTCTGAATTTGTATCAATATGAAACGATGCTGAAGTCCTTGTGTTTATTTTTACGCTATATTCTTCAGGAAGGTAATAAATAGTCCCTCAGTTATTGTATTAAGTAATGGTTACTGGTAATGAATTATGCAAGAGCTGTGTAATAAAAAACATAAGTAGTATTATGTTTAAACACTTTAAAAAAATTTCCTTAGTGTAAGTTGATTGCGTTTATAACGCGTTTTGTGTATTTTCTTAAAAAGATTATATATATATATATATATATATATATATATATATATATATATATTTGAGTTTTTATTCAAATAATTTCCTATGTTACATTATTCTATTTCGCTTCTACACACGTAACGAAATAAACCTATCTCTGAGAATGCTTCCTATTAGCAGGTACGTTTTTAGTAAGCCTGTTTGAAACTACTAAATCTTGTAAACATGAATTAATATTTGCTCCATCTAGTCGTTATCTGACTGAAACTTGTGATAAGTATTTAACTAATATACCAGATATATATTTTTAGTAATTAAAAATGGCTAATAATTATAAATAATATAACTAGTAATTTGTTACAGCTTAGTACTAGAACAGCAAAATTAATTTACAAGGATAACTTCTCATTCAGCTATCTTTGCAGTTTAGTAAACTTTCCATATACTCATTATATTTTTGACACTAGTTCATGATTCTAATAACGCTGCAAAAAGCAAAAACTTTCTCTCTCACTCACTCATTCCAAAAATCAAATGAACCCAACCAAAACTATTCGTCACCAAAAACTTTATTTCGAGAGTTGTCAGTCAAAAGTGAAAATGAAGCATGGAAAAAATATTTAGCCTACATATAGTCTATGACCTAAATGTGATTCCTTTGTGCCATGGACGCTTAGTCAGTGTAAATCTTATTTTATTAAAATTATTGACTTCAGTCGTGATTCGCTTTTTTTTGCCAGTTATTCCTAAACCATAATAATTTTGGACTTGAATTTGGATCATTTATCTTCACATTTGACTATGGTTTAAACGAAATCGATAGAGCGCATATTGAGAAATTACTTCATTTATAACAACCTGATAGGCGTTTATTGTGTTTAACCAATACTGACGAATTGGCTTTTTTGGAGATATCCGGCAATACGTTTTGTTTGGGTCCAAAGAGGGTAATTATTCATTAAATTAAATAAAGGTAATTTTGTACATAGCCTATAGTATTTTGTTGTAATTCTTTTAAGATTTTTTTTTTTTTTTTTTACTAACCAAACACATTTTAAATATTTTGTTTAAACTGTATAAATATGTTAATATATTTTCCAAATTGTGGTGAAATAACTATTATAAAAAATATTGTTTTTACATTTTTATAAAATTTAGGAAAAAAATAATTATTTTGATAACCCAAAATGGAGATTATTACCCAGATGGTCTGTATTTAATAGTCCTACTTAATTGAAGAACACTGGTTACCTGGCACAATCGCCTGTATTTAAAGAAAGCTAGTCTGGAAATTAAAATTTAATTTAGGTTGAAAAATTTGTTAACCTGTATTAATTAACGAATTATTTATTGACCTAATATAACACGTACTTAGATGGTACGGTACTAGAAGTCTTATCTGATGTGGGTACAATACACGATACTTTGATTTATTATTGAATCCATAATTTATGTATTTAAAATACACTTCCGATATCTTCAACTAATTATCTAAAGGGCAGTTATTGGGCGACCAATTACGTAGAAACATTTATCAACTCTGCCTGATCTATGAACCAAATTCGTGACGGCCAGATGTAATGAGATTAAGAACTTATTTATTATCAATATATATATATATATATATATATATATATATATATATATATATACACCCTAACATAGTGAACTAATTACTCAACTTGTACTAAGCACTTTGTACACATTTTAGAGATCATTTGTACGTCATTTAATGATCAACAGTGCCTACGCATAATTATAAAATTCTCTAATTTATTACTGAAGCCATAATCATATCAGCGACCTCCATTATTCATATCACTCAATTTAACACTTCATTCTAATAACACGGAAAAATGTACTAAGTAATTTTTTTTTTAGAAACCAGATTAGATATGTGGCAGCGTGGTGGTAGGGACTACTTTGTAATGGTTTGCACAAGACTGACTTCCTTTGCTACATTTACCAACAACACGTCATTTAATTGATACAAAACCTAAGTCTATTTTCACTATGATTATATAACATTGTTCATTTCGTATTGCCAACACTTATCTGCATGTATTTTGATTTAATCAAAATAATGGGCCATAATATGAATTGCTTAGTCATGTTATTGTTATTAGCATACTTAAAAAAATAATAATAAAATAAAAAAATCGAAATTCTGTTTTAGAGGCAGAATAATAGTGTCTCTAAATTAAAGTATATCATTAGAAAACATAATAATTTCAGTAAAAGTCAGCGTAATTGACAGTATGAATTGACATAAATATTAATGTTTTCCAGTAATTAAGTCCACATCCTAGGAGAATTGAATAAAAAGGTGCGAGAATCGACATGTTATGAAAGCATTTTTTTTTTACATTGTTGCTATATTTGAATATTAATTGGCATATAAATTTGTTAAAATTTTTCTTGTAACTTTGCATAATAGTCTTATTTTATCCTCAATAATTTAGATGTATAAATATTGTCTAAATGAAATGTTTAAATTAAAATTATATCACAATCAGAGTGTGATAAATTTTAGCATACTCATATATCTTGCAAACTGACAACGTTTGTAAATCATTTTAAAAGTATATTTCGTTGAATGCCGTTAGAATGTGTGGAGAAGTTGGCGTTATGAATGATGCTGATGCCAGAGTGGTGTTAGATTTATCACTGGGGCGGTAATTTTGTTGAAAGGTCTCGGCCGGTACAAGTGCGCAATCCATTTGCTATCTTTGCACAGCGGCGTGCTTAATTTATGTGGCGCGAGTGTACGAAGCCCGCTGAGGATAATTCACGCTGATTTATGGGGTACCCTAGAAGAGACACGTGATTGCGATTGAATTGTGGGGGTTTATTTTTAAAATTGGCTGCGGTTAAATATCTCTCAAATGGAATCGAATCTTCGTAGCCAGTTGGATGAAATTAATGTAGTGGCTTCCGGAAACGAATAAATTTCCTTATAGGCTACTGCTCTTTCGATGGTTACATTTTATTTGTATATTGAATGCTATATGTGCTATTTATCAGAGCTGACATATTTTGATAAAATAGAATTTTAATTAATAATTACTTTAATTGAGAATTTTAAACTTTACTATATATATTTTGTTTAAAATAAAGAGTTAGAACAAGTACTTTTTAGAAAGTAAAAATGTAATTCTTTCCTTGAAATTTTTAATATATTTCTTGCTTTAGAATGGTATGTATGATTTAGGGCTACTTTAAGTAATGCTTGACTTTTCATGCATGTAGAAATTTTTCTACAAACATTTCTTCGTTGTGTATGTTAATAAAAAAATCTTTAAAGAAGGAAATTACAGATACTCTATAAAGGAAACTGATAAAGAATGTAATTTAGAGGGCTTACAATTGCGTTGGTAGGCCTAATATTTGATATAAACTTTATAAACCAAAATATTAATTATGGTCATATTAACTTCAATAGATCTCTTAAAAAATACTTAAAACGAAATTTATCGCACATATCTCATTTATTTACTCAAACGCGTTTCGTTTCATAGTCTTCAGTGACTATGAGTTATAGTCTGATTATTGTAGCTCATGCAACACTGAAGATGGCAACATTGTCGTTGAAACGCGTTTGAGTAATTAAACGTATTATTTGTCAGAAATTGTGTTGAAGTAAAATTTTAAATTAAAAACATCTCACAAGTCAAGTTCAATATTTAATTATTTATAAATTAGTGTGTAATATAATAATAATAATACTTTATATTCATTGGATTATCAATTCAATGTTGGTTTATTCAATTTTTCTATTTACAATTGAATAAAGTTCATCATAGGCTAATATAACATTTATTAAAAATGATTATTACATTAAAAATAAAATTACAAAGTCAGATTATCTATAAAGCACAGGTTTTTGTGCTATTTTGATGCAGCAGCATGTCAGGTGTAACTTCTTTAATTGTGGTGTACATTCTTGCTGTAGGTTGAGCGAAAGAAGTCGGTAAGGGTGGATGATTTGTAAACTTTATCCTTGATACATTCCCAGAAGAAAATATCTAGAGGTGTCAGATTCGGTGAACGATGTAATTATTTATTTAATTCGGTCCACTTCGACCTACCTTGTATCTGGAAAGCGGTTATTGAGGAAATCCCAGATCTCAGTGAGGTAATGCGGTGGTCGCCATCTACTGGAAATGTATACGACTTCTTGGTTTCTCATAAATCTGTGGGATTAAACAATTTTCCCCCAAAATTACGCTATTCCGTTAGTGGTTTTCTCTTAATAAAAGGACTTAAGCTTTCCTTTGACTAATGGTACGTTAACTTTTGGGGTAGACTATCACGAACATGTTTCAAGGATTATCGTTGATTTTCACTACCACAAATCCGACAGTTGTGAATTCACTTTACTACTACATGGAAAATCGACTTGTCACTAAACTTAACCTAACACTTCCTGAACACTGATTTTAGGAATTCAATTTGTGTTTGTTTTTAGTTTGATATAATGAATTGACTATTCTGAGTCTCAAAAATTTCTCTCTTCTTACTCTCTCTGTATTATTGATTTAGGTTTAATGTAACAAATGTAACATTACAACATCTTGGTTAATGAATATCAAACGTTTTAGCTTAATTTGTGACAATACCTTTAAATATATAGGCTAGTCAGTAAAAATAATATTGATATTGAAAATTTTAACTACACTCTTCAACGTATAATTAATGTTTTTCAAGGAATGTTATTTCACTGTGTTGTGTTATTTGGTCAACTAAGACCTCATAGGGGAGATGTAGATGGGAGTGTTGATAGAATCCCGAGGGACGCCAGTTGGATCTACACCTTGTTACCAGGGGACTTAAATTTAAGAAAGGCGGAACCAAAATGGTAACAATGTTTAGAAATTAAAAAAAATTAAAAAGACAAAACAAATTTAGTGATTAACAAGGCTCAAGTTTATTGAAACAAAGAAATTTCGACGTTTCAGATTTTATCATTTACAACTGAGAAAGACATCCTGAGACAAAATTATCATAAACAGCTTATGATTAACAATATTATAATTAATAATAGTTATACGCCCTTAATGCAAAATATTATAATTTAATAAAAAAATTAATCAATAGATTCTGAAAATTTATCCCCCCTTTTTAGTTTATATATTTTATAGTTACAAAATTTAACAAAAGACAATGAGCACAGCTTAACAATTAACAGGATTATAATTAATCCAAAAAAAAAGATTATACGCCCTTAAATGTAAAAATTACAAAAATAAAAAAAAAGATGAAAAGATACTGATATTTATTTCCCCCCTTTTTGACTTTATGAAATGGTAGTTTTTTTTTAAAAACAGTTACATAATATTACTTATTTGATAAATTTCTTTAATGCTATATTGGCCAATAAATATATATGTTTTAGATAAAGAATTTATTATGAAAAGAGTAGTTTATTTTAAAAGAAAAGAAAGAAAATTTTGAATATTAAATTTTTAAATTGACGTCAATTATTTTAATTTAGAGAATAACCTCTTGGAGGTTGTTAGGACCGAAAGTTTGCATGCAGGCTCCACCCAATAATTTTTTTTATATATTTTATAATTAATTACACAAGTCTACGTCTAAAAAAATAGTTTTTAAGAAAAACATATTCGTTGAAGTAAATTTAGGCACATATACAATATGAGTTTAATTAAAGTTCTATAAAGTCAGTTTTTTGTAACATCACTTTTGTGCACGTGAAACTCTGAAGCTATGTTGAACAAAACGTGTTTTGTTAACAGGACGAAACATGTTTAGATCTTTATCTGTGTTTCTTCTACCAGCATATTAGCTATAGCAAAAAACATGTTTTTTAGCGTCTGTACAAAATCAGACATGTTGTAGCATTAATGTTCATTATTAAAGTAAATATCTGGTTATTTGTCAAAATTAAAGAAAATTGATTGTATAACAGAAATTCGTTAAGATGGTACTTAAAAGCTTCTTAGATGATTATAAATCTATTTATATATATTTAATTTTGTTTGAAACAAAGCTTGTATAAGACTTGCAAAGATCTGCAAAAGTCTGTAAAACGAAATTTTCTGATTTAGAACAGATTTCTCCAATAATTGTTTTATATTTGACATGTTCAATAAGATATTTTGATCATTTAAAGTTCAACATTAGTTTGCACCTATTTCACATAATTGTTCAAAACTCAAAATGTGCCTTTTCAAGGTTTTGTAAAGTATGTTTTAAAAAAGTAAATTTTTATAATCATTCAGTTTCAAAAGAACATTGAATATTAAATAAAACATGAAATACATATTTTAAAGTATACATGATAATTAATAAATTATTTTAAAGCATTAACAAAAATTTAAAATATGATAAAATCTGTAAGGCTGAGTACCTGGAAAATCCTGTCGCAGTCCACGTGAGCTTGCGTCGTGAAAACGAAAATTTATTTGACATTTTAGACTAAATCGCACAAACTGTATATTAACATCGTTGAAAACTGAAGCAGAAATTTTGAGAACCAAGAAAAAAATTTATTATATCTAACGTAACTATGTAAGAATGTCAGGCATTGTGAGTGACTACAGGTAGACTAGCCAGCGGGTATTAGAGCAGATAGGCTGTCTTGCCGTTGTACTTTGCCCTCCGATGTCATACGATGATTAGTTTTGGACAATCTCGCCGGGTGGCAGCATCTGTCAAGCGACGGAAGTGGTATATGTGGAAAACGAGTTAATGAAATTATTTTGCAGATGTGATTTTTGAATTTGAATGCTACAGCTCTCCCCCCCCCCCGAAAGACGGAGTTAGAGTGGAAAAGAAAAGGGGCCAGAAGGGCCTCCCGCAAAATTTAGAAAAAGGAGAGAGAGAGTGTGCTTGAAGGGGTAAAAAAAAATTTCTCTCAGACAGGTGTTTTAGACCTCGAGATAAACAAAAAAAAACTTAAGACTAACATGCATAGCGAGTGCCACATTAACTATATGTAGTTCAACAGAACCGGTCAGTATACCTTCACCAAGATAAACAACAAAGAACAAATACACCAAACTTAACTATTAAGGAAATGGACTCACTATGTCCTCGTCCGAAGACGTTATGGTGACGAAGAAACAGAAGAGTTCATGACGCTCTCTATATTCTCGTCGCATCGATTACACCCGCGGAGTGCTCGATGTTAAGATATGTCTAGATAGGGAAACATGTCAGGTACATGTAGCGGCCATTGCCGTAAAGTGGAACCTCATAGTTGATCAGACTATGGGTTGAAAAGCGTCAAGTCCGGGAAACAGTGAGATATATCACTGGACAAGGAAAATCAATATCTCTTCGCCTGCAAACATCTATACAGATTACGGCACGGAGGGGCTCTAGGAGAGCTCAGCCCACCGATGCCCAAACATACAGATGTGCATTTGGCTTAGAGGAAATACGGCTTGGTTCCGTATTTTGTTATGTTCTGCAGTGCTCGGAAAGAAGACTACCAGATGACAATTTGTGCGGGCCAAGAAAGATCAGAAAGAAAATTAAATCGTAAAGGAGAAGGTTATAGAAATTTGTTAATATTTAGTTTATATGATGAGGTTTGAGTTGCTCGACGTGTGCTTTTTTAATGAAGCGAGGTGAATTGGCGAAAGAAAGCGCAACGGTAACTGGAGTAAGAAAGTCAATGATCCGGAAGGGACCGGACCATCGAGGCATCAATTTAGCAGCTCGCTTGTCTATAGCGGAGCTCAGAGGGTGTGTTTTACACCAGACAAGATCGTTGATTTTATACAGATGAGGCTTCCTGAATTTGTTATAGGTCTTTTCGGCCTTTTGGTGCGCTTTCATTATATTGTCTTTGGCCTGGCGCCAAACTTGTGATGGATTAGTATTAGGTTTTGGAAGGAGATCATGTATGTTCCAGCTGAGACTCAGTGGTGTATTGGGGAGAAAATTAAAAAGAATGCTAAAAGGTGTTGCTTTAAGAGTCTCATGATGTGCGAAATTGAAGGCCAGCTGAAGCCAGCAAAGGGAGTCGTCCCAAGAGGATTGATTTTTGGAGTGATAGGCGATGAGGGCTGCCTTAAGATTTCTGTTGAGTCTTTCCGCATTATTAGGTTGGGGGTGATAAGGGGATAAAGTTGCATGTTTAATACCGCGAGAAAAACAAAAGTTGCGGAAGACATGTGATACAAAACATTGCGCATTGTCAGAGATTATTATCTTTGGAAAACCGAAATTTTGAAAAATGTTTTGGCTTAAGGCCTTAATTGTACTGTGGGAAATTGCATCTCTGACAGGCATGAGCCAGGTGAATTTTGAGAACTGGTCAACTGCGACCAGTATCATGTTATAGCCCTGTTTTGTCCTAGGAAGCTGTCCGACGTAGTCGATATGTAATTTTTCCATGGGACGATTGGGAACCGTTGAGGCAAGGTATCCTAATTTGGAGTTGTGAGCAGGTTTGCTTACAGCGCACACCGAACAAGCTCGCACTTTAGAAGTGACATCCTGTTTTAAAGTTGGCCAATAAAAATTCTCCTTTACCTTAAACAAAGTTTTAAGTATTCCAAGATGACCACCCACAACGGAGTCGTGATGGTAATTAATCACCAGGTCGACTAAGGACTGAGGTAAATAAATTCTGGTGGGCTTTTCCAAATGATTTTTCAGGCAAAGTACACCTTTACTTAAACAGTACTTCTCTGAAGAGATGTTCTGTTCAAGGTCGGCAATGATATTTTTCAAAATAGGGTCGGCCTTCTGATGAGTCTGGATGTCATGAAAAGCTAGAGGAAAATTTGTGAGGAGACTGGTACACGAAAAGGTGACATTTTCTTCGTTGAAATTTTCCGGTTCAAACATGCGCGAGAGGGAGTCTGCTATGATGTTCTGAGTTCCTCTTATGTGCGCTACCTTAAATTTCAATGAAGTCAACTTGGCAATCCATCGGCCTAATTTACCAAGTTGACGAGGACGTGCTAAAAGCCAAGAAAGGGCTTGGTTGTCGGTTTCTAATAGGAATTCCCGATGTTCTAGATATTGCCTAAATTTCTCTACTCCAAAAACTACTGCTAGGCATTCGGCTTCATATGCAGATGAGGCTTTTCTTTCTGCAGGTGTTAAAGTACGTGAAGCGTACGCTATGGGCTGTCGTGAGCCGTCAATTTCTTGGAGTAGAACTGCTCCAAGGGCCACCGAGCTCGCATCCGTTTGCAGGATGAATGGTTTGGCGAAATCGGCCATCCGGAGAACCGGAGGCTGTGTTATTGCCTCCCGAAGATGTTTAAAAGCTTTCTCTTGTTCAGCTTGCCAAGAGAATTTTTGGCCCTTCCTCCGAAGCAGATTTAGAGGCGCAGCGTGCTCCGCGAAATTTGGAATGAATTTAGCAAAGAAGTTGACCATTCCGATGAATCTGGAAACGGCCTTAGGGTTCTTGGGTTGCGGAAAATTTCTAATTGCCTTTGTTCTAGATGGGTCGATTTGCACGCCACGAGAAGAAACTAGGTGTCCTAAAAAGCTTATCTCATTCACGGCAAAACGGACCTTATCTGGGTTAACAGTCAAGCCAGCCCGCCGCAAACGAGTAAGGACTTCGCGAAGATGTTTTTGATGCTCTTCCCAAGTTTTGGAGTAGATGACTAGGTCATCCAGATAATTAAAAATGAATTTGAATTTGATGTCATGGAAGACCTGATCCAAAAGTCTGGTAAGCACTTGGGCACCAGTACAGAGTCCGAAAGGGACTCGAGTAAATTGATAAAGCATCCAAGGAGTACAAAAGCTGGTAATTTGTTTGGACTTTTGAGACAAAGGGATTTGATGATAAGCTGAATTTAGATCGAATACTGTGAAATATTTGGCACCGACAAACCAGTTAAAACTTTGATGTAAATTAGGTAGCGGCACCGCTTCGACGACGATGTTTTGATTGAGCCTCCGATAATCAATCACCATCCTTGTTTTCTTTTCGGGATGTTGAACCAGAAAAACAGGGGATGCATATGCCGAACGGCTGGGTTCTACTACTCCTGAATCTAACAATTCGTTGATGTGTTCGCGGAGGTATTCCATTTTTGGGGGTGCCAATTGGTATGGAGAACACTTGACCGGAGTGTTGTCCTTCAGTTGAATATCGTATTCAACTAGATGTGTTAGACCTAACCTTTTTGTGAGTACCTGAGGAAAATCATTAATTATTTTTAAAATGGCGTTTTTATCATTCTTTGGAAGATGACCTAAAGGATCAGGAGCAGTAGATTCAGATGTTGTAGACACTATAGGTTTATAAGCAGAATTACTAAAATTACATAGAGGAAAAACAATAGACCTCGAAAATTTAAAATAGAAGTTTTTTGCTGAAAGATCAAGTACCAGTCCCGTTTTAGATATGAAATCTGACCCGAGGATCAGAGGACACGACAACTTATGCGCCACCAGAAAATCCACATTCCAACTACAATGTTCCATTTTAAGATGAAGACGACAAGAGTAGGAAATGGGCAACCTTTTTCCAGAAGCCGTGACACAATCAGCCTTCACCCTGGTTATGGATTTAAAAGCCTTGGTGTTCTTTAATTTCTTAAAAAGGGCTTTTGAAATGACGCATCTTACTGAACCGGAGTCGAGCAGAGCCTTAACCTTAATTTGCCCAAAAGCTACTTCCACCAAAGGCAAAAACTGATCGTTCAGACCCCTAGATTTAAGAGAAATATTTTTTTTTTTTTGAAGTTTGTAGTTGGAAAGCTTAGAGCTGGAATAGGTTTGCCTGGGCCTATTCCGTAGAGAGAAGAATTTACAACCCCAGATATAATGACCGGGTATGCCACAATGATAACAAATGGGAGTAACGTAATTTTGAATTTTATTGCCGAAATTGTTTCTTCTTTGATAGGAAATTGAATTTAAATTTTGAAAAGATGGTTTATTAGTGAAATGTGGGTTTAGGTCATGTTTAAATCCGATGTGGTTGGTTTTAAAATGGGAGACTGGCCTGCGCCTGTTTTTGGGAGGGTATTGCCTTGTTGGAGGCCGGTTTCGACATTCTGGGCTTCTATGTCCCGGCTGACCGCAACTGTAACAGACCACTGGTCTTGTAGGTCTAAAATCAGGACTTCTAACTTCGGGTCTCTTTAATGGAGCCCTTTGCCTGTCAGTATACATGACATTGTTGACATGTGCGCAGAGTCGATCTAAGTCTGCAAAATTTTTAGGTTTGGCAACAAAAACTAAGCAGTTGCGGACTTCCGGAGACAGTCCCTCCAGAATGACGTCCGTGACCTCCAATTCGGACTTATCTAAATTTAATGTTTCTGCAGCTTCTTTAATTTGATTAACAAAAATATGCACCGCCTCGTTAGTCTTCTGGGGCCTATAGAATAACTCCTGCACTAGAGAAGCCAATCTTTTCGAAGGTATAAAGAGACTTAAGGCCTCTTTGTGAAAAGTTTTAAATGTCTGATGTCTAATCAGACATGAATTTAAAGGGCCCTGAGCATAGGGCATCAGAACATTATTGATGTTTACAGCTACGTCCGGGTAAGTTTTGACTATTTTTAAAGAAATTTTAAAAAATTTTAATAATTTATCAAGGTCGAACCCATCTGTCTGAGGAATTGTTTTAATAATCTGTTCGGCAGGATGACTTAATTTTCCGTATATGGAAACGTATGAACAGCTTTTTGAACTGCTGGGAGTCGGTTGCTGAGGATCGAAAGCTTTAAATTTTTCTTCGAGTGTTGCAAAATTGTTCTGTAGCTCGGCCAGATCCCGAGGCACGTTGTTATCTGCAACTTTTAGTTGCTCAGTATGCACCCGAGTTAGGAACTCTATTCGTCTTCCGAAGGCATTCATCCGCCCGCGAAAACGATGTATTCTGTAACCCTTTTCTGGATCTAAGTTCTCCAGGTCATCCTGTAAGATGAACAAGGAGTTCCGGGCTAACGCTATCTGTTGCAAGAGGATGTCTTCGTTGAAGTTTCCCATTTCGGGCTCAACGCTATTCTGTAGAAGGGACCTAAGAGAGGTTCGCATTTTAGCTACAATGTCTTTCTCACCACCTCTAGCTACCACTTCAAAAGCAAGCTCAGTGTTCTTTAACGAGTCTACTAATCGCAGCAAATCCACTGCCATTTTAACTGTTGCTGATAATTATAAAAAAAAAAATAAACCAAGTAATTTAAAAAAATTTCTTTTAAGATGATAAAAAAAAAAAAATGAAGTGAAAGAGCCAGAGAATGACTCAAGAATTATATGTAGTGTAGTTGTTGTGTATATGTGTGTGTGTAAGTATGAATTAATACAGACAAGCGAAAGAAAACTCGAGAAAATTTTTTGAAGGAAATTTTGAATTTTTTTTTGTTTTTTTTTGTTTCTAACTATTTTTGGGTTTTAATATTTATTTAAATTTTTTTTGGAATTCCCGAATGAGCCCGCTGTCTGGATCAAATTCAGTGAATGACTAGAGTGCAGTGTATGTAAATATATATATATAATAAAAAAAAAATATTTAAGCAGACAAAATAATAAAAAAAAAAATTTTTATCGAAATTGGTTTAGAAGTTTTTGTGTAAGTGTTTATAAAAATAAATAAATAATAAAAAAGAGACTATAGATTTATAGAGATTTAAATATTTAAAATAAATAAAAAAAAATTTCATCAGCAACAGTTGTGCAGTATTTGAAAAAGCTGCAAAACGTAAAAATGAGCCTTGTTTAACAAAGAAAATTTTGAATTTAAATTTAGATGGTTCCAATGCAAAATTTTGAAAATTAACTACGGTTCCAGAATTTAAATTAACAACTCTATAATTTAATTTACCACACTAGAATCTAGAATCAACCACGCTCTGCTACCAGAAACATGTTACCAGGGGACTTAAATTTAAGAAAGGCGGAACCAAAATGGTAACAATGTTTAGAAATTAAAAAAAATTAAAAAGACAAAACAAATTTAGTGATTAACAAGGCTCAAGTTTATTGAAACAAAGAAATTTCGACGTTTCAGATTTTATCATTTACAACTGAGAAAGACATCCTGAGACAAAATTATCATAAACAGCTTATGATTAACAATATTATAATTAATAATAGTTATACGCCCTTAATGCAAAATATTATAATTTAATAAAAAAATTAATCAATAGATTCTGAAAATTTATCCCCCCTTTTTAGTTTATATATTTTATAGTTACAAAATTTAACAAAAGACAATGAGCACAGCTTAACAATTAACAGGATTATAATTAATCCAAAAAAAAAGATTATACGCCCTTAAATGTAAAAATTACAAAAATAAAAAAAAAGATGAAAAGATACTGATATTTATTTCCCCCCTTTTTGACTTTATGAAATGGTAGTTTTTTTTTAAAAACAGTTACATAATATTACTTATTTGATAAATTTCTTTAATGCTATATTGGCCAATAAATATATATGTTTTAGATAAAGAATTTATTATGAAAAGAGTAGTTTATTTTAAAAGAAAAGAAAGAAAATTTTGAATATTAAATTTTTAAATTGACGTCAATTATTTTAATTTAGAGAATAACCTCTTGGAGGTTGTTAGGACCGAAAGTTTGCATGCAGGCTCCACCCAATAATTTTTTTTATATATTTTATAATTAATTACACAAGTCTACGTCTAAAAAAATAGTTTTTAAGAAAAACATATTCGTTGAAGTAAATTTAGGCACATATACAATATGAGTTTAATTAAAGTTCTATAAAGTCAGTTTTTTGTAACATCACTTTTGTGCACGTGAAACTCTGAAGCTATGTTGAACAAAACGTGTTTTGTTAACAGGACGAAACATGTTTAGATCTTTATCTGTGTTTCTTCTACCAGCATATTAGCTATAGCAAAAAACATGTTTTTTAGCGTCTGTACAAAATCAGACATGTTGTAGCATTAATGTTCATTATTAAAGTAAATATCTGGTTATTTGTCAAAATTAAAGAAAATTGATTGTATAACAGAAATTCGTTAAGATGGTACTTAAAAGCTTCTTAGATGATTATAAATCTATTTATATATATTTAATTTTGTTTGAAACAAAGCTTGTATAAGACTTGCAAAGATCTGCAAAAGTCTGTAAAACGAAATTTTCTGATTTAGAACAGATTTCTCCAATAATTGTTTTATATTTGACATGTTCAATAAGATATTTTGATCATTTAAAGTTCAACATTAGTTTGCACCTATTTCACATAATTGTTCAAAACTCAAAATGTGCCTTTTCAAGGTTTTGTAAAGTATGTTTTAAAAAAGTAAATTTTTATAATCATTCAGTTTCAAAAGAACATTGAATATTAAATAAAACATGAAATACATATTTTAAAGTATACATGATAATTAATAAATTATTTTAAAGCATTAACAAAAATTTAAAATATGATAAAATCTGTAAGGCTGAGTACCTGGAAAATCCTGTCGCAGTCCACGTGAGCTTGCGTCGTGAAAACGAAAATTTATTTGACATTTTAGACTAAATCGCACAAACTGTATATTAACATCGTTGAAAACTGAAGCAGAAATTTTGAGAACCAAGAAAAAAATTTATTATATCTAACGTAACTATGTAAGAATGTCAGGCATTGTGAGTGACTACAGGTAGACTAGCCAGCGGGTATTAGAGCAGATAGGCTGTCTTGCCGTTGTACTTTGCCCTCCGATGTCATACGATGATTAGTTTTGGACAATCTCGCCGGGTGGCAGCATCTGTCAAGCGACGGAAGTGGTATATGTGGAAAACGAGTTAATGAAATTATTTTGCAGATGTGATTTTTGAGTTTGAATGCTACAACCTTTTTTAAAGTTCATCTTTCCTTAGGTCTCTCTTGACCAAATATTGTTATTTTCCGACCCTTACGATATTATAGTATTCAAGGTCTAGGCTTCTTTATCTTATGTTATTTCCCCCTTTTTTATAACGGTTGATGACCCAAAGGTTTTTCGTCTACAAAAACAAGAAAAATAGTTATCTAACTTGAAATCACAGTTACTTATTGACATTATTTTACTTGTTTAAGGGTATAACACTGGACAATTCCTTAAAGCATTGTTAGTTAATTTTTAAATTCTCTGTGATTTGTCTGTAGAAATGACCCACTTTCACAACTACTATAAAATCACCATTAGTGAGATATTATAGTATAGGCTAATAGTTAAAGTTAAAATAGGGCAGAGAAGTGTCGCATAAGGTCAAGTGTCTCATAAATAACAAAGTTCTTCTGAAGGCAAATTATTACGTCCTCCTAACCTATCTCATTGAAGTTATAAATTTAAAAAGTTATTTATGATATGCAAATAATTATTTATTTTAGAAGTAATATTATTTGAAAAAAAATCATACTGTATTATTCATGCAATAATGTTCATATTGTTATAGAGAATTATGAATAGTTAGAAAATGAATCTATACTGTATTTCACAATGTAAATATTGCTTAAAATAACGCAATATGTAGGCTATAAAAAACGAAAATATTCTGAAAGAAAAAAACGAAACAATAAGAAAATGAAAATAAAACAAATTAGTAAACTTAAGATTAACAGTTTAAAGATAAAGGTTTGTGAGTAGAATTTCAGTTTTCAAATTAAAATTGGTTTCACAAATTCAGCTTCATTTTAATTGTGTTAAAGCTAATCAAAAGTGTGGCTTGCGTAGTGGAAACAAGCACAAACTCAGAATTTGTAAATAGGTTGACAATTTAGAGTTTATTTTGAACTCTAAAAGAAGTTAAACAAAATCTGAGCGTCAACAGAAACAGTGTAATTATGGAAAAATGAAACAATACATAATAATTTTGAAATGAAAATTAGGTTCAGCTTACTTCATTTATCGGGTCTACGAAAGCTCAAAATCTGAAACTAGTTATAAAGCCTTTAGCTTATTTTGAACTTTTAGAAAGAAAATTTCGATATGTAGTTCTTTTAAGCTCAAAATAAGCTTAAAAGTATGTGTCTAGTTACATTTAAATAACTTGTGGGTCCGATACTTGAAGTTAGCTCATATTATAAAATAGATGATTTAAAACGGTATATTTTCTAGAATAAAACAATTCAATATCGGATATCTGATTGTTCTAATAGCTCAAATTTACATATCTAGTATTTAGATTTTGAGCCCTTAGTGACACATTATGTGAAGTTAGCGAGCAATGCATTGTCGATACTTTAAAACCGTCTATTATGTGTTTTAAAAGTGTTGAAAGTAGTC
Organism: Aphrophora alni; assembly: GCA_963513935.1. Taxonomy (NCBI): domain Eukaryota; kingdom Metazoa; phylum Arthropoda; class Insecta; order Hemiptera; family Aphrophoridae; genus Aphrophora; species Aphrophora alni. Next base: position 103,954,642 of record OY740767.1, on the reverse strand, counting down.
AATCTGTTCCATCTAAGAATGAAAAGTATGTACTTATTTTGAATTTCGAGCTCTCTGTGAAACCACTACATGAATTTAGCTCACCCTAGTTTTTTGTTTCTTTTTCCAAAATTACATGACATTTCAAGCTTAAGTTAAATTTTAAGATTCATATCCTGAATGAGCTTCAAGTTGGTCCGCTTTACGCGATAATTCTTCTTTTTCACTATTACTAATAATGCTGAAATGCACAGTGCAGTTTGGACGCCATTACTAAAACGTGAAACGAAGCTATGATCGTCTTTTAATTAAACATATATTGTACATTGCGATTATTTAATTTATATTTCTAACACGTTACACGTTTAGAAACTGTTACGAATGTTATATTATTAACATAATGCAATTATTTCTCATCACATCACACTTTAGGAATGTTACTTCATATCCTTCACAGGCATATCATGTTGTGATCTGTTGGATATATTATGCTGTCATTAATTTTCATGAACTTACATAAGCAGTCTTCATTATGTGCGAAGTGAATTTATTCATATTCTTTTGATCTTGTTAAAGATTGTTAAATGTTGTCGAGAATGGCGATCGCTTTCCACAAGCACATCAATATTCTTCACATTAAAGTGTTTACGTTACATGCGCTGGCACCTCGAGGAGAAAACGTGTCGAAACATTACAATGGCAGATAAACTTGGACTTCAATGCTCTTTAAGTGCAATACAATGTAGAAATAGAAGACACCACTAGAATAATGTAAACCTTGAGGCAACGCATCAGTTATGCACTCGTTTACTGTGAATTACATCATATAAGTGACACTCTGCAGTCGGTAGGGTGTTCTTGTATTTATAATAAGGAGCTCATTTACTTCACTGAATAGAAATACAGATTGTTAAAACAACTCTTTTTAACAACAGAGTATCCCAACTTAGTTTGGAGTAATCCAACACCTTATAACACAATACGAGTCTAAAAATACTATTGGAGCCTAAATATTGGAAACTACTGTTGTACCAAAACCATGTAGGCCTAAGACTCAGAATGGGCAAGTCTTGGCGTGCCGCTCAAAATTACTATTTAAGGTCTCTTTTTGTAGTTTTATAATAACACAAATCTGATTTTATTTCATTTTTATGTCTTATGGAGGTACAGTCCTTTATATCGGGTCAGGTTTTAGTCTTCGTTTGATTCAATGTGATTGAGTAGTACCCAAGTAATAACAATATTTTACTACACCAGTATTGCGAAAAACAGAATTTTAAACTTACTTTACTTGTCCTTTCAACGACGATACGACGATAAATGTTTTTCCAACAACTAAGATCTATTATATTTTCCATTTACGACCTAATAACAGAGAGAGAGAGAGAGAGAGAGAGAGAGAGAGAGAGAGAGAGAGAGAGAGAGAGAGAGAGAGAGAGAGAGAGAGAGAGAGAGAGAGAGAGAGAGAGAGAGAGAGAGAGAGAGAGAGAGAGAGAGAGAGAGAGAGAGAGAGAGAGAGAGTTTTATGTTAATTTAATTAATTGAAAATATACAGTAGCATATCATTAGTTTCTAAAACAGATGATTACTACTCAAAGTTCAACCAGATTCATTTCATACAAATCAACATAGATCAAATGTGATGTGATTCTTTATCGCACACTGAATAAATCAGCTGATTCAGGTTTGTTATTGTCACGTCTAGACGCCTGTTCACTGAACAATAAACAGACTCAGCTAATCTCTGTTGTATTTCTATGCTTAGTTGTTCAATACAATGTCGCAACACGATTTTTACACGGATGAGGGCGATTTTGATTGATCGAGCACTCCACCGGATATAACTGCTTTAGCTAGAGAAGTAGAAGAAAACTTGTAAAATAACATCAGAAGTTATTGTTCTGGTCTACTGCAAAAGGCGTTAGAAAATTGCCGGATAACGTATTGCTCGCATATTTTTCTCAAAAAGCCAAGATAATAAAACCGTTTTCTCTTTGGAGCGTATATATTATATTTTTTATATTAGCTCACGGATTAGTGAATTATTAAATTTGATATAGTACGTCAACTAATCAAAATATTTTATATATTCTATGCTAAAGTGTACTCTTGGATTTAGAAATAACGTTGATATTAATGTTTATTATAAATTGACAGGGTTTTTGAAACTCCAATAAGTAGGTTGTAAACTGAAAAAGTCTAAGACTTTGCCTCAAAAGAAGTAACTTAATTCTTACTTAAAGCTTATAATAGTGCTTTTTTGTTGGAAAAAGTCACTGTTTTTTGTGTTGTTGGACCTTGCCATAGGGATGAATTAGTTAACTGAAGACATTAAAGTTAAGGATTCCATTACGACTGTGAAATTATCAGTCTCTAAAAGTAAAAAGAGCCATGATTTTCGATTAATAATGATAGTAGTGTTGATTATTTGTCCATATGCAGAAAGTATTTCAAGTTTAGGCCTCTAAAACCTCATTTACTCTTTCTGAAATATAGCAAAGGAATTTGAACAAACCAGGTTGTTGGCACGAACCCTATAGGCAAAGTCCCTAAAGACAGCTTAATTCTTAGTCCTACCACAACCTACAGAATGTACCGGCCAACGCCGAACATCGGCTACGTTGTTGGTAAATGGAGGAGAAGACAACATAAAAATAAAACGTCATGGTGAGTAGAAGAGCACGATTGTAGCGGAGGACTACATTGATGACTCCATCCATAATAGCTCAAAAGATTCTAGGAAATCACAATCAGTTCTCAGTAACGTGTGAATTCCAACTTTTAGGCCTAAAGCAAAAGTCTTACGAATTTGTGTCATTTGGGTCTTGACTTGTTATTCAAAACTTTAAAAACTATACATTTAACACTACTTTACGCTCTTAGTGCATAAATAACTATTACCAGTGACAAAAGTAATATATAAGTTTAACGTTAATTGGAACTGAATAGTTTTTAAAATTACTGCAGTTATAACCATTTTTTAAATCTAGGTTACTATAGGGATTATAGATTTTTGACGATTTTACAAGTTTAATAAAATTTTCAGCAATGAAATATATATTATCATCGATGGAATTGGTAATTTATTTAAATGCTAATTGAAACAGAAAACTCTCTTTTTAATAGGTGCAGTAATTCCCAAATAAAAAAAAAAAATGCTCAAGCAATTCAAAGAAAATTAATTTCTTCAATATATTTTTGACATTTAACGACAACATAAATTTGATCATAAAATAGAGTTGTTATATAATTGTAATTGAAACGTTATTGAGAATTGAAATAATTATTTTATAACTGTCCGTTTTAGGGCTGACGATATTTAATTCGACGCATTTGTTTAATAAAGACAATGCGCGGTGTTTATGTATCTATTATGTCACCATTTACAAAGTATTTCTACAAACTTTGGGGTATTTGTTCCCTGAGTAAAAAGATGCCAAGTACTTGATACAACCAGGGGTCATCTCGTTTCGTTGACCGTCTGTCCCTGTCCGTCCGTGTGTTTATTTTTAATAAAATTAATAAATTTAAACACACCTCTATAGAAATGAAATTTTGGTGCATTGTTGCTGTCGTTAATACGTTAAGTTTAATTATTGTAACCCATCTTATTTAAAAATGGCGGCCATTTAAAGATTTGAATTAAAATAACTCTAAGACTAGCCATTTTACAAAACTTTTTAGTAGATTTTATTAAAAATCAATAGTTTCTTTTGTTTACAATTGGGTGAAAAATAAACGAGATTTGGAGTTTCTTTCACAGTTAGAAGAATAAGCAATATATAACAATTAGATATTTAAAAACAGCGTGACATCCTGTAGCCGTACTTCAACTAACAAGGCAGACATTGTTTTTTACTTGGATCACGATGAAATTGTTAGGGTATAAGATTCTCTTTGTTTCGTTTTAATGTAGCTAATTCTAGATATCTTTTAGATCTACTGTTTAAAATTAATTCAAAATTGGTTTTATTTGTTGATACTGTATTTTGAATATTGAACAAATCAAATCTTAAGTTTTTTTTTGCGGATATCATGTTGTAAATCATTTGATAATATACTTCTATAGATATATAGATAAAATTTTCTTAATTTGTACGTAAAAGAACGCACACATATATAATGTTTCCCACTGAGCGAATAACAAATAATAAAGTTGTTAAACAACTATTTATTGTTACTAGTCAAGCATATAAGTGGTATGTTAACATTAATTAAAATATTTTGAATAGCAAAAATTCTCCTTATAAGACCTAGAAAATTATTCCTCTTTATTCTCTCTCTCTCTAAAGAATTCCTAAACCAATGACTCGAAGGTTAAGATACAAACGTTTGCTGTATATACATATTGAAATTATATGTCTACAATAACATTAAAATAGTTGTTGAAATCATTATTCAGAATACTAATAACAATTAGGATTACATTCATATCTATTGCGTATAATATCTCAGTTGTTGTGATCTGTCAACCGATAATGAAGTCAATTTAAAGTCAACTGAGAACTTGTTCTGCATATAAACTACAATATTTATTGCACAAGATATGCCTTGACGTAAGTAGATTGAACCATGGTACAAGTAATCGCCTTTGGAATTTTTATTTATATTTATTATTTATTTAAGTGTCTTTGTCTCTTGGGTTCTTATAATTATACACATTAATATTATATTTGTAGCGACGACCAACTATTGTATTTTAATATGTGTAAGTGTTTCTTAAAAGAAAATTTTTAAATTAGTAATCTCTCACTCAACAAAGTTTTAGGACTGATTTAAACAATCTTTGTTTTTCTTAAGCATGTTGGTTAAACGTACATTCTATAAGTAAGTACGCAGCTTGTGTCAGTGCCAAAGATATGAACATATTTTATTTGACTCATAAATACGTAAAGTAAATGTGTTGTTTAATAATTAATTATGGTACATGTCAGTTATATTAATAAAAATGGGGTTTAGTGAAGGATAAGGAAATGCGCAAAATCATCAACCAATATTCACAACGTTGAATGATTGAAATTCTAAGTCAGATCAAAAACAACAGTAAAAACTTATTAATGTTTAAATTTTAAAGTTGTACTTAATTAAGACATAATAGTTAGTTTAGATGAGTGTCTTACAATCATCTAAAACTTTTCAAAACTTTTTAATGGTTTTGTTATAATGGTTATAACTTTTCGTGTTTAAAATTAAACTTTCAAAATAAGGATGTTTTGTGTACTCATAGACAACCGAAGGAGATAATAAATAAACAGCACGAATATGGTTTAGTCCTTTGGGTTTTATTGGAGCCTCCAATATTTTTTTAGGTTATAGACAGAACAAAACTAAACGTAATTTTTCGCTGTTTTTTATTTTTTTCTACATTCTTCAACAAGCGAGAGGAAAAGACTCCAACATATCATTATGCAAAATTTCCAATTAAAATTATAATAACAAATAAAGAAACAATATAAATATTTCAATACTTTATTCCAGAAAATGTTGAATGTACGTTTATTTATTTATGAGTAGGATCTTCTTTGTGAAACTAATCAACCGAAAAAAATATAAATAAATGCTAGAATTAGAAAAAGAAGATTCTCAATCTAATTATATGAAACTATCATAGATAATAATAAACTTTACATTTACGTCCATAAAGTGCAGCTTAACAACAAAGTTGTTGAAACTACCGGTAAATCAACAGATTATATGCAAACTACAAACAAATAAAACCCTTAAATAGTTTAATTTATCTTTTCACTTAACTATAAATTTGTTTTTTATAAACGTAAAACCAGTATTTTATATACTTGTATTTGCTTTTATGTGGTAAGCACTTTGCACAAGTAAATGTATGTAAATTGAAAATACTATTTAAAGAAAGCACAAGGCAATCTATTTCGTTATCTTTTATTGATCAAGTTACTAAATCACTAACAAGGTTCCTAATTAGTAAATAATTATATTGCTGCTGAAGTGCTTTTATAAGAAACATAACCTATTTTATAGTACAATTTGTAGAGTGTCTAATAGCTTATTGTAATGACTTTGCATGAAATCTTTACTTAATTTATAGTGAATTTTCACAAGAGCTTCTTAGAATGTTAAATCATATGAAAATGGTTTTCTTTTAATTAAAGTCTTACAATTTGTATTAAATAATAATGAATTATTTCGAATTATACAATCTAAATATTCACACACAACAATACGCGCGCTCACACGCACACACACACACACACACACACACACACACACACACACACACACACACACGCACACACACACACACACACACACACACAAATAGTAATTAAAAGCTTTAGAAAAATCAAATGAAGTTAATACAGTAGCTTCTCTACGGTCAGTCGCCAAATAAATATCATTCTATACACTAATAAGACATTAGTGTTGTTGCAGTTCTTTTATCTGTAATCAGGTTCAGAGTTTTGCTGATGGGCGAATAAAAGCACGCTTCCAGACAGAAAAAGTATTTCTAAGATGTGTTACAAAAATTAATTATAAATGGTAATGTTGTCACAATGTTGAGACATGGCAAATTTAGTCGCAATATCTTCAGCACCTGCAGCATTACTATTCAATCTACCAATACCTTATGAAGCATTTGAGGTCTGGACCTTAGAGAACCTGAAATGGTTAGTTAAATGAGGGATGGTCTCTTGTATTTTAGATTAGATTATTCACAAGTTCATTGTTTATAAGAAGTGGAATTACGAAATGCCGATTTAAATCATTCAGTGTAATTTTAAGGGCCTAGGAATTTGTTTCTTCGCTATACCTGATCCTTTCACACCACATCATAATACTGCCGAAGATCTCTTACCATTAAACAATGTATGAGAGTATCAAATTTTAAGTTATTTAACGGATTTCTTGTTATACGCTAATCGTAGCCTAAGTATTCTGTACTGCTTCAGAGAGTTTATATCCTTAGTTTTATTCAAATTCTGTAACTTACGATCGCAGGTTCATAATATGATGAGTATAATTGGTGATCGAAGATGATGGACGCGTAGTGGCACTTTTTTTACAACTGGGGTTTAGTTTGTCATAAATTTCAAGCATAATCTCTCCAATCATCTCATCAATTCCGATAATGCTTTGCACTTTATGACGTAGTTTTGGTAATAACATCAGCCATGAATCTTCATGATTTAGATTTTTATAATTCTTGTATAATATATTGAGACTGGGTTCTGATGTACTTATACACAGTAAATAAGATCATAGAACGTTAAAGAAAACCTAGGGAGGGAGGCTGAGCGTGAAGGAAAGAGCTGTCAGGAACTGAAGATGTTTTGTGCTACAGAGTTTCTTGGATAGTGTTTGTTAACAACCTTTGCTCCACAGGGAGGTACAGGAAAAACGACATAAGCCACTATTTAAAATTTCTTTCGACAATAGTAACACAGGGACTTCAATTTGTGCAATTTTTCTCTACAATAAATTCTCTTTAAAATGTTGTATTTAAGGGAGAAGGGTAAAACAAAATTTCCATATATGTTAACCATATTACCTCTACTTTAGTACTGTAGGCTAACTAAAAAGGGGTTGTTTAATCAACCGGTTTAAAGTTTAGACGAGTAAAAGGACTTCTGAGACACCCATGTAATCTGAACGACAAGTTAAAACATGATTTAACTTGTTCAGTGCACATTCAATATTTATGACAAGTAGAATTAGATCTTAATCACTGAGCTCCAACTGAAATTGTTCATATACAAAAATATTACATATGGGTGGTAATGATGGCCGATGGTAACATAGTTCAATTAAATTATATATATATATATATATATATTTAATGTTTTAAAAATCGTTGATATCGTTTAGGCTGTCTAATCTTTATCGTTCTACTTGTTTTATAAAGCAATAACGAAAAAATAATGTGTTATTTATATAACTACCGATTACATGTTTAAATGTTAAATCCATTTTTGCAATATTATTATTTTTCTTTCAAGGCATTTATAAAATCAATCTGTCAAACACATATTGTCAGTTACAATGTATGTTACGTCAACTGATTGTTTGTTTTAAATCTTAGCTTATTTACCAAACGCGATTTCGGTCATTCGGCCATCTTCAGGTTACAGAACTTCGCAATCACAAATGCATAGTTACATTACAAAATATATTTCACTCCACGCGGAGATCGTGCGTAAATATAAAGCAATAAATGTCACTGTTAAAAGCGTCCTTATCGTCCCTAAAAAAAACACTAATCCGTGCGAGAACAAATATGGAATTACACATAATATTGTCAGTTGTGCAACTTAGGATTCGTACAGTTCACGCAAAAGCGAAGGTGAAAGTATAAACATCTGTTATGTAATTAAATAAATGTCTAGTGTGACACAATAAAAATAATTTGTCTTAGGTTTTCATAAAAAATGTCGAGTTAACATTTTAAAATAACTACCTTGCATTAAAAAATATATATTAATATGTTTCAAAATTTAGAAAAAATTAAAAAATTGTATGATTTTTTCTGATTATGTAGCAGTTCACAATCAGATAAAGTCAACAAGGTAGATGTCAGATAAGAATCTGCATTGCAGCCTAGCGGTCAGTTGTGCAAACACTACGCTGCGGTCGTAATACAAAACAAATTATGAAAAAAGGGGAACAGGTAAATAAATGAATGGGTTTGATAGTTAGTTCTTATCCTGTGTTGCTGAGTCAGTGGAAAAATAAACCCCTTATTAACCTTTACACGCAAATTATAATTCTAGTGGCTAACAATTCTTATAATGAATTCTTCTATATAAGGAAAAAGAACAAGAAATTCCCTCAACCAATTCTCGCAAATACTTCAAATAAGGACATAAAATAAATAATACAAAATTAAAAAAAAAAATAAGTTGCTTCGACCACTTTAAGGCCGCACCTTTATAATTAGTGAATGAGGTCTTACTTCCAACGATTTTATAGCTACACCTTCCAGATAATTACTTCATGAAGAATAATGTCCTTGTTAATTACATAACTAGTCTAACAACTTAACGTCCAATCAGTATCTTTAATATAGACAAATAATGAAATATTTTACAATATAAATTTATAATCAATAAATACAAAGTATATTTATAACTTTATTTATCTACGTTAACGATTTTCTAACTGTTTAATTAAGCAGTTAAAAGTTGTCGCCTTAATTGAAAATTATAGTTATTTATTTTGACTGTTTAATTAAAGCGTAATAAGTACATAATAAATGTCATATAATTACTAATATGGTAAATATATTTCCTATTTTTTTAATTATATATGTGACCTTTCTTTTAACAATGGCGACACATAAAAAAATCTATACTGAAAGGCTAGCAGGAACACCCTGCTCGGAACTGAAGAATAGGTGTGTCACTACAAATGAGCGCGGTTAGTCAGCCTTTGTCACTCCATTCAATCACCACAGAGTGCTTATTAAAATGTTCGCTCCAATGGAGATGAATGCGCGTTGGAAATTGCCTGGATGACATTTCGTGGAGGGGAACGCCAAGACAAGGGGTTGGACATCCCTTATTGCGTCTCTGAAAGAATAATGATGTGCAAGCCTGTTATTTATCATGTCATCTGGTGATTCAATGTATGGTCGGCTGAATAGTTTACGGCTGAACTGTCACTCTAGAGCCCTACCAGTTCATTTCACAGCTTCCAATATCAACACCAAATTAAATCACGATATCAATCGTTGCCTCAGTTTTTACACTTTTTATTGCCTATTGACGAAAGTGTTTTTTACATTTTCTGAGATAAATATCGCTTAGTCGCTAGCTGCAAATAAATTTAGATAATATACAATTCTTCTCTCTACTCACGTAGTAGTTGAAAAAACGATGGGTAAAAAACCGGTGTCCAGTTTTACACAAATGTATTTTTTTTTTGAGATTCTCTCTAAGTCCATAAAAGTAGATTTGGGAATTATATCTGTCTGTTTATAGTCTAACGTCTGTCGTCTGTACAGTGCTCTACAGTCTAAACGAGTGGACAGATTTTAATCATATTTTGTATTTGGACATATTTGGACGTAATTTAGGGACTTCTTTTTCTAGACTCAATATTTGGTGGTACCTGCTATAAGACATAAACAAATTCAAATTTCCTAAAATAAAATCAAAAGATTTTTATAAAATTTTGCAGAAAGTAGCCCCTAAGTTTCCTAATACAAAAGTTTTAGTTGCTATCTCTCCAAAAATGCCGGATCTTGAGTTATCCGTAAAAACAAACCAAGATCGGCGATGTAGCCGTTATGAGAGATGTTACAATATGGGATCTACTAATTTAATTTAATTTATTTTTGTAATGTAAAAATTTATGTCTCAAAACAGTGTGCAAAATTGAAAATAGTAGAATATTAAAGGAATAATTTTCAAAAAACGAAAACGAATTTTCACGGTCGCCAATTCATCTTTTTAATATTTATGCTTAATACGAGTGCAGCAGGTTTAGACGTTATTTAAATATATAAATATTGTTTAAAACAATCTACAAAATCTAAAATGACGAACATGGTAGATTTAGAATTTTTTTTTTTTTTACTGTTATCTGATTTGACTGATATTTTTGGCAAGAGATAATTTTGTTGGCAGTATTTGGGTGTGTAAGAAATTTTGTGTTCTGTTTTGTTTTTTTTTTAAATTTTTTATTCGACGCATTATGCACATTTACTGTTCTCGGTGTTGCTAATATCAATAATCGTTTGTCTAAATACAACGAATATATCTCCGACAAGCATATTTGTGAACGACCCATTTTGATTAATATAAGTATTTGTAGGCTATGTCGACATTTTGTGATTTTTTTATTCTATCATATTTTATTATTTCTCTACCGTACCGTACCATTTAATCTATCACCATCGAAATTATTTCAATGGATTTGGAAAGAGAGGTTATTCGACTATTATTTCAGGCAACGAGTTTTTATTATAGGCCTATATTATTGAATTTATCTTTAATTATTATATGAAATGTTCAAGGAAACTGAGGCAATATTCACAATAAGGAAAACAAACAACAAGGATTTCCCGAACTAGAAAAACATAAAATCAAAACTATGAAGATGATAAATCCACGTATGTTTATTATATAACTTTGTGTTAGTTTTGATTCCAGTCCTTGTAGATCGGGGAATCATAGCTTTCCTTATTTATTATTAATATTACAATTTACCACTTATTTCAGTGTGGCATTCGCTTAACATATAACATATAATAATTGTTTGTCGATAGAACCAGGGAAAGGTTTGTGCCTTCTAGATGAATTTTGAATCTTATATATGTCACATTGAGGCCCCTTTGCTGTTTCTAATCATCACAACTAGACCTACTTTCTACTATACCTCGCAATGTTTAGACTACACCGTAACTTTTTAATCCCCACGGAGATTGAAACTGTTACTTTCCCACAATCAAAGGAGAGCCTTCCCCACTCTAGCAACCAGAGGCTGACATTTGCAAATGTTACCAAGAACTGACAACTATGATTGTCCTATTTTAACTTTATTATAAATCTATTTTTATATTTAAAATTTGTTTCTACATTATGCTGTCTCGTCTATAGCGTAGTTAAAACATACTTAATACACATACTGTAGGTTCAATAAATCTTTAGATTTACTTGATGTTTATGAAATTTATATTGGCAATGTTTTTTGAGTTGCAGATTTTGAATTGGAATTATTTGCTTGTCCCTTTTGGAGACCATCAGAAAACAAAATGGCACTCATAGACAAACATAAATATTAAATAATTGTTTTAACAATATTTTCCCCTTACTTTCTATTTCAAAATACAAAATTTTACATATTTGTTCAATTTCTTTGTCAACTACAATAGGCTATAATCAAAATTACGTCTAATATGTAGTCTATTTATTCTTCGATTTTATCAGGATTTTATGAAATTAAATTTGTTTTTTAAGATCTCAATTTTGAATTTGATATCTGAATCCCGTTATAACAAATATTTCCTTATAGTCATATTCAATACTGTCTTAAGTCCATAAATATTCAATACTTAAGTCTTGAGAAAGTCATTACTTTTACACGTATAGTAACCAAATTAGTTTCTTTCAACATTCTCTCTCTCTCTCTCTCTCTCTCTCTCTCTCTCTCTCTCTCTCTCTCTCTCTCTCTCTCTCTCTCTCTCTCTCTCTCTCTCTCGCTCTCTGCTTAAAGGTAATACTAAATAGTTGTCAAATTATTCAACTATCTAACTGAGAAATGTACAGCAGGAAGGAGCTTTCATTAAAATTTCGCAAAAAGGAATTCACAATTTCCAGAATAATTTCATTGCTTAATTAGTAATAAACCCAATATTTTTATTATTCTATTATTGTTTAGTAAGTGCTGTGGATAGGGATGATGAGATGACTAAATACTCAATAAAAATAAAAAATAAACTAGACCATTTGATTAAATTTTAAAGATATTTTTATTCTTAAATACCATAGTGCTTTATAATTTACTCATATTTAATAGACACAAACCAAAAAACGGTTACTTGATAAGTAAAATCATTTTATATTTCCTTATGTTTAGGTACAATATACAATCAATAAACGTTGTGTTTTTGTGCAATGTGTTTAATTATTAAGTTTTTTTTCATCTAAAGACTACAGAAGGTCACTATTGTGACTATGGAAGTGTCAATCCCGAGTGTTCTAGCTGGATCTACATATTTTTTTCATGTTATCTTGGGCTACTGTATATCTTTCTTTTCCTACTTTAAAGCTATTGGAGTGTTCGATGACTAGAGGCTTTTTTATGTTCTTTTCTTCCTTTTTTTTATAAGTCAACGATGACTGAGAGGCTTATGACAAAAATATAGAAATGTTTTTTTGTAGATGGTATATTATATCAAAACAGGTCTAACGAAATTAAAAAGGGATTTACTATCCAAGGGACTGCTTTGACGTAAGTAGGCCTACATGTAACAATTTTTAAATTTATCCAGGTATAAAAATCCTTAAATTATAACAAACATATAAACACTTAGAAATATAAATTTCATAACAATCAGACAAAAACTCTACATGGTACCAAAATTTGGAAGCATTTTGAATAAATAGATATTTACAAAAAAAAGTAACGTGAATGCTATTTCGAATTCTAAATTATGAATAAATAATTGGGGGAAAATAGTATTTGACAAATATTGGGCAATGTTTTCTTAGTTTTAATTTTAATTAAAAATTTATAAAATATCGTTTTACCTAGGCTAAAATCAAGTGCATTACATTTATGACAATTTCCTAAAAAATAAATATTTCAAGTAATTATTTTTAATTTATTGGTGTTTGATAAAAAATAGATAAAAAACCTTAACTCGGATGGAGCCTGTAAAAACTACATATGAATTTTCCTCCCATGGCATAATTTGCTGTATACTATGTATATTTGAGAAATTATAAAACAAAAAACAATACCTAACTTATTGTGCCTTAATACAACTGAGTATTGTTCTGGCTCTGAAGAGTTGGTACGGTTTTAACAGGAAAATGTCAAGTTTAACAAAATAATGCTTTCCTAGAAACTTCGAATGTGAATAAAGTCGAACCTTAGACTTGTTTAAACAGTTCATATAACCCTTTGAACAAACATTCTTTGTGTTATTAGTAGTTAGTTAAACCATTAGATCGTAAATTACCCTCTACTTTCATTCTGTTATTTACATGTCAAATGTTGACTTTCGTTGAACGCTCTTCTAGGAGTCTTCTTTTGTTGTTAGCAAGAGGCTTAACAAAGCTTCTGATTTACAACCTGCATTTACAGCTTGTCAAAATATTGAGTTTGAGTCTAGGTTCAGGTGATTTACGCCTAGCTCTTTATTTAAATGAATATTTATTTCCTGTTTTTCTAACACGAATTAATTCTATAAATTGTGAACCAATAACATTCTGTAAGGTAGTAGATACTGCTACGCCTAGTTTTTGTGTATTAAAATGATTACTTAAATGCTTTTAATTCACATTAATGTTAATTTTAGTAGAATGAGTGTTCATGCATTTCAACGAATTGCATACGAATTTTCTAAATGAGCCGGAATTTTTAAAACTTGTAATAGTTAGAATATTTCTTTTGAATTATGTTAACAGAAAATATTATCATCTTTAAAATCAATACACTGTGCAAAGGAATTGTAGACCTACTGAATTTCTATCATACCCTTTAAAAAAAATAATACAGTACAAAAAAATTTCACAAATTTCTCACACATTCATTCAAAATCGAAATACTGATAAAAAAAAATTGTCGCCAAAACTATTAGTTAGTTATCGCCAATGAAAAAAAGTTAAAATCGACAATCCCGGCCAAAATAATAAATTTTCTAGAATATTAAAATTTTTTACATATGATATGTGTTTTTGAACTCTCCTTACAAAATTAGAAGGTAAAAAGAAGCAAAAAAATAATAATAACCATATTCCATCTCATTTCGTTGTCCATCTGTCCGTTCCATATGTGTTTTTTACAACAAAATTAGAACAAATGAACCAAATTTGGATGCATTGCAGCTATTGCAGTTTCATTGAGTAAGTTAAGTTTCATCGTTGTAACCAAACTCTTTTCAAAATATTGGGCATTCCATGCTTTTACATTAGACCAATATGAAAAACTAGGCCTAGACATAAAATAAATTACGGTTGGTGTCAAAATGTGAAACAAATAAACTAACTCTTGGGCAGATCAGGTTTCTTTCAATATTTTCCAATTACTTGTGAATCGTAATTTTACTTCGGTTCGGTACATTTGTTTGGATTATGAATCTTCACATTTCATTAAGTTTGATGTAACTTAATTTTCCCGATTTTGAGGTGTTTGATTTTTGACAAAGATGATGAAAATATATTTTAGTGAATGGTCAGGAATACGTATTCTTTTGGTCCTTTAAAAATCTACATTTTATTAAAATTTAATGTAAATGAATGTAATGTAACAGTTTCACAGAGAAAACTAAAAATTATATTTTACCTAGAAGGTGTTTACATAAATTTTGAGTTAAATATATAAAATGAAGAAACCTACATTTCGTTTGGAAACATGGTCAAATTATGTCCAAATACAACATTTAATACAAAACATCATTTTAGATCTAGTGAACTGTACAGACGATTAAAAACAATCGATTTTTCGACTTGGTTATTTGAAATGGATATTTTTTTACATGCAATTTGTGCAAGGTACTTTTTCTTATTACAACATTTACTTTATAAATTGTGCAAGAAATTTGTATTGGCTAAATATGTGTACCTAGTAACTTTGATAAATCCCAAATTCTATTCCAAAATATTTTCTGTTTAACATATCAAATAATAGACCTTACAGTACATTGTATCATGTGAATTAATTAACTGAACATTAACCTAGGATGAAATTTAGGCCTATGGATAATAATTATTTTTATTAACATTTGACAAACAATCATCACTATTTTAATGTATCTTTATATTATTTAGTTTAGGTAACGAAATTGTTTTACTTTCTAGGATATCTAAGGGATAGGTGAAGATTGTGATGGCGGAGTTCTTAAAATCAAAATGGTTTACTAACGTTTCAAAATGCCCTTCACGTCTGTGAGACAGGACAAAAAAATTTTGTTCCGTGTCTGTCTGTCCAGTAAGTACTAAATCATTGACCACACTGAATAAGCAAACATAAAGAGGGATTTCGTTTTTTCCTTTATATTTAATATGGTGTGTTTACGTGCGAGGAAACTCTGTACAATTACTTTTTTACACACTGCAACCTTCAGATATCTAAAGGTTACTTACAATATACAATCGCCTGTCTAATCATCAAGATTTATATCATCGTGTACCTAATTTGCAATTAAAATTTTTAAGTAGAATGTTTTACTCTAAGTGACATTGATTGATGCTAAATGTGGTTTGAAATGATCGGTTGATCAGTAGGCTATATCGGTAGAGAAAAGAGAATGAAGTGTCAACGGATCAGAGATGTGATGAAATCATGACAAGGAACTCATTACAAATATTTCCCACAATAGAAACAGAACGGTTAGTGTTTGGGAACCAAGACAGGTAAGCAGGCTACAGATGGGATGAGGACGAAACCAATCACAAAATTTCAAAAGGTTTTATCCACAACATAAGTGCCTAGTATGTGAAGGTTATTAAGAAGTTGGAGAAATCATAACGGAGATTTAATATAATTCGCAAATTTCAGTCTAATACACTCCCAAACACCAGTTGTAAAATTCAGCTACTTTTAAGAGATAAAATTATGAAATATCAAATTTTATCTCTTCAATTTATTTGAATAAGTATTCGTACTCGGTCTTTTATGTATTTACAAAAAAAAACTGTAATATTTATTATGTTGCAAAAACCTTCTCATGAGACATTACTTAAAATTTGAACCTCCTCTGCATAGACTTTCTCGTCTTTTATAGCATATATATTCCTTTCTCTCTCAGTTCGTGACATGTAATTGACACTTTGGGTTTCATCTACTTTCAAATAAGTGTAACCACTCACTAGAGTTGGTAACTAAATCTTTCTTATCTGACTGCATTTATTTCTTCCTTTCCTTAGTAGTAGAACAGTGAGTTACACAAGTGTGGTATAAACATTCAGGATTATTCACTGCAGTGTATAACATATGTATTGATCTTTAGACAAGGCGTCTATTTCAAAATTATAAACCTGTTTATATACTTTCTATTTTTGCTTCTCAAAGTTAAAAAAAAGAAAATTGAACATACTTTATTACTTCCAGCTTAGGATTTATATAAACAACAAAATTTATACAAAAATAGGAAGGTGATCGAACCACCTCTCTACAACGCCTGGACCATTGTTTACACAGTTTTCGGTAATATAATTTTTCGATAGTCTATAGTTGTACACCATGAAGTCTGATTTCTGAAAATTTATTTTTAAACTCCAAAACGTAATTGATTTTTTCTCTCCAAAATATGATAATGTTTTCTGTTTATTAGAAATATCAGGAGGTAAAATTATGAAATGGAAAAAAAATAATTGTTTTTGTTTAATAAAACTTAAATTGAATTTGGTTTTTTAATAAAACTGATTATATAATTGATTTTGAAAACATTTGGTTACTATTGTTTGACATTCATATAGAGAAAACTTATTCGTTTAAGAAAAATACAAAATATTATGTTTATATTTTCATCTATATACATCATTTGGGTTCTCTTGGGTATGCCCAATGTTTTTATATACCATCTGTCGTATCTCTAACTAAATAGTTCTCTGCCACTTAACGTCTCTATAGAATGCATTCATGTAGAAGAAAAATTATGTTTTCTCTTTCTTTTTTTTCTTTTTTCAAACTAGTGTTTTGTTTCGGGTCCTGAGAAGTACAATGTTAACTGGAAAATATCCAGTTTAACAAACTGACACAAATAAAGTATCTTAGAATCGACCACATTGAATGAAATTGGATTTCAGAATTTTCAACCCAGTTCTTAAAACTTAGTTCATGTTATCGTTCTTATTAGAATTTTACTCATATCTAAAAAACCGAAATACCAATTTATTTCAAATCTGTTTAGCACACATATAAGTAAAATATATTTGACAAAACACTAAATGTGAGGGTATTTAATATAATATTCTATTTAAAAAATGATTCTATCTTTTATTAAATTTTGGCAAAAAAGAGAGTCTCTTAAGTGGTTTAAAAAAAAAATAAAGCATGCCTTCTCCAAATACATTTACAAACTTAATATCATAACAAAACAATCTATTTAAAAAATTTAACCTTTATTTGCAAGCATTTTTGTGTTTCCCTTAATATTTACAAGTGAAAAATTAATAAAAATTTCTTGTAAAAATTTAATGAGGCATATTAACACAATAAGACTCGATTACTAATTTGTTTTTACTTTTTGGCAGAAAACTTTGGTTTCAGAATATTCCGAGGTGATTGTGATCATTCATATTTGCTTCGGAGCGTATTAACTATGTTTTAACATAATTCAAGCAAAGTAGTATATTTTCCAAAAAAAAATGTCAGTTCTATTTTCACCCTTATAGCTGGAGCTATTAATTTTTTAACATTTACGTCTTAATAGCTTTAAATAACAGTATTTACATTCATTTTATAAAACAAAACTCCATATGTAATACAGTTTGAAATGAAAACAGATCTTGCAATTATGTTAAACTAAGTAAGTTCTTGGTATATCAGGTTTTTTTTTAATTGAACAAATTGTTGAAAACTTCTTTGCTTTTACAAACACTAAAACACAAATGAATAGAAGAGATAGTATACATTGTTTTAAATAAACACAAATAAATATTTTAAAATATTTATTTTAAAAATATATTAAAATTTAATTTCAAATTTTAATAAGTTGTACAATTTTCATGTTTGTCTAATAAATTTTACATTAAACAAATATTATAATCAGACATATTTATACTTCATCTATAAATAAATATAATTATGTTTTATATAATGAAGACATTATCTGTCAGGGAAGAAAATAAACTGTGTATAAACATTTTCACGCTTCCACACAAACAAATTAAATACAATCAAGCTCTATATTTGTGGTTATGTTTAGTGAAAAACAAAACATATTGTTTCAAAATTGACCCAAATGATGTTTATAAAATTTTGGATAAAGATCAAGTTTTGTGATCCAAAAGTAAATAAAAGAAACTTTCAAGAGTACCGTAATTAAAACTAACTCGAAAGAGGTCAGAGTTTATTTTTGTATTTTACAATTTACCTACGAACTGTAATTTTTTTACTAAGGATTTATTTATAAAGATATATTTAACCGATAAATTTTCACATTTCACCAAAATTGGATCGAATTTACTTACACCTATTTCGAGTTGTTTGAACTCTTAGGGCATTTTTTGTTTAATTTCCTTTGTCGACGATTACTCACAAATCGACATTTCTGGGTAAATGTTAACTAATCGTTTTGTTTTAATCCTTAGAGGGTACAATTCTTATAGCCGATTTGAAGAAACTCGCAATTTTTTATGTTAGCTAGTTCAAAAAGTTGTCCAAGAAATGAAAACCACGTCTGAAATTATGGTTATATTGCAAAAAATTTCGAAACTGGTTCTACAATTCTATAGTCCAATGTACCGACAATTAACAAATATAAATGCAAAAACAACATTTTATAATCAGTGATCCTCATACACAAAATTATGGAAGTCGATTTCTGTAACATCACCGTATCTATGAAAAAATAAAAGCAACAACAAATTACAATAATCTCAATTCTGTCACCCCACTTAGAGTTTAGACAGAAACGGATGGGTTGTATTTAGTTAATTTATTAGTTTAAAAATAAGCGCCACCTGGTGACACTCTTCATAGTTCACTAAAATTCCTCTTAAGACATTCCGGAAGTCGCTTTCACGACAGCGACATTTGTAACCAAATATGTTCAGTTTAGAAGGGAAAGACGTGCCACCTGTTGACTTTCAACATAATAGAAGGTTAAACGTTGAAAACAGATGTGAAGAACTGGTGGTGATTTCAAATGTAGAACCGTGAAGTTTTATCCGTTTGGCCGAAAGGAAAGTTTCAACCAAAATGTTCGGTCTATTAGTTTACTTGTAATATTTATATAAATGTCAATATAGTTTACTCAAGATTAGTTGAAATAAAAGTTAAATACAGTGACCCATTCATTGAAGTCTTCGCACGGTAGAGACATTATTTCGTTTTGAGGGGAATTATTACAAATAGGAATTTATAGCTCGTGTTTCACGTTGACTGCCGCTTATAGTAATGAACATGGAAGAGTAGCAAAAACCAATGTCAGCAACCAAAACTGAGCTCCTAATTGCAAATCTTTGAAGGTTCACAAATCTGAATTACAGCAAGCTAGACTTGCGCCTTTGCTAACTGAGCCAAACAGCAACTTTAAAGTCCTTAACAATTATTCTTTTTTCTCAGCTATTAAATAGTTTTACAATGTAAAGCAAACATTTTACATATGATTTTGAAGGGTATCAACTATGAGAAGAGGTGCGAGGATTATTCATAAAATATAAGGTTTGGTCACCAGTTGGTTGAGTGGTTAACACCCTAGTTTAGTAAGTGAGAGGAAATGGGTTCACTGAGGCCAAGGAAGGTAATAGGACCATTCTGCCATATATAAATTTGTTGTCGTAGTAGAGAAAGTGTCTGAACCCTTAAAAAATAAATGTAAAAAAGAAAAGGAGAGTTAGAAAAGTGCATGCAGGCGAATGTAAAACCTACTGGTAGGCTAAGAAGAAATTGGTTTCAAACAGGATAAATTTTGAACATTTCTGATATTTTTTAATGTAATTAAACATATTTAACAAAATTTCATTTAGCATAAAGTGTTCAATTTTATATAAATCAAATAGAAATTATATCTACACCAGTTATTATTATTTATTTTTTCTTTTAATTTTGTGGCTATGCCGGTTAAATAATTTAGTTCTTAAGAAATATAATTTTTATGGTAGTAAACAAATCTGAGGAACACTAAAGTTGCTTGCACATGATGAGTTACTTCTACTGTAGGAAGCAATTTTTCTCTTAATCAAAATGATAGTTACGGAGTTGCCCAACCGGCTATAAAATTGTATGACAGTACAAAATGCATAACAAAAATCTTCCCGAACTTTACGATTTTAAGTGAAAAATATGTATGTACTGCGCATACGTTAAGTATTTCCTTTTCATTTTTGAAAAGAACTTAAAATAAATTTGTTTAAAAATAACGTTTAATAACTACGGATAAGGTTCTTTTTAGGATTAGATTTTGTGTGGTGCTCATTTATGTTTTGCTTAGGATTTAACTCTTTGGCTTGAGTTTTTAATAATCAGATTTCGATTAAATATGATTGACTGTTTAATAAACTTTGTCTTTAGAGTCGGGGCAGCAGGTTCCGTTGTGCTATTTTCTACCTGTAACTCGGTGACTGTGCATATTAATTATAAAGTATATTTTTATAAAAATTAATCACTGTCGTTAGAATTTATTTTCAGTTTAAAATTTTATTTTATTATGGCATACGCCTCAAAATTATGAATATATAATTATTAGAGTATTATAAAATACTAATTTTTAGTGTTATTTTCAAAATTTTAGCTAATTCATTATTTCCTTCTAGCATACCAGAGCTCGAAGAAAATAATGAATTAGATAAAATTTTGAAAACCATTATTTTGTCATCCTAACACTTTCTCTATGCTATATATACGCAATTTAAACTTAACCATAATTTTAATATGTATGTAGCCCACATATGGTTTGCTTGATGAATGACTTCTACGCCCGAGTAATAGATTGACCATTGCTATAAAGTTATTTTACATCCGTCAACTGTCAACGATTATCAATTAAGGATTGTATTGTTATTAAAAAAATCAATTCTTTAAACTACTTGATAGAGTTACTCATGGTAGGAAAGGCAACAAAGACATTGGCACTAGTCAACAACTGCACTTGTAGTTTATTACCAGGATAAAACGACCTAACCACATTGAAAAAGGATGCAGTTAAAGTGTTTTAATTCCAGTTTTATGCCTCCATCAATTTCTTTGACTTAAAGTCAATAAACATTGAAACATTATTAACTGTCGTTTTAAATTGGTCGTTCATTGTAATTATTCAAGCTTAAAAATAAAGACTAATAAGAATAATCATACGTCATTGTATTAAACCGAAAATCTTTTAGTTGACTGTTACTTTGTGAGGTTTTCTTGGTTTATTAATTTCTAATAATTATAAGATCTTTGAACTCTATTTATAATTAATAATTATTATACAAACCATTCTCACTGAAATATCAAAATACTTAAATCTAAAAAATATAGTATAAATATTTTGAAATACTAGAATAATAACCGCCACGCAAACATCACACAAGCATATTTACATATTCATATACAAAGTGAAGCTTATTTAAGAAATTCTCCTCTTTCTAAAAATATCAAATCAGGAGTTATAGAGTCGTAATTTTTAAAATTTATGGGTTTACATCATAAACCTCGGAAGATTTTTTCTTCACAATTTGATCGTAAGGGCTCCATTATGTTTTGTGATATTCTACCTTGTAGGATCTAAAAAAGAAAATAAATCATGAATAATGTCCTTAAGTTCGAAACCAGCTTAAAAAATTTCGATTTAAATTAGTTTGAAATTCATGATCTAAACCGAAGTGACAAACAGCACTTACAATTCTGTTAGAGGTAATAAAGACGTGGGATTTTAATTTTGGTATATTTACATTTATTAAAAAACTATGATTTTTTTTTAAAGTTTTGGATCAATCATTGTGTTTGGATCAAATATTTAGATTTTAACGAAATTTAATCGAAATTTCTTTACCGATTTTGAGATATTCCAACATTTAATCCATGATTCATTTTACTCTCAGATCGATAATTCCCGAAAATGCATCCTTGACATTTAAATCAATTAGTTTTATCAGGTTCTGATGAGCTATTTAAAAAGAAAAGTCTATAATTTGATCAAAATCGTATACTATTCATATGTGGATTTGATTACTATGTACTTAACCAACGTATTGATAATGGTGACATAATACTCCTTCTAATTTAAATCAATTAGAGAAAAATATCTAATTTTAAGTTTTAGTATTATAACGTTTTTTATTTAATGTAATCAAAATAAATTTACAATGTCAGC
The DNA here is from genome assembly GCA_963513935.1 of Aphrophora alni. NCBI lineage: Eukaryota > Metazoa > Arthropoda > Insecta > Hemiptera > Aphrophoridae > Aphrophora > Aphrophora alni. The sequence continues at coordinate 103,932,003 of OY740767.1, read as the reverse complement.
ACACAAAGTTATTAACATAGATAAAAAGATGTTAGAATTAACTGAACGATTTATCGTTAAAACAAAGAAGGAATTGTTTTCTACTAAAATGGAAACATTATATCCTGTTTAAGACGTAGACGGCAACAACAAAGTCGAAATGGACGAAAATAAAACAGCAGGAAAGCAAAAGATTTGCAAAGGATGTATGTTAGTGACAGAGTGACAAGATATCAGCCAGAGTGTGACACCTGTCAGGCCTATCTAGGTAATTGACAGTTGTAGAAAGTGGAACATGTATTATCCCTTTTGATTTATTTTGATATATGCAGGTCTAACGAGAACCAGATCTGTCAAATTGATGAATGTTGTGATTATAAATCCGTTGGATAAGGGCAGAATTATGTAAAAATAAATTATTGTAGGCAAGCCGCGTCCGCAGCTGCAATAGAGCGCGGGTCATGTGGGAATTACCAACCCCTGATGTGATGATCTCAGAGCAGTGTTCCGCGTGACCGAGTCTGATCAATGAGACGAGGCGTTCATCCGATATGTACGTCCACTTCTTGTAGATACAGGATAATGCCGACAGGTAAGGGCTTGTTTCTTAATCTGTATGTAAATATATCTCCCCTAGTTCTGAACCCCTTCAAGACTTATCTACAGGTCTAGTTGTCATGTGCTTAGTTTGATCTATGGTAACTAATGTAAATAAATTTCAAGACCACAATAATGCTAATCCATAACACCAATGGTTTATAACCGGTTATAATTAAAATTATAAAAGGTTTCTTTGACGTCCCCTTATGTTTGTTATATTAACAATGCAAACCGTTTAAATAATAGCTATTTTTTAGTTTAAAATTCTGATTTTCAACTGGACCCTTTATGATAAAGAATTCAGACCTGTTTGTACAACTAAAAACGGAGAGGTTAAATATTTCTTTTCGAAAAGGTTCAGAGCTATAATTTCAACAAACTTAGAAATTAGTGTGTGATTCCGTTCTTAATTCTAAGGAGATACTTCTTACTTTAGAGGTTAATTGTTAACCTTTCATCTAGGAATTTCTATTTTAACTTATTTTTTTTACCAAAAAGACAATGTGCATAAAAATAAATTAATAATTGTAGATGACTTTTATTGAAACTATAAAATAAATGTTATTTTAGAGCTCAAATATGATAAATGAAACTATAAATAAATCAATCGCTTGTTTTATTTTCTCTTTACTGAAGTTTACAACAATTGATGATCAGCACACAATATTGTATTCTTAAAATAGAGTTTACATAAATATTTTACGAATGGGTTCTATAGTAAAAGTAATAACTAACAGTGTTCTTAACATAAGTAGAATATTTCAGCAATACCTAAAATAAATTTAAATATCTATTAAATCATCAATGTTCTGTTCTCAAAAATGTCCAAATAGCCTATGAATATTTATTTAAATATTATTACCAATGTTCAGTGATAATTTTGACTTATTATTCAAATAGCTTTTTGAAAGGAAATTTGTTCAACTAAACAATACATAGATTAACAACTAAACAGTTTAAACAATACACCTGTTCTAATCACAGACTTCACAGGTTATTTGTTAGTGCTGACAACCTTCACTTGATTAAAATTGCTAAAATGTGACGAATTTTTCAACTATTTTGTAGAGATAACCCTGACTCAATAATTGTCATTGTTGTCTAACCTTGAATTCAACTGGAAAGGAAATGTTACACTAGCCCACAATTGCAAGTCTCATTCATCAACATTAAAATTTCGTAACAAACAAGGGAATTGAAACAATAGGAATTTGTTATAAAAATTTTGTATCAGCTCAAAGGCATTGAAAGACCTTGAAAACATTAGGTTATTGTGATATAATTCTACTAATAACTACAAATGTTCTGTAGAAAAGTAAGAGAGTAAGGTAAAGACGCTTTGATGGTTTTTATCTAAATAAAGAAAGTTTATGACAAGGTGCTGACAGAAAATATATAGGTGTGTTTAAGAGGAAAAGGAATTAGTAAAGGAAATCTAGTGGAAATAGAAACATATATTAAAAGTGCTAATTTGTGAATAAATACTCCGGTTTCTAACAAAAAAAAGAGTGAGACAAGAAAGTCTTCATTGCATTTCCTCTTTAACATAATAATGTATGAGGTCTTCAAAGAAGTAAAAGGTCATAGAAAAGCAGAGAAATTAAAGATGAAAGCATATGCAGATGATGCCATGGGAAAACCGAGGAAGACCTGGAGAGAAGAAGTCACAAGGGTAAGGAAAATTGGGAAGCACGGGTTGGATATAAATTTGAAAGGAGAATTGAAGGTGGACAAAACAAAGAACCAAAGAAACAAAAGGAAAGTGAATTTGGGAGGAAAGGACCACTACATGGGAATTACACTTGGAATTCAGATCTGTGCCAATGAAAAGATACAAATGGAGAGAGCAAAAATAATATAGAATAATGGAGGTCTTACAACAGGAGAAGGAATTATCCTGGCTATGGAACATAGAGAAAAAAGCCAAAACAATAAACTATGAAGTGTACTGTAAATCAATTTTAACATTTTGATCAGAGAAATGAACGTGAATAAAGAAATATCTGAAGAGACTGGAGGCAACAGAAATTAGATTTTTGCTAGGAATATAAAATATTACGATAAGATATAAAATAAGTATTGCAGAACGTCGAGTCAGACTCTAGATGAATTGCGGAAATATACATTCATTAGGAAAGTTTATAATGGGATGGGGACAGATGGATGGAGGAATGTTTCCAAAAGGACGGGTGGGAGAGAATAGAAACGACAAGACCTATCGGAAGGCTTTAAGCTATTTATTCTGAACGAAGAAGAGAAAGGTTACTGGTTCAAATTCAGTAGGATATGCAAGCCAAGGGAGATATGCAGGCCAAGGAAGTAGTCTGGAGACTGATGGAGGAGAAAACGTTGTGGAGAGATCATTGGGAATGGAAGAGGTTGTGCTGGACGATCCGCCGAAAAGGAATCAACAAAAGATGACGATGTTATTTTTGTACACATATTTTCTACACATGTTATAATAGTTTTTGAAAATTAGTATAAAGCATTGATCATACTCTTTTGTTTCAGTGGCACGAAGTTTGTATACTTTGTATACCAAATAAGAAGTGAAGATAATCATTTTGTTAAAATGAAGTTCTGTTGTGGAAATAAGATTACGCCTATGCAATTGAATAAGTTTACTGCAATAAACACCGAAATTTGGTGTTTTATTGTAGTGAAATGATTGTACTTTATGTATTGTGATCCCAAAATATTTTGTATGGATTTTTTTTTGAAATTTGTTAGAATAAAGTTGTAAAATATAAACAATATTGGTGACACAGAAATATAAGTCAATACAAAATAAATTAGGTCAATTGATAAATTAGGTATATTACTAGAAAAATATGCAGTTAATAACATTTCATTCTTAAGTAGATTTTATACATGAGAATAATTAATGTTTATTATTACCCCCCCCCCTTACTGTATATGCTAGCATAAATTATTTTCCCGAATAACTATGAATTTATTCTAACTGAATTAAAACAATACGATTCATCATTAAATATTGAAGTTATAAAATAGGATATCTATGTATGTCAGCTATTTAAATAGTTTAGTTTAATTTTCTCTGTATTGTAGCTATTGTAGTTCTTTTTATAAATATTAGTTATCACAGTACCATTTGCTGCTGATAATAGTATGCAGTAATAAAATAAATGTATATTTGATTATTTATAAGATTGTAAACTTTTCCGTCATTACGCAGTAATGTTTTTTATATCAAGGCAATAAAACCTACTTCTGAAATTTACTTGGGTTGTAATCTCAACTGCACATAGATATTTCACTATAATTGCAGAGTAATTTCAACTTTACTACAAGCCAAATCGAAGTCATATTTTAAATGTTTTTACTCTTTTTAAAGTTACATAATTATTTGTTTTAAGTAATGCCAGCCACCAATTTAACCCAAATTTAGGGACTCATACAAATGTCCAGCCTAAACACAACCACAAAATTTTGTGGACTACTTTATTTTTTTTCTTAGATCGTTACATTCTAAACAATAAACATTATTTTATTTTGAAAAATTACAGCATTCCGACTAAGGTATTTGAAGGTATTAGGATATTTAAAGTATATTCGCAAATGCGTTATTCATCGTTAAATTTAATGTAGAAACATTCTACAGAAAAATATAAATTAATAAACTGCCATCGTAAGGCTTACCATAAAGTCTGTGGGAGGGGGAGAATCGGTATCGTAGAGATTATGTATACACAAATAGTTACATCAATAATTAAGCCTAATTATTTATTGTCTTGCTAGGCCATATGAAATTGCTTTTCACTTTAAACTGTGAGAAAGACACAGTGTCTATGTTACTTTGTTTGAATGAACATAATTATTAAAACACAAAAATTGTAAATGAATTAATTATTGTTAATTATTATTTCTCCTCTTAAAAAAATATTACTAATAAAACAAATAATTAACAGGTTAAAATAATAAAGAAAATAGCTACATACCTAATAAAACCTTAATAAAAAGTATTTCCAATCTAAATTTTTTCTTTTATTTCAATTTAACGTGAGTTTTAAAAATATGAATTTAAGATATCAGTGTTATATCTATTTAATAACAAATTATTCTATATTTAATGGAGTGAAGGAAATTAAAATACAAAATTCATTACATTTGAGATTATTTTCAAAACATTAAAAAAAATATACAAAAATGATTTAAAAAAGCAATCAGCTTTTAAGTACAATCGCCTATTTATTAGTTTGAAGATGATAATACTATTTTTTTACAAAATGTTGACTACGAACCTTCTAATAAATCTCGTTGTTGTTCATTCTGAAATATGAGAGTAAAACCCTCAATTCGGTAATTAGCTTTACATGTTACTTAAAAATGTTATTTATTAACTTATACGCCAAAGTTATTCTAATAATGTATCAGCATATAAACAAATTTTTTAAGAACGCGTTTAAAGAGGACATCATTTTGACATACCAAATTAGAAAAAGACCAGTTTCACTCATGCTGTAGAACACAAACAATGTTTTTGTACATTTTTACAAAATAAAGGGCATGGAATAATTATATTTTAATTAAAATTACAAGCGAACTTTTATCAACAGTAAATTAACAATATAATAATACAAGCAAAAATTCCAGACTGCTAATGTTTTCGTTGATAAATGAAATAAATTAATATGGATAGTGATAATACGTATAGCTGATTGATTTGTTAAACCATGTTTGTAAACCTTTATTTTGTACTAATAAGATGTTTTAAGACAACTATATTTATAAATGATTAACAATGTATCTAACTTGATCAACAAAGAAGTCAAATTTGCATCTAAAAAATTTCATTTACGTCGTTTGTTCAGTCATTCGTCCAAACAGAGACACCCAATGACTTTCATTGTTGGAAGTCATTATGAAGGGTGACGCCACCTACATTCAAATACAAGGAACTAAAGCCGACAATCTGGCCTTGTAATTGCCTCTTTCACTCCCTGTTTTCGACTGTATATTTTTATAGTTTACATTCCCTCCAACTATAAACTCGTTTTATGTTCTTTGTTTTGTTTGTTTCGCTTCTTTGTGTTTGATGTTCAAATTAAAGACTTGTCAGAGGGGTCATTAGAGGAAACTTGTTTGTTTTACAAAATGGCCGAAGCATTAAACAAAAACATCCGTTCTTTACTTTCAAACAAAACGTGTATTAAATACATTTTATTTTCTCGAAGCCATATTCCATGAATAAATTAGCTGCAACAACAATATGTGAACTATAAATGTCGACTTCGATTCTTATTGCTGAAATAAATCCGCGTTGCGTCGTTTTACTGGCGTTTCCGCTAGCTCCAACTTTTATTTCATCCTATAAATCACGGTGATGAATGGTTGCCATAAATTCAAAACGTCCTAACAATTAGAAATTGATATTTATGTCAATTATAAATACGAGTAACGACGAACAACTCGTATACATTAAATCATAATTTATGGGTTTTGGAGGCGTCACGATTATAGTTTTATTTGCATTATTTTATTACTGGCAACACACAATCATGTCGACTTGGCATTAAAATAATTTACTTGGTGGACTTCTTTGGAAATGAGAGGAAGTTATTAACATACGATACTGTTGTTAAGCAAACATATTTCATTCCTTAAACCCTGATAGTAGTAATATATATATATATATATATATATATATCATATAAATATGAAAAAAAAATCTTTAAAGTAGAGAGTTAACTGCCAAGGTACTTAGGTCAATAGCAAACCTTCTAATTCGTCTTTTGGGTAAAACCTCCGAAGCTACATCTGAGCTCTACTTTCAGAAATTCTTTTGTTTATCTTTGGATTCAACTTTCGTTTCACCAGTTACAATTTTTTCTGGGCCCACCTTCGGATATTCATGGGTTTGTTTTTGGGCTCAACTTAAATTTTACCACTTCCGGGTTCAACGTACGGATCTTCTTGTATTTGATGTGGGCGTAACTTTCGTTTAACACTTAGATTTTTCTCCGGAATCAAATTTTGTTTTACCACTTAGATTTGTATCTGGACTAAACCTTCGTTTCTCCCCTTCTGGGTTTAACTTATGAATTTCTTGTATTTTTATCTTTGCTCAACCATCGGATTTTATCTTGAATTTTATCATCGGATCTTCTTGAATTTTACTATGGGTTCATATTTTGGATCTTCTTATATTTGTCTTAGTGCTCACATTTCATTTTATCACTTCTGGATTCAACTTAAGAACCGTATAATATTTGCCTCTGTGCTCAACCATGAGATGATTCGTGTCTAAGTACAACCTTCTGATAACTACTTTGATTTTTTCTGAGCTCAACCTTAGAATACTCTTCTTGGATAGACTTTAAGCTCAACTTGATATATCCTCTAAGTTTTATCTCTGAGCTCAACCTTAGAATATCCTCTTTGATTTAACTTATATATCAGGTAAATTTTAGGATATCCACTAGGATTGATTTGTGCTGAAACTTCGACTGTTCTTTTATACTGGTCTCTGTCTCTAAGTTTAAAAGATAGAATACCATCTGAGCTCAACTTTAGAATATCCTCTTGGATTATCTCTAAGCTCAGCTTGAGGATATTCTCCAGGTTTTATCTCCGAGTTCAACTATAGGATATCCTCTTGGATTTATCTTTGTGCTCAATCACAGGATATCTTTTTAGAGTTATCTCTAACCTCAATGTTAGGACATCCTTTTGGATTTAATCTGTGCACAAACTTAGATTATCCTCTTATATTGATATTTCGGTTAAAATTTTGAACAACTTCTAGTCTGGGCTCAACCTCAAGATAGTCTCTTGAATTTATCATTGCATCTAACCCCCAACCTTAGGATATTCTCTTGGATATGATTACTGATTAAACTATGATTATTATCCTTTTATATTTTTGTCTCAGTTCAAAAAATCAAACACCTTCTTCAATTTATCTCTGACCTTAATCTTCTGATATTCACTGGGATTTTTCTCTGAGCTCATTTTTACGATATCGTCTTGGATTTATTTCTGAGATCCAAAGATTTGAATGGTAATTATTCTGACAACGTAAAAATAAAGACATTAAGCGATATTAAAAAAAATTAACAATAATTAAAATTGACTGGGTGGTAGCTCTTGTTTTACATATTTGAAATTTGTTTTTATTAAGATTTTATGAAAATAAGGTTAATTTTAAAATAATTTATTCTACTTTTTAGAAACTGAAACATTTTATTGACATGGAAAATTTTCACATTTTTCTTTTTGTTTAAAAATTACTTTCGTAATTAAAAATACAATGGTAATAATACAAATAAATTTAGACAAAGTCAATCTGTTAACTCCTGAGGCATTTAGAATCATGTTAATCAATGACATTGGTAAAAAAATTAATTACCTATAGGGCCTACTCATTATATTAATAGGTAAATGCTTAAAAGGGGGAAATGCTCGAAAAGAACGAGTTACTGCAACGTACTTTCCAAGACAGCTGTCTCGAAATAAATTACGTAATGTCAAAATTTTAAAATTGTAGCGTTGAAAGCCTTAATGTACATTAAACCGCATCTCATAAGTCTACTATGATTTAACGCTGCTTTAAATCACTCTTAACCTAGTTTCCCCAGTGAATAGTTGTGGGTAATTCACACCTTATTCAAGTAACAATTAAAGTATGTCAAGATTACTGAACTTTAAATTACCACCTCGGAAAAGAATATGTGACCCATATTGGGAACAGAATTCTTATTTGAATTTGTCTCACCTTGGGAAATATTACATTATAGTTATTAGCAGGTGTGAAGTTCATTTCGCTGTTATTATGAAAACCATTAAAAAGATTATATAATTTTCAAATGATTAAAATAATGCAAAGCAAATTAACTTAATATAAATAGGCTAATTGAAATATTTGCCAGTAACCTATGTGTCAAGGTTAATTATAAAATCACACCTTGTTTTGAGGCCACTTATAATTTATTTAAACTATTTTACAGAATGTTAAACAGTAATTTTTATTTTTTATTTCTCGCATATACGTAGTATAGAGAAAAACTATGTGATGGGTCAAAAAATATGTCAAGTTGTTTTGGAGATATATCCAATTTGATGTCCGAAGATTCTACAGAGTATAGAAGCTATAAGCACTTATAGCGCAAATACATGAACCGATTTTAATAAAATTTGGTACGTAGTCATATCTCGGGATACTTTTTCATTTTTTCGATAGCTAAAAATTGGTGGTAGCTGTCACAAGTAATAAAAATTCAAAATGAGGATTTTCTCGAATTAGACTCCAATTTAACTAAATTTTACTCAACCTAAGCCGCTAACGAGACAAAGAAAACGACTTGGTACCATTTCTCGGAAAATTACAGGTCGTAAATTAACGGTAAAAACTTAAAAAATGGCTATGAGACTGTTATAAAAGATATAATGTCTCCAAATTACCTCTACTTAAGTGAATTTGAATATTAGTGACCCAAACCAGTGTGCAATGTCATTGCAAGAAAAATAATATTACGGTTTAGTAATACAAATAAAACGAACCTTCACAGTGTTGTTTAAAGTACAATTATAATAAATACGATTTACGTCAAGAATGTTCATGACATAAGTTATATTGATTTCCAATGACACAAGTTATATTGATTTCCAATGACACAAGTTATATTGATTTCCAATGACACAAGTTATATTGATTTCTAATGACACAAGTTATATTGATTTCCAATGACACAAGTTATATTGATTTCCAATGACACAAGTTATATTGATTTCCAATGACACAAGTTATATTGATTTCCAATGACACAAGTTATATTGATTTCGCAAGTTATATTGATTTCTAATGACACAAGTTATATTGATTTCTAATGACACAAGTTATATTGATTTCCAATGACACAAGTTATATTGATTTCTAATGACACAAGTTATATTGATTTCCAATGACACAAGTTATATTGATTTCCAATGACACAAGTTATATTGATTTCCAATGACACAAGTTATATTGATTTCTAATGACACAAGTTATATTGATTTCCAATGACACAAGTTATATTGATTTCCAATGACACAAGTTATATTGATTTCCAATGACACAAGTTATATTGATTTCCAATGACACAAGTTATATTGATTTCCAATGACACAAGTTATATTGATTTCTAATGACGCAAGTTATATTGATTTCTAATGACACAAGTTATATTGATTTCCAATGACACAAGTTATATTGATTTCCAATGACACAAGTTATATTGATTTCTAATGACGCAAGTTATATTGATTTCCAATGACACAAGTTATATTGATTTCCAATGACACAAGTTATATTGATTTCTAATGACGCAAGTTATATTGATTTCTAATGACACAAGTTATATTGATTTCTAATGACACAAGTTATATTGATTTCCAATGACACAAGTTATATTGATTTCTAATGACACAAGTTATATTGATTTCCAATGACACAAGTTATATTGATTTCCAATGACACAAGTTATATTGATTTCCAATGACACAAGTTATATTGATTTCTAATGACACAAGTTATATTGATTTCCAATGACACAAGTTATATTGATTTCTAATGACACAAGTTATATTGATTTCCAATGACACAAGTTATATTGATTTCCAATGACACAAGTTATATTGATTTCCAATGACACAAGTTATATTGATTTCTAATGACACAAGTTATATTGATTTCCAATGACACAAGTTATATTGATTTCCAATGACACAAGTTATATTGATTTCCAATGACACAAGTTATATTGATTTCCAATGACACAAGTTATATTGATTTCCAATGACACAAGTTATATTGATTTCCAATGACACAAGTTATATTGATTTCCAATGACACAAGTTATATTGATTTCCAATGACACAAGTTATATTGATTTCTAATGACGCAAGTTATATTGATTTCCAAATGCTCATTTGTAAGAATTATTATGAGGTAAATAAGCAAATTTCTTCGATACTAACATTTATTTTCCATTTTTGAATCAATTTTGTTGGTTATGATAGATTAAAATTAAATATCTAAATTTAGTTTTGTAGGAAAGTCGCTTAACCACATTATTGGCAAGCATTAATTAAGATTATTTTGTTTGGAGAATAATTTATATAAAATTATGTTAAAACCCAATAGGAATATTATCGTTGAAAATAAAATAATTAGGAATAAATCAAATGCTATTAAACAAGAAAATTAAACTGTCAGGAATAACTTAGTTTTGTTTCCCCCTTTCAAATCTTGGATCGCATCGTCAAGTAGCAAAGTGCGTAAAGAAACGCAGATTGCAACCCCTAGAGGAGATAGTGATTCCGCGATAGTATCGACAAACAGGAAATGACGGGCTTGAAGGGCAGTAGAGTGGCACATTTCCCTTTATCAGCGCCAACATGAATGTCATTCGCCGTTTAATCTCATCTATTGATATTAGCACGGTCTCGCATTGTTTGCTAGCATCTGCCGAGTCTACAGTTTTTACCAGCGTGCCCAAGCACCTCGGCTCGGTTAATAGCCCGATTTCCGCCCTCCAAAAGGGTTTATTAAGTGTACTTACAAAAGTTGATACTTAACAATTTGCACATACATGTTTTCTAAATTTTGTGCCTGATAAAATCTTAATTTCCAGGAAATAGCTACTCGTCCTTTCACAGAGTGTTCAGACTAATTGGTGATTAGAAGTTGAATAAACGTGGAGAGAATCAATTATCAATTAAGTAGGCTACGTAATTTAGCATCGTTGTAACTGAATCTTAACAGATCAGGTCGAGAAAGTCATGAAATAAAATATTAGGAATATAAAGTTTCCTTGTATATTTCACAAATTAAAGAAACATTTATTTATGAAACAAAGCTTTTCATAAAAAAATATTAATTTCGCAGTCTCTCGTAAGTAAGCTGCCAAGCTTTAGGAAATAATTCTATTGGTCAGGATAAAGAAAAAATTCAGAATATAAATTTTTCCGGAAGTGTTTAACTTTCCAGATATCCATCATTTTGTTTTATATAAAAAAGATATATATATATATATAAACTTTGGTAATAAAAAAAATATTGAGTTTAGATTTGGTATACGGAATTTGTATGTTACTTTTTAGAAATGTACCGTAAATAAAGACGTTATTTTGTATATTTTCAAAATAGCGGCTGTTTAAAATATAGCATTGTATATCTAGGTGGTTTTAGGTCATCCTATGTGTTGTAGATCACTGCCGTTTCTTGTTTCTTGTAAATAACTCGGTTATCTTTTGACCTACAAAAAAAAAAAAAAAAAAAAAAACAGATTTGTTTGTCATTAAAAAAGGAAACTTTTGGGTTTTTGTGAATTTTTGAGAAGTTAATGGTTATCGAGATATTCAAAAATAAATGTCTTGAAAACATACAAAATAAAAACTTTATTTTGAGGACACTAATGAAACGTTATATACAAAATACGTATACCATATCTAAACTCAATATCTTTTCTATTACCATAGTTATGTTTTGTTTTGTAAAAAAAAAAATGGCGGATATCTAGATTGTTAAATTTCTTTATTATAGTTATAAGAAATATTACTGTAAAATAAATCGAAAATAGAAATAAAATATCACACACAATTTGAGAAAGATTGCGACAAAAAGTCACAAGAATATAGGTTTAAGAAGAACATAGAATCGTATAAGAAGCATATATGTGATAATTTAAACATCATGGTACTTACCCAGACTCATCATACAATTTAAAATAAGCTCATTGTATAAAATGTAGATTGTATTGCTAGATCATGTGGTCTTATCCAGTAGGATAAGTTAGTTTAACACAGTTGTTACACTGGTTTAACCTCATAATTATGGATATAACTTATTTTTTGACATCTTCACCACTCTCTGCGTTCGAGTGAGTGTCTCGGCCACGGCGGGCCTAGATGCTGCTGTAAGAATGTGAAGGAGCCTGCACTTGCTAAGCTAGTGTCGGTAACTCGGTCATGACAGATCTCTTAATTATACGAATATCAAATTTTTTTGGAAGGTCAATTTCGAAATTAAATTTTTTTAAATAATTTTGCTATTTTTCATTCTAGTCATAATATGCAAAATTTTATTGAAATCTGCAAATATTTATAAAATTATTTGCTTTGTAACTTGAATAAAACACAAGATATGAACAACAATCTGTTTAAAATTCTTACCATTTTAACATTTTCAATTAATTTTTTCTGAATTTCTGAAGGGTCCTATAATCTCCTCTACACCAAATTTCAGTTTCTATCTTAATTTTTATTGATGCTGTCGTGCTTACAATCAGACGACAACGACAACCAATGAAAACGTTTCAGTTTTGTGAAGGTAAATTCAAAAAATGGAGATTGAATATATATTTTAATAAGTAGGAGGTTTAATGGAGATAAATATCTTTTGAGAGAATCCTTCAGGAAAGAAATACGAAATATAGTATAATTAATGTAATTGCTGTTTACACGTTAATCTCAGTTTTATGGAATTTCATCCATATATTGCGAGGTCATCGTAATCATAATGATCTCATCAACTGTCTTCTTCGACATGTCTTTCTTGTCAAGCCGCAACAATGGACGTTAGCAGGAGACGGATTCTCAAAAACTTCCCACACTTTCTACTCTTTTACCAGTTACGTGTAAATATAACGCCTTATTAACAATAGTACTTCTTACGTTGTATCAACAAAAGCGACTTATTTTGCGGCAAAGTACAATCGCTTCATGGAATGTTTGCTGTAGGACGAAAAACATTTTAAATAACCTAACTATACTTAACATTTACGTGCATGGAATAATGGATTACTAAGGAGAAAAAGAAGTCGGTTATATCGCCACAATATATTGTTATATAATATTAAAAATGTACGTTTAAAGATAAAATAAAAACAACTAAATGTGCGGCATAATAGTACTTACTACCCCCAGCCTTATCATTCAATCAGATCATCTAAATGCTACGCCGTAACGTTGTTTCTTTTAGGGAATGTTAATTGTATTGGTAGAGGAAGGGGTCTTATCCTGTAGAATAGATTTTTTAAACAGTTGTTAAACAGGTTTTCTGAACCTCATAATTATGTATATCAATACTTTTTTTCTGTAGATGTGTATATACAAGTCTCCCTTCGCTTCGCTCGTATCAGTGTCTCTACCCTCCTGTGACAGTGACAGTCCACGAAGCACCAAACTCGGGCCTGCTGGATCTTGTACCTCTACAAATGTCACATTTAATTGAAAGTTCAGGGTTCGAAATTGACAATAATTTTTTTTTTTTGAGATGTAGGGTTGGTGCCATTGTATGGGGAATTGAATCCGAAAATTGTTATCTAGTTTAGTGTGTTACAAATTATGAAGAAAAAACTATTTAAAATTGCCTCCATTTTAACATTTTTTAAATTGATTTTTCTGAATTTGAATAGGGTTTTATACCAAATTTCAAGTTCCTATCTTAAGTTTTGTGGCTCTTGTACAGACGATATTGGGAACAACGACAAATGGGACGGACTCATGGCTTGTCAAATCACTATTTTGGTTTTCGGAGGCCACCCATGAAACAAAAAATCAGTCAAAAAAAAAAGGTCGAATTTTTGACGATTACAAAACTTACCCCATAAATAATTCTTATACTGAGTAAGTAAGTTGGTGAACTGACAAAGCCTCTTTATGCAAACGAATCTTTGATCATGTTTATCGAACTTTCTAATTAATTGACCATATCACTACTCTCTTGTGGTTGCGATTGGACCCTGATGGACTTCTTAACTAATTTAAATGATTTTTTTTAATTTAACACCTTGTGTAGAGGACACCCAGGTATTTCTTTTGCAAGTTCTTATTTTAATTTTTAATATCAAAAGTTTTTTCGTCTAGGCAAAAACGACAACAGACTGATGACGGTAGATTAATTTAATTATTAGTTATAAATTTTTAATTTATTATTTTTCTTTTCGATTGACTAGAATAATTCGTCTCTCGAGATTCGGTTTACAGATGTGAAAAGCAAAATATTATTTCAATAGATCATGAAGATTAGTGAACAAAATGGAAGTTTTTTATGCTATTGTCATATTCTACGTTTAGCAGACAAGTTAATAATAAATATGTTGCCTAATTCACATAAATGTTGTTTAAATAGGCTACAAACTAAATGAAGTAATACGAATAAATATAGGTGGAATTACTTGGTGTACTAATGTTTAGTTTATCTAGAATTTGCAATGTTCATGATTAAAAAAATGATTAAATACTGATCAGTCCTTGAGGTTTCTTAAGCTAAATTTACTTTTTTTTTTTTTATTGGGGGAATCGATATTTTGGAATTGAGGCCCCTGCATGTCAACTAAAGCTTATTGTGCTCCCAAGTAGACCTATTAAGACAGACCACCCTTTGAGACTTCAATGAGAGTCGGCAAATTTGATCATTATCCTCCCCTGTTGAGATGCTCCAAAGAGAACTCTTCTATTAGTCTTCGGTCTCTCACAATCCAGAAGAATGTGACTGGGAATTATATCAGACTGTCTTCTTCGATTATTCCAAATTTAGGTGTGTGATTTCTGAAATGGTTGTGTCCTTGTGTCACAGTTACTTGGTTAAATCGGCCTCAGCTCAAACCCACCAGTCAGTGGTGAGTCGAATACTCAGCCCTCGTTTAGGTAAAGTTTGTCCAGAGTAGTTTTGCCAACGTCTGTTAGGAATTTAAAATAAAATAAATATTAGATGAAAATAAATTAAATGAGAACTATAAGTAAGGTAATTGGATATTTTTTTAAAAATTAGTCTACTTAAAAATATAAAGTTAGAGTTTACGATGTATGAAATATTATACATTCGTATTGTGAGATATCATATATTTAGATCTTATCGTATTTCTTTACTATAGGGCCAATTTCAATTATTGACGTGTCAAATTAAACAGCGTTAAATACAGATTTGCCAAAAATTATTAATTTTTCTTGGAAACTCTTATTTTATATAAGTTTATTATTTAAAACATATCTTTCAGAACAAAAATATAATGATTGGGATTAAAACTTAAACAAAATGTAGGCCTCCTTTGTCTCTAAATAAATAAACAGAAATAACAAGTCTTTCCCACATACTTACATATTCTCACTAAAACTCCAACCAATCTAAAATTTGTGGGTTGTAGTCATAAAATTAACATTAAAAAAAAATCTGCTATGCAAATTTTGATCAAATCTATATCTTTTGAGGTACCAATAGTGATCGGTAAATATATATATATATATATATATATATATATATATATATATATATATATTATAAAAAATCGAAAGTTATGGTTGAACAATGAAAATAAATCAATGATTCTTTGTTTAACTAAAATCAGCTTCTATTATAATTTCTAACTTTTATGACATTAATTATGTTTCAAACCGAACATGAAAGAGAATTAGAGTTAGTGGAAAAAAAACTATTTTCATTTCTTTAAAAAAAACACAAAATTACAATTTACTTAAATTCGGCAATAGTGATTTTAATCAAATCTTGAGCTAAAATATATCTTCTAAGATCTTAAACAAAAATTAGTGAACTCAATAAAATAAATTAAAATTTAAATAATTCAAAATCAGCCTCTACACAAATTTATTAAAATTTGATGTGGTATAACGTAAAATAATGTTTTAAACTCCACTAAAAAGTAACTTAGAGTTTAAAAAAAAAAAAACTGTGGCCGTACAAAATTACATAGTTTTTTTAAATTTTCACACAAATATGTACTATGGGGAAAGTTATGTAACGGGTCAAATAATCGATGTGGATAAAATATGTCCGTTTGAAGGTGCCCTGAGTCTAAAAGAATTTATAATGATGTCTGTTTGTCTAGTGCTCTACAACCATAACGCTTGGACCGTTTTTAATCAAATTTTGTGTGTGGGTGTATAACATTCGTATCCCAGGACTTATATAATTTGTTTGATAACTAAAAATTTGGGGGTAGCTCCATAAAAAAACACTAAATTACGTTTTTTAAATCGGCTCATCGATTCTAAAGACCCATATAAACGTATTTGTTCATATTTCTACAAAAATGCCTGTTCATAAATTATAATCCACCATAAAATATATAACTGGTATACGTTATTTATATAGTTGTATATATTGTTATATAGTTGTAGTTGTATATATACTTATTTTCCCCTTAACGGCTTTGTGATTTAGTTTAAATTTTATTAAAATATGAGGATTTATGACAAAATCGATGAAAAATATAATGGTTCAAAAATAATTGGAAAACATACAAAAACCTTGACCGAGGTAAAATAAATAAAATTTATGAATGCATTGTTTACAACGTCCAAAGTTCATGTGAACTTTTTGGTTTTCTGACTTCTGTTTCTTATTTTTGGGGACGATAGAGTGGGAAACTTCGTGCAATTGTTTGCACAATTTAGAATCCACGCCCCACCAATTTTTAATTACGATTATTTAATTTTAAGTCAATAATTATTAGTTAGGAAAACCCATCATTGTTTATTATTTCAATATAATCGGTCAAAAACTTTCTGAAAAATTAGTGCTGAACATTTAGCTCTGAAGATTGAAAATTTACAAGAAAATTAGCATAAAACGGATGTTTTTACAAAAATTACAAAATCTATCCCCTCCCCCCCATCGTTTACATTTTTTGGTTTGTATGTAGATTGATAGATTAAGAAAGAAAACCAAATTAAAATACACTATTATTACTTGTTTTGTATAATGTCAGCCAGGTTAAGTCCTGACATATTATGCAACAAACATGTTACTAAGTTCACTATTACAAGAAAATGTCGGGATAAAACCTATCACAACCTACAAAGGTTAATAGAAAATAAGAAAAGGTTAATATATAAACATAGCTGATTTAATAATAACCCATTTATTTAATATTCACTTTTACGCCATTTTAAATTCTATGTTAAACTAATAATTTCTTTCTACGGCCCTGGCTTTGGAGCGGCAATAAGCTGAAACCGCATAATGACTAAGAGAGTCGAGATGTGTAATACAAATAGTGTTGGAATAAGATATTGGCCGTTGTTCGTGGTCGGCTGGCTTGTTACTAGATTGCCTGGATGATAGGCTGAAGGTAATGACAGGTATTAGGCGGAATGCTAGCTCATCGTGTTTACATCACCGAGATAATTGGTACCAACTGTAGTAAGTGATTTGATGGCAGTACTTGTTAACAGACATGGTAGGCACTTAGTGGATCGCCTCACCTCGGCTGCTCACCAGTTGTTAAAAACATTCACTATATCATTTATTTGAGGCGTTTATAAATGTAATTTAATAAAAGTGCTAATATTTTACTTAGTTTGAAAATCTAAATAAAAATACGATTATGATGAATTTATTGAAAAACAATAAAAAGAAGAAAATTTGGAACAATAATTAAAGTAGAAGAAAATATGATTTATTATTATTTTTTGTTTTAAATTTTAAAATACTAACTTAACCTAGTCAATATTTTGCTTTTAATTCTTTTCCTTTTAAAAAGAAAATTACGACAGACGCATGGCTGGATACTGAATGTGTTTTTTCTGCTTTTCAGATTTTAGTACCTTCAGAAAATAATACAGTGATCTTTAAATATATAACAATGCTTTCTTTACTGGACTGTTTTATACGAACATAATTAACGTGTCTCAATTCATTAAATATAGTTTAAGTCAAATTGACTACAAGTCGAATTTCTTATTAGGTGAATTTTTTAAAGAAGTATTTATCCCACTCGAATTAAATCGAGTACAACCACTACCTACTCATTTTGAATAAATTTGATTCCTAGTCAAATATATTGACAAGATGTCGGTGTAAAAAACAAAAGAAAAATAACTTACAATAATTTAATTCTATGTTTTTGTTGTAGATTTCGTTAGGCTGGATCGATTGAATTGTTACAATACCATCAATGATAAATGTTCTTGAGATACGACCTAAAAAACTCAAAAGAATTTAAACGTTAAATAAAGTTTAGATATATCCTGTAAAGTTTTATAATTTTAAATTAGGTAAATATCTACGATTTAATCATGGTGAGTTCAAATTTGATGTCGGTTTATACGTTGTCAGACCCTAATCTTAAATTTGTTTAAAATAAATAAATGTAAAATATTGAAATCTTCAATAATTGAGCAAAGATTATTTAAATATATTTTCCTATAAGATTTGACTTAGTTATCAATCGATATTCACAATTTATAATATCACAATAAAATAAAACGATTGCTAACATTAAGTATGAATTTAAAGGAAATGATAAATCTTTACCATTCTTGACGATAACTGGTATCTGGTGAGATTATCGGATCGTTATCGGTGTTGTTAGGAAATGTAAAATACGTACAATTACAAAATAAAATTTAATCGTGTAGAGGCAAAACTAACATAGCGGGGATAAAACGTATATGAAAGAAAAACAATTGATCCTAACTGACAATCCTATCAGCCAAACCACAGTTGGCCGTTATAGCTTCCATTAATAAAAACTTAATCTAAATAGGTAATGCGATTTCCTCCACTTTAATTAAGACTGCAAAATGTCGGGTTAATTCTCCATCAGTCAAGATCACGAGCTAAACTCCTCCTTTTGAGAAAGGAGATAAAAGGTGAACTACGTTTTTATCGTTGCTGACCATTGTATAACCTCGGAACAACTTGGTGTTTTTGTGATTTCTTATGTATGTGTAATTTTACAGACTTGTCGTTTTTTTTTTAGTGTGATTACTTTTTTAACTACTTAAAACAATTATAGTTTTAGCCTGGGTTTCTTTCTTACGATTGCAATTTTTAGTTTTAGTTTTCAATTTAGTCTTAGGTTGCTGGGCTGTTACGCCATTTCATGTTTCTCATATTCTAGTTTTTCGCTTGACAACGAAAATTGATCTATATTCTCAAACATCGTGTATTTATCATTTTTACATACATTAATGATGAAAATTGTTTGAATAAACTATATCAATAATAACATACTACTGGAGAACGGAAAATAAGATCGCAAAAGGTTGAGTAAGTTAGCGTTCATCATTTCAAATAAAATAAGAAAAACAAAAACAACGTTTCATGACCGTATAACATGATTTTATAAATTGAAAAGATGTTCATGTTTAACTGCTTATATGTTCACACCTCCGTTTTAACACTTCCAATGGAACTACTACAATTTTCTGATTTTTATTAAGGTTCACAATGTTATTCGTTTAGGATTTTCGTTTATACAACAGTATCAGAACGATTAAACAATAAGGAAGGAAAAGGACTTATTACCAGGTGTTACATATTATATGCTACCCATACACCTTGAAAGGTAACCTGATAATTAGAAGCGAAGTAAGTAACTCATATACAGACATTGAGGGCAATAATTAGGTGTGATATGAACTGATGTAATGAAACTAGCAATCCAAGAGAGATAAAGTACTGCTTATCATGCATCTAGACAGCTATATAATAATATTACTAGACAACGAGGATTAGGTGTGATCTCTATCTATATGAAGCTAATTAAGTAATGAAAAACTAAAGATTAGGATTGTATCAAGGAAACAATGTAATAGCCTGCACATCTAGAATATTAATTCCTTTGTGTTCAGTCACATGAGTCGATTCGCTTTTATAGTTTTCCGAGTGTGAATTCCATCCGTTCGTATTCGATCTGACACATTTAGAATTCAACTTCGTCTTAAACTACATTTTAATCAAAATTTGTATGGAGTAACCAAATAGAAATTCTGTGTATTCGTTTTTCCTTAATGATTAACCCTGGTTAAACTCCATCCTTAACATTCGTTATGAAAACGAGTTCTCGACTTCGTCCTTAACTCCATTATAACCATAATTGTAGAGTGACCTAATGGCTATTCTGCTACTTCGCTTGAATTGCGTAAGCTTTATGATTATCCAAGTGTGAACATTTGATCAGAATGTCAACTTCCCCATAGACTACTTTATACTCAACAACTTTTCCAAGTGACATAATTGCAACTCTGCTGCATAGCTTGAAAATTGCTTATACGTTACAGTGTTTGAAGGGTGCACTAAATTCTTTTACACTTTATCAAGGAAGCTATGACGTAAGAAGCATAGAAGTTAATTGGGAGTAAACTATGTATATAGCTTTATGGGGCCAATGGTAGATCAAGGTCAGTCATATATTAAGCACAATGACCGTCTGTGTTTATTAAGTGTCGTGCCATACCTTCCAAATGAAGATATTAGTGTTGAGTGTGTTCCTTATTGTAGAGATTATTTGCTATTCGTTGGATCTGTTGTTTGATACAGGCACATTTAAGTCTTAATGTAAGGCCCTAACTGTGGTACACCTTGGTGTTTTACTAACTATTCTGAAAACCTTGTTTTAGAATATTTGTAGTCTGCGAATGTGTGTGTGGCCTCAGTGTCCCTCCAGGTGGACGCAGCGCAGGTGATAGTGCTTCTAAGTATAGACAAAGAGATTGTGGTAGCTCAACGAAAAATAACTTGTTCTATTGAGAAATTGAGATAATTGTGAGAGTGTCATGTTTGCTATTTGAAGTGTTTGGGATATGTGGGAGGGTGGTGGTTAAATTTCCTATTTAGGATGACTTGACCTGACCTTTCTAGTGTATGCATTTGTAAATAAGCACAAGGGCGTGTCAATCATATGTGTTTTTTTAAAGAAAAATCTTTACTCTCAAGGGTCTAGAATGATGAGTGAATTTTTTACCTCACTGTAGAACATACGTCGTTGCCATGACTGTGCGGCTATAGTGGTGTCGTCAGCATATATAGCCACACATTGGTGTTATCAAGTGTCGAATTGTCGTTGATGTATATATTGAAAAATGCGGGCCCAATAAGCAATACACAAGGAACGCCAGGTTGTATTATTTTCTGTGAAGATGTTATTTGGACATCAATCCTGAAATTCTCCCCTACACGATCTATTGCAGGCCAAGCTCCCAATCTTCCCTATATACAAACTTCATTACGATTGGCTCGTAGCTTCTCGTCAAATGAAACACACTTTCCCAACGCATCTTACTGTGGGCTATGTTTTCAAATTTCCAGTAAAGACCAACACCCTTCTAGTTGGTCCATAATACTGCTATTCATGACAATGACAATGAAATTTTAGATATTAGTTTATGCTCTACTCCAAAACGAATAATTTGGGAGAGAAATCTCTTCAACTTTCGTTCTCTTAACTACTGTGAGTTTGACTCTAGACTCAGTTCTGCTCAAGTTCTCACCACGATCTCACTCAACAAGTTCATTTATGGCTGGGGTCTCCGCTTCCTCATTATCATCCAAACTTTGCTATACCATAATGGGCAGATCCCATATACCCTTATACATCAGACTGGTTGTATTGAGGAAAGAAGGAAATATTTAAGTCAAGATCCAAACATCCCCGTATTTTCTTCTGCAACCACCACCGGAACAAGTCGCCTCCTTCTAGGGAAAGAAAATAGGAGTTACAGCCGGCTACCTACCTTCCTTTCCAACTATCCGTACTATATTTATCCGTTTCAACCTGACCTCCCAGTCCACCACTACGTTTTGCAGCAAGGTAACCCTACCACGTAAAACACAAGCCGAGCTTGGTCTCCGCTCACCCAAACCTAGCGCTTAAGCCTACGCATATATAACCTAATGACAACTCTGTTACGTCGCTGGAATTGTTTATGCCTTATGGTTATGCATATTTAAACCCTATCCTTTGAAATTTGATAAGAAATTGAGTTTTCCATTCAGTTGACTCGGTCGGAAATCATCAAAAATTCCCACAATGTACTGTTTAAAACTGAACTGACTTCGACCGTTCACATATGATGTGATATGAAATCATTAAATTTGTTTTCACTCTTATGCACTGTAGAGAGAACTGCCTCTTGGCAACTTAGCTTCTACTCTGTTCTGTCGGTCTAGATCCTTGCCTCATCGTGAAGGTTTCCATTAGTTTGATTCTGTCGGTACTCATTACATTATTTACTCCTGATTTTAATTTTACCTAATGAAAAGAGACACTTAAAGAGCTTCAATGATAGTTTGGAGTAGAAGTATTTTTTTAAGTTGAACTTTTAGGACCAACACATATTAATAAACATAATTCTCTACATCTCAAAGCTGATATTTTCATATAAAGACACAATAGAATTATCCTTGGATGACAGGAGTACAATGAAACAAATGTAATATCTTAACCTTATGTTAGATAGTAAGTTGACGTGGTTTTCTTTCGTCAATTTATAAAGTATAATGTGATGCCTTGGACGGTTTAATATATAATATAGTTAATTACCTTAGAGGTTGTCCTCAGTCCGTATTATAGTTATGGCTACAGCGCTGTTTCGCTGAACACCGTCGGCTTCGTCAGGCCCGCACTAACACATAAACACGTAACACAACACAACACTAACACATAAAATCAGAGTGTGACTCGTCGTACATAAATAATAAAATTGTTTGTGGCCACATTATAAGGTCTTACTTTGTACAACTGCAGGTATGTATGGTTTTCTTTCGTCATTTTTATTTACTAAAAATATATTCATAAAAACTTATATTCATATGTTTACATGTATATCCAAAAAGGTTATACAGTATATTAGTTTTAATAAAAAATGTATTTTGACAATATCGGATAAATATCTTTGCTTTAAAATGTATTTTGTTATGTACTAAGAATTATAAAATTAAATAGTATGAAGCATTTTAAAATAAAACTTTTTTATCAGCAGTTAAATTTTAATGAAACTCATTTTCATGAAGTTTCATGAAAGATTTTGTATCTCACATATTAAAGTTGAAAATGTGATGATACTTTTTTATAAAAATTGCTTTATCTGTGTTTATTTGGGAAATGTATAAAAATACGATTTTATATTAATCCCTCCACTCCCCCCCCTCCATGGATTATGGAAAATCTCCCTAATTTGTGTGTGAATTATTTTGTTTAATTTTTGGATTTAAATTTTTTTTTTTATGATAATGCAAATCAAACAAACGTTGAATATTTAAATATTTATTCTGATTTTTATGTGAATCTTATTCTTTATCTATTTCTAATTTTAAATTCTAGATAGTGAATAGCTTTTATATTTCAGAAACTAATTAATTTTTTAAGGTAAATTTTGAATTTTCTTAAATCTTATATAATTTGTGATTGAAGAAGATAATTTCTTTTTAATTATTTGATACCCGAACAAATAATTTTAGTCAATTTACCAAAAAAACAATCTTTTCCGTTTTTAAGGACATTTTGAAATTTCTGGCTTTGTTTTTATTGAACAACTTTCTAAATAGTGATAATTAAAATAGTTGCTACAAAAATTTTAATATTTTAAACACAATCCCCCCCCCCACCACAAACACATGTACACAAGCTTATATTGCAAACTAATTTATACCTTAAGTTAATTAATTTAAACTCTATGTATTAAATTATTAATCCTAAAGATATATAATACATTAACAATTAACCTTTATGTCTGCAAATTATTATTTGTCCTATATAAATTGAAAAAAGTCTAACTTAAAGTTAAAAGTTCATAAGCATTACCTAAAGTTCTATTAACAATCAACCATTCTGATTATAAAAACGATTAGCAAATACGATTATTGGCATGTGTTTAATGAACCATATTTCAAATACACTGACAGCACGTCAACCAATGACAGGCGTCGGTTAATTAGACCATGTCAGAGCTAAACGAACAAGCAGACCAAGGCACTGGCACTTACCTGTTACATTGTTTAATAATCGACTGTACTTTGAATTGCTGTTTCTATAAGTATATTTAACTTCTGATTTAAAATCTGACTACAGCTTGCATCGATTTCATGGCGTCTTTCCAAAACACAATTCATAAGAAATATACAAATATGTCGTTCTCTCTTTGGTCGACAACATTTTAACATATAAATGATAGAATCTATGAATATATAAATCATTTCTGAAAACAAACAGATGTTTTAAAATTCGTGAAGTTCTTAGAAAAACGAAAGATACTGGTAACTACGATTGCTTTCTTTGAAAATAAAATAGATTAAGGACAGGGAATCCAATATTTCAAACGCATTGAGCAATCTTGTCATATATAATGCTTCGTTTGTTCTACACGTCATGGTTATTCTGAGCAATTACCACACTAATTGCGTTGGAGTGTTGTAATAGTAATTAACTATCTAGTCTACGACAGTTACTTTAAATAAAACTGTCCTCAAATATTGCACGTACATTTTTATTCTCACATTCACAAAACTAAATAATAAGCAGTTTTAACGTATCTGCATGCATCTACCAAAAGTGCTAGATAAAAAGAGTCAGTGGAAATGAACTATGGAAGACATTTTAGGAGTTAGAAAATATCAAAATCAGGATATAATATTTATATAGAATTTCGGGAAAATGTGAAGGTTTTAGCGCCAAACCAATGATGCTGCTAAACAGGAAATCAAAGAAAATTACAGTTCACGAGTAAATTTGAAAAACATTAAAATAAACACATTTAAAGTCATGGTTTGTTATTTTACAATTTGCTTGCAGTTAAATCTAATCTTGCAAAAATAAGGTGTTTTATTTGGTCTTTTTACAAGCACACAGAAATTTTGAATACTAAATATTTTTCGTTCAATAAAAGAGGGAGAAAATATATGGGGAATTTTCAAAGTTGTTAAAATTGATTCACTTTTTCTTAGATAAGTAAATAGTATTTTTTGTACTGGCAATAAATAAACAGACGTCAAACACAAATAATTTTAAAAATCTTAGGATTTATTTACTATTTTTCGGATCAGGGTACGTAAAAGTGGATATTTTCAAACGCAAATCACCATAGATTTTTTTACCCACTACATATTTGAAAAAAATTAATATGTTAGAAAGTAGAAATTACTTAGGTTATATATATATATATATATATATAAACCCTTAAGTCGTACATTGTTGGTACTTTATCTATTTAGAGGTATTTAAATAAATATAGTTTTATTTAATATACTCACTAGTCATATTTAAGCTTTGAAGTATAAACCCAATCTATTCAATAAGTTTGTACCTGTTATACTTTCTAATTACAGTATTACTTAGCAATTACAATTTGCCAGGTGAGTATAAATTCACCGTGTGACAACAAACAGTGTAGAACCTAACAACTAGTAAAACGCGAACAAAAGCTGTTCTCGGTGCTCATGTCGGGAAGTTAACTACTACCAAGTACATTATTCATAGCTGGCTGGTTGAGCTGAGATGCAGGTGACGGGATACACAAAGCCAGTGTCGGTCAGTGTATTAGAATTGCATCTAATGATACACAGCACAACTTGTAGTCAGAGGAGGGATCGTTAAGTGTATGCTCTCTTGCACTCAAATAAACATGAACAAGTATGTCCTTAGCTGGAGTGCTATGGAACGAGTTTGCTTCAATACAATTTTAATACTTTTATTTAATTAACCTACTAAGAGTTTAAAGCTTGCAAACTAAATGTCACTATATTTTTCATATGTGCTACTGTGTGTTTTGTTAATTTTTCCATCACGGAATTGAAAGTGATAGACTTCGACGGTAAAAGATATTAATTGCGGATTAAATCAATAAAAGAACAATCTTTGTGAAAGTAAACAAGTATATTTTATTCATGTAATGGAATTATGGTTAAATATTTATTGTTTATGGTTTCTTTTTACTTTAACTCTGTTATATTTTTATGTATTTTTAAAATTAACTAATTTTGTTTTGGAATTCCGCCTTACTTTTTGCCAAACTAGGAAATTCTGTAAATTTCCGCTCTTCAAGGAGGGTTTCTTATGGACGATGTTATGTTATTCTTTTTCCCACAGGAGGTAATTCAACCGACCTTATATCTGCTATAAAATTATCAGCCGTCCTAGTTCTGGCTTCAACTGTTCCTTGTCTGTAAATAAAATCCTGTAAAATCCTTGTCCTTTAAGAATGGCAGGTTGATGGAGAATAATCAGACATCTTCCTCCTCGCTGGAGAATCAGAATTACTCCCCTGCGGTCCTCATCTTTGCTGAATAATATCTATCCAAATTCAATTAATAGTTAGTAGACAGTAAGATCCTGTCTTAATCACCCGACTATATATTGAGCCAAGAACCCATCTTATCATCTCTTTTTATCTGTTGAGAGTTGTGCCCACCTTTAAAAAATACTTAAGACCTTCTTTTTGAATGAAATGGAGCTATATTGTCCTTGTTTTGAGGTGTGACGGAATAATTAGTTTTTTTATACATCCATAAGTTTAATTGATTGATATAAGTAAATGTGTATTTGTTTTAGTTTATATGGCTAGTAATAATATTGCTCATTACAGTTTTGTGGGACTTGTTTTATATATTAATTGTAAAAATGTGGTTGTGTGATATATGCCTATATAAATATATAAAATACTTACTTTATAGACTAAAGTTTAATAAACATTTCCTTTTATATTGCAATTTTCTTTTTCCTGTTAGTTTAAATAAAGTTTCTGGTAATTGTTTATGTATTCTTTGTTATTTTTATTGTAATTTATATGTGTTGTTATATAATGGGGTTAGGTTATAGAGAGGACTGTACAGTCCTAACTTCTCAATATTTCACTTTTTTTTGTGCTTAAAATATAATGTTAAATTTATGGATGTTGTGTGCTAAAATGATTTAAAACTAAATAGTAACAATTCTTAACATGCACTATGTAATATAAATTAAATATAGATTTATATTACTGCACTTATAGAATTAAATATAGATCTAAATAAAATATATAAAATAGTAGTACATTTAATGCAATGTTTACTATTTACTAGTAATCCATGGTTTATTAATTATTTGGGAATTATTCACATGGGTTAAGTAAAGTTCATTTAAATTCAGTTTAAGTACATTTTAAAATTATCTATATATAAATACAGATTCACTTTGTGTGGTTGCTTAAAGGAACCGTGCCGGTACTTTAAATCAATTGGAGAAATCGTGTAAACTTTATTAAATAGGCGGAGTTGTTTGATCTCTTTGTCATGTACCACTAACTAATCTTACCGACGTCAAGTAAACTGTGTCAAAGAGAGGGGTAAGATGAATTATTGTCGGCCTTTGATTCTCTGTTATCGCAACACGTTCAAACTAGTGTTAATAATTGATTGTAGGACTATTTTTTTATCACTGTTCAGTATTTGTTAATGCTGCAGTTACTTGTTATTATAATTGTAAATTA
Organism: Aphrophora alni; assembly: GCA_963513935.1. NCBI lineage: Eukaryota > Metazoa > Arthropoda > Insecta > Hemiptera > Aphrophoridae > Aphrophora > Aphrophora alni. The sequence continues at coordinate 103,904,217 of OY740767.1, read as the reverse complement.
CTTTATGAAAATACAGTTATGTCGAACCAATACTTAAGCCACGAATGCATTATGTATAGGTAATAAACTACCTTATATTTGATTCACTTTGTATAATAACAACTGATTGCTACAAACCAAGGCTTCCAAAGTCGTAGCAGTAAAGTCGTAAAATAAATAAAAAATAACTTAACACAACCTACAACTTCCTTGTTGAGATTTAACTTGTTTTTGCTAAATTGTATAGGTTTAGTTGTTAACTTTATTGAGTCAGTAAAGTATTAAAATTTTATTATTTGTTCTGTTTGGTTAAACATTTTAAAAAGGGTCTCAATGAACACGTCGTAGGATTGCTTACACTAAAATTGCTTATGTTTGAAACAGATACTGAGACAGAGCCATAGTCAGAGACAGATAGCGACAGATACAGAGAGAAAGAGATAGTGTCAGTGATAGGAAGAGGGACGAAGACAAAGACAGAGACAGATGACATGTATGATGGCTTGAGATACAACGACAGTTTCAAAGTCAAAGACAAAACTAAAAATAGATGAGAAAAGCAGACACACACACACACACACACACACACACACACACACACACACACACACACACACACACACACACACATACATATATATATATAGCCTATATATATAGACAGAGACAGAGATAAACACAAAACTACAAATAGGGACAAAGATAGACACAGATACATATACATATGCCAAAATAGAGTCAGAGACAGAGAAAAAGAGAAAAAATAAATAGATACAAAGACAGCAACAGCGACAGATGTAGAAACATATACAGAAGTTGAGGAGACAAAGACAGATTCAGAGAAAGAAACAGAGACAATGACACAGAGAGAAACAGGGTCAGAGTATGAATTTGCACAGAGACAGGGAAAGGGACAGAGACAGAGCCAAAAAGAAAAGTAAAGGCAAACATAAAGAAAATGGGAAAGTCAATTTAAAAAATACATAGACAATTTCAAAAATAAAAATAGACAGAGTAAAAGAAAAAGACAGAAAAAAAACAGAAACCAGTACAGCAGACCAAACTATAAACAGAGAGAAAAACAGACAGACTCACAGGCAGAGACAGAGACAAAAACAAAAATAAAGACAGAGACTAAAGCAGAATAGGGACAATAAAAGGGAAAGAGAAAGCGACAAATAGAGGACAGGGGCAGAGGTAGAGACAGGAACAGGGGGTAGAAAAAGGCTGAGCACATGAATAGGAACAGGGAAAGAGATGTGGACCAGGACAAAACAAACAAAAACATTTTCATTATACAATAAATAAACAAATTTAATTTGTCGTCAATAGTTTCTCAAATAATATGTAGGGGAAGAAGACAATATGTCAATATCAGTCGATGTTGAAAAAACCAAGAAAATATCTGGCGACCTATATACCATAGCTTTAATTCATAGCAATGCTGTCCTGCCCAAGGGTTAAGGAAATTTAACTGAGAAAAACTGTACAATATTCATGATCAAATAGTAAGCTATTACAAAACAATAACAACAACAAAACAAAATGTTAATAATAAGTGTACATCGGCAAGCATACTCAGGTAGACCGCTCACAACGTTGAATAAATCTGTCATTACCGACGCTCTGCCGGTAACATGTTATTATACCGTAATCTCGCCGCCTTGTTCCGCCATCTTGACTACACTATGCCAGGCTGATTATAATCATTTGTCTCTATTTAAATTACATTTCTTATTTATCGATAAGACGTAAATTACAGGTTACATGTATATATGTTTTGCTTAATATCCACCTTAAGTTACAAACAGCTCCGAATAACAGTATTGAGGCAATTTACTGTGATATCATGTCGGTATAATTGTAGCTTTCAATACGCCGAATGTTACGCAAGTCCAGGAAACCAGTTTAACAACAATTATAGGTAGATTTATTGAGCGTGAAGTTATACTGGTTGTCTAAGGGCGTTAAGATTTAGTAGTTATGTAAATATATAATTAATTGTGTATTACCTGAATGACAGACCTGCATAATAAATAAAATGATTATATCTTTTTAATTTTAATCATGTAAAAATTAACAATGACACAATCATCTCATATAACAAAATAGGTAAACATTCATTATATATTGGCATTTTTTATTCTTGTTACCATCTTTGAATACTAATTAGAAATGGATTTAAATAGGTAATAATAAAGTATTTATTTATTTTATTACATAAAAAAAAAAAAAAAAAAATTATAATTAACGTAATTTGATGATTAAGTCAGTTGGCTTTGGAATACCGACAAGAAAAATGTATAGCTACGATCTTTAAAAAAAGTAAAAATTACTTTAAAAAACAAAAATTATAGTTAAATCACAGTAAATGCTGTTTTTTAATATACAAGTTAAATTTTAGAACGGATCTTAATGTCAAAAGTTTATACCAAAAATCAAAACTAAACTTCCTCAAAAGCAATATGTTGAAAGTATATTTTAATCCACTTCAGCAGATTTTTTACATTAAATAACATGTTATAAAAATGTTTATAACAAAATAAACGGTTTAAAAACACAAAATATACGTACACTTCTACTCATAATAAAAAATAAAAAACTTCACTTAAAAATAATGAAATTAAAAACAAAAAGAAAGCCTGGTCACGTCACCTTACCCCCCCCCCCCTGTTCAGGTTGTTCATCCTGATAAACCTTTATGTTACCACTCCGTTAGCACACAACCACTGCTTCAGTTTTTTTAATCATTGAAGACTATTGTGTTAACTTAGTGTTTGATACTCCTTGTGCTGTGTAGGTCTGTGGAATTGGGTTCTCGTTAACGCATTTATAATTAATTAGTCTTGGAAATTTTGATTGATTTGGTCTAGTTTTTGCCCCAGGTCCATTATTTATTAGTTTTAGTATCCAGCATGGTAAAAGGATTATAAGTTATGTTGGCATTTTTTACTTTTCCCATCACGTTTATAAATGATGACGGGAGTTGATTAAAACACAGAAACGTCTAGCGTTAGTTTTTACACGAACAATTAATGGGAAATGTCTGCTTAAACTATGATATGTATAAAAACAAACTTTAAAACACCTGTTTAGGGCATTATCTTCATATTTAATCAACATTTTATCAAAACTGGTAAAGGTGATTTTGAGAAATCATATTTTCATATCAGTACCACTAAGGGATTTTAGAGATTTTAGCGTTAACTCAAGATACTACATTATTAGCGAGATCGATACCAAAGTTGTTTAAATAATTGTGGGATATTTTATCTAAATCGATAAAGCTGGTTTTGAGCAAATAGCAAAGATTCGTTTTACAGCATACACACACACACACACACACACACACACACACACACACACACACACACACACACACACATATATATATATATATATATATATATATATATAAAGAAAATGGGAGAAAAACATTTTTCAAGATATGACGATATATCAAATTTGTTAAGAATTGGTAAAACCATTTATGGCTGTCGAAACTAGTACAGAAGACAAAAGTACGGACAGACAAGTATAAATTCCAAACAGTACCTTTTTTGTATTCAACGGGTATAAAAACGGATATTTGTATAGAATTTTACCCAATCACAAAACCTTTTTCTTTATTAACTATAAGTGACAGTAAAAGGAAAATAGGTTAATCATTTTCTATTTGTGATACGGTATATGTTAGAATATCTCTACTATTTTCAATATATGTTATGCTAATTAATGTAGACGTAAAGCAGCATAAATAGTTAAAACATTTTGTTTTTAATTTCTTGTATTAGCAATATTTCTTTATGTCAGTAAATTCCTTATTTTTAAATGAGCAATTGAAATTTTGGGGATGTTTTAAGATAAAAATAGTGTATCCAGTTGACAGGCTAAAACAGGGCATTTGTCAATAACAGATTAAATAATAATAGTAATTAAAACAGTTTAATTTTTAAAAAACATGAATTCTTGTGATGGATGTATTATGGATAAATCAAACCATCATCGGATAGAAATCATTGTATCCCCTAAACGTTCACATTTTAATTAATTAAAAATGTTTAGAAATATTTTAATTGGGAAATTCTTTTACTTTAAACCCTTTACCCATCTAATATCGGATATCCATAAATTATTCTAAAGTAAAACGAATTATATACAGAAGCAACAGATTTCCGTTAATTAAATCAGTTTTGGGAACCATTATGAGATTATGACAGCTTTACTCTAATAATGTAGATACCATGATTTAAATTATGACTGCGTCTAACGCCGACAAGATTAGCCAGTGGTTTGAATAAATTATGGTCGCTTCCTTATAACCCCCTGTCTGATTTAATCAGTGTCTGTATTACAGACGTCTCTATTACATCGATGACCAGGACAACTTACCCGCTTTAGATCAGCTGATAGATGGCGAAGCCTCTCCATGTGTTATTGGAAAGCTCTGATTAAAATCCTATAATGTTTCGCTTCTTCTACAGGCGATCTTGCCACGAGAAGAGAATTCAATCAATAACACATATTTTTGTGCAGAATAAACACTTGAATTCAAATGTTTATAATTTGTTGTCCTTATTATAATTTATGTTTATTATTACTTGCACTAGTGTTAAAAATATGAACACTTAATGGAGTAAAATTAATGTTTTTGTAATTATTGCGTCTAACATGTTATATTTGTATCAACAACAGATCGAAATATATATATATCAAGATACGTAACATCTATATAATTCTGAAAAAAAAAAAAAACTTCTACATAGATTCGTCATTAATTCTAGTTCGAATTTGATTCCTATTTAGTAGTAATGAAAATACATTATTTGTTTTAAATTTGCAAGTAATTAATTTATAAAATACTGGAAGAATTCCGCTAATCATATTTAATGATCCAAGAAGTTAAATTTTAAGTGTTTTTGTTAGAAATGTTAAAGGGTGAAACACAAAACACAAATAAATCAAAGTAGGGTGAGATTGGTTAGTGGCTCTACAAAGATTGGAAGCGTGCTGGGCACATATCCCTGAGGTCGGTGAATCGTAACCACGTTCTACTGCCAACTTGTAACGGACGTAGCTAATTTGGTGACGGTAACGTTATATTGAACCATGAACTACGGTTTACATTTTGGATAACGTACTGATTTGCCCAAGCCCGTCTTCAGCTCTAAAACACTCACCCCAGATCTGTCCATTCACAATTGCGTAGCCAGCTTTGAAGAGATTAACATACATTACCGAATACCGAATTAAAAGTAATTACTAATTTACCGCTCACCTAACACCAAAATAAATTACGAACAGGTCTAACTTTGGGCGTAACCCATTGTCAAAGTTGTATCGATTTAAATAATAAATTAATGTGTCCGACTTAGAGATTGAACCCATCGAAAATGAAAACGCTATGACCCTAATTATTTTACGAGCCATGGTTAATTTGGGAATTAAATATTAAAACAAAACTTATTAAAATATGAGTGTACTTCACAACACGACTGGGTTGCCTGGACGGTCCGAATACTTGTAGAATTGAGTAGGGTGGTCTGCTCAACATAGCTACAGACCAAGTTCCTGTCAGCTGTTCACTGCTGTATCTCAAATCAAACTGAGCTTAATTACCCACCGGTACAGTGATACCACCACAAATACATGCAGATCATCTTAATTTAATGTCCAAAAGTTAGTTACTTAGGCCTTGTTTGCATGAAATGTTAAATTATGTTGGTAGATCAAGTGATTCTATGCAGTAGGGTAAGTGAGGTTGAAACTGTTTTACAAAGGTTTTCTGAAACTCGTAATTGTGATTAGCAATATCTTCTTGATTTTCACTTGGCCTAACGTGTATAATAAATGTGTATATTTATATTAAATAGTTTCCACCGCCTTCGATCGTGCCTTTATCTCGACCCTATCGATACTCGAAGCTGTACGTTTGTGAAGAAACCTCGACTTGCAACTCTCGTATCGATGACTCGTCCTTGCCGGACATCAAAACTATAAGAATATCACATTTTATTGGGAGATCAAGGATAGAATTATATGTTTAACAATAACTTTGCTATTTGGCGTCGTAGGGATCTGATATTGATACTATAACACGAGATATAGAAAAAACTTACCTTATTACAGCCACTTACAATATATTTCTTATCTTAATTTTGGTTTCCGCTATCGTGCTTACGTTCAGATGATAACAACAATGACGACGTGCAGACGGAATTTGAAAATCAGTCAGTTTCCTGAGCACCGAGGATATGAAATTTGAAGATAAATAAAAAAATCAGAGTTCAAAATTTTTGACTATTTCCAAACTTACTCAACATTTCGTATGTTAGATAAATAAAATCAGAAGTTCGTATTATATTCTAACACCATTCTTCAGATCAAAAGTTAAAATGTAATGTATTCTTAGTTTTAACTGTAACTTTTAATGTTTTAACCGATTACTTAAATATATTGGTTTAAGCAACTTGCAACGATGAAACTGCAAAACGTAACAAACCATATCCTGCCACCCACATTTTAATTTATAAAGACTGAACGATTAATATTGTGTGAACAACATTCGTAGAAACCATTTTTGTTTTGTTGTGTAAATATTTAAATAAACATAATTTCATATGCAGTATCGTATTAAATATCAATAGGCATTACTTTGCACAATCAATGGTACTGCCATGTACTTGTAATACAGTTATTGAATAAATTATTAAGAATAGTCTAGTCTAAGGATTGTTCCGACTGTACGAAACTGTTGACACACTTAAGCTGATTGGGAAAGTAAAGATCTCTCATAAAAATTGATTGAATTCGTTAAGAAAATATTGACAAATATATAATGTTCAGTTAGATGCGCTTTGCAACGATATAAAAAGGGTTGATTTTTACATTCAAAATTTACTATGTTAACTACAGCTTGTGGTAGTACAAAACTATAATTAAACTTGCCTAATATACGAAATACAGGGAAGGTTTAAAAATCCCAAACAATTTATATCTCCGTTTTTTTGGGGAGATCTTGCCGTTTCACGCCCTCCGAAAATTAAAAAAAGGAATTTTCAACAAGAACGTCCGTCCGTCGTCGTTGTCGTCTGTACTTACACAACGATAGTGATCAAATAAAATTAACTTAGGAACATGAAATATGGTGTAATTGACTATGGTGTGCTAATATAGAACCCTATTGAAATTTTGAAAAAAAAACGGAATTAAAAATTCAAAATGGCCTCCATTTGGAAACAGTTTTTTGTACTTCGTGTTTTAGCAACTATATAACACAAATTGGATTATTCATTGCATCTAATTTGCACTAATTGACAGAATCAAATCTGCATGTAATGGTACCAACAACACCAATATACAATGAAAAGGTCACTAGTTCCAATAATCAATTTGGATGATGTATAAATAATAAAAACTTAAGCTCCAATTTTATTCATACTATATAACATATAATTTTATTAAAAACATACAATTTTATTAAAATTGTTTTATTAAAACAATTTTATTAAAAATTTTATTATAAACATACAATTTTATTAACAGATATAACTATATATCTGTTAAAAATTCCGAAAAAACAACATATTTATCATGCGATTTTAAAACGAATTATAAATTCAAGTACTTGTATCAGGCTGGTAACGATATATTTTCTATGGATTGTAAAGGAATAAAATTTGACAGTAAGATTTTATCCAAACTTTCAAAAACATGTTAAAATGTAAAAAATATATAATACAATTAGAACCATCGTACTTGATACGGGAATGGTTTTAAACTAACTTTTGTATTTTCTAAAAAATCTGAACAATTCCGTTTTTATTTACTCTCCTTAAAAGGCTTTTAGGTTCTAACTAGAGTTTATTTGCAGTTACCTTTCGTACAGGTCCATAAAACGAGAGAAGGTAAATTCTCCATGCAAAGACAAGAGATGTTAAGGTTTAAGGTCTGACAATGACATAGAATGTTTCTTTAAACAACATTGTTTGATGGTAAACTTTACCTTAATGTTTCTTAAGGCTTTTAACCGTTTTGAGTGACTACATTTATTTTCTTGTATTCCAAAGCTAGAAATGTACCCGAATATTTTCACTTAAAACGAATTTAAAGAGAATAGATGTAAAAAATAAAAGGTACCTGGTATGGCCAGCACAAGACTTTATAATTATCAGTTAAACATGAATAGAAAATAAGAAATCATAGACTTAAAAACACAAGTATATTGTGTTTTCTATAATTTAACTAATAAATAAACATTATAAAATAATAAGTTTATTTTTGATTTTTTAAATTCTGTTGACAAAGTAAGTACAAATCTTTAATAAATTCGAGCACAATATACAAAACTTTTTAAAATGGATATTTATGTGAGTTTCATCAAAACCGAGTATCAATAGACGTTACCTTAATATAACTAACCCCCATTATTGAATTATTGTGTTCAAAATTTAGTCATTTCATAGGATTTCTTTATGCACTAAAACTAAAAATTCTGGGTCATTCACACACTCATTAATTTTAATTTTCAATCTCCCCATATTCTCACCCTAATAAATATATTTGGTTATAAATCACATATTTCATTACCACATCAATTAGAACAATAATATTTACTAATTGACATATTCTTAGATCAAAACAAAATAAACAGACATCATTCAAAAAAATACTTTTGGGTTTTATAGGCTACAGAACGTCGATATGCCTAATAATAATTATTATACAATTTTAAAAAACGAGGTGTATAAGTATTTGCAGAATCATAACGTACTTTAGTTGTTTTTTAATTAATGTGAAATGACATGGAGATAAGGCCATTAGTAAATAAATAAGTTGAATCTATCAAAAATCTCTTTAAAACTGATATGAATCGTATTTAATTAGGAAATCTGTCCATCGCCTCTCTAGAATAAATCAATAGAATATTCAAGAGACTCACCATCTTGCGGTTCTGTGGTATTATTGAAAATTATTAATTGATGTGGGTTTTCCAAACAAAATGAACGTAAATTTACAATAATGAATGGTTGTATCCCTTCTCTCGAATTAATATAATTAGTAATATTGTTTTAGATTCTTGATGAAGTTCTACATTTATTTTTGATTTAAAAAAAAAAAAATGAAGTTGTTTCGAAGTCACAAAAGGCATTAACAGATGAATTAAAGACGTAAAAATATCACTGATAAACATAAAAATAATTTACTAATAACAAGATTGCATTATTTAAAAAATATAATTTGTATTGTTTAAAGTTTTATCTTCTCCTATCACATATGGGAACATGCTTTAATGATGAAATCAGATAGAAGGCTCAACAAATTTCAAGATTACGTCAGTTATATTAACGTATCAATCTTCATGATCAAATGTACAAGGACTTACAAAAGGGTAATATAATAAACACAACTGGAATTTGTACAATCTTAGTTTTTTCTTGTTGTTTGTGGTTCGGGGAATCCTTGTTTTCCTTATTGTTTTATCCATCTAATGTCCAAAGTGAAATTTACAAAATACGTGGGTCATTTTTTAAGTAAGAAATTTCTCATGAAGCTTGCCAATCGTAAAGGGCCGGTTTTGCCGAATTTCCTCATCAACTTTTTTTGTCAAGTCTTCATCAATGACAGTTGGTCGCCCATATCGTTATTCATCATGAACATTTTTTCTTCCTTCATTGAAAAGCCTACACCATTTACGCACATTACTGTCATTCATTACACCTTCACCATAAACTTCAACAAGCTGCTGGTGAATTTCAGCGGGACGAACTTGTTTTGCGTTTAAAAACCTAATAACCGAGCGCACTTCACAATCGGCGGGTTTATTGATTAACATGGCGACAAACAAAGCAGCAATGTTGGTTAACATTACGAAAGAACCAACAGTGGCAGATACATGAAATCAACTGACTGCATAGTTGGGGACTGGGCAAGAGTGGCTAACCTTGAGTGGGCGTCACGTGACATCCTGCGCAGTTGCTATGCGCAAACGGTTCTTACTTAAAAAATGACCTCTCGTATATACAATTTGATACACATTGTAGAATGCAACGTTTAATGTTTCGGTGTTCATGCTTAATGACAGTATAAAGTTAAGACATTATTATTAGAAGTGCTTCTTCTCCAATCTTCTTATATCAATGTACTGGTTAATAACACAAATTACACAGCATGGAAAAAATAAAGAAAATTTTGAAATAGAACAGTCTAGGATTAGATATTTTGGGAAAAATTAATTCTTTTCGTTGGTATAAATCTATATATTTTCATGAAGTATTTATTTTAAGAACATGTAATATTAGTTTTTTTATACCACATTTAAAAATTAAAATTAAATGACATTTACGATATGATCGGCATTAATAAGTTTTTTTTTAACTTATAAAATTGAATACAGCAAATAAATTATTTGTACTTTATTTTACAACTTTAGCCGCAACAACAAATTGATTGATAAATGTTTAGTTTTTATGTTTTTTGTAGAATTAATACAAGAACAATAAATGATAGTTTATAAATAGATTTTCAAATATATGTTTAATGAAAGAAAACAATATAAACCTGCAGTGTTATTAATTATTATATGAGTTTTTACTTTGTAACATACATAAAATATGTGTTAAACAAGAGTTGGCTTTAAAATTAAGCTACCAAATGAAAGAAAACACAACAAACACTGCAATAGTAACAAAATGAACTTTCATCAATGATTAATTTCATCATTTTCATTTGAAACATTTACATAAACATTTATGTACTAAACTACAAGAGATAAATCATAAGCCGCTTTGGAACTTCTCTCTTTTAATTAAGTGTCATAAATGTTTGTGCACATGTAACAACTGAAAATGATGACGACATTGAAACGTAGTCTTGTTATCGATAAGTGTTTGTTGAGGAAAAGTGCGTTTTATTTCATTTGGTGATTAAAGTTTCCGGATTACAAGTGCATTGAAATTCAAATACAAAGTAATTTAGTTTATGTAAAATTAAAGATATGTTTTCAATAAATTAAAAACAGTTGGATTGAGATTTTTCTGTTGTTGAATATTTGTTGTAACAAATCTGCATTAATATGATATTAATTTCCCAAGAAACAATATTTGTTATATGAGAACCTTTATCACTAGATGATTGCTTCATCAATTCATGTTAAGTTATTGTTTTACATATAAATTATATCTTTCCTTATTGGCATCAACAATTTTTATTTTATAATAAACTGTAATCCATTGAGATTTATAGTAGTGGTTTTGAATTTCTATTAAAATCTTGCTGTAGGTGATTCTAGTTATTTAGCAAGTTAACGTAATCAACATATATTATTATCGCTGTCATTCAAGGCGTATGTTTAACATATAAAATGATTGTTCATTTAATTGTAAATGCCATATTACTTTACATTTGTAATTTATTCAGTACAGTTTTATGTAGATTGTTTCGTAAATATTAAAGATGATGATTAGACAAGTTTTTTCATAAGTGAATGTATTTATCTCGAATTGTCTTTGACTCGCAATAGAAGCTGTATGTGTTGATTTCTTTAGTCTTATTGAGGCAGTAAATATAGCGACTGTCTCGAAGAAGCAATTGAGACGTTTAGTGTTTTAGCTAAATCATTGTGTAGTAGCAATGTATAAGGTCTCTAAGTTCAATGAACGAAATCTTACATGTTTAGCAAGATTGTAGTTGGTTTATGTACATTTTAAATAATTTGTGTATGATAACGTTTTAATTAATAGTAGATTACTGAGAGACGTCATAAAATAATTAATGAATGATTAATGTACAGTATCATGTTTTGTTTGATATTTTGTGACTTTCTATCGAAAGAAAAGAATGGACGTTATTTTTAGAAAGTAGTACATATCTATAATACGATTATGGGTAAATCATTCTCGTGATTAAAAAAAAAAATCATAAATTAAGTTGCTGCCATCTTGAAACAGTTAAAAGAATTTTTATAGAAGGAAATATTTGAACAATTATTATGTAGTAATACATTACCTCATTTGTTCCGTCATGTGACTTTGCTTGTCTTGTTCTCAAGATGCGTTTCGGAGTCGGGACTCCATCTTCAGTTGTATCTCTGTAGAGGTCGTCAAAACATTAAAACGTTTACGAAGACATATATAATATTACACACACACAAAATGCACATACACATGTATACTTAGTTACTGACATAATGTTTATAGTGCGCACTGCTGTACGGTCCGCGGACTACTCATTAACTCATGAACATTGACGTAGAGAACATGGAACATTCTCATGAACATGGAGAATATAATATATTAAGTTGTTATTTAAAAATTGAGTTACATATTTACAATTGTTTTTTCTTAGCTTACTTAATTCTTTTCCAGATTACTATTAGACAAAAGGTAATTTCAAATTCTTGTTAAAATTTTTTTGAAACATTGATGTACATAAATGGATTAAAGTTAATTAAGAATCTTCATATTATTGATATTGCTTAAGTCGATTATAGGTTATACAAAATATAATTCAAGACGTTTCTAGAGTGACTTCGCTGTTATCAATTGATTAAACTTGAACATGAAAAAATTGGAAAACAGCAACACAGCTCAGATCCTATGCACTGTTGAAAACTAAAACTAATGATCGAAAACAGAATCCCGGACCGAAAGTTAGACCTGGTCATAAAAACACAATAAAACGTGATTAGGAAAACTACAAGTCACTGAACATTTTTTGGGTGAAGTCTACACCCATTTTTTATACTTTTTTTTTTTTTTTGTTATAGGTTTATAACATGATAACGATAGTTGATTTATGCTCACGAAACTTCGTATATTATTTTTTACATACACAAATGTTGTAAAATGTCTACTTAAACCATTTCAATAATACGAATTATCCAACATTATGTATTAACTATAAATATTTTTAATTTGTATAGAGAACTACCAACAGTTTCAACATAGTTTAAGTAATCTAGTTAAATACATAAAACTGGAACGAATAAATTCCTAATGTAAATAAATATTATGTCGTTTATAATAAAAAGAACAGTCATTTCATGTTGTTAAACATACGACTTGAATATCTGCGATAATGAAACATGTTGATTACTTGCTAAATACATAAAATAACCAGAATCACCTACAGAAAAACTTTAATAGAATTTCAAAACTACTACTATAAATCTCATTGGATTACAGTCTATTATAAAATAAAATTGTTGATGCCAATAAGGAAACATATGTTGTATATATAAAAGAATAAGTTAACATGAATTGATGAAGCAATCATTTAGTGATAAAGGTTTTCCTATTGCATATATTTTCTCTTGGGAAATAAATTTAATTCTATTAAAAGTGTACAACAAATATTCAACAGCGGAAAGAACTGAATCTAACTGTTTTGAATTTATTGAAAACAATTTATTAAATTTGCCTTTTATTTTTTACTAACCAAATTACTTTGAATCCTAACTTCAAATTAATCACTGAATGAAAGAAAATTTATGAAATAATAAAAAAACGTGACCCAAGAGACGTGCTATTTATTACTTTTAGTTTAATATACAAAGGTTTTTATAATAACTGAAGATATTGGCTTAGTCACTGATACGTCATTTTGTCACTAATAAAGTATTTGAAGTAGAAAAGTCTGCGTTTTCTTTAAATGGCGGTTTAATTTTAAAGCCAAAATATGGTTTTAATACAAGTTATATGTTTGTGGTAAAGTTAAAATGTCAAATAAATACTATTTATTTGTCAATTCGCTTCTTTCAAGATAATGAAATAAATATCAAAACAGTTCCTCTCTCCTCTTTTATTTCTTCTACTACAACAGAACGAAATTAACTTAATCAATATTTTTGAGTTACGTTACACTAGAAACCGTTATGTCTAAAGTGTATGAAAAATACAATTTGATTTTACTGCGTATGGAATTAAAATTTATCAGATTTAAAAAAAAGGAACAAGTATATTAGTGGTAATATTGATAATGGTTATTTTTTTATGGTTTTAAATGTTATATGTTAAGATTGAACTAGGCTATCACATTTTTAAAATAATAAATACTTTGTAAAAAATGTGTAGATTTATAAAAATTAATATGTGTTGAAATTTTTATAACCTTGTCAGTACAGTTTTTATGTTTGTCATTTTATTTTTAAATAGAACATTGATATAAGAGGGTTGGAGAAGGAATACTTCTACTAATTATTTCCTTCCATTATACTCTTCTTAACATAAAATATCTTGTGTTACAACTTACATTCAACAATGTACATTACCAATCCCACGTACTGTATATCATATACTTTGGACTTGTAACTGGTTACATTAATAAAACTGAAGTACTTACGGTCTAAGATTAATTTGGTTTCATAGTATCCAAGTCATTGAATACTGAATTCCTTTTTCCTATATGTCACGTGACTGCTTTTACTCTTTCGACGCGTTTCGAAGTATCTGCTCCATCTTCAGAGTCCTCTCTCTACTGAGCATAAAGGTTATTCCGTGCATAAAGGAGTCCACGGAATGATAAACTTTTGGTTAAATTTCTTAAGGAATGAGAGAAGGAGGTTTTAATTTATGAAAATTTCTATTAATGGAAGGTTTTAAAGACATTTTAAACGATTGTGTATTTGTGAGAGCTGGCGTCGATTTTGTCATAGACTTGGTCACCAAAATCTCTCCAATCTCCAAAATAAACTCTATATTTTAAATATTATTTTACTGACAGATTTTGAAAAAAAAACGTAATTTTTGTTTTTTCAAGAAGCTCAGTTCTTATTTAGCATCGGTATTTAACTGGTAACTATTACCTCATGTCCTGGCCACATCATGTAAACCCTATTCTGCTTTATAAATCTATTACATTAACATTATTTTCTAATGAAACATATAGGTGCATTATTCGCTTCGGAAAATAAAGAAAATAAATGTAGTCACTTAAAATGTTTAAAGCTTCAAGAAACGTTGGTTAAAGTTTACTACCAAATAAAATTGTTTAAAGAAACATTCTACGTCATTGTCAGACCCTAGACATTAACTACTTATTTCACTGCATGGACAATTTACTTCCTCAGATTTTATGGACGTGGCAACTACAAATAAACTCTATTTAAAACCTAAGAGCCCTTTTAAGGAAGATAAAATAAAGGCAGAGCTGTCGATATTTTTTTTTGAAATTATGAACGTCAGTATAAAACCATTCCCGTAAAAAGTGAGTTAGTACAATATGTGTCTATTACATCTTACACTCTAACTTAAATTTACGAAACCAGACAAAATATTATTGTCTAGTTTTATTACCATACCAGTAGCATAAGATTAGCACGAATCGATACATACCTGTCAAGTGTAAAACGAAAACTTAATAAATTTGTTTATATAGTTTGTTTTTAAATCGATTGGTAAATTTATTTTATTTTTGTCATACTAATCTATAAATAATACAATAAAATCTTTTACAAATCGTTAATTCTTACACCTTTTTTATTTTTATATTTATATTTAAATTACGTTACAGTTTTTTTGTTCTATTTCCTTCTTTATATACGAAATAATCCCTTGTTTTCCTAATAGGAATTCAACAAACGACCATGTTGCCAATTTTGTAAATGATATCTATGTTAACGAATTACAACGAGCTGTTTAGGGAATGTATGGTATGTTTGATTATAATAACGTATTAGTTTTTTTTTGAGAAAAATTAATCACAAACTATCAGTTGTAAAGACGGACATCACGCCTTTCAAAATTAGATCTTCGAGAAGGTAAGAAACAAAACCTAATCAACAGAAAATTATTTTTCCTAAAACAATTAATTTTTATTAGTAATCTAGAAGCAGAAAATAACTGTGTTTTACTTTATTTTTAAGGAAACCAAACTAAAAGGTCAGTAAAATCTTCTATACCATAATTTATTTACAAGAATATTTTTATCAACATACAGTACAAAATATGCTAAGTACCTGGGTGGAGTTTGGAAATCAATTTGGAATCAATATATGACGGTACTTCCATATCTGGTGTTGGGAATAAGTAACCTCTCACGCACAATGAAATTATTGACTCTACTTAAGAATATATTGCTACACGTCTGCACTATCTGGTCGTTGTAAACATGCAATAGTTTAGATACGCTAATGAAACTGTGAGTACATGTGTAGGTGAAGATATGACTTTACAGTAGGAACAAGTTTGATGATTGCACTGAAATGAAGGGTTGATCATCATTTACTAAATACGGTTTCTTGAATATACATAGTAGTTTATTCTATTTAGTATATAGTATTTAGTACTGTAATCAATTTATTTGTGATTAATCATTACTTTTGAGGCCAATAAATCGTTAAGAACTCTGTAAAAACTAGACATATTCAAGTCTTTATACATATAAAAAATAACTTTGGGAACACAAATAAAAGTAATTTGACATAATACAAAGGATTTTATTACAAAATTAATCTTTGTAGTCCACAAAATATCTTTTTCCCAAATTATTAAAATAAAATGATACATCAGAATAAAAATGTATTTTATTGCGACAGTTTGATAGAGCTATATTAGTTAAAATGTATTGTATTCACTGATTTGTTAACAGCTATTATATTATTTAGAAATTTTGCAGCAACTTTTTATTACCAAAAACGATTTTGTTGGCACATATTTTTTTGCAGACATAAAGTTATGAAATCCATTGATATTTCCATTGATATTTAAGGCCAAAACAGTGGTTATTGGAATGACATACAGACCAAACGAGATGAAATAAAGATGTAAATACATTTCGGAAATGTTGAAAGATACTTTTTAAATTTTTAATTTACGCAATAACTAACGATTTTGGTTTGACATAACGGGTTTAATGTAATTTAGCCAAAAAGGACCTAAACACAACGTATTGCTAACTATCTGCCCCTGTTATGGAGTTATTGGTAAAAAAATAAATTTACAAAAATAATTAAAAAATCGTTTATTGCGCTCGTATAGAAATCCTATTTTTTAAAAGACGGTTCAAATCAGTTAAATTTTCATGGAATGTGAGATTATTAACATAAAAAAGTGTGAGAAATTGTAAATAAAAGAAACTAAATTTCAGGAATACTTAGAAAAAATTACCTTTAACACAGTCCAAAAAACTCGTGTTAAAAAAAATAAAATTTACGTGAAACTAAGCAAGTTTAGACTCTATTTATTTATATATCTTAAAAATAATTTTTAAACACAATTCTTACCGTGTAAAAACATTCACATGAAGGAAAACTTAGTAATTAAAAAATACATTTTGTTGTATATATTACATATAAGAGAACTCTTTGGGGGAAGGCTACTAATATAATTTTTGATTATTATTAGGGATGGATATATAAAAATGTGTAGCCTAATGTTTTTGCTCCTTTTTGTTTACAACAATTCTAAGAAAGAAGGAATGTTATAAAATTATGATTTTACGTATTTACAAGACAAAGTCTCTTAACGTCACTTTACTAAATCGACAAACCAAAACTTATTCTGTTAATGATAATGCGGGGAAAGAAGCAATATTAGAGAAGTGACCCTCTTCAGTCGCCAATGTGTACAAATGTCGTTCTCGACACGTGTGTCCAAATGTTGGTCATAAATCTGAGTTGGTCCAGTAATTAATTTACCGGATGTTCAGTGTCGTAACTTTCAATTTCCCACGAAAATGGTTCAATCTTCCAATAAGGTCCTTCTTAAACATCACGTCTGTTAGGGAGATATTGCTGTCGTGTTGTCATTAGGGGCAAGTCCGCCCTGTACGCGAGGGTATGTAGACAAAACAAGGGTAACTTGTTGCGTTAGTTAACATCCCCTTTTCCTTCTCAGAATATTAGGTTTCCTTGAAATCAAAATAACAGTTACACAAAAAATACACAAACATTTTCACACGTAATTAAAAATACCATCCAATTTAACACGTAATTTGTTCAAGGCCAATTTATTGCTGTAGCAGTTATAAAACCGAAATTTAAAATGACGTTTTATTGATTTAGATTCAATTTAGCTAAACAAATCTAATGGTCACCATTAAAAAAACAAAACAAAAACGTTAAGGGTTTGGTTTATGGGTTAAAATTAGAAGCGAGCAATAGGTGCTCTAAATAGTTGGTCGATGTTTGTTTTGCAATTATTGTTTTTTTGCTTAAGGATTTGCACATAGTTTTGGTTCTTAAATACTCACATTTAACCTAAATTTTATTGGAATCATTTACTAAGATTTTGGAAATTAAATTTTAGTATGTAATACATAGTTTTTTATCATTAAAGTTCTATACTGACATTTTTAGAAACATTGTGACCCATATTATGTTTTAATTAGTTTCTTAGAGGCTACATCAATTTTTTTAATAACATTAAGTTTTATTTTTATTTTAAATACTACATTTTTTCGTAAATCTAAACACACACAAAATATCAAAATTTTTAAACAATTTGTCTAAAGCCTAATGCTTAGTACACAGATAAATGAAAATTCAATAATTTATAGTGAGAAAAATCTTTTTTAAGGTAAGTACCTTAAAATACATCGTCGATTTTTTTCGCCATCAAAATATTTCATAGCTTATTAATACGGGAAAGTAAAAATCGCATGTACGTAAAAGATGGATAACACATACTTCTACTTATTTTTATATAAAATTTCCTTAAAAAGCCTGTGATAAACAAAGACATGTTTAGATAACAAATGTGTCTCTTACAATATTGAGGCGTTTCCATTTTTCACTTTCATTCCCTATATTTCAGGGAAGTGTTTTGAAACAACGTGCTATTTTATACTTACAAAATAATGATCAAAGAATATCTAATGCCCTAGCTGTCATACACCCGTCACTACTGATAATAAGTCTAGTTGGTGTAGTTTCATTCCACGTTTATCCCCTTATACGACATTTTGATTAATGGTTGAGTTGATGAGTTGACAGTCCTTGCTGATGTGATAGAGTTTACTCACTATATCCTTAAGAGGAAACCCATTAATACTAACTTTTCAATTCGTTTGTGATAGTAATCTGCGACAACATTGTGTAATATTTTGGTAAGACTTACATCATGGCAAATAAATGACGCAGAAACAAGGAGTTGGTTCATCATGGTGCTTAACTAGCCCGATCACACAATGTAATACAATGAGCTCCAAATGTAATGCTCAAAAGTTGGTTTCTTGGGGCTTAAAGGTTATGATATTTTGTATTGATAAATGAAAGAATATTTTTTAATAATATTCAATCCCTCAAAGCCTCGCTAAAGTGAGTACGGGCTTGGTGATCCCAAGCGATTGTTAGCTGTATATAGTGTACACCTTGTTTTCACATAGTCTTGGGTTAGATCCATCTCTTTAATCTTTCCTATAAGATCTCACAAATTCAGTTCTTTCTTACCTCGACGCTATTAGAGCATTCAAGGGCTACGGATCTTTATATTATACTCTTTCTTTCTTCTTATTTTTTATACGGTGTAAATTTATAATGATGTCTCAATGATTTGTGAAACCATAACATTCAACCTTTGGTTTTGAACTACATAAAGTTTAAAGTAAAAACGTTATTTTAAAGTTACGTAAAATTCATATTTCTTTATCTATTTACCTAAGTGAGACTTTCTTCATAGCTGATTTTATCCTTTTATGTAAAATAAACTCTTTACTACATTCTCGTTCAATTATCTCAAATGAGACTTTTAGCAATTGAATAATAACGTTCACTAACACATGATAATGTATATGATAAAGAAAAGAAAGCTTTGCGACACATGGAAATTCAAACAGGTTTTACACACAATCTTTTAAACTATTTAACAGCAGTTTATATTCCAAATAACACAAGAGAAAACATAAATGCTAATTTTAGCTGCGATAAAATCATAATGTGTTTGTTGTTGTATTTATCAACTCGGAGACATGAGATAAGTGCATGAAAATAGTTGTGCATTTAACAAAATGTTAATGCTGCATAAATTCGTGTCAATGTTTAATATTTAACAAGATGAAACTTGAGTAGTGATGTTTTGGTTTCAACAATGGTTGCAATACTCGTATATAATTTATAATGGATAATTGATTTCTTATTAGTGTGTTTCGATAACCATTGTAGTTGTCAACGTGGTATGATATGTAATCGGAGCCATTTAATGTGGCAACAAACTACTAACTGAAACCTTTTATATTATTTACCGGTAAGATCATTGTATACAGTTAAAACCCTTACCATTTCCATTACTGATTAAATTACTTATTCTTCATGTATAATACATTTTATTACAATTCATTTATATTCAATACAACATTTTGTTTTATGCTTACGTAATAAACTTGTCTTATTAAGTTTAAAACACACACCTCGTTTTTTAATTGATACAATACGGATTCTGATGATAATTTTTAAAACTGCTATTCTAAATTTATTGAACATAAACTGAAATTTATATTTTAAATTTTATTACGGTACTGAATTTTGCTCCACTTGGGATACCAATAACGTTTCGATTTGTTTTTCGTAGTTTGAGACAATGCTAGAAGTTTGTGACAGGTACAAATTTAAAAAAATTTATAAACGGAATCTATTACTTCGTTCCAATAACACTGATTTTAATATCTTGATGTATTCTTCCGTTATTAGTAAATGGGTGAAATCAATAACGAGGTCCAACAAAACAAAGATAACAACTACAAGACTCAGGGTTCAACCAATAACACAAGCATGGAGAGTGGAGGTTTTGTTTAGAGACCGAGAATATTATCCTGTCTTTGAGTAAGCAGTCAATAACGCGAGTGTTCTAAGAACTAGAGGTTTTTCTAAATGACTAATAAATTAGCTTTAAACTAATGCAGGCAGCATTGCAAAGAATGGATGCACCCAATAATTTTAACAACAAAAAGGATTTGGTTGTTACGCATGAATGGGGGATTGAATGTTATGCTTAGCCAAGGGAAACATGGTTCCTCTTATCCTTTAATGTCGTAAATCACTTAACCCCGCCTGACCAAACACCACTCTAGATAACCACCTATTAATGAATTAATTATAACTAATTAAAATGGAGGACTTACATTCTAATTATATATATTTTAATATGGTATTTATATGATATTCCTAAACAGTGGAGATGAAGAAATAGACAACAGTGACTCCATTAGTAGTGGAGAGAGAAGGATGCAATACGCGAATTACGGTGCAATTGTCTAATGCAGTCATTCGGAAACTTTCAGTTCATGTACGCCATCTATAATTTATATAATAACACTCTCGCCACTAGTAGAGTCTCTTTGTGGAGAGGGAGGGAGGGAGGGAGGGAGGGAGAGAGGGAGGGAGAGAGAGAGAGAGAGAGAGAGAGAGAGAGAGAGAGAGAGAGAGAGAGTGAAATAGAGAGAGAGAGAGAGAGAGAGAGAGAGAGAGAAAGAGAGAGAGAGAGAGAGAGAAGTAACCCACATTTTTATTTATGGGGTCTGTTGGTTATTTTTTAGTTATATACCTAAGTTAATTAAGTTATATTATAAAATTATTTAAGCTATTTTTAATTATATAATTATTGTAAGTTATTTTTAGTTATTCTTCAAAGTAATTTACATCAAACAGGCCTTAGAAAATCTAAAATATAATTGTAGATTCTTCCGCAATCAATATGTTTTGTTAATTTAATCAATATCTTATTTGTAAACAAGAAAAAGTTTAATTAATTTATTTCATAGAGTATTAAAATTTTCTATTATATATTTACTTTAGTTCGTTAGAAGAAACAAAATTTGGTATGAGTTTACAAACATCATAATTTTTTACTTTAATCTCAAATTACAACAATGTAATTTTATTATGTAATATTTTTGCTCACAAACACATTTTAATGTATTTGATAAATGAAGAAAAAAAAACTTCTTGTTTGAAGAAAATTCAGTTTCTACAATCAATCCTTTAAACTGTTAAAGAGCAGTTTATATTCCAAATTGTAACAAAAGAAAACACAATGCTGATTTGAGCTCCTATAAAATCATAATGAGTCTTGTTGTTGTATTCTTCTACTCGGAAATACACGATAAGTGTTAGAAAATAGTTTTACACTTTAAAAATGTTAATGCGGTTTATTGTCATTGTTTAATATTTAACCAAACAATTTCATTTGCAATATTTTGTTTTTGTAGTATGTACAATGGTTGTAATCCTATCATTGAAACACTTTGGTATATATTTTACAGCCGGGAAGATAATTTAGCATTTAACAAAACCCTACATTTTCTCGCCTTAATTAAAACTGTTTGCTTATGTCTCGGTCAAAGGCATGAGTATACAGAGTGGAGGTTATCAGTGACTGCATAGATAATTAGTGCACATAGTACTAGGCTATGCTAAACATCACAAAAATAATATTCAAAACATTTTGTACATACTTTTTAAAAATTATTATTATTACTTATATCTAAAGATGAAGAATAAAAAAAAAAATTATATATATTCGTTTTGTCCCCCTTCAATTTTCTTGTCGCCTATTTTACTAACAAATAAATTTTTTAGAGGTATTACAGTAGTTACTTTTATTTACTCTAGTAGAAGACAGATGTTTAAGAAGTCAAGTTTACATCATGTATAAATACAGAAAATAAAATAAGTAATATTTCATCAATTAAACAAATATTTTCTACAATTTTGACATAATATATATTATTATAGTGAAATAATGCTTTGGTACATCCTAGAATTCCTAGTGTAGTTTTTATTACTTGAACTTAGAATTGTTCTAACACAGAGATACTATTTGAAGTATGGCGGGGATGAGGGGGTGTGGAGACGCTATACACATAATATAATCCTATTTTGTATTTGTCTTTCAGATACTTTCCGATCATGAACTGGTTTCTATAAATTATAACACATACGTAACTTGTAATCTTGGAGAGTGGAATCGTACACTTGTAATCGACTAGTCTGTAATTATTCTTCAATCGTTTCCTCTGTGTTTCATTTAAAATGGGATTCTATAAGGTACTTGAATTTGTTTACACTGATTGGTTTTACTTTTCTCAATCGAGGTTTGCTATTGATACAAAAATATCTGTGGTGTAAAATTACTTCATTGGTTAGTTTTGATACTCTTTACTACTGTAGAAAGCAAATTATAAATTTTATTACTCAGGAATGCAATACGTAAATTATTAATTTTATTATCTGTTATGTTTTCTTTAATATAAGATAAATAAATTTAGTGCAATATTTTAGAAATACATATTTTAATTTAATTTTATAATTAATTTGTTTCCACATATTAAAATGTATTAAAAATATATAATATAATGTATAAACAAATGAAATTTTGTAATTACAATAAATATTCATCACTTTACAAATTTAGATATTTCTACTCAAAATAGAAATAAAATCCGGATTCCTTACTTACATTATTTGTTGAAGAGTTTAGAGTATCATTTTGCTTACATATACTTAATAATTCAATAAGGTCACATAATTTTGTACTATATATGTTATCGAAACATCTGTTTTATGAAAAGGCACCCCAACATTCCCTTTTATTCAACTGAACATTAAGCTATGTGTCATTTAAGTATAAAATAATAATTTTTCCAGGAAAAGAGATAAATGTAGTCCACCAGTAAAAGAATATTTAAAAAAATTAATATGTTTAATTTACTTCGAAAAACGTAGAATTACAATTAAAAAAAATTAGTTATAAATGTTAAATTTCAGTACAAATTTTTGTTTTACCCAAATTCTATTAGAAACCAAAAACACAGTCCTGTTGTGTAGTTCAGTCTCTCAAATGCTTTTATGTAATTTATAAAATGGTATTCGTCAAGGGTAGCTGTGAAGATAGAAAGAATGACAGATCACATTTTTATTTGTCGCGTCTGCCGTTATAGCCTATTTAAATCTTGTCTCATGCATTTTACATCAAACTTTAAATCTAATACGCATTTCGTTTTACAGTGTTTGATTTTACATAGCTCAATATAGTCTACCATTTGTAAAAAATATAGCTGTAATAATAATTATCTCAATCTGTGCTTAGTTTCTGTTTTTACATTAGTATTCTCTAATGTATGTCAGAAAAGTAAATTAATTGATTTGTGATCTAGTTTACAAATTAACACTTTTATGAACTTTATATATAATTAATTTTGTGTTATTATTTACATAGAATAATAATTCTATAGTAGCGGAAAGTTATTATAAAGATTATATACAAACCATAGTCTACATAAACTACGACATCTTAGAAATTAGGGTAGTATTATTTTGTTTATCTATTACTACATAATTTTAAAAGATTTTACGTTATTTGTTTTCTTGACAACTTGGTTTTTCCGATATCACTTAGTGATATTAAAGTCTATACTATTCAAATATAGACTATGCTGTTTCAATTATCATTGTAAACTAAAAATCTTAAAAGAGAACAAATTTACAATTTAATTTCGAGATAGACATTTGTTGTAATTTACAGCTTTAGGTAATTTACGGTCCTTTAGAATTTACCATTTCTTTTTGTTAAAGCAATATAATTTTAAGTAGGCCTAAGTGTATAAAACTGACGTTTTTTAAAAAATATACATAAGAGTAGAGAGCGGGATAGTACAGAACAAGATTGGGGTGGGGGTAGGTGGGTTGTAGTGGGAAGTATGATGGGTGTGGTGGGCATGGTTACCCTTCCCCTTACCCCCCTCCCCTTACTCCCCCCCTTGGCTTCGTTGGTTCGAATCCCACTGGGAAATAAAAAGTTAAGGGTCTGACGTCACTGAGCATGACGTCAACGTGTATCGTGTAAATGTTACGTCAAAAAAAAAACAACGGCAGCAGGGAGGGGAAGGGAAGGGGCAAGGGGGAAGGGGACAAAGCACATGGCGTCACTAAATGACATCATAAAATGGCGGACGGGGATGGAGGAGCCAAGGGGCAGCGAAAGAGGGGCGTGGCAACAAGGGGAGGGCAAGGGGCGCATCCAGAGGGCAGGGGCAATGGGAGGAGCCAAGGGGCGGGGTAAGGGAAGGGTAGGGGCAAGGGAAAGGGTAACTACGCCCTCCACTCCCATCATCCTCCCCACTACACCCCACCTACCCCCACCCCAATCTTGTTCTGAACTGTCCCACTCTCTACTCATAAGCACTATTCTACAAAACTAGTTGTTTCAAATATTGAACACAGCTAAAACCTTATTTGTTACATTCGTAATTTACATAAGGTTTAGAAAAGTATTTTGTTTCTAACCTATACTGGATAACATCATAGTGTATATTTTCACATATTTATCTAGTATGTCTTACGTTGTTCTGAAAAAGCTCTTTCTCGTTATATTATTCATTTTACAAACTATATAGGATATGTGTGAGTTATCTTCAAAACTAAAATTGTTTCAAAGAAAGATTTTTATTTTTATTTTTTTTTTGTAAAATTGATATATTAATTTTTGTATTAAAATTTGTAGTTCACTAATTTAAAAAAATATTTAGTTGAATATTTTTTAATGTTTCTTTGAAACATAAGGCTTAAAAGAAATTGTGAACACTTGTGTATAAAACAGCTATTTCCGTAATTGTATGGCGGGAAGTCAATTAAAAAATATTAAATAGTTTATTCGGACATGTGTCATCATTTGTATATAGAAAAATAATAAACGATCATGTGTAACACTAGAGCATAAAAGGAAAAAAAAAACACGAAAAACGAAAACGAAAACTAAATCTATAATATAAGAAAAATACTCAAGTCTAAAACTTGGCCTGAGCAGTCAAAGCTAATAAGGAAAAACAACGAGTCCCACTTAAACTTTTTCAATCATATCAGAACGATGAATCGCCCTGCGGTAGAACTGTACCCTAAGGCCAAACTGTGTTATACCTAGACACAACAGAGTGCACGAGGTGGCAAGACTAAAACTAGGCTTTGACTAAATACAAACATGATCAGATAAAACCACAACACATCAGCCTACACTACACAAAGGACGGCGAGCAACTGATTATAAGGAGCCAAGAGAAAGTTGTCCTAATGGTTTATCGGGATAAACACCCTTTTCTCCTCTCTTTCAAGAGTATAGTCTTCGAGCGCGTCATGATTCTCACTCTTGGAATAGGCTTCAATATTTCAGTCTTATTTAAAGTATTTTTTTAAAATTATTTAAATTTAGTTTTTATTAGCGGAAACCACAATGGCCTTATTTCTAAACTAGTTTGGCTGATAGGATTGTTCAATAGTTTTTTTATATGAGACTTCAATTCGTTTTCGTTTATATATGTTTCACTCCCAATATATTATTTTTGTTGATTTATACTCTCGAATGATCGTGAATTGATTTTCTATATACAAATTATTTCAAATGTTCCAATAAAGCATATTAATATTATGAATAGTCGATCATTATCAAATAAAAAAAAAGTCTTTTTGTTTACATTGACTGTCCTTTAAATGTAATACATTGATATTGCAAAGTAAACCATTGAAGAGGTAAGCCTTAGAAATATATGTTTTTCTATAAACAAGGAATTGAAAAATTTTAGACTGCAACCGAAAACAAAAATCAGATTTGTTATAAGAAAATTAATTTTAATTGATACTATTTTTTCAAATATCAATCTTAATATAAGATATATATATATATATATATATATATATATATATATATATATATATATATATATATTTGTAAGTAAACAGAACTAATTTGATGGATATTTTGTTAATCAGTAAAATTGAATGTGTAATTTCTGAAACATTTAGTTTTTTTATTTCACTTTTTGTTAGAAACGCTAATTTTTCTTCCAAGTTACTATTATTATTTTTAGAAGAATGGATGCATGAATTTCGTAGCCCCGATAGTTCGATGTGTTTAGTTAATACAAAACATCTTTCGACTTCTTTAATAGAAATAATATTCATACGATTTATTATTTTAAATTGCTACATTGTTAGTTACATTAGTAGAGTAAATGGATGGCTTTTTAACTTAGTAATGTTTACAATAATCAGTTTTCATTAAAGTAATAACAGTTTCTGTTTGCCATTAAGCGTCATGCAAACGGTAATCAAATTGATGACATAATCATTGATTTAGAAGTACACAATGTAATTACTTTACTTTACTAAAGGAAAGAAAGTTAGTTTTATAGTAACCCACTATCCAAGTGAGACTTTGTGAGAGTTGATTTTACACTAATATTGCTGTACACCGTAAAATATTTTGTTATTTAAAATAAACCTTTTACTTAATTTAATTTACATCAAAATTACTCAACCCTTTTAGCAATATAATTTTATCGCTCACTAACACAGTATAATGTATTTGATAAACGAAGAAAAGTCTGGTTAGTGACGCAAGAAAATGCAAATGAGTTCCACATGTAATAATTTAAAACTGTTGAACTGTTTTTATTTCCAATTATAACTTGAGAAAACATAAATAGTAATTTTGAGCTGCAGAAAAACTATGCTGTGTCTTGATGTTGTATTTATCAACTCAGAAACATGAGATAAGTGCTGAAATATAGTTGTGCATTTAAAAATGTTAATGCGGCATAAATTTGTGTAAATATTTAACATCAAACACGATGAAACTACAGTATACAGTAGCAATGTTTACTACCTTTTTATCAACAGTGCTTGTAATATTACTGTGTAACCTTAGAATGATAAATTTCTTATCCTATTTTTAGATAGGAGCTATTATTATTAACGAACTATTAGAGCTGTCACCATAGTACGAATCATATCCAGGCCCAAGAAATGTGTATCAATCCTATTTTTGAAACACTATAGGATTTGTACTTTGCATCGTGTAAGATAATTTTGTACATTTAAAAACCTTACATTTTGAAATAAAAAATAAAGTATATTATTTTTTATATATTATACTTAATGGATGCTACATTGATAGAAAATAAAATGTTTATTGCATATTATAGAAACTCATTTGCAATTTTTATTTTGTTATCATATTTATTTATAAAAATATCTTATTATTTATTTAAACATAACATTTAGAACGAATTGTGTACAACTTGTTTATTATAAACAGCTTTTATTTTCATTACGTCAAATATAAAACTTGTTCACTCACAGTCTTAAAGTATATTTTTGTTCGTGGATTAATCTAAAACAAACATTAGTGTAAAGTAAACCAACTATTTTAAAGATGGTTTAGAAAATGTGTTAAAAAGTAATCCTTCATATTAAAGAAACTGAAGCATCAGATTCAATATCGTAAAGATTAAAAAAAAATCACATTATTATTTTGTTATTGATATTACATTTTCATTTTCAGAAGTGGTGACTATCGACCTGTGTTCTAAATTAAGAGCTTCACCTTCCTGTCATCTGTATTTGATCAACTGTGTGGTAATCACTCAGCTACCATAGAAACAAATCGGGCCAGATTTATCACTTGTACAAACAGTTGTGGTATACGTGCGTATCCCATATTATGTCGCTCACATTCTGTATGGACATTCTTGTAAAATGAAAAATAAATGCTTTAATTGGTTCTTATAGGAACTTTATTATGTTTTTTGGGGGGAGGGGACTATTGTTTACACTCTAAATAGTTTAATTTATAATTGTAATTTGATATGTTTGCCTTTAGATGCAGAAGTAGTAGAAGTAACTTTAAAATGTGTTTTGATAATATACCATGTAAGGTATTATTATTTTGTAAACTTATAATAATGATTTTTTATAAATTGGTCTTCCAGTGAAAATCATAATAAAATTTTTAATCATATAAATACCGTTATATTGAATCACGATCACATTTCAGAGGACTCTTTGCGTTTATTGTTGTAAATGTTTCTTCTAGCTTTTTTAATTAGCATACCATTATCTGTGGGGGAACATAGAAACATCTTACATAGAAAAAAAATCCTCATGTATTTTGGAGTATGTAGAATTCAGTATTCCTATATCTTTTCATATATCAACACCTTAATGTTTTTTACTGATAATATATTTGTAAAAGCCGTTTATTATAGGTTGCTACATGCAAAATTGAAGTTTTTGAATTACTTGAATAAGGACATTTTAATACGTCATGTGTGTCTTTGTTTTTGTTACATTTTAAAGTAATTTTAACGTAAATAAATAAGAAACAATTATAATTAAATTCCAGCAAATCTAGGTGAACGTCTTTAAATTTATGATATAATGACTAAATATTTATTTTGAAATATATAAACAACAGTTGAATATGAGTACTTAGCAATAATAAAAGAACTAATCCCTATAATTGTATTACGATAATAAAAGTAACATAAATAATATAAATTTGAATGTAATTAAAATTAAAAAATTGTAATGCTGTTTTAAATATAATTTAATTTCGATTTTCTTTTTTCCGATTTTATTAAAAACCGTCGATGGGCGAAACCGTCTTATTAAAAGAGATAAAACAGACTATTAATTAATTTCAATGTCGTTTTTAACGAAGTAATTAATATGATTGCTCGAAAATTGCAGAAAAGGCAAAATCAGGTGAGAAGTGTACAGTCTATACTGGGAAGCGACTCGGATAGCTCAGTTAGTAGAGCATTAGAGCGTAAAGCTAAAGTCCCCTGGGTTCGATTCCCAGTCTGGGTCGTATATTTTTCATTTGAAATATTATTTAATAAAACAGACAACAAAAACTTCAGATCATCGTTAATTTGCTTAATAAAATCAATAAATCTTTTCGATTTAATGAGTATAATTTGAAATTAGAGTTCATATAATTAGTTTTCAATAGTATAAAACTAGATTCGAGTTAGGTATAAATGGCTAGTGGATATTATAGAAGATATTAGAATATTGTAGTCTATATTAAATGAATCATGTAGATTGAATGAATCAACCTAAACAATATATTAGTTGATAGGGAAAGTGATGAACAATTTGTAGAGTAATCATTTGACAAATATTTTCCTGATATCCTTTGTAAACTGATTGAGGATGTGGACTTTGAGTTTACGTTTGCGGAGATAACAGAATTTGATCATTCTAAATTAAAACAAATATTTAACCGACCTTAATAATTATTATTAAACGGAACTTATCTTAACTACAGATACTTACTACTTGTTGTACTTTAAGTCGTTAATACCTCAATTTAAATATATATTCCCTGAATATTTCAATGTAATTTTAGTTATACTAATTTTTAATTTTGGTGACATATGTAATCTGATCAAATAATGACCACCATTGGTTATGAATCCTCTTCAAAACATTTTCAAGATTTATATTAAAACACAGTTGTTGAATATTTTCATATTAGTACATTTTTCTGTAATAGATTTAAACTAATACAGGTCTAAACGTAGCTTTGGAAAGACATATTAATCGGTTAACTAAAGCATTTGACAGCAGATAATAGAAATTATGAATTTATTTCAACTATGGAAGGCCCCTATGTCCTGTGTACTTTATAGCCAAAACTATTCTGACGAACTTGGTGATAGACATGACGTCATGCGAATAAAATTTATATTTAATCAATCGTTTACCGTAGAACTTTGTTTAAGTGAAGACTGTAAAAGACGAAAATGAAAAAAAAAAAAAACACGGGCGGCAGACACCTGGTATGGCGCACAAATGGTTTGGTTTTAGAACAGAACCCGAGACAGCCATCAGCGAACGTCTTGGAAGTTATTGTATAATTTTCTAATTTGAGCAATATGGGCTCATGCAAATATAAGATTAGGTAAGCACCACTTTGATACGGGTATGGTAATCCTATCTCCTACCCAGTTCAAACTCAAAGCCCAACCTCACATTCGAATCTCATCAAAACGTGAGGGAAATTGTTTCCGAAAACTTTCCACACTTCTGTATATCAACAATGTGTACCACGGCTATGTACCAACACTTAGATAGTCAACTGCAACGAGCGTGCAGACAAGTTGGCCAGAAAGTGTGCATCGCTATCAGACCCTGTCTGTGCCATTAGGAGATCTACTGCATATAGTGCAAATATAAAATGATCCAGAGAAGGACTGGTAAGCCAAAAGAAGTGTGAGCGCCTCAAGTGTTCGATCCACCACCTGGCTGGTGCGTTTTAAGCAACTAACTGCGTCTATTATTGGATACGGCAATTTTAGAGAGAACCTACTTAAATTGGAGATTATTGAAGGTGACACCCGTTTCAGGCTATGCAAACAGTCCGATTAGACTGCCAGACATATTGTGTGAGACTGAAGACTAAGAGAAGAGTTCCCTGTGGAGCGTCTCAACCAGCGTAGCGCGCTGATCTTGCTGTTGGACAAAAATTGCTGTCTTGTTGAGGGCTCATATTGGTATCATACTAGGTCCACTGGTGAGCCCAATAAGCTCAGGTTGACGTGCAGGAACCTCGAGTCCAAATCCCCCCAATAAATTTAATCAAATCTAAACTTTGCAATAGCCTTAGAACTTATTGACAGATGTATATTGTACAAACACACTTTCATACATATGTGTATAAGAACCACTTACGCAGACAAACAAACAAGGTAAAATTGTATATTGTTTTATACTATTTGAATCAACTAAAACATAAATATTTTAACAAATAATTTTTTATATAAATTAATGTACATGATGCAATTTTTGTTGTACCTTTTCAATAATTAAAACGTACCTTTGACATGTATTGGTCAGTAAGCGCTGAACAATAATAAACAGGTACTAGAAGATTAAAAATATCAGAAAGAATGATATGAAATATGTTAGAACATTGTTTGATTATATTACTTCATTTATGAATGAAGTAAAACCATATTTGAAGATTAGTAAGAATAATATTGAACTCGTAGGTATTGGACTTTTTACAATTTATTTGAAATTAATGAGGAGTTGTGATTAAGAGTAATAATACTTCTATAACAATTTCCGATTATGCGAATATATGGTCTACAATAAATCGTGAGCATAAAATTATGTTACAGACCTATTGTATAGATTATATAACTTTATTAGCAGTAACGTAAAAATATTTAATTGCTGATAAAACTCAAGATAAGAGTATTGATTAATAAAAACACCAACCATTATAAAATATAGTATTAACAACTTCTTAGTTCTATCTATAAATACGAAGGTGTAATGTTTGGGTAACATATCTAAATAAAATTAAAATATTGAACGAATGACTACATAAAGAAGTGGATACCATGGTACTTACCCAGCCCCATCACACAATCCAATACAAACAGATCTTCTAAATGTAATGAGAATTAAAAAAAAAAATTTTTTTTTTAAGTATAGGAAATTATAACTTGTATTATTAGATCATGAAATATTATCCAGTAGAGTAAGTTTGTTGAAACAGTTGTTATGAAAGTTTTTTTAAACCTCGTATCACTCCTTTCATGACGTCAATGAGATCCGTTAAGTTGTTAGGTTAGGTTAAATTAGGGCTTAAATCAGTTGTTTCGTACTTTAGACAGACAGAAGCTTTAAGTTATGATTATTCTTTTAACTACATATATTTTCTGAACAGTAAGTGCATTCCAAATTTGAGTTTTATAAATGGTTAAAATTCGGTTAATAAGCTAGGTTAATTGCATTAAAAAGAATAATAACGATGAATTTTAAGGTTATTTATTCCAATGCTTTTTCATAAATTGCCATTACCGATTTCAGACAAACATGGAGATACTCCAAGGTAAATAACAAACGAAATATACTAAATGTAAAGTAAAATAAAACAACAGTTCACGAGTAAATGGAAACCGAAAAAACCCTGACCGCAATAATGTACTCAAATCCAAACAAAACTATTAGTATATTTTTGCCATACTTTTGGGAGGTTAATTATATACCGTACTGTATATTGGTGCACTTGTACTTTGAGTGAGAGAGTTGTTACATCGTTTCATCTGCTTTAAAAATCGGAATAGAGTAAGTTATAAAGCCCAAATTGAACAATCGAAATTAAATTATATTTAAAGCGGCATTAAAAATTTTTAATTTTAATTACATTCAAATTTATATTATTTATGTTACTTTTATTATCGTAATACAATTGTAGGGATAAGTTCTTTTATTATTGCTAAGTACTCGTATTCAACTGTTGTTTATATATTTCAAAATACATATTAGATATTATATCATAATTTTAAAGACGTACATCTAGATTGGCTGAAATTTAAATATAATTGTTTCTTATTTATTTACGTTTACTACACTTGTTTATTTAATTTATTTTTATTCACTCGACAATTTTACAATTCTATGAACTCGTAGATAGAATTGTATTTCTACAAATTAATTGTAGTTGTATAAACGTATTTGAAAATGAAACATGAAAAATAGGGTTTAAGAACTTCCGAGGACAGAATATTAATAGAAAACTTATTATACATGGAAAAAATAAATTATTTCATACTTTACAAATCAATATTCTTTTAAAAAGCAATAGACCATGGCAGAAAGAAAGGATATTTTTGCTCAATTGCGAAATATTTACATCATTACTTGAAGGAAGAAACCTATTTATTACCCTTATAAAGTTATATTTTATATACATATGTTTATAATCTAACCAACTTATCTCGTTGTTAAGCGATAACATTTCTGAAATAACCTTCATATCGATGGATAGAACTAGGAAGCCAGTTACAAGATATTTTATGACAGTTGCTATTATTCAACACTCTTATCTTATGTAGACTATTATCAGCAATAAAATACGATTACTTTACAGCTGATGTAGACCAACAGATAACGTATTCAATAAAGATATAACTACTTTTACTATCATGATCTTTTAATATAATTATAATATTTAACCGCACATTCGGACATTTTTATTTAAGTATTCTTGTTTGTATTCACAATTCAGTGCAAAGTTCCATCTGCACATCATTTACCAAGTCTCTCTTTAACAAAACTTATTTTTTTATAGCTAAACATGTCAAAAAAATTCTGAATTTTCTATTCCGGAACCAAAATAATACTTAATATATATCGTCATTGCAAAGTCCATGAAAATCCGTAAAATACTTGGAAACCTCGGTTGTAGACAAATATTTATATAAGTTGTGAACTTTACAATCTATTTGAGATAATTAAAGACTAAAGTTTGACCAGATTGGACATATGTAGAAAACGGTTCGTAAATCTGATCGAAGGTTCCCAAGTTATAAACTTATAAATAGTTAAACAGACATTCAGAGCGACGTTGTTTATTATATAAGTAGAGATTGTCGGGTTTATTCTTTCAGAGGAAATTCAATTTTGTAAACTGATTTAGTATTTATTTTAGGCGATAATTTGTAGACGCATAATAGTACAGCCGCGCTGCATTAAATACACGTTGCCAACTGAATGTGAAATGTAGTATAGTTATGAAAGTAAAAATAAATCAGAAGTATACCATATATGAACTTTTAAATAGTGCGTAACTATTTGAATAGTTTAAAAATAAATAATAATAAAATTTCTCTTCCTAATTAATCTTATTATTGATAGATTAAGTAAAAAAACAAAAATACAAATTATTATTAGTATGTGTAAGGTGTGAATACTAAGTGTAATGGCAAAATACAAAAC
Source organism: Aphrophora alni (assembly GCA_963513935.1). NCBI lineage: Eukaryota > Metazoa > Arthropoda > Insecta > Hemiptera > Aphrophoridae > Aphrophora > Aphrophora alni. The sequence goes on along the minus strand of OY740767.1, from coordinate 103,869,737 downwards.
TTGATTCTTGAATGAATTACCTGTGTATAGTTATAGTGTTGCTTAGTTATTACAACCTTGAGAATGTCGGACATTCTAAGAGTGACATAAAATGTAATGTATTATTGTATAAATCTATGTTACTTATAAGATTAACATGTTACTTGTTTATGACTAATAGATGTGAGATAGAAAGTAGTAATGACATTTTTCTGTTAAGGATTACTGTATCTTGACATAGGTCATAATCACAATATTTTTACTTAACCAGCGTATATAGCATAGGTTATTATATTAATAGATCAAAATCGACGTTATGTTTTACTGATATTTACGTCAATTTGAATATAAGTATCTGTAAAAGTGCTGTTCGATTTTGTTTCGACTATCATGCACGTCATTTCTGTTTGGGTTGGATCACTTGCACTCCTGATAATTCCAAATAAGTCATAGTTCGATCTGTGACACTTTCCTCAAATGATTATCACATAACTAAAAAAGACTGCTATATTTTTAAATTTCAATTATAATAACTAAAAATTTTTAATAAGGTTGTAACAATAGGATAGTGACAAAAGGTTAGTTTAAGTTAGGTTATACATTTTCTAAAATAATTAAACTACGGATTGCAACAATTGTGCAAGTGTCACTTATTCCATCTCTATGTAAGTGACACACTTTCGTTTTGTCATTGTCAATAATGGTCAACAGTGTTTTGGGTGATGGCAATGAATTTTATTTTTAGTTTTTGTGGGTGCGGGAGAAGGTATATCCGTTGATTTTCACTGTTTAGTTACTTTTAACATAAAAATTGGAAAAAAAGAGATAGTCATAAATTTATAAATATAAGCTATACACGAAACATGATATATCCGTATTTACTCAGTTAACATACTTCAACATTCTAACGGCCTCTAATGAGTTGTACATTTAGCAATAAACTAATGTGTCTCCCGCCCACTTTCGATACGTAATGTCAAACTTATGATTATAGTAATTACATTTGCCAAACCATTTTCCCACTTTAAAACTATCAAGTGTGCATTGATCAAGTTACTGTACGTTTTCCAACTGTGCCAAAAATTATATTTCTATATTCTTCATATCTCGTCAAATTCAGTTCATAAGTTAATAGTCGTCTTCATATAGTAATACGTGTTAAATAACTCCAATGAAGGATGAATATATTACGTTCTTAACCAACTACAGATAAGGTAAATAAAATCAAATCTAGGAATTTAAGTAGTCCCCAAGAATTACAACTATGTATAATGATTGAATTTCTTCAGTTCAATTATAATTGAATTGACTTTTTCTATTCATTTAGCTAATTTTAGTTTTGAAATATTGACTGACAACCGATATATACGATGTTTCACAAGGGAATGTCAATTCCGCGGGATATGATAAGAAACTTCTTGTTGAAATACGTTTACGCTTTTCCGTCTGTCCGTCCGTACGTGTTTTAAAAAACAAATATTTATAAATCAAGACTCATTTGAGATAATCACTTTGAACTTGGTATACAGGTGAATATGGGCGTGTCTTAATTATGTACTAACTAAAAATAGAATGTGTCAATCCAGTTAGTTGGACTCATGCAGCTGAACGTGTAATGAAATGCTGCACCCTTACTCCGATGACAGCCGACCTAAATAGATCACCTACATACTTGCCTCGAAAAGCAATTTTCATCTGTTAAACAAGAGAAATGAATGCGTTCATCCTTACTCTTTTTAACACCGTAGTGTGGAGTGTAAAATACTCCTTCTTTGTTGGATAATTATTAAGAAAACTTTAAAAAATACAGGTTTTAAAAAATCGGACTTTATATAACGGAAATATTTCTATTTAGGCTACATTCCTGAGGACATGTCTCTCCAAAATACTGTACCAGTAGTTGTTGCAATGATTAGGATAAAACATGCATCTTCTTATTCTTATGGCGTCCTTCTCCTATTCATTTCCTACAATAACTTTTTAAAAACAACAACAGTCATTTGCAATCGTCAATAATAAATACGGCCGACAGTTTTACATAGCTTCTAAATAGATTGAAATTATCAGCAATAAAATCTATTTATTACTTCTGTATACAAAGCGTGAGACATGAGAACTAAACTAGAGTAGTAATGTTTATGATGTAATAGAATTTCCAGCATTTTTATTAACATGAGTTAAATAGTTTTGTTAGTGGCTTATTAAATCCATTAATTTTATTAAGTGGTTTTAACCTTTTAAAATAAATTACTTTAAATACACATATTAGTGATTAACATTTGCTTATACAGATATACACAATTTATATTAGCTATTTCCCCCCGAATTATCCGTTTTGAGATTATCTGAGTACGCATAAAATTGGTTTTACAATGACGACTGTGTATTACTTCAATTACAATTAGTATGTGGGCATTTTGACATTGAAGTTATTTTCTTTCTTTCGATTTCTCAAAAATTTGGGGATAGCTGCTAAGATTAAAATTCAAAATCGTTATAATTACTGGACTTCTATTGACTTTATTTTAAACATTTATATTTCGAAATATTAACTCGTTGATAGCCTTACCATCTCTATTATTTAAGCAGATCTTCTAAATGTTCCTTTATTGGGCTTTTTTGTAAATTTTAAATTGTGTTAATGGTAAATCAAGGGATCTTAGCCTGTTGGACAAGTTTGTTTGAAACAAGTTTGTTACACTGGTTTCTGAACTACGCAATTGTGTATACAGCAATACTTTATTGACGCCTGGTATATATTGTGTATATATTAACAAGTCTCCACTCGTTTCCTTTGTCTCAATGTGTTGTTCCTGGCAGACCTCAAAGACGGAATCTCAACCCACTATGCGTGTGTCGGTGAACCCAGTCCTTTAAACTATATGAATATCACATTTTATTAGGACTTCATGGGTTAGTTAAATTTTTGACAATAATTATGCTATTTTTCATCATAGAGAAGGTGCAAAATTGAAATCTACAAATTTGTGTACCGTACTATAAGTTGAATAACACACGAAATATGAAAGAAAATTTTTAATGGCTGCGATTTTGATATTTCAATTATATATTTTTTTAACTTTTATAAAAGTTGTAAAGAGGATACAATAGTCTTTTATATCAAATTTAATGTTTCTATTCTAATTTTTGCAGCCAATATCGTATTGCACGTACTAGGTGCTACAACAACGTCGACGGACGAACAAAAATAACTCTTTCCTGAGGTCATGAAACTTGAATATCAATCAAAAAACAGAGGTCGAAATTTATGAAGATTACATCTTTACCTTATACTTCGTTTACTGGGCCAATAAAATGACAAAAGTAAATTTTAATAAGGATTAAATCTATTTATATGTTATAACTAATACATGGTCAACAACGAGACATTAAAAAAAATCCCATCCCACTTGAATTTCTACTATAGTAATGGTTTAATTTTAGTATATAGTAAAGAAACTTTTTGGTAATCAATGACAATGATTTTTTTTGTAATGGTTGTGTAATGAAGTTAGTTTATTGTGTAATATAACAGTCGCATTCAGAGGATTGCTATAATAAGTATGACGTTACACCTTTTTCACGTTGTATTGGTTTAGTTCCCTGTCTTTCACATTTCCCATCAGGTTTCTCTTGACCAGATCTTGTTCTCTTCCAGATGCTATTATAGTATTCTAGTTCAAGGAAGTCTTTACTTTCTCTTATATTCTTCCTTTTATTGGAGGCGATCTTGAAGTTTTACGCTTTAAAGAAAAAACAAAATGAAACATTAAAATTCTCTCGTATGGACCGCTAAATATACTGAGAAAATTCTGATTGGCTCTAGACACTGGCCATGGTCATTTATTTCAAACCATAGTATGGAAAGATTATTCATTCAACAACTATATAACTGAGACTAATATGGAAATAATAATAATAAGGAAACACTCAGGCATCGCTGCAAAGTGGTCTTTTACTAATGTAAGTTCATATTATCGTTGGCTGAGGAGTTGGTTAAAATTAGAGGTAGATATAAATCACAAAGCAGCGTACACCAGCTGACAGCAACTAATGGCTAACACAAATCGTGGGCGATGAAAGAAATCTCAAGAAACTTGTTTCACCCAGATGAAATGAAATATTAACTTCGACGTTAACAACTCTTTTACCCGTTTACTCTTTTTAAGTATATTGTATGACTTCAGAACAATATGTCATAATTATCAGCAAGTCGTATTTTTGTTGAAAATTATAAAGTTTAATGATTTTCTTACATAAAGTTCGTACTTTATGGTCATTAGACTAAAGAGGTATGGACAGCTTCATAACCGAAAGTAAGTGCTATTCAGTTGTAACTGACGTTCTATCACTCAATTAGAAGAACTTTGCTTGTCTTACATTCTTTGGCTGCTTAATTTATATGTTCATGTTACAACAAACTTCACATTACATCTGGACATGGCCATATTACATTTATATATAAAGAATTAATAGTTCTAAACAGAGAATAAACTTACTAAGATTTTTCCAACAACCACAATTTTGTTTTAATTGCAATTTGACCCTCTGGTTTTTTATTAGTATCCTTCGCGAAAATTAAAAAGATGTAGTAGAGTAATATTTAGGAAATTTAGTATTTTATAATAGTTTTGAATGAACGGTTTTAAATGGTTTATCTTTAACTATCAAAAGGCCATGTATAAGGAAACATCGACCAATGCGATTTGGTTTAACTCTTAGAAGCTAAATTACAACAAATTTAATGAAAACCGTTAGTGCTGATTTGGAGAAAGTCCAATTTTTGAGTTTTGTACTTATCAGATAGAATAAATGTAAGGAAAAAACGCCTGGTGATATGACCAAAACGTAAAATTTTAACAAAATCTGCCCATTTCTTTGGGCTGTACAGTTTTACTGATTACAGACAATAACCGATAGACTAGACACAGACAATACGTCAAAAGCCAATTTTTTAACTTAAATTTAAAGATACAACTCTCATAAAATTATATAATATGGTTTTAAAATTTTTGTATAATTATGTATTGCTACTATTAATATAATTATTTAATATTACTTCTGTACTTGAGAAAATAATAAGGATTTCACCTATATATACAAATTGTAATCTATTTTGTACATTTCAAATTATCTTAATTGGACCCCCCCCATTTTGTATAAAGTTAAAAATACTCTGGGTCATAATTGCCTTATGAAAAAAGAAGATAAAATAAAGACCCCTGGAATACTATAATATCGCCAAAGAAGAATAGTGTTAATGAGAGACTTGATAGAAAAGACGAAAGAGATAAATGTTATCCTACAGCTCGAGATTGCTAAACTACATTTACTGGAATTAAATAGTGATCTTGAACTGAGACTAAGCAGAGATATCTTTACTTGTATTTAGCAGTTGTACAAGGGATGTCATTATGCAACCGGATGACATATCGCATGTAAGTATGTACAAGGAAGGAGTCGACAAACTTATTATTTCAAAGCATATAATAAATTGTTTAGTATTAGTGCTAATTTTAGTTATATCCATTTGTAACCGTACCCAATTTATAAAAACACTTAAGACATATCATCAACCGGTCAAGCTCTGATGTGTGATAAAATATTTCCATTATAAAGAGTGTATTATGAATGAATTATTGTGGAACGTGACTAATTGTTTTGTTTAATTATTTACTGTTAACATAAATATAAAATAAAACTAACTGATTAAGATCTGATGTAATTTTTAGCAATATAATAATGTTAACTTCCATTAATAATAATAATTGATTAAAATTTGTATTTATAATTTAACTTAGCATGGATTTATATAAAGTTTATAATGTGTTGTTTGGTGACATCTTTTACAATCATAACGTAATTAAATATCTGAATTTACTCTATATTGCATTCATGTTGTTAAAGGTTGAGTTATTGTCTAACCTCATCATAAAATAAAACATTGATATATCTATTGTTGCAGGTCGATTAGCGTTATCATTGTTTGTTGTGAACTATATAATTGGGAAAAAAAATCATTTGACGTTAAATTAAATAAGGTATAAGCAGCCTTTGTAAGTAAAATCGGTAAAGTAATAACTTCCAAAGCAATTTTTCGACTAGACTTTGAGAAACTGACTTCATCCTATGAGCTTGGACACATTATAGACTTTGAAAAAGTTAGAAAGGTGTTTAGTATATCTACAGTTTAAAGTTCCGCTCCAATATTATTTTTATGAAATTGTTTCAACCGGAAGTCTGAGATCCCCAGCTGTTTTGGGGTATCCTTTGTCTCTTATCAATCAGTCCAAGTTTCAACCTCAAACAGGTAGCCTAACGGTGTTTCTTCATCCGCAGATACAAATCCTTTTTTTTAAAGTTTCTTTTTATACGCACTTCGGCCTACAACTCAGTTAATTATAACTCAGAAACAATTGTCATGTTTAGTTAGTAAGAAGTCAAGTGTTTTTGTTATGTGTTTATGATTTCAAATTGTACTTTGTTTGTGCGTTTAGAGCAGCTGTTCTCGCGTGTGCACACGGGCATTCTTGACGACAGGACATTACCAAGAAAGGAACGCCGCCTCTACAATGTACTGTGACATTAGATTTAACTAAACATGACAGCAAAGTTATTCAAAACCATTTTATTAGTTGATAAATTTTTCAAAATGTCAATTAACCTTTTCATGTCTTTTTCAATTCTATCTACTTCCCAATGTAAAATATATTACTAAACCATCCACTTTTACCACAGTCGTTAAACCAGCCGCAATATCAAACAAACGGTGTAGTTAGAAAGGTGTTTCAAACTACATTGATCTACACTTGGAAAATATAATTTATTTACTTGTAAGCCATGTTTTATATTTATGCACGTTTGATATATTAAGAAACATCTTCTCTCTCTCTCTCTCTCTCTCTCTCTCTCTCTCTCTCTCTCTCTCTCTCTCTCTCTCTCTCTCTCTCTCTCTCTCTCTCTCTCTCTCTCTCTCTCTCTCTCTCTCTCTCTCTCTCTCTCTCTCTCTCTCTCTCTCTCTCTCTCTCTCTCTCTCTCTATATATATATATATATATATATTATTATTATTATTATATATAATTTTTTTTTAAATACAAACATCTTATTGAAATTTGTATTATACCCTCCTGTACAATGTTGATGACACCCTGTCTTATATCTTTGGTAAATTTTTGTTATCTATCTGCCGAATAAATTTATCTTAGAATAAAGTACGTTTAAGTAGAGTGGATTTTATAATATTGATTTAGTGTTTCAGTTAGCTATCTTTCAATTAGAAACTAAATTTGTAGATTAAAGTAAATTTAGATACAATTTTCTGAAAAACCGTTCTAGAATGTACGCATGTGTAATTTTTCTTTGAACATGTTTTAATAATTCCGATAATCGTCGATACGATGTGATTAATTCTGATTTGGGAGAAACTTTTAGACTATTAATGTTAAGTTTCGACATTAAAACGATTGGTTTTTATTACAATCTAATTTTTTTACCTTTAAAGGAAATATTTTAAATAGATTTTCAATTATTCTATTTTGATATTCTTTATGTAGAATTCGTTATTGAACTAAATGTTATCAGATTAGTCATCCCAAGTTGCTTATCGTTGAATTACCATATACTTAATAGAAATAGAGTAGTATCGTAAATTGTGCATTAATATGTCACTAACCATTGTAAATACTCTGCAGTTACTCTATAACATTAAGGGTAATGTCTCAAAATTGTTACGTTATATTTGTTGCTTAATTTTAGTCTATCAAGACAGAAGACATTGATTTGAATTGTAATTGTCCTAAATCAAGCAATAAACATAAATACCATACTCTTGAAAAATCCGTTCCAGCAAAGCAAGAACGTACATTCATTTGAACGTACACATTACTGCGCATTTCACTGTTGGTACTCTCTGCTGTTCAGTCCGTTTAGTCCTTCTTACTGTTCATATTAAAAGTGTAAATATTTTAACTATTGAACTACTACGGTATTAGTTACTTTTCTGAGTTGTAAATAAATTCAGTGATATTGTGAAACTAAGGTAAAATGGAATGCGGATTTTATACTAAAATTTTCGAGGACCTAGGGTTCAAACAGAAGAAAAACTTCTTAATATTTCTGATAATTGTTGGTAAACTAAAATTAGTATAGGAAACAAAAATCACCAGAAAATCTTAAACAGTGCTAAAATTTAAAAAAATAATATAATATCAGTATAAAAAACAAATAGTCTAGTGAGTGAACTCCGTCAATTAAACTAAAAGGGTACAATACCAAAAGGGTACAATAAAGTGATTGGAATATTTGAAACATAAATCGAAGAAATGGTTGGATGAATATAGTTATACCAATGAAAATGGTTTAATCCTAGCACATACATTTTGAAACACAAAGTTTAAAAAATCCACACATGATTATTGAGCAGACTCTACTCTCAGAAAAAATTGAAGTTGCATATTAATTGAATATAACAATAATTTGGAAAGATATGGTCTGTCCATTTACAAAATATATAGGGGTAGGCCTATACCTATTTTCCACAAAATGGAGCTACAACGTACACTTGTTGGACATCCATGTAACTATTTCAAGATATCTTGGGGGAAAGGAACATATCAAAAAACAATTATTATCATAACGGCCAAATTTCTTTTTCCGAGAAGATGTTAAAAGATCTATGTATAAAATTCTGCTAAAAACATTCAACAAGATGAAAAAAGAATTCATAACCTACATATTGGTCAAAATATAAAACACCCTCACAGACGTGTCAAAAAGTTAAGTATTGTATCAATACTTTGAACACCTAATGTGAAGGTATGAGGTACTAAACAACGACATGGTTATTTGATAATATATTTTACAAATTTCTTAGAAGATGTATTATTTATTGTACACGAATTAATACATACGAGTTTTCATAATACGTATTAAGTTACTTTTTGAATACACTGTATAATATAATACATATATATAAACTTATATTATTATGTAAATAAATCATATAATTTATCATTCATTTATAATATATTTTTATATTTTAAATATATTATCATTAATTATATATAGATATACTTGTATAATGAAATATGAATTACAACTACAAATTACGATTGAAGCCCATTTCATACTCCAATCTTTCAATATGGTTATTAACTACTAATAATTAAACCAACATTGCTCTTGTAATTAGCAATGCAAATACGTTTTATAGAAACAAATATAAATCTGTATGAGTTTTATTTTTCTATAAATAATCTTAATTTTTATATAATTTATAAATTTATTAAAACGTAAAGACATACAAACATGAGAAGTTTAATTTAAGTTTGAAATGACATTTATTATGAAAAGAGTAATTTACATTGCTTCTAATTTATGAGTTTAGAAACTGGAACATTAAAAAGTAAAATATAACGCTGAATATTATTTCCGCAGCATAACTCCGGCAGACATTTACAACTTCATTAAACGCAACTTAAATAATACCGTGACATTTAGAACAAGCTTCATTACATTTCATTCTAAAATGTATTTATGTGTGACTATTTATTTTTATGATTTTGGCTACATCAACAACATTACACTTACAGTTTAGTAAGAAATAAATTTAATTGATTTAGATTCCATTACTTATCATAATTGCTGCAAGGTGTAAGAGAGGATACATTTTTTGTGAGGGGAGGGGGGGGTGTCACAAGTAGTGTTTGTTTTTTGTAATATTTTTTTCTTCTTCATGTATAAGGTAGTGTTTGTAATTAAACCATCAGTACCAATTATAAACGGTTTTTTAACCATAACTGCACTAGTAATAATGTTTAGTCTGCATAATAATAATAATAAACTTGCTTTGAAGAAGATTGAAAATGACAAATGGGAAACTTTACTCTTTCTTATGTAACGGAGTTTTGCTAAAGTAGAAAACAAAGAGATTGGTTATATAAGAATAATCGTCGCTTCCAGTATTGTAAAAATATAGTGGTTAATAAATTCTAAAGATTGATATTGTTATTGAATAAATACAATGGGATTTATGTTACAATGCTAATACTACAGGATGATCCAACTACATTGTTAGATTGTCTGGAACGTTCCAAAAAGCAATCTCAATCCGAAAAGCTCGTTGTTTTCATACCATCATGTTCATAGTCACTTGTTCATGTTGTCAAAATAAAATTTAAGAGTACAAATTACAATTGTAATATGTGAGGCTATGAGTGAAAATTAACAACGTTGGAGGAATTTATCCTATATTATTACTAAAGGCACATAATTGTGCAATTTTAGGCAGAAGTTCCAACGTCAATACAATGGTTCACGGTAATAGTTTTTTACTTTATCATTTTAATTCCAAGAATGATTACACTCGATTTGTTTGAATAGCTCCTACGTCTTTGGCACAAATGTGTAGACAGTTTAAGAGTAAGGTGAAGAACACAAACAATTAAAAATTATATGGACTCGTTATTTAAAGTCAACTTTTTTAGATCAATATTTCCTACTAATATACATCATATATGACAGTGGTTAAACACATAACCACGTTGTTGCTATGAAATACTCAACTGCAGACATTTTTAAATGAAGCTATAGATTTTCTTCTCTCCCTCAAAGTGATTCTGTCTATTTAACTATATATATATATATATATATATATATATATATATATATATATATATATATATATATATATATATTTTTTTATAAAAAGTTTCATAACATCGGTAAAATTGAACTGAGTTATTGAACTATAATTATTTCTTTTAATTATATACACTAGGCACTAAAGATAAGTATCTCCATAGCATTGTGTTGTACTGAAGTTACCTTTTTGATATTTATTTTGGCTGTGCCTTAGTGTCAAGCGCTAAATAAAATTAAATACGTATAATCGATCTTAAGGAAATTATAAACATTTCACTTCTCTACCATAAACACTCATTTTCTTTCTGTAAGAAAATAATAAAAATTAAAACTTAATATAAGTAGTTTTTAAAACATTAAGAAGACAAAACAACAAACATCACGAACGTTAAAATAATAACGTGAAACACATATTAGAATAATTTCTCTAAGGAAACTACACCACCATTCAATATTAACACCTAAAATTTTAACAAAAACCGGTAATTTTTTATAATTTATGTGAAGCACAAAATATAAAAAAACCTCAATTTTCGTTGAAATAAGTGCAAGATTTTGGTCATAAAATTTATTACAATAAACCATAGCACTAAATATTCTAACGACATTTAAACTCTTATATGTGGAAAAGATGATTATGTTCTTCTTACGATTGTCATCACTATAATTATTATCTTACATGAAATTAAAATGGTAATAAAAATAATAATATAAATAACATCCCATACAGCAGTTTGAAATTTATTACAATGACATAAACTGATCTATTTCTCAAAAATATAAACACATATTTTAAAAGTAAAATTAGCAAGGACGAATTTATGTATCTTTTTGAATATGTCTTTCATAACTGCAATTTTTATCCTGATACTATATACTCTCAACTCGTTCAGGTTGTATTCAGGTTGATATCACATACTATGTCCACTTAACAAATATGGCTGACATTTAAAATAACACATATAATGAAAAAACTCTTTCCTTTTTTCCACGTATAGACAGTAATGTAATAAGTCTAGAGATTCTAAATTGAAACATGCCAAAAATACCACTATATTTTCAAAAATCGGAATAGCAAAATTACTATCGTCTGTCCTTTTCCAACTGGACAATTAATTAGAGTGTTCGAGATTATGGTTGTTGATGAAGAATTATATAATAATTTTAACAGCACATCTTTTTCTTACTTACAATTAATTTACCTTACATATTTTCCTATATAACTTTAAAACTTTGTATTTTACGTCTTTTAAATACTAAAACGGTTGAGTTAGGTTAAAGGCAGTAATAAACATGTCTGAAACGGTTGCAGTTTTATGTATTGGCATCGGTTATAAATAGATTGAGACTATATGCACTAAATCTATTTAGAGCTGTTATATATATGGTCTGAGACAATGAATTATGCGATTTATGAGACGAATTAAACTCTTGTCGTAAAGTTTATGATGCATTAGAATTACAGCATTTTTATTTGACATGCTGTAAGTTAATTTTTTGACATGTTAAGTAGAAGGTTTATTCAATCAACAGAAAAATATTATACTCTCTATCCATTGAGTGAACTATATCACTTATTATTTATTATAGTGGAAAGGAATAATGTTAGTAGCGTTTTAAAATATATGCTGCAGTTTTACATGATATATGTTAGAGCGTGATAGATATACTATTTACACACTCAAATAAAGCTGATATCTATTTTATTTCTACATTTTACTATATTCAGTTTATTGAGATGTTGTTTTCTTGCTTAATTCAGTTGAAAAACAATCTAATAACACCATTCTAAACAAATCTGAAAAATAAACTAAACTTCCTAGCTCATTTCCTACCACAACAGTAAAACAAATATTTACAGAAAAAGGTATTTGTATTTTTGTAAGAGAAAACGTTTTTACTATTACGTATTTTGTGATATAATCTTTTAAAATGAACTTAATTTTTTTAATCGTTTCATGTTAATAATATTAACCTTTATCCAAATAAAAAAAAAAACTAACCTTTGATTCCAAAACCTAATTTATTATATATGGAGTTTTAGTAAAATATCAATTATTGGTTCTTATTCTAGGAGCGTGACATGGAGTTAGGTTATTTCGACAGATACTGAAAGAAAAAGTTGGTTTTTATTTAAATTCAAACATCTAAAGGAATTTTTATAACCTGAAAAAAAGAAAAAAAATGTTGAAATTCTCAGTTGACCAGTGTTAGGTGTTCTAAGAAGTTGAAGTAACAGATTTTATATAAGGATTTCACCTGCATACACGAAATGTTTTTCCTTTGAAATACTGCGTGTTTAAATGACAGCAGTTCCTGGATATTGTGCCTTGTTATGTGGATGTTTGTAAATGTGTGATTTGTTTAAATAGTTTGGTATTTTATATTTGACTTGCGATCTTTGGAAGAACTTTTTTGTGAACAATTATTATGGGTGGGTAATGTCGATGAATGTTATAAATTATACAACACCCCGTATAATAATGTCTTTCAAGATAAAATTGATTTTCATAAACGACCACAAGTCTTTTGTCATGTAATTACAAACTGTTATTAGTTTAAAAGATTACTTCTTATTTAAAAATATATTTTTTAGTATATGATTTTCTTAAATATGAATAAAATATATTTAGGTGAAGCACAAATGTATTGTTAGATTTAAGTATAATGATTAAATTACATTGTACAAATGAAAGAAGATTCTCTAATTTGGATAGATTGCAGAACTACATATTTACTGGTAAATTTGCGAACTGCACTTGACTTGTTTGGTCATAACCCCCCCCCCCCTCGGAGCTAGCTATCTCCTGTTATTCAATTATTCTAATGTTTTTACATTTTCGCATGTAAAAACTCGTCGAAGATCGTTCTATGCATTGTACAACCGCATCGATAGTGTATACTTTAGTATTACTACAACTGTGCATTAATTAAATTCTCATGAACCGCATGTGTTAAAAAACCGTCCTAGTATTACTTATGAGAATATGGTGAGCTGGATTTTTTTTTTTTTGTAAAAGCCAGACTGCATATACACGTACATGTTCAAAATTGTATGTACTAAATCTAGGTTTCTATTTGGACGTGACATTTTCAATTACCGTGAGTGATCCTACATCAATATTATTCTTAGTTAGGACCTTACTAATGCTTTATTCTTTAAGATTAAAGTATTAACTGCCGATGCAATTATTAGTAAACTACCTCTATTTACGGTTTAAAATAGATAATTATATAGGTTTTATCTTAACTACCTCTACAAAATAATATATCTAAGACCTTCCCGTAATTTTCGGGTAATGAACCAAAAATTAAAAGTTACTTGTACTTATCCTATGTAGTAAACAGGTAAAATAAGAGTTGTTACTGAAACATAATATTCGTACAGTTAGAGTAGAATATATATATATATATATATATATATATATATATATATATATATATATATATTTTTTTTTTTTTTTTGCGTGAAATGCGTCTTAATCTTCACACAATTTACCGTTTTTGTGTTATAAGCCAATAAATGAACCGAACAGTTTAAATTAACTTCTAATGTGTAAACTTTGATGATAATGTGGTAGATTTCAGTAATGGTACGTTTTCAATCAAGATAACACTTCCTAACTGCTATGGAAGCTACCACTAATGCGTGACTGCCAGTAATGGGCTAGTGGCGTCACTTATTTAATTTCTTTAAATTATTTTAACATGCACGCACACTTCGTTATCCTCAATTATACATTTTTTTCATAGCTAAAACTTTAGCTTACAAAAACCGAGGGCGATTCGTGCTACAGATTTTTTCCATGTCCAAGATTTACACCCTATATCGTTAGCATATTTATCACATTATTTAAAATTTGCATTTCACCAATTTAGAAATATGCAAAATGTATGTGCTCACTCAAGCTATTTTCTCACAACTATAATTTTAAAAAAAAATTAATATTTCATAACTCCTTATAGAAATCTGTGCATTATTAATTTTTTTAAAAATTAAAACATGGGGACTTTGTAACTAAATCGTATCAGAGGCAATATAATTAAACTAATTATGTAATTAGACAAACACGTACTCTTCTTGTAATAGTCGGAAGGAATGTATTTTATAGATTCCATAACAACTGTTGTTAGGTGTTATTACTGCAACTGTAGTTCTTAGCAATGTAATCCCTCTTAGCAATGTGATCGACTTGACCTCTATATAACTTATTAAGAGTGAGAAAGAGACTTTCTAGGAATCTACTCTTTATCGATAATATATTGTTATAGTTGGGATGCCTTGCAATAAAAGAATTATATTTTACAGCATTCATCTGTAAAATATGAGGACACATTGAAAGTTCTAGCCATTAACTATATTTGTACAAATAACTAGTTGTGTGCCCAAATATTTGTTTTGAATTATACTGTTCAAAAGCAACATTTTACTGGAATTTTTATTACATATTTTTTCATGTTAAAATTATTTAAATTTCAGATTTTTGTCACGTATGATTAGTTTTACTATTTTGTAAATTGATCAATTTTTTTCATGTTGTTTAAAGGCAAAAAAGTCCAGATAATCACTGCCTTGTAAAAAAAAGAGCAGTAGAACAAAGACTAACAACTTGTAACTCTGAATACTTTAATAGCATCAGAGTCGAATTGAGATCAACAGTTGGTGAACAGAGACCTGATCGGATAGGTAATAAAGAGGGATTTAACTCAATATTACATAAAAAACTAGGTTTCCTAGAGATTGCCATCCCTATTTAGTATTGAGAGTTAAACTAATTGGTTTTGGGCTATGAAATGATATACTTCCGATTTATTTATTTTTTTTGAGTAATAGAATGACATTTTATTTCTTTCTTTATTTAAAGTCATTTTATAATGAAAATTATACCGTTATAAAACATCAGCTTCAGACTGGTTTTTAATTCATTTAATCCTTTCATTATATCCAATATACATTATAAATTATGGTAATTTATAACTAATTAACCCCACATATTTTACGACGTATTATACTGTCTGGGCGATGTATCATACAATTTAATTTTGACAGATTTTAGGAAGTGTTAAATTATTTTGGCATCATATTTTTAACGTAAAACTTATTTTCCCTTTGTTTTGACCTAACTTAAAGTTAGATGTAGGTAAGTATTCAGAATTTGATTGTTTTTAAAACGATATTGATTCTAATAAGTTTTTTTTAAAACTATAGTGAAAAAAATCTGTTTTGTAGAGAACCCAGTTAGTGTGGAATTTACAAATATAATTAGGCTGCATACCTGGGATCATGAAAAAATTAATTATACTTTCGATCTTTAAAAACTGATAATATTTTTCATTCATAAATTTTCATTTATCCTTGATATTTTAGATGCAGCTTAACGCAATGCAACACGCCTTTTTTTGTAAATGTTCTCTTTTGAGAAGGTCTGGTGGTGTCTTAAAATATGTGACACCACAAATAGTCTTAAAAAATTCACAATAATAATAAATTGGAAGACATGTGGTTTACAAAATACATCTTTCTCACAATCAGCATTTTTAATTGATTTTTCGTAAGATTTATTGGGCAACTTATTTGGGTCCATAATAATTATGACTAGATACGTTCTAATTTAAAAAAAAGAAAAAGTTTCTTAATATAGTCTCATACTTTAGATACATTGTAAACTTAAGTTATGATAATTATGTTTCTGTATAGTAACTGCAATCCAAATTTGGGCAAGGTTTTTTGCCTCCACAATTTTTTATAAATGAAATTATGTTAATCGTTTTGTGGACTAGATAAATGGCTTGAAAAAAAGAAGTAAATTTTTGTAATTTTCTCAATTTATTGATCGAATTGTATTACGACAAATTGTAATTCATTGTAAGTACTTCAAAATAGAACATGAAAAATGGTTTTATAAATTTTCCCTTTAGTAATATGTAAAGGTATTGTATATTGACAAAATATATATTTTCAGTCATACTGAACACATCTTCATTCTTTTAAGATGGAATAAAAATTCTCAGAAAGAATACATTTTGTTACTTAAAGACAAAGCTTGTCTGTCATCATTCCCTGAAGAAAGAAACATATTGTTAACACATATAAAATTATATTTTTATACATGTATTC
Organism: Aphrophora alni; assembly: GCA_963513935.1. Taxonomy (NCBI): domain Eukaryota; kingdom Metazoa; phylum Arthropoda; class Insecta; order Hemiptera; family Aphrophoridae; genus Aphrophora; species Aphrophora alni. The sequence goes on along the minus strand of OY740767.1, from coordinate 103,852,997 downwards.
AACCAATTTCTCTGATTACATTAAGCGATAACATTTCTGAAATAGCCTTCATATCGATGGATAGAACTAGGAAGCCAGTTACAAAGATATTTTATGACGGTTGCTATTATTCAACACTTTTATACGATTACTTTACAGGTGATATAGACCAACAGATAACGTATTCAATGGGGATATAACTTATTTCTACTCTCAAGAACTTTTAATATATTATACTATTTATCAGCACAGTCGGACAACTATATTCAAGTATTCTTGTTTTTATTCATAATTCAGCGGAAATAATAAATATAATAGGGAAAATATTTTATCACAAATATGTTCAAATTCTCAAATGAACGTAATAACACAAACCTATAAATAAATATTAGAAAAAAATAAGGCAAAAGTATGTTATTGTTTAACTTTCTACCTTAAAGGCCTACGTATAGAGAAAGTAATATTAAAAAGAAAAGAATAGAAATTTGACGTCGCGTCGTCTGAACAGTGGAGTAATATCTGACCATACCATTAATACATTAAAATACCATTATTGAGCAGTAGTTATATATTAATTATTCCATTAGACCAGTTTTCAACATTTCTATATTATCAAAAAGTAGTATTAAAAATAAAATAAATAGATCGCCATTTTTCAAAAACTTTCGGTTTTGTATTTAACCGTTTAAAATGGGAAATTAAACATCGGAAAATATCAAAATTGGCACAAGAAAAATCGATTAATTTAATTGTGATGGTTTTTAGCTGTAAAATAATGTGCAAATTTCAGATTAAATAAATTTAGAGTAATTAAATAAACAAACTGTGGGAAATAAATTCTCAGTTAGCAAAATATGTGGAACCTTGACGAAAAAATCATATCCTTTTTTCCAAATTACTAATATACGGTAACGTTCTTTTACTTGAGGTTAGGTACATTGGTGTGGGTTATAAATCTTCATATATCCCCAAAGTATTTTGACATCGTAGGAAATTTGGTCGATTTTCTGATAATAGATCTTTTCAACAACGACTATAATTGGCCGATGTATCTTAAACCGATATTTTTGGTTCATAGAGACCACAACTTTTAACCGAAATTCGAGTGTTATATTTAACAGCATCTTACCTTACTACATTTTGTGGTTGATTTGTATTTGGTTTTGTGTAAGAGTGTGTTTGAAATAAGGTTAATGACTTTTATTGCTTTTTTAACATTATAGTAACATACTGACAGATTTTGTAAATTATTTTTATTTTGAGTTACGTGTTGAGTATTTAATTGTAAAAAAAAGATTAATATGAGGTTTTCTATGTTTTCATACTCTGTGGATTCCTATAGTTAGGATACTTCTGGTGAGGTTATCGTGTTTCTCTCTATCTGTGATTTTTATGACATATCTAAAGAACCCAGTGCACAGTGCAGCGACCCTTGGACAAAAATCGAGAGTTAAAGTTTGCCTTTCTAAACTTTACATGAAGGATTTCATTTATGTAAATAGAAAATCATAATAATTGCAAATCAGTTTGATTTTCCAATTTCTTTTTTCGCTAGGTAATCAGGGTCAGTCTAAAGTCCACTTTGTAGAAACTCCAATTACTTTCCTACTCAGCTGTAAACAGTTCACCTGAAAACCACTTCATCTAAATATAGCTTGGTGAAACTAAAATGGTGAAGCTCACGATAAGTGCTCTTTAATGGTGTATTCATTAACCTGTAATATCAGGTAAAGTTTTTTACAACAAGCTGGGCTTTGGAGCTAGTGCCAGGCCCAGTCATGTACCTCGACGTAATCCACCTTCTAGGTACAAAGACCTCTAGCTGCAATTCGGTCCTCTTATTTATGTCTTTAATTGCCAAGCCGAACAATTGATGAGTAGCCAGAACGTCTCTGACTAAAAGTACGAAATTTTGTAGCTAATGGGGTTGAATAAAAGATCTTCCTTCTCCATAGCAATATGAAGAGGAAACCTCCTTGAACTCATATCCATAGGAACGAGGAACGTCTCAGCCCCGGTTTATACTGTAGTAGACAAGAGCCCTCGTCTGATATCTCAAGACCTTGGCTGATTGATCTCCAGTCTCGTAATGTTTTTTCGGTTTTAATGTTATCCATAAAAATCCTACGTATAGCTTGTGAAAAATTGGTCTACCGGGACGGAGCGCCGAATGCCCATGCAGAGCGAAATACTCTGAGAGGACATCTTGTATCTCAGAGAGCTTCACCCGTTATAGGCACGTAACATGTGCCATTCATCTCTTCGGTACGGGTAGCCTACATCTTGAGATTAAGGGTTTTTTATTCAGAGTTCACTCCCCTAGATCCTAAGATTAAGTCTTGACTAATTGTCCTGTGCAGAGCCACTACGAGCAGAGTGCAGTTCTTCACTGAAGTGAGCCGCATCCTATTGGTGTGACCTTCTCCGTCGGTCTTGAATACAGATAATATATCACTTAGATTGGGGGAATGATCAGACATTCTAACGAGTGATCATTCCTTGAACCCCAGCCTCTCGACCCCACCTAGTTACATAAGTCACCTAATCACTTTGAAAAACAAAATAAATCAAGATTTTTTTTTAAAGCTTGTATTTATTAACTAATTTTGCTGGTTCAGAAAATACTATTGAATTTTGGAGAACTGAGTTTAAAATTACCCTCACTTCGTACGAACCTAGTTAACAAACTTCATAATACAAATTAAACCCTCAATTTGTATTTTTTATTTTTTTAAAATATACTGTTTGTTCTTTAAGGCTATAAGTTACGACAATAGTATTTCGTGCGTATAATCTCGAGCTGTCAGAACCTTAACATTCTAGCTCAACCAAAATGTGACCAAACCTCCCTAAGTATGTGTCCAGAATGTACGCTATGTGATAGTGGCTGTAATTATAGTTAATTATGAATACGGTTAAAGATATCTTGTTCATAAGTTATACATACATGCCTACGTGTTACTTGTTGTCAGTAAATGTTAGTTACTGTATTAAATAATAAATAATGTTGTTAATCTACAAATATGTGGTACAGTTAATGCATTGCTGTTATTTAATTTACAAACGAAGTAATGCTACCAAAGATCTTACAAACAGGTTTCATATCTTTCTTCATGACTTTTATTAATCTCACTACTCCACAACTAAACTGATTGAATAGTTAAGATTTAATGACAAGAAATGTAAAACAATATCACACTACCAATGACAATGAAAACCTATTAGATAAAATTCAATCTGTCTTGATGGAATTGCTAAATAATGAAGGGAAATGTTATTTGTTTTTTTATATAATTATAAATAAGGAGAAAATAGTTTATTACTTCCAGCTATACCAGATTATTTATTTATACTTAAATGGCTAAGAATTTTTCTGTTGGTTCATTTGTTCATTTTTGGTACTTACATTGTATCAAACTTTACCAAAATTTTGGATGTTTTCTTTGCATATGTTTGTCTGGAGTGTTAAATTTTTTAGGCGAACCTTATTTACAAAACATTTTTTTTTTTACCTTCATTTAAAGTGTGTTTCTAAAACGGTACAATACACTTTGTCAAAGTATAGTCAACAAACCTATCTACGTAACCTCCAACTATACCAATCAAATAGACTTAGTACCTCGGTGTACCTACAAGGTCAAACTCAGGAGTTTTGTATTCTCCTGAGCCGCTTCTCATAGCAGCGTCCAACCTAACCTAACATAACCTAACCCAACCTAACCTAACCTAATACAACATATATGGTCTCAGAGGCTTACTATACTGAGCCTTTTTTTTCACGTAGTCTTGGGTTAGATCCTTTTTTTCATCTTTTATATCCGGTTTCTCTTGACCAATTCTTGTTCTCATCCTGGCGCTATTATAGTATTCGAGGACTAGATGAAACTTTATTTTCTCTTATATTCTTCCTTTTTGTATAAGATGATAATAATCAAGTGGTTTTTCTCCTTCAAACAACTAGAGAGAAAAGTCATATTCTCTGCTATGGACAAGCTGTCGACCACTTAGTAAAGCTGGGTATGTTCTGATTGGTTTTAGCACTAGCCATGTCAATTGTTTCAAACAATATAATAAAACAATTATTCATTCAGCAACTGTACAACTCTAAGTAACATGAAAATTATATTAATAACAAGCAAATACTAAACAGAGCTACACAATGGTGTATTATTAGTATTGTAAGTTCATATTATCGTTGGGTAAGGAGTTGCTTTAAAAAATGCGAAAAACATCTTAGTCATCATCTCATTATGAAAAAAGAAGAAAAAATATGACCACTAAGACTCGAATTCTCTAATAGCATCAAAGTTGGAAATGAACAATAGCATTAAATTATATAATTATAATAATATACATTTTAGATTTTTAACAAATTTTTGTTAAGTTTAATCGTTTGACTAGTTTTTTTAATGATCCTATTTTTCGCCTTTGTTGGTTAGGGGAAAAGCCTCATGATCATCAACCCTTATAAAAATGGTGGGAAAATTCCCCTAGCGCTTGAATACTTTAATAGTGTCAGGGTCGGAGGAGGACAACATTTGGTCAACAGAGACCTAATAGTAAAGACAAAACAGATGGAACCAACTGAAGACTAATAAGGTGTAGAAAAAGGAGGGAACCAGCCAGAACCATCGAGGTTGCCACGCTACATTTACTTTAATAAAATGGTGTTGTTTGTGTGGAATAAATGTGTAACAACTTATTTGTACTGAGACCAAGCGATCTATCGTTCGTTATGTTTGACAGTTGTACAAGAGAACTTTTTTACGAAATTGGATGGCGTATGAAATTTAAGTATGAATAGTACAAGAACTGAATTAACAAAGCTTATTATTTCAAAGCACATAATAAATTGTTTGGTATTGGTGCCTAGTTTCGTTAAATCCATTACAAGCCGTATCTAATTTTAAAAAACACCTAAGACTTATATGATGAACTGGATTTGGTCTGGTCTGAAGTGTGATGAAATATTTTCATTATAAAGAGTGTATTATTGTGGAACGTGATTAGTTGTTTTGTTTAGTTATTTACTGTTAGTATAAATGTAAATTGAACTAATTGATCAATATCTAATGTAATTTCATCAATTTTAATGACATTAATTTCCGGTAATAATTAGAATTGTTTAATATCTTCTTTTTTTTAAATTTTATTTTGCATACATATATATTGAGTTTTTAATGTTTTGCTTTTTGCCATTTTTTACAATCACAATGTAATTTATTCTGAATTTACTTTGTATTGTATTCCTGTATTCAATGTGAGAGGACCTACTAGTCCTAACTTCCCCATAAAATAATGAGATATCTATTGCTGTATGTAGATTTAGCGTCATTATTGGTGTTGCGGACTAAATAATAATAAAAAAAAACCTTTTAACGTTAAATTAGTAAAAGTATAAGCATTCTTTGTAAGTAAAGATGTAACTTCCAAAGCAATATTTTGACTGTATAGATTATCTGAACCACTTTGAAAAACATAAACTACAATTGAACTAATGTCATTTATTAATTATCATGTATTCATTGCAAACAAAGGCTGATGCTTTTAATATACATATCATTTTACTGGACACATATCATCAACCAAATTAAGAGACATTGAGAAACCGACTTCCGCTAATAAACTTGGGAACACACTATACATTTTGATGCGCGTTTCTTTTGAAAGATACGACAAACTACTTAAATTCTATTGGTTTGTTTTATTTACACCAATATGAATTAGCACGATAAATTGGGAGTAATAGCAAGATCAGTTAAGGCTGGTAATTTATTTTCATGGAAGCCATATTTTATATTTATGCATATTTTATACATTAAGAAATATCAATTTTATATTTTAAAAAAACTAACATTAAAATTTGTATTATACCAGCCGGTACAAGGTTAATGAGGTACTGTTTTACTTTAATCGGTAAATTTCCGATTAAGTACCTAGCGAATAAATTTGTCTTAAAATAAAGTAGAATTAAAGTAGAATGAATTTTATAATGATAATTTATTCTTTCAGTTAGCTTTCTTTTGGTTAGAAACAAATTTTGCAAAGTAAGGTTGCATATAATTTTGTAAACATCTATTGCCGCCAGATGTAAGTATGGCCGGCGGCAACCACCCTTATATATACGTTGAATTTTACGCGAGTTTTCTGGTTTATTACTGTTTTAAAATTCAAAAAGCCCCTTGAACTTATAAGATGTAAGAAAAACATTTAAGTTTATCAATAAAAGAATAATATTTCACTTATAAATGCTAGTTATTAAGTTATATTAAGTTAAAGTTCTGATTTGACGGTTTTTCTTCAGATAAAAAATTCAGGCGACGCTTCCTGTATTAACGTATATCTCTGTTTGCATTTGAGTCCCCTCGATATTAAGGTCATTTTCTATGTTTTTTGACCTGAAAATCGATGGCAAGTGGTCCCAGATCGATAGGGTGGTCCAGTTTTTTTGCTATTAACAAATTATAGTGAAAAAAGGGGGTTTTCTGGAATTTATTTTATGATAATAGGTAATATGCCGTGACTAGTGTCTTTTTCAATGTATTTTGACACTCTGAATCGAATGGAGCCGGTCCCGACCCAAAATATTGATCCTTTCAATTGTTATTACCAATTTATTGCAAAAATGAGTATTTTTTTTCTAATTACATCGCAGCTAATAGGTAATATGCCGTGACTAGTGTCTTCCTCGATGTATTTTGACACTCTGAATCGAATGCAATAGGTCCTTAATCTATTATTGATCCCTTATATTGTTAATAACAATGTATTGCAAAAGTAGTGTTGTAATTACTTAATTTAAATTAGTCACTGCTGCAGTAAGTACGATACTATTGTAGATAGTATCGTACTTACTATATAGTAAGTACTTATCTCAATAAAAAAACCTTTCAAAAAGGTAAAACTTTCGTAAGTATGACCTTGCGTTTTACTCCCTTTAACTAATTCAAATACATTCTTGTATTTTCCTTTTCCCGCTCTTATTCATTTAAAAAAATTTTCAACTTAATACTAAGGAAATCTCCAAATAATTTTGTCAATATTACCTCTAAAAAGATATGAAATCTCGACTAAAAAAACCTTTCAAAAAGGTAAAACTTTTGTAAGTATGACCTTGCGTTTTATTCCCTTTAACTTACTCAAACACGTTGTTACATTTTCATTTTCCCGCTCTTATTAATTTTAAAAAAAATTTCAACTTAATACCAAAGAAATCTCCAAATAATTTCGTTAAATTCATTAAATGATATATATATATATATATATATGAAACGTTGTTAATATTTTTCGTATAGTTTAATACACATTATTTATCTAATTTTTAACTTAATGAAAGTTCTTAAATGCTTTACTAATTTAGTAAGTAATTTGTCAAACAAAACTTTTGATTTTTTTATGTTAAATATACCTGATTTGACTAATAGATTTTAAGAATATAAATCTATGACAAATTATTAATACATTTTCTTCTTGTTGAATACACATTATTTATCTAAATTTTAACTTAACGAAAGTTATTAAATGCTTTACTAATTTCGTAAGTATTTTGGCAAACAAAACTTTTGAAAGTTTTTATTTTGTATAAACATTATAGTTAATTTTTAATCGCAAGTAATTTCAAAAAAATATGCGAAAAAAGATTTTTTATATAATTAAAATTATTCTTTTTATAGTTATAATTATTATACGTAAAAAATTCACGTGAAAAATTCATATGAAAAAATCACGTAAAGATTACCCTATTTTTTCGCGGTCCAAAATTTGACCCTACGTTCCCGGGTTTATTTCAAATGATTTTTTTTCTGTGAATTATTTACGTGATTTTTTTTTTAATAGCGTCCCTTATAAAAAATGCCATTAGAAACTAGTAACTGCACTAGTTATTGCTAATAGAAATTTAGTAACTTATAATATCAGTGTAAACAAAAAAGGTTAAACTTCAAATTTGTGCAACCAACCACAATTCCCCCTATACTCTCTAGTCATACTTACCCGCTGCTTGGTTTCATAAAATTCATGTCGGACTTCTAAAATAAGATACAAGATAAGATGTTCAGTCAGAAATAGAAGAATTTTTTTTTTTTTTACATTTTTAGTTATTTCTTAATGTTTTAACGAAGTCTTACAATTGCAATACCATTTTTTTTAGGAGAATCTAAACTATTCACTGCAGACCAATTATTGAACACACTGTATAATATATATATATATATATTCCTATATTATTATGCAATTAAATCATATAATTTATCATTCATATTATATTATATTTCTATATTGTTAACATTAATTATATTATGTATAGTACAAAATAAATTGTATGTGTAGAGTTGATATGTCTGTATTGTTGTTCTAAGCTTGTTATTTGTTGTAAATGTGTTTAAGAATGTTACCAGTTACGAGAATATAGCTCTTATTATATGTAAAAATGACACGTGACAATAAATAAATAAATATATAAACATATAATGAAATGTAAATTACATATAGAAATTATTATTGATACACAATTCATACATCTATCTTTGAGTACGGATATTAACTACTATTAATTAGACAAATATTATTCCTGTTATGTAATTAGTTATGCAAATATGTTTCATAGAATCAAATATAAATCTTTACGAGTTTTTTTTAAAAATATAAATCATTGTAATTTAATATAATTTATAAATTTATTAAAACATAAAGACATAGGTACGGTAACGAACATAAGATGTTTAAAGTTCGAAATGGCATTTATTATGAAAAGAATAATTTACATTGCTTCTAATTTATGAGTTTAGAAACTGGAACATTAAAATGTAAAATATAACGCTGAATATTATTTCCGCAGCATAACTCCGGCAGACATTTACAACTTCATTAAACGTAACTTAAATAATACCGTGACATTTAGAACAAGCTTCATTACATTTCATTCTAAAATGTATTTATGTGTGACTATTTATTTTTATGATTTTGGCTACGTTAACAACATTATACTTACAGTTTAGTAAGAAATAAATTTAATTGATTTAGATTTAATTATTTCAAGTTTTAACATAATCATAAGCACTAATAATACTTAGATTTGTATATGATATCCTAAAGAACATTATGAACTATGTTATTAATAAATTAAATAAACGATATTGATAAATATAAGACTTAGTCTACCATTTTCTGTATTATTCTCGTCGCAAACAACGGCCGTTTCGACTATTCAGCCATTTTCAAGTTTATATGACGTTTTCCCTTCATCGTGTAAACTTCGAATGGGAAACATGATATAAACTTGAAAACGAATGAGTAGCCGAAACGTCCGTTGTTTACGACGACAATAATGCAGAAGATGGTAAGTCTTATATTTATTATATCAATATTCGGAATGGCGATTAACAAATGTTTAATAATGGTAACTAAAATTTATACAATAATTCTAGATAACAGATAAACATAAGTAAATTTCTGAAACCTATGATGTATAAAATAATTATCACAATCGCCGTAATGTGTAAGAGACACATATTTTGTGGAGGGGGGATGTAAAAAATATCGTTTTTTATGTAATATCGTTTTCCCTTTCAGATATAAGTTACTATTTTCACTCAAACAGCTGTACCAATTATCAATAACTTTTTATCCACAACTTCACTAGCTATGGGGTTCAGTGTGAATAAGAAATACAACTTTCATTAAGTAGATTGAAAATGGCAAATGAAAAACTTTGCTCTTTTGTTATGCAATAGAGTTTTGCTATAGTAGAAATCAATGAGATTGGTATTGTATAAACACAATGGTTTAATCCAACTAATAAAGATTTTTATTAAATAAATACAAAGTGATTTGTATATTTCTCGTGTTATGCTACATGATGATTCAACTTATATTACTGGATAGCTTGGAACGTTCCAAAAACCGAACTCAAAACGAAAGGCTCTTTAGGTTGCAATCAATAAGTTTGTAGTCCTATAGGTTTTCAAATTAAAAGCACGCTATTTAAAAGTATGAATAGGGATTGTAATATTATAGGTTATGAATGATAATTAACAAGGTTGGAGGAAATTAATTTATATTATCAGAAAAGACACACCAGTCGCTTTCTAATTTATAGTTGCCATTTAGACAGACGTTCCACGGTTTTAATTTGCTTCTAACTTTAGTGAAAAAAAACACCATGTTTAATTTTGAGAATGATGAGTTACATTCAATTTGTTTGAAAAGCTGATACGTCTTTGAGACAAAATTATAGACAGTTATATGAGCAAGGTGTAGAATACAAACACTTTTAAATTGTAAAGACCCATTATTTACAGTCAACTTTTCTAGATCTATATTTCCGCCTAATATACATCATATATGACAGGTGGAGTTGTGTAGTAAAACATATGACACATGGTGCTGGTATCAAATTCCCAACTGCACACATTCTTAAATGAAGCTTTAGATTTAAATGTTTCTCTCCGTCAAAAGGAAACTATTTGAAGTTGCGGTGAATTTCGGTTGTTGAGAGCAAAAATCACCACTTAATATCGGGGGATATGGTTTAAAGTATGATTGCCCATACCCTATTCTGGCGAGGTCGTTAAATCGCTTACCTCTCTCCCCTCCCGTCTAACCAAACACTACACACACACACAACCCCACACATCTATATATTTTTATATATATAGCTGTCCAACTGTCTCTCAGGCCTTCCCGAAAATATTATGAACGCCATTGCCCGTTAGTAAACCTCCCATTTTTAATTTGTAAAAATTAACGTAATAAAATTAACTACATCAAATAAGGATGCCAGTACACGAGTCTTGTTCAGCTGTTGGATATTGAAGGTTTCCTCAATTCCTATTTTACTCGTCTCTGTGACCAATAAGATGTTCACCGACACAACTATTTGCAAGCATGATTCCGATGCCTAACCAGTGATATCGTCATGTTTCTCGAAATCGAAGAATCCCGCGATTTCTTCTAGGCACAAAGATAAAAGGGTACGAAAATCGATCATATCTTAAAATATGAATTTTACGAATAAACGCTTCAAACAAATTTTAAAGGTCATTAAACTCTCCTACAGTTTAATATTTTATGTGTTCCATTGAAATTGAACGAGTTACAATTTTGGCTCAATGATGAAAATTCATCAACTTAAGACTGAAATAAGAAGGGGGGGAGAAGGAGAAAAAATCAATATTATTCGTCTAGAACAATAATTGGAACTTAATTTTGTATAATTATTTATTACACATTTGTGTTTTTAAAAATTTAATTAATGCGATACATTGAACAAATAGAAAAAGTTAAATTTACCTAAAAAAAGGTAGTTTTCCTTAATTAGGCACTAAATATAGGCATCATAATGAAGATCTGTGTTGCACTGTGTTGTTACCATCACTATAGGTTCAGGTGAAGCTTGGAAATAGGTGCCAAGTAAAAAATAAATAATTATATATAATCAACTTCAAGGAAATTGTAAGCATTTCAATGCCATACCACAAATACTCTACTTTTTCCTACAAGAAAAAGTTAAATATTTAAACTTAATATAATAGTAGGCTACCTATTAAAGCTAAAAGAAGACAAATTAAAACAATAGACAGAATGTACATGATAATAATAATGTACAACACATAATATTACAATAATCGCCTAAGGAAACTTCAATACCATCCAATGTCAACAACCAAAATTATTGAAGATTAATTATTTTGAATACATTAATCGGTAATATTTTATAAACTTTTGAAACATATAAAAGCTTGGAATACAGTCATAAAGATGATTAATTTCTCCTTATGCTTGTCATCACATTATTTCGTGAAACTGCAAAGGAAATTAAACTAGACATATAATATCACCCTAACGGTAAATACCCAAGTTTGAAATTTATCACAAAAAATTAATCTTTGTGTCATTACCTCCACGTACTATTATTTACTTATCAAAGATGGATGACATTTAGAATAATACAATTCATAAAAACACAGTTTTCTTCTTTTCTTTTAATTTTTATTTTCATTATTTTTTTTTCTTCACATGCAGACTGTATAATAAGTCTAATTATTCTAAGTTGAATTATGCAAGTATACCACTGTATATTCAAGAATCGGAAGCAAAATCGCTAGCGTTTTAAATTTTCCAATTGAGTGTATAATTATATTGTTCTACATTATGGTTGTTGATGAACAATGTCATAATAATTTGAGCACTACATCGTTTTGTTTGCATAAAATTAATTTTCATTGGACATTTCTCCATATACCTAAAACTACGTCTATAACGGTTGAGTTAGGCGTTAGGCTAAAGGCAGTAATAAACACGCCTGTAACGGTGCCAGTTTAATGTTGCATTATAACTTATTGGCATCGCTTCTAAATAGATTGAGACTATATGCACTAAATCTATTTAGGGCTGTTATATATATGGCCTGAGACAATGAATTACGCGATTTATGAGGCGAAATAAAACTCTTGTCGTAAATTTTATGATGCATTAGAATTACAGCATTATTATTTGACATGCAATAGTTATTTAAGTAAGTGGTTTATTCAACAAACAAAAAAGAATTATACTCCCTTTCCATTGAGTGAATTATTTATTATAGTGTCTAGGAATAACGTCAAAGCGTTTCAAAATATATGCTACACTTTTAAATTATATATTTCAGAGCATGTGAGATATATTTATGCACTGAAATAAAACTGCTATAGATTCTATTTTTATGTTATCGTTTATTCAGATTATTGAGATGTGCTGTAATATGTTTTCGTTAATACTTCAGTTGAAAAATAAACTAAATCTGAAACATAAAACAACCAAACCAATTTTAACAGAACAGAGTGACTGTATTTGCGTAAGAAAAACGTTTTTACCATTATGTATTTTTGTGATGATATTTGTTTCTTTAAATAGTTTTAGGTTAATAATTTTAATCTTCATCAAAATTTGAACCAAATAATCTAACCGTTTGAATCCCTAACAGAATTATAAATAGTACTTTAATTTTTTTCACCAAAAAAGAAGAAGAAGAAAAAAAAGAAGAAAAAAAAAGAAAAGAAAAAACACTAAATATCGTTCTAAGGATTGTTAACCGCCTCAAGTGTGTAGTATTCAGTTGTATTAAATGTATGCAATAATTCAATTCTATTGAACTTTGTGAGTTTAAAAAATGTCCTGTTTCGGACTATTGGTGAGCTAAACCTGTTTATTTCGTAAATCATACACCCTGGTCAAAACACTGTATGTACTAAATTTACGTTTCTGACATGTTTATGTCTAATTTATGTGACTTGTTCAATTAGAGAGATAGAGTGAAGCTACAATAATAATATTCTTAGTTTAGAACCTTTCTAATGTATTATTCTTTGTTTAAAAGTATTAACTGTCGATAGAATTATTAATTAACTGTCTCTTATTTACAATAACATAGCTTTAGATAGCTTTTATTTTAATGACCTATTAGATGAAATAACACTTTCCCCTAATCTAAGGGTATATTATGAAGCAAAATTTATAAATTTTCGTTTATTATTATTGATATTAAATAGGAAAAAAAGAAGTTATTACTGGAACATTGCTTGAGTTGAATGTTTCATTTGCGTGAATTGCGTCTTAAACTTCACACAATTTACAGTTTTTGTGTTACAAGCCAATAAATGAACCGAGCAGTTTATATTCACTTCTGAAATCTAAAATTTGATGATAATATGGTAGATTACAGTAATGGTACGTTTTCAATCAAGATAACACTTCCTGACTGCTATGGAAGCTACCACTAATGCATGACTCCCAGTAACGGGCTAGTGGCGTCACTTATTTAATTTCTTTAAATTATTTTAACATGCACGCACACTTCGTTATCCTCAATTATACATTTTTTTCATAGCTATAACTTTAGCTTACAAAAACCGAGGGCGATTCGTGCTATAGATTTTTTCCTTGGCCAAGATAGTTATTCTCATTCACACCCTATACCTTTAGCATATTTATCACATATTTTAAAATTTGCATTTCACCAATTTAGAAATATGCAAAATGTATGTGCTCACTCAAGCTATTTTCTCACAACTATAATTCTTTAAAAAATTAATATTTCATAACTCCTTATAGAAATCTCTGTTTTATTAAATTCTTTAAAAAATTTAAACACAGGTACTTTGTAATTAAATCGTATCAGAGGCAATATAATTAAATTAATTAAGTAATTAGACAAACACGTACTCTTCTTGTAATAGTCGTAAGGAATGTATTTTATAAATTGCATAACATTGATTTGTTAGGTGTTATTACTGCAACTGTAGTTCTTAGCAACGTAATCCCTCGGTGTGATCGTCTTGACCTCTATATAACTTATTAAGAGTGAGAAAGAGACTTTCTAGGAATCTACTCTTTATCGATAATATATTGTTATAGTTGGGATGCCTTGCAAAACAAGACTTAAGTTTCACAGGTTTAATCTGTAAAATATGAGGACACATTAAAAGGTCTTACGATAGATATATTCGAAAAAAAAAAATAGTCGAGTGAACCAATATTTTGATTTTATACTATTAAAAATCAACACTTTATTGGCATTTTAGTTATATATTTTTTTCAAGGCATTATGTGATTTTAAAATTAGTGAACTTCAGATTTTTCACAAGGTTTTTTTCCAAGTATAATGAATTGATTAGTTTGTTAAGTGATCATTTTTTTAGTTCATGTCGATTAAAGGGGAAAAACCTTGAGATGATCACCGGCTTATAAAAAGACAGAAAAGATTGTAAAATAAAGACCCGTAGTTCTCGAATACTTTATTAGCGTCAGGATCGGAAGAGAACAACAGTTGGTCAAAAGAGACCTGATACGAAAGATGAGAGGGATCTAGTCCAAAACTACATGCCACAAGTGTAGATCCAACTAGGATCGCTAGGGATTGGCATCCCAGCTGACTCAGTATAGAGAATGTAAGTACAATGTGAGTGTTAAAAACAAAATATCTCCTAGCCTATGTTCTCGAAAAACATGTTTGGTTATAGTAAAATGTTGGACCAGGATCTTGTAAATATACGGTGATGCTAGAATTTGATTATGGATTTTGTAGTTTTCATACTAAGCTCAATTAACAAAACACATGCAATTAATTTCATAATGTCACATGTTATTGGAATTTCGTAATGTCGAAAAATTCCATAATAAATGTGTTATAGAAACAAAAAAGCTATACAACAAAATCAAAATATCCTTACATCATTTTGGTATCTAAATGTAACGTACTATATATAGGCTTACTATGTTTATTATATTGTACCATTTTAACTGATATTCTATTATTTGTAATATTTATTTCAAAGGTACAGTAATCAAATTGAGCTATAACCTAATCTTAATAAATTTTTAGCTTAATATCATTGGTTTAGGCTATGAAATGATACACAATAACATTAATTATATATGATACACTATAATTTTAATTTTATAGTGAAAAAAATCTACGTTTTCCCTTTTTTTGTAAACCTGAGAAAAGGCATTTTATAGTATAAAATAAATCATTATTAAACATTATTTTCAGACTGGGGTTTAAATCATTTCAATTCCCTCATCAAATCTAATATAAATCATAAAATATGTTAATTTACAACTAATTTACCCCACATATTTTACAACCCATTATAATGTTTGCAGAATGTATCATAAAATGTAATTCAATCTAAACAAACCGAACATGGATTCACAGCCTCATCATTTATTTTGGGAAGTGTTGAAGTACAGTATTGGCTATATTCAAGAGTAAAAATACTCTGAGCAGTGAACCTGTGGAAGTTGGGTTAGCGCATTAATCACTAATTCAGTTTAAAGGGCTTAACTCACTATATTTACTTAGTTTCAGTCAAATATATTTTGTAAAATCGTATCTGAACCTTTGACTTAAACCTTAAGGATCTGTAGGCTTAACCAATAATTGAATTATAGTCAGATAAGCTAATATTTTTGAACGACCAGATTACAGTAATATCGGACAAAAAGTATTTTTTCTACACATTAAAAGAATATGAATATTACCATATTTTAATTTTTTTTAAAATTAGTTTTGCCAAGTTAGATGTAGGTTGAGTAGGCTGTGAGATTTTCTTGTATTTTAAAATTTGATGAAAATGTACAAAATAAAAATCCAAAAGTTTCCCATGTTGAGAATTTGATTACCTTTAAAGTGAAATTGATTCTAATAAATTCGGATAGTGAACGCAATTTTGCGTGGAATTTACATGTATAATTAGGTTGTGTCACTTCGATCATAACGAAATGAATTATCCTGTCAATCTTTAAAAATTGATAATTTTCACTCTAGAATTTTAATTTATTCTTAATATTATAGAAGCCGCTTAACGCAATACAAGTCATCTCTTTATTAAATGTCCTCCTTCGAGATGTTGTGGTGTTGTCTTACAATTTCAGACATTTCTTTTTTAAAAAAATAAATAATCAAATTGACGAGTAATGGTTAAAATTACGCATTTTCTGTACAACCACCGTCTTTAATTAGGATTTTGCAGTCATTTATAGTTGAAAATAACAAAACAAAAAACAAGACCATTTGTATATACAGTTTATACATAAATTACCATTTTATTTAAAACATTAAAAGATAGTATACGTTAAACTAAACGAAAAGTAAACAAACAATGTCAGTAAACAAGTAATAAAAATTAATTAATCATTACCCAATTTCCAAATTCAATACTTTATTACTAACCAATTTTAACAATATTAAGTTACCACACTTTTATAGGACAAATGATTTTTATCGTAATTAATTAACTTAAGACTAAATTAAAATTGTGAAATAATTCACTAGGATTGTAGGCTACATAGTTCCTCTCTTGTACTTTTGGAAACAGCTCACAGATGATATTTAGGATGAAAATTAATTCAAATTTAATAACGGACAAGAAAATAAGGAATATAACTCTACAAAATGTAGACGACTTTAGCAAAATATACCCAATTGATTTTACTGAGATGAAAGATAATTTCCACATTTTTTTGTTTTTATAATAGAAAACTACACCATATTTTAACGGATTATGGTTTAGTTCATATAACATGTAGCTTTAACATTTAAATATGTTTAAAACCTTCCTTAAAAACAATTTCACTAAATTAAAATAAATACATTTACCTAAATAATGATTATTTGTCACAGACACATCCATACTACATTTTATTTACGTTTGGAATTGTTTTCCTAAGGGTAAAAAATAAATATATAAATTGAGTTTCAAATTTCCAATTAAATTTTGACATTCGGTAATCATTAGTTTCTCACAAGAAGTCAATTCCAAGCCGGATGCGTCTTGACAGAAATTTTATGAAACGCTGATTGTCAACTTTCTGTCAGATGCACAATAACATTCCAACCTTCGGTGAGTCTTTGATGTATCAATTGTTGCATGCGTTGCACGTAAGTGCCTCCGCCTAGCGTCGCCTTCTAAGTACTACTTTGCGTGTTGTTAGCTCACTTGACGCTGTCTGTCATTCCACATTCAGATAACAGACCTAATTAACATGTATATACCGCGTTAGCTTAGGCATGTTTTATAGCATACATTATCATGTCACGATAACCTCAATGGGTGTTTGAATCATTTATGTTGACTCCTGTAGATACAATTTAGTAACAAAGAGTCAAAATTTGTGGAATAAAAATATACACACATTATGTAAACATAGCCAATAAATTAAAATAAAACAATGCCATTACGTTATGTAATAATAGTAATGATTAGTACTAAATAAAAAAGCGTAAAATATTAAATTAAAAAAAAATCAATCTATAATTTCAGATTGTATGATAAATTACTATAAACAAATATTTCATGAAACTAACAAAAAGAAATACCTAATTTTGAAAAGTTCACTATTTCAAATAGTTATTAGCCACATTCTTCCTTTACAGCGAAACTTAAAATTAAAAAGTAGTCGTTTTTCGGGTTTAAAATAGGGGCCTAACTACATACCAAAATTCACAGATGAACAAATTTTTGTCTATATTTTGTTTTAGAAACAGAATCTCAAACCATTTGCATACGTTTTCTTAAATTGAGTTAGAATAAGAAATGTTGATATTTTTGTCATGACGATTGTTAATTCATAACTACAAGTCTAACTTTAAAATTGATAATAAATTCAAAATCAACGTCCAAAAACCATTCGTTAATAAGTTTTAATACATTAAAAAAAAAAAGTTGACGTTTTTGCACTATTTTGATTTTAAAAAGCAGTGTTTAAGTGGTCTGTTAAAGTTAAAAGTGTTAGGGAACAATTGAGATTTGAAATTTACCCATATTTCATTCGGATTGGACCATTTGTTTTTATGAGGCATTTAAGTATGCCGTTTTCTCTGTACCCCACAATTTGGGAAATCGGCGTTTACAGTGGTGGTGTCACCATGAAAACTATCAACGAATTTAATGTTAAGTCTATAAAACATCTGGAAGTATCAGGTTAAGAATAGAAATTAGGTGTTCTTGTCGTCATTTTCATATTATTTTATTATTAGGTAAAAATGTCATTTCAAAAGGTTATAAGTTCGAAATCAGCTTCGTAAGCACCCTTGACAAATAAGTTTTATAGAAACGGGTTTGAAAAGAGTTCATGTTAATCTTCTTATTTCATCTTTTAAAAAAAAATCGGCATAAGTCTTACAGTAAAAGATGCATTAGAAATAAGCGACCGAAAACAGTTGGAAAATCGATTTAATAAAAATAAGTTAAAAATAAACTCATGTTGATGTGTCTGACCTCATTTTGATTTTTAGTAGGTAGGTGAAGTCTCACTACAAAAGACGATAGTAAATTCGAAATCAACAATCTAAAATCACATGGTAAATATTACTCTAAAAATCTGTTAAAGTATTTTACTTCATCAGTTAAATCAGACTTACGTAATTAATCAACAAAATTTAAATTTTCAATATTTAAAATGTAATACAACAAAACGTATTTAACTAAAGCTACAAGTAGTTTAGACAGAAGTATTTTATCGCCCTAACACAAAGACCTCACCTTTTACTAACCTTTTTTTAAACCACTATAGTTTGACGCCAGTTGTTAGCTATTAGTTCACGCATTGTGTTACATAAATCACAGAGTTGCTAATGAAATGGTTATAGTTCCTCTTTTGTAAAGCCATATTATGAAACTTAAATGCCAAATTTAAATGAAGTCCTGCTATGATAGAGACTTTTTATGTGGTAAAATAGAATTTATGACTTATTGTGGTATAATTTGTAGGTTATATAGTTAATATTCTGTTTCTTAGCAATATCTATAATTACTAACTTAGATGAGAACTAGTGGCTTTATTGAATTTAACAAGATCAATTTGGATAATCTTATGTATAGTGCATCGCTATAAGACCTAACTTTAACAAATATTTCATACAATTTAGAAACTGATACTAGAATTTTTAAATTTTTGAAGTTATTTGTGGTATTTGAACATAAGGTTATACCGTGACGAGTTTTACAGAAATAGGTTTAATCGATTCCGAGGATAATCAATTAATTGACAAAGGACGGCCAGGCGAAAGTGTAATTTTGGAGAGCTTATGATTTGTTGATATATATATATATATATATATATATATATATATATATATATATATATATTTCCCCCCAAAATCACAATCTTACTAAAATGATTGTTTTAAATAATTTTAAGGACCAAACAAAATGTCGTTGGTGACCATCTTTCAAAATAAGATGATTTTGGAAGTTATGGAAATACACACAAAAAAACAAAAACAAATAAACAAACAAAAAGACATTAAAATTTTTTTTTAACTGTGAAAATTCATGTTCAAACCAGTATTCCAAATCCTAAGTAAAAGAAAATTACAATTAAGGATTAATTTCCAAAAGACAAAAACCAACTCCTGGATTTCAATAAAATATGATTTATATTTATACCTAGTTTATGGCACGAGAATAGAAATTTTAAGCTCCAATTTTTACTCAGTTTATGGAGTTATAGAACCATCAATAAAATCATAAGGATTCAACATATTTCGTAAAGCACATCGTAAGTAGTTTTACGCTGAAAATACGAAAGATGTATTTATTTATCCGCTGCTATTAAGAGGGGGGGGGAGGTACTACATTTATTTCTTAACAAATATCTAGAATTTCCGCTTTTGTCGTAAATTTTGTTTGAGGTCCCGAGACATCCTGTGATTATGTTTCAATGAAAAAGGAAAGAACCAATACGAATGTCCTTTGATGATTCACTTTATTATCGACTTCACTGTGGAATGCGAATAGTAGTGGTTCCCTATTGTTCTCGTTGGATGATAGATAGAAATGAGCTCCTAGTTTTTTATTATGTTTTGTTTTGTGTTCGAAACTCAACCGTATCCACCAGTATCCTTTACACTTTTGTTACATTTAGTAGTATTTTAGTAGTATTTTAATCCGGATAAGATAAGTGAAATGATAAAAGTCTGACAGTAAACTGATATTTGATTGTTCTTATTATTATTTAGCTGTTCGTTATTATTATTTGTAGCAGAAACAATTTGCCTACTTTTATGAGAAATCTTAATCGTCCCATTTATCTCCCTTTCGTTTTTATTTGTATTATTATTAAAAACCAAACTCTTTAACATGTAGGTAAACCTTATATTGATGAACCATTTAATTTTTTAAAAAAATGTAATAAATATAACCATTCAGTAGTAGGATGATTTGAAGAGTTAAACACGTACGTAACCTCATAGAAACACTGAAAGTGGTTTATGACTGGAAAGCGTCGAGATTAGTAAACGTATTAAAGACAACAGGTTTTAATGTTATCTGCTATAGTAGTGTCTGATGTAAGAACGAATGGTATAAATGAGACTAAGAGGTCAAGAGTTGAGAGTAGTAGCTACATATCGGGGTGATATCAGCGGTATCTACTGTTTGAAGTTAGGAAGTTATTACACCATTAATTTGTCAGACTTTATGAGTTCGATAGGTCTTACGACTGTTACAAATATTTCAGTTGGATTATTTTAAGTGATTGGAACATATGAATAGTTGTGAATGCCTAAGTAATGACAATGAGTGTCTTAGTGAAATAAAATGTGTTTTGCAATACAGTACATATTATAGTCCAGATATTATAGTACATATTATAGTCCAGATATATGTTTTAAATTAACATTTTCGCAAGTAGTTTTTACACTAAAAACCAATTTTTCAATTGATATTTACATAGATTTTTATTAAAAGGTCTCTTTCCACTTTACTTAATTTTTATACTCGGTTCTTGAATTTTCTCTAACCGTGCTGCTCAGTAATCTCTGGTATTGAATGCATAGGAGATAGTATGTTGTTTGCGTATATTTATTTTCAATATTATGGGTTTCCCTGAAAATAATTAGACAGATTTTTTGTTTTCAGAAAATGACAGTATGGTGAGACCAATAATGCAATAGCTGGTAAATATAACCTTTAACATATATTTTTAACTTCTTTAACATAAAAAAATTGACTTAGACGTAGTTATTTTTAAGTGTTTGATTTTTATCAAATTATAAAGGTGGAACTGAATGATATTAAATAGTAATACACTATAAAATTGTATCAAACTTCAAGACAGTATGATAAAAACATAAATTTTTTATCATTATATAGTCCGATGTTACCCCTGATCTGAACAGTAATAATTATGGGTTATACATTAAGTTTGAACTACAATGCTGTACATGACATTTTTACTTATCATTTGAATATGGAGAAATTTTGTTAAAACATGGTTACAAAAAACTCTCAATCAAGAGAAGAGCAACCAAAAATATTTGAGACTTCACCTTCTTGGAATACTTTCCTCAATCTGGTGCTGATACTTCTCTGAACCTCTACGAAGGCGGCAAATAGCCAAGTCGGTATTAACATGAAAAGAAATGGAAACAGTTAATATTGAAAGGGACCTTTTACCATAGGATAAACCAAGAGGGCAGGACGTAGCTGAGTTCAGACTTTTAACCGATCACGACAACTTGCAGATACATCGTCACAGATTTGGCATCGAAGAATCAGACGTCCATTTTCTTTGCAACAATTAAAAGAACTCTAACCACCTTCTGACCTGAAACGCCATCGCCGATTCTGATAATACAATCAAAATCCTCTTGTCAACGCCTACTGGGTAGCACAGCGTGGATGGCACAGATGTCCAAGATGAACGTTGGATTATTAAAGTAAATTAGATCTTTGTTGAAAATAACTCAAAATATATTTATTTAAAAATTCATTTAAAACGGGATATAGATCATGGACCTGTTAGTTATAGTCAGAAAAAAAAACAAATCGGAGTGAGGAAGACTGGGACTCATATAATTTCCACTTCCAAAAATAATCCATAATATCCGATGTTAAATCAACACTCATTTGGTTTATTAATATTTAATTGTGTACAAAGAATTTGTGTTTAATTAACAGGAAATTCAATCAAATATACGAGTTGCATTCAATAAGTAAAGAGAAAAATGAAAATAGTTTGAATGTGCTTTATTATAAATAAGTAAGACCATTACCATTTTTCAACATAATCTTTGCCTAAATTTATACAATTGTCCCATCGATGTACGAGCTTGTTTATGCTTGAAGCAAAGAACTCTTTACCTTTGCGTCAAAGCCAGATTTGCACTGCTGCCTTCACATCCTCATTGCACTCAAATTTCTTCCTTTGCAGAGATTTTCTTGGGTCCAAACAAGTCCAATCTGATGGAGCCAAATCAGGACTATATGGAGGGTGAGGTAGTGTAATTCCCAGTGTAACCTTTCAATAGTTTCAAGCGTTTCGTTAGCTTTGTGTGAGCGAGCATTGTCTTGGAGAAAAAACACTTCCTTACTCTGTGAACTTCATCTCTTACTCAGATTTAATGGTTTTGCTTTTGTTTTCAATTTTCCCCTCTAGTACTCTCCATTCAGTGTGCACTGAGTTTCCAAATAGTCACACAAAATTGGACCTTTTTTATCCCCAAAAAGAGTAAGCATTACTTTTCCAGCTTTTGGTTGAGTATTGAATGTTTTTCCTTACAGGAGAAGTTTCGTGATTCTACTTGTTGTTTCACTTCTCAACTAAGTTCCTTATGCGATAACGTTCTCTAAAACGATTTTATATTTATATTAGAACTTCATTATTCTCCAGCCACCTGTAACAAGCGAGTACTGCACCGAATGAGAGCGTAAACAGAGGTAGACCTGAGGAATGTACTCAATTGTCAACTTCTATATTGTTGCAAAAATAATGAACAACTAACCCAGATAGAAAAATAACCAACTTGTTGCTATTTATTGAGCATAAGCAATTGTAAGATATTCTGTACCGCAGTCCGCTACCTTATTCCTAGTGGAGCTAAGTTTCAACTATATAGCTCTTATAGTCGTCTTTCTGATATAATTGTACTTTTATTTGAAGAATTTAACATGTACGTTATACCCCCTTTCGGCTACCCTTAATCTTAGTCAATATAATTATGCCTTGTTCACATAACTCCAAAACAACTTTGTGGTCGACATATATAATGAATATATTGGAGTGTATCTAGCAAAGTCCTAATGGACAAGAATATCTACTAGGCCTATTTATCTAAGACTTAAACTAATTTAATTTATTCTCGGGTGATATCTATAATTTGTATAACTTTAAAATACCAGAACAATTCAAGGTATTCTAAGGTTTAATCATATTTATATAACAATATAGACGTGTATTTTCAGCATCTATACAGAATTTCTTTTTGATACCAGCAGACTCAGATCGGCTGGCAGGGTTCTGAGCGGTGTTTACTTGTCACGGCTGTAATAGATGCTTTCGCAAGTTAAGTTCTTTCGTTTGCCTTGTTGTAACCAAAACTACGTCTAATTTTGCGTTACCGAAAAATTGGTGTTTGCAACCTGTTATAAAGTAAATAGCCTATGTACCAACATAGCACAATAGTAATGTAAGTAGAAAAGTAATACAGTAGCATCTGTCAAATATTGACATGTCACTACAGACTGCTCAGGCCTTTTTCACTTCTATGCTCTACGTTTTATCACTCAGTGACGGGAGTTTTTATTTAATCAAATGATGACAAAGGTCCGATCACACGATATTAATAATGTCACTACTATCATGTCTTGACTTTTTTATAACAATTCCTATTAAATATAAATACGTTAAATATTGGGTACATTAAACAAACTTAGATTGTTATCCATTCAAATAACATTATTTCCATTCGAAATAAATAATTAATAAGTAATTTCAAGTACTGTTAAGCGAAGTATTTGACAAGGAATAATTATTTTCGGTGACCTAAAATTTATGACGTGATTTTATAAATTATTCAGTAATTTAAATTTAATATGTTCAGTGTAAACTAATTAATCTAACAATAGAAAACAACTCTGCAACTCTTATTACTGTATCAGCCGTCTGCATATATCAACTTGCCACCATTAAGTCAAAGCAAAAACTTCTTATCATAACTCTCGTGTGAACTTTTAACAAGAATATAACTTCTCTGTTTGCATGCATGTACGTGAGATTAGAATCAAGTATGCGTAAAGTGGCGAGTTGCATGTATCCTTGTTGCATATGTACACGTCTCTGTTACTTTTACTAAACTATAACTTGTATGCAATACTGTACATGAATAATTTGAGGCGTGTTCTTTCTTATATCAGAATAATTTATAATTAAAATAATGTAATAAATCTAATTTAATAATTTCTTTCCTTTGATATTATATTATGTTTCATTATATTAAGGAATGGTATCAATCTTTTACAGTGCTTCTTAATTGGGACTCGCATGAGCAAAATAATACAAAAATTTGTTATTATATTAAGTATAGAAATTATTTGCGTTTGTTGTATCATTTAGTGTAATATACCTTACATCAATTTTGTTTCACTTACTTTGGATACACAGATAAATACGAGAGATATTTTTAAATAATGGTATTTTAATAATATCCCATTATTTTAACTACTACGTTCTACTATTTATTTCAAACGTACACGTGTGTTTGTTCAAGGCTCTATTTGTAGTAACAAGAACTGATATGAGAATCTTTATCAATATGAAAACTTTTACTATATTAGGTAGTTAGTTCACTTTTTCACATCTTCTCTCCAAAAGACTCTCACTTCTCACAGTAACAGTCAACGTTCTCAACAATATGCAAAGTAGGTCTACTCAATACAATTAAGCATCAGTGATGTGTGTTTCCGGTATCTGACCAGCATGGAAATGTGATCCTACATAATGGATACTTTAACTGAATGTTTTTTACTCTGTAATAAAACAACTGCAGTTGTGTCTCCAGCGTCCGGTTGTTTTGTCGGTTCCCCATTTCACCGCCGAACAAAGGGATATTGATGATACCGTCAATTACGCTTTATTAAATCTTTCAAATAAACGTCACAAGAAGTTAATTTTACCAAATTTTACTGTTGATTTTCTCGATAAAAAGCTGCAAACAGAGACTATTAAATGTTTACATCTATGACAGAAAGTAAACCCTGTATATATGTTTATAATTTTGGTCCGAATTGTTTCAAATTGATTCTATAAACTGATTTTTTTAAATTGTTTTACAATTTCCTTCTAGCAACATATTTTTTAATAATCTCGATTGGAGAATTTCATAAAGATATTTCTCATTACCATTATTTATCCGTACAGTGAATTTTTCGTCCAGAATTGGTTCAAATTTTAATGAGTACACTTGGTTGTACAAATTGTTACCTAAGGTCCTTATTCAGGAAAATCGGTTAACACCTTCGTTTGTTGAATTTCAAAAAAATCATTTCGATATTATCCTGCAATGTACAATGTTTAGTCCAAAGAAGTTTTAATTGAATTTATAGTCCCATTTTTACAACTTAATTATCCAGCAAAATTATTTGCTTAATGAATTTGATGTTTTAAATTTTTTCGATACTAACTAATTTACCAAGTTCTTAGCGTAAATATTTAATTTCAGTTTTAAAAATATTTTTATAAGAGTGTTATTAAGTAAAATCAGTTAGTTAATTCCTTAAAATTTTTATAATCTTTTTTATTGTAACCTGTAAGTTCTACAACGTCAAATAATTCATTTCGTGCAGGTTTAAAATCTCAATAAAATGGTACTAAAGATAAATTTCTACGATGAAATATAAGAGACTACAACGAACAAAAAAAAATTGTAGAAAATATAATCTCATATATTTTGTTGGATTTCGGTAAATTAAAGGTTGTATTCTAGGTTTTACTATTCTGTAAATATGATATTTAAAAAATATTATAATAACAAAGTTTCATAATAGTGGCGGTTTAAATAGTTTATTGACAATATCATCATATCTAGGGTCTGTATAAAGTCTGTAATAGTTCATTTTCTGTAGATGGTAAAATAATACTAAGACTGAGATTTTTAAACGATTAGAACGTTATTGTAGCTGATATGGACAGATAACGATGTGGTCAAACAGATTGTTGACAAACGTATTTGTAAAACACGAACAAGCTGCCGTCCAATGTCTCTAAATGGTCAGTGATAGCACAAAATCACATTGTAGTACCACAATGTATTGACATTGACTGTCCATATATTGTAGCGTTGACGTAGTAGCCATACTATATACTTGCATAGCCTCCACCGCAGCTGTGTACGGCGCCATCGTTGACGTGCATGGTCGCTTCTGTACAGGGGTTCTTTCGTTTCCAGCGTAGCTTTATTCCCTCATATGGGGTTTGAGGGACATCACTGGATTGCTGTTATAAGCTCTTTTCAACACGTAGAATTTATATATTTGGACTTTGCTTTTCCCCGAGCATAAGCCGACATTCTTTTGAAATTTGTTTATTTTCTACACTAACTCAATACCACTTCATCGGAGCAACTAAATGTTAATTTGTATACCCTATATCTATATATTACAGTCAGAACAGTCTATTGAGACGTTGTAGTTTCAATGAGTCAGAAATTATACTGAGTGAAAATTCCGATAGGCGAGATGACTAGATGAAATAAATTAATTGATTATTTAGCTGATATGTGGTATAATTTAATTTCTATGTAAACGATAATTTTTGAGCTGCAACAAGAAACTGTGTTTTCGATTTCGTTATCATGGAGTTTTCTGTAATGCTCAACATATTTAAAGACCTATTTACGTCAAAAGCAAAAAAATATATAAATAAAAATAATAATAATAAAATAATAAATAAATAAGTATCCGTCTCTTCAAGTCAGTTCATCCACCTTCCTATCTAGTACTTTGTATGTAAAATTTAAATATTTTCCAATTTACTGTAGTTTCTACAACAGTAGCCATAACATATCTAAAGTGTGTTTTAAAATATAAAGTATGGTAATTGAGTCGATAGATAATAAGAGAACAATTTAGCTATCACTGGATTTATAATACTTTATGTGTATACAAACCGTCCATCAAATCCACATGTATGGACTTGTTGTTCCAATATCCTGTTGTTTATTCATAAAATACTGAATTCCAATCAAAATCGTTGATGCGAATTGTATGATTTTAGGTGCTCGTGAAGGTGGTGCTGGTGTTGATATAATCCCTGTTTAAATGTACAAAGCACCTGTTTAAATGTTGGAAATATTTTTATTACGAGTTGTATTCTTGATGACCTGAAATTAAGAATACATTTAACGTATATTTTACATATGAAGCTCGTCCTTTTGTTATGAGCTACAACTGCTGTGGTATTAGTCTTGTGAATCCTCATAAAATCCAAATCCTTTACTAAAGACCTCTTAGATCAAGACTATTTAGATCTTAGATCGTCAAATTTTATTTTGTATTTTGTGTGTGGCGGGGGTAAAAGAATGGATAATAATAGTTAGTTCACTATTTATATCTGGAAGACAACCAAATTATATGAAAGACTGGAAATTGTATGAAAAAATTCAAATAGGCTATAACGCCTCCCCTCCCATTTTTGTTGTTTTAAAAACAAATACCTCTTGGTTATGACCACCTTAAAGAAGAAGAAAATATTATGAAGTAAATACCCCTATCTCTCTAATAAGTCTACTTCTAATATCATCAGAGTCAACAGTTAGTCAAGAGACATCTGAAAGATGAGCAGAGATCTATCTCAATAATACAAGATGAAGGTGTAAGATCTAGTTTTTCGGTTCCATTGCTGTACTCGATATGATTGAGCCCCTAAGGTAACACGTCTTTCCGCTGGCATTAATTTTGATTGTAAGAAAAATAAAACCCAGACAAACAAATTTGTATTAACTAAGAGAATTAAAACAATAAGACTCTGAATAAGACGAGTATCAATACTTTTATATTTTAAAATATTGGAATTGTTTCTTGTAACTTCGCAGTACGAAACAAATGAGGCTGTTAAAACATTTTATTTTTAAGTTTTCTCTCTGGATACTGTATACATTTTAATATCGTATGAATAAAAAATTCCAATACAAAACTATAAAAAATTACATATTACCATTAACTGTTTCTGGTTTTCCACTCATGACTGATTGGCATAAAACTATTCCAACTGTTGGACATGGAATTTTTGTTGTAGTTGTATAAAATTATGTAGTTAATAAATGACAAGAGAATAGTTTTGTCTGAAAAGTGATTCATTAGGTTTTTAACTAAACATTCTCTCAGACTAGTTAATACATTAATTTCTTGGTAATTTAAAGATGCATCGATCGGTTTTTATACAAAGTTTCGCTCCGTCTATCACCTGTTGTCGTGTTAAATTATCGCTCTTGTAAACTCGTGTCGGTCACTAGGCCCGACTGTGATTGTCGTAATTTAATAAATTTAAGTACCATCCTGTTCTTATCACAATAAGTTAGTCACAATAGATTAAATTCAAGTTTTTAATGACGACAGTCAATGTTTATTTTAATGTTATTCGCCGATTACTATAAAACATTAATTTTTTTAATTTATTCCTGGTTGTAATTTTTCAAAATTCTTCAAAGATTTATTTGAATCTACGGTAGTTTTGTTTGGGACTTGAGGGATATATTAAAACGAAATTTGTTGTAAATATTACAGCCTATTTGACAATTGTCTAGATTTTATTCTTATCGAAGATACTCCCAAATTTTGAGCTAATAATATTCTTGCTAATGTTTAAATATATTTTGCGTGGATATTTGTTTTATAATTTAGGTTTAAAGAATTACGGCATGGCTTTATTTTTTGAAACGAAAATAAAGGCGACTATTTCGATAGCTTTAAAAATAAAACAAAACTTTACAGACAAACATTTATATCAAGATTTTATTCTTACTACAATCAGTTCCTGAAATATTTTCGTGCAATTTTGAATCACCCGTAATATTTGTTAAAAAGAATATAAATGATTATGGCTGACATAAACTTAATTTTTGTTATTAAACTATAAACTATTACGTCAAACAGTTAAAATATTGCAAGTCAGTAAAACAACAAAGTCTAAAAATGAAAAAAAAAAAAAAAAAAAAAAACTAGGGACATTTAACTAAACATAAAACATGCTACAACGTCCGTTAATTAAAAGCTGCACTTGTAGATTACGACAAATACATGAATTGATATATCAAAGCTCATTAAAGCTTGGAATTCTATTATCCCCAATATAATAGAAATACTGTATCACGCAACCCCCAACGCAAATGATGTTTGCACAGAAAACAAGAATATATCTCACTGCAACAATAATGTTCCCATGCTACTAAATTATTATATTTTCCATCATGTTATAGTTTTATTCATCCTATTTAAATAATTTTATTTCCTATGGCTTAATGGTTATACTTATTGCTTTTTCAATGTTTTAATATTAATCTACTTTTCGTGTTACTTGGTTTATCAATTTCGTATTATACAGCTTAAAGGCTTCAAATTAAATATATACTTTGTCTCTATTTTTCATACAAATCGAATTCATAATTTTTTAATAATTAGATATAAATCTCAAAATGTTTACATTCTAGCTTATACGTAGTACAGAAAATGTTATCAGTACAAAAATCAATGTCGCATTTTTAGGGATATATCTATTTATAGGTAAAAAAGGTGGTTACGGAAATGTCGTGTTTTTTGTAGCCTATGTGCAGTGTTCAACAACCGAAATGCATGGATTGATATTAATTAAAATTTGTTATTTGGACAAAGTTTGATCTTATATTGAGATATTTTTTTTTAAATGTGTTGTAGAACTCAAAATTTGGTTGTAGTTGCATAAGGAAAATAAATATAATCACAATTTTTTTTTTCAAAATTGCTTTGGTTCAAGTGTAGTATCTAAGGACCCATACAAATTGTATTGGTGCGATATGCCGGTTAGTGACTATTGCTAAACATGCTAAACAAAATAAAAGTCGAACATGGGGCTGTTAGAAAGGACGTAATTTCTCATAATTCGGTTTATTGATTGAGTTCAACTTTAGTAAAATATGACGATTATTGTGCCAAACATTTGTACAAAATAGCACGGAAAAATGAGACAAGTTTCACTGAGGAGGTGTTTATACCACAAGCGCTAGTCCATATTTAAATATAAATATTTTATTCAAATATTTCTATGATTGATGTTTTCATAACTACCGAAAAGATATTTAGTATAAACCTATGTACATTTTTTGGGGAGCTGACAATGATTTTGTTTGGTTTTGTTGTTAAAATGTGTGAATAAGATAGCTCAATGTTTTTGCACTGTCTATTATTATTTTAATTAGCTCAAATTCACATCGTAGCTTTACAACTTTTATAATTAATCATTATATATTGCATGCAACTTACACTTGAGGGTGAACTGTTTTCTGACACGTTGTAGGTGAAGTCGCTCGCATGCAAACTTTGACGGCTCTATTACAGTAATCAGAACTATCAGACTTCTCATCGACTATGAAACACGGTGACAACCTGGAAGCTCGTGTCGTTATTGTTGTGTATTGGCCTTGTACAAGCTTTACATGAATCAAATGTTATTTATCGTCAATTATAACCTGAATATATTATAGAAAACATTATTTTTCGCGCACTTACTTCACTGCTTAATACGTAAACAATTAACAATATATACCTTAATTTATTCTTCTTCCTTTTATTAATTAACCCTCTTAAATGCCCGAGATTTCGGTTCAAGGACTAGATTTCATGTTGTACTTACTTCCACCCTATATTCTACTTTACAATGAAGCGTACCTTAAGTCCCCGTAATTAGATCTCACAAGTTAATTCTACGTTTAGAGAACAATACCTCACTTTCATTTCTTGACATACCTCAACACGTCAGGTAAGTCAGTATTCTTACAATTTCTCCACTTTCAATGTGTCCACGATTAGAGCTTCATGCTTACAAGAAGCAACAAAATCTGTTTTCTCCAGTTCTCCACTGCTCGTAGATCCCACTCAGGTATATTGTTTTTCCCCAACACTGAAAGATGCATGTTAAAAACATAGTAAGTACCCTGTTAAACTACATAATACAACTCATTATTATTATTATTATCCATTTTTCGGACATTTGCCATCATTTGTTTGTTAGAAATCAAAACACGACGTTTCGGGAATAGGAATCAATTGCCGTTATCAAGTGATTAAAAACTAAAGAAACATGAAACTAGAAACTAAGCCTATGTAAGAAGTAAAATTAAATAAGAAACTTAGTTTCTAGTTTCATGTTTCTTTAGTTTTTAGTCACTTGATAACGAGAATTGATTCTTATTCCCGAAACGTCGTGTTTAGATTTCTAACACACAAATGATGGCAAATGTCCGAAAAATGCATAATAATGAAATTGAACTTCCATCATTAACAAATAACTTCAAACAGAGAACAACTCATTAGTTTTAACCTCCTGCTCTGTAAGCCATCTACTCCTTTCTTTATCAGTTCTGTGCAGGATGATCTGCATAAAACTGTTGTGTCATGTGTCTTTTTTTCTTTCAAGATGACGAAACAAAATTAATTACAACTTCTGGTGTTCAAGTTATTTGATAATGATGGACTGTTCATAGAGTTCATATAGTTAAGTTGATCAGACATTTTTGTCATTGCTTTATTTGTGTTTGGTGATTTATTTTCATAACTTATGTATTTACTTT
Organism: Aphrophora alni; assembly: GCA_963513935.1. Lineage (NCBI taxonomy): Eukaryota > Metazoa > Arthropoda > Insecta > Hemiptera > Aphrophoridae > Aphrophora > Aphrophora alni. The sequence goes on along the minus strand of OY740767.1, from coordinate 103,820,938 downwards.
TAGTTTTAACTGCTCAATTAGTTATTATCATTTTTATAGTGATTGTAAATTTCAATTTAGTGTACATACTGTGTCTGCATTTTGTATAATGCTCACTCGGGATGTTCAGATTAATAACATACAAAAAACATCTTCCTCTATATGTTCAAACTAGAGCTGTAATTAATTTATAATTGATACACACACATTATAAATAATATGCTACTGATTGTATACATGTTAAAATTTTTAATTTATTTTTTGTTCTTTTAATAATCTGTCAATTTACCGTTAATAAATACCGTCAAGAATTTAGTTTTACTGTTAATTGAATGCCATGGATGTCATTTGTAGCCCAATTCAATATGCAAATTAATTTTAAGAAACTGCTATTTTTATTTATTTATTTTGGTTTTTATTTTAATTGATAATTTCACTTACAATTACAAGTACAAAAATTTCAATAACAATTTTCAGTTAACAAGAATAATAAAAATTAAAATATTCTGCTTTTTCGTATTGTTCCTTTGACTTCGTTTACGCTACTGCACATTTCGGAGTATCTTTTCCGAGTTCTTGCTCTACTGAGGTGTCAATAGATTATTAAAACACAATAAACATGTTCTTAACACACGTTATTTAAAAATTGAGAGACGCGACGATTAAGGTGTGGAACGTATGATTACCCTATCCAAAGACTGGACTAGCGTACCACGTTTTTTAAAATCGTATATATATATAAGTCACAACCCACTGACTGATCACAAAATCTCTGGATCCAGAAAGCTTAGCTCTATTCATTTTTTAACATGGTTTGGGGTAGGTCTGTTGACGCGTACCAAGAAATATTTTTGAAAATGTTCCATTCCAAAGGTGTGTTTTACCCCTAAAGCATATGTCTGGATCCAAGAGGCCTAGAGCTATGAATTTTTAATATGGTTTGATGAAGGTCTGTAGAAGCGTACCAAGAAAGGATTTTGAAATTGTTCCCCTCCAAGGGTGTTTTATACCCCTAAAACGAGTATTATATCTTTGTTTTTTATGGGCCTATTTTGACCGAAGTTGGTGTGTTGCTGGATTTAGAATTTCTATAGCACCAATATTAGTGTTATGCTAAAAAATATATTTCTTTATAAAACTACATCAACTATTCTTAGGTGAAACTGGGGCCATCAGCTAGTCTTGTATATTCATACCCGTATCATAGAGAGTGTTTGAGGAGATATTAGGTTAGACGTTCATTAATAGATTTTCGTTGTATATTTTGATTACATGATTATCATCTGTGGTTTAAAGCTAAATTAGAAGAGACTTTGGTGCAGAAACCACACAGGTTAACTATATTTTTCAATGTACATCCGGGTATTATAAGAAAATAAACTAGATAATAATTATTAAAATTATTTCGTTTAAAGTTTTTCTTCCATTAATAATACAGCGTTGTATGTTACAATACAGTTTGAAGCTTCAGGGATTTTAAAAACAAATTGCTTGCGTGATACCTCATAAAGTTATTTAAAAAATAAAACATGAGTTTTAATAACATGAAATTAAAAAGTTATTTATTATAATGACTTCTTTGTAAGTCACATTGTTTTTGTTAACTTCAATATGACGTAAGAAAACACTATTGCACAAAGGCTAAGTGGAAAACAAATAATTCATTCCTTTTTGAGAGTGGAGGTTGCATTCAGTACACGCAAGCAGTAGAACACGGTGCATCTAGGCGGAGGTTATAGCAGGAAATGCATGCAACAAGTGATACCAATCAATGTGTGGAATGTTATTTCACTGCCAGCTTAATCATTATAATAAAAATGGCGTTTTAAAAATCAACACGCAGTTTATAATATGTAAAGATTAAAATTGAAGTTAAGAAATCTTTAAAAACATAATTAAAGATTGGTACCAAAATTTATTCTGGTACAATTATTTAACATTATGTTTGTTAACATATTTAATTTCTTCATGAATTTGATTTTTTGAACCATATAAAAGCATATTATGAATTTTGCTTGATAATTGAGGCACTAATTAAAAGCTTTAAAAACCACTCACCTTCTTTAAAACTAGAATAGATTCAATGACGTACAGTTTTTCAACGTTATTTGCGTAATTAATTTTTGCGTTTATTTTGCGAATTTATTGTTGTAGTAATGACAACAAGATTCGGTAAATTTTAGTTTCAACATGTTCTAAAGTTATTTCAATTCCCTCTGATATATTTTGATAATAAACGCAAGTAACAAATGATAAAGCAGCAATATCATTTTAAAATTTTAAAGATAGTCCTTGTTCAGTTAGTTTTCTGTCAAAGAGCCTACCAGATTTTATGCATTTTACAAAATATCTATTTTTCTAATAATGAGACATTCATCTGTGAATTTTATTACTTGTTTCAAATAAAATTATACTCGTTACTATTTTCTTATAAACAAATCAACAATACATAAATACAAAATCTACATTTGTTTGGTAAAAACCGTTGTTACACAGGATTTCTGAACCTCGTGATAGTGTATATCACTACTTTCTTGACTTCAGCTAAGGCTTAACGGACCTCTTAGATGTGCATAATATATTAAAAAGTATACACCCGCCTGTTGAACCTTGAAATTGTACGTGTGAAGGAGCTTTCACACGCTATGCTCGTGTTTGTGACTTTTCCTTGCGAATTAATAACAATACTGTTTTCATGTAGGTTTAGGTTGGAATTTACATTTTCACATTAACTTCGATATTTGCCATCGCAGAGAGGTATGGTTGGTATGTAGAATTGACATCTGCATATTTTTATATTTTTTAGTGTTTAGTAAATAAAAACTGTTTAAAATGACCGCCATATTGAAATTTTCAATGATTTTTTTCAGAATTTAAATAGTATATACTATAGATAGAGTATACGTAGCATAGAAAATGGGGTACAGTATTGCAATCTGATACAGTACAAATGTCACGTTCCTATATATTAATTATTGTAGCCTATACCGTGGTTACGTACAGACATAATGTAGGAAATTCCTTTTTCAGTTTGAAGTTTCAAATTAAAAGTGAAGATCGGTAAAAAAAACAGAATTCGACTTTTTTTCGAGTACCAAAGTTACCGTGTACTTCATGTACCATAAAAAGCAAAAGACTTTTAAAAAAAATCACATTATGATTATTATTTATTTCAATAACCGGGTAAAATTCTTCGGCAAATATTAATATTTAGTGTTAGAATTTCAAAATTAAAACAAGTATTTTTTTTCCCATCTAAAATTCATCCTCATTTTTGCGTCATTTTAGTTTATTGTTATGAATTCGATCCTTCATTTCTGTCTCTGACAGTGTGTCATCAATAAAAATACTTCTTCTTTTTGTCATAAATCATAAAAACAACAGCACATATTTAAACTCAACAAATAAATAAACAAAATAAACTTAACATTTTTTATTTTCTTCGTTCACATATGTTTGCTTGATTGTGTCGTGTTAAAAACAAAAACCAACAATAATGTATTGTAGTTATCTTATCTTAATAATTATGATAGATGTCCAGTCATAACCCTGAATATTTTACGATATTTTTGAATATAAAATATAATGTATGAAATGGCTATAAATAAATATTGATATATAGTTGCTGCTAATTTACGTCAAACATATTCAATGAATTCCATCAACGCGAATATTAATGAAGGAAATAAAACCCGTCACATAACTCATAAATCTCACTGACATTAATAACTTGACTAGTTGTATCCAAAGGATAATTAGTTTGTTTTAGTATGTTATAAAACAAGTGTAAATTAATAAACTCGTATGGTAACTGCGATGTATTAACATAGGCATGACTTGTTGATGTATTTCTATTACTAGGAACTAGTTGCTCCAGGTCATTATTTGTATACTTGAATACCATGTGAATAAATTTGTGATTTGCGAAAGATAATGATTTGTCGATAATGCTTGTTTGTATACCATATATGCTGTGTTACGCCTTTCATTTTAGAGAAATTAAATAGTAACCAGTTTATAAAGTAGAAATATTATAGTATTATTTAATGTATCCAGAAAGTAAGAAGGTGTTTGATATAGGAAATAATAGATCCGACAAGATACGATTACTGTCGCTCTTCAAGGTGACAGTCTAGTGAACTTAGCTGGTTAACTCCTTGTCTATCTCTAAAAATTGGGATGATCAGTTCTGTTCTCTATGATCGACACTTTCAGGTTCGAGAACACCTGCACGATTCAATTACTTCAGATCACCGAAGACTATAGCATCGGAAGGAGACGATAATTAGTCTCTGATGGTGGAGATAAGAACATTGTTTATTTTAATGATAAAAACAATTTATATATTTAACAATATACCGTACAAGGTTTACTGAGTTATACACTCGCTCTAGCTAGCTTGATATTTTCTCAAGCTGGAGCTGATCGGGTGGAGTTTTTCCCAAGGTGTGGGATGAAATTGAAGCACACACCCCAAGTCAAGTCTCCAGATAGTATTTAAGTCTCTAGGAATTAGATGAAGCGTTTGATGATGGTCCAAGCTCCAAGTAGTTGGGTATAGTATGACATTAATTTTTCTTCTAGTTTTTAGATTCTATTCTACTCAAACCAACTCCGCCTAATCATACAGATGCAATTTATTATCCTAATTGAGTAAGAATGAGCTAGTGATTTAATCTTTCAATGGTAATTTGGATAATAGTGATTATACAAGCCATACAGTAATTGTCACGCTAAGAGCGAGATTAAAAACCTGACTGGGAAGGTGGATTTTTCAGAATTATGTTAGAAAATATGTTGTGTGACGGAAGTAGTCAGGGTGGGCGAGATAATAGTCTACCGTCCGTCCGTTTGTTTACCTAAGTGAAGGAGGAGTTAGGTTTAATAATTATCAAAGACAAAAATACATATATTTTTTGGTTTAACCAACAAACTTAAAATCAAATATACTAAACATTTTCAAACAACGTCTAATAACAAATTTGTATGATTTAATAGAGGGATAATTTTAAAAATCAGAAAATAAAATAATTAATTATTGTCATTTTATCATATAACGATTTTTAATAGCCATTTAACGAATTTTAACAATTAATTCACTTTAGACTTTATGAATTCAAATTAAATATATTGACTTTTTATTGTACCTCGAATAAAATAAATATATAAATTTAAAACAGTAACATTATCCCTTTAAAAATTGTATTGAGTTATTAGGTAATTTTGAAATCTTTAATTGCAATTTTAAATAAGTGAATTATATTAAAATCCAAGTATTTTGAAGTGCAAAAGTTTACAAACATTATTCGAAAATTTTGATTTTGTTTCATATTTATAATACTTTGAGCTAATTTTTAAATAGAAAATTAATTACAAACTGCTTTTGTGGCATAATAAGTTAGTGTATTTTGTGGGTAATCAATTATTTGATTTGAGATACGTTAAAGCCTCAATTTATTCTTATGATCTAGTTGTTTTTTAACATATTTACGAAACATATCAAAGTGTATTTTAGTTTAAAAATCAAAACTTTAAAAAGTTTATTAGGGCAATTTTTTTACCCTTTGTGACTTTTCTTGAAAAAAGTTTGACGTGTTTTATATTTGCATGATATATTATCATAAAAATTATATTTAATATTTAGAAAAATAATGTTTCTTAAATATTTTGTAAGAATCTATTTTAAACCGATCCCATTTTCAACAAAATTTTGTATTGTTGTTGGTCCTTGATTGTATATTTTGGAAATGTATAAATTTACGATGTATATCAAAGTCAATATATTAGAAGAAACGGGAAATTTTCAAAATTGATATAATTTGTTACGTTTGTTTGGTATCCGTTATAAAAATTGATAAGAAAACAGTTAACCATCTTTTGGACCAACAGTTGTTGAAACAAATCGTCTGGGTAACTTAGGCTTTGACAGGTGTAGCATTATATTTAATGAAATTCGTGCGTGTGTTAAGGAAATTAGGGTTTTTACAAGATAGGGGTACAGTAAAACAGAGTGTCCAACCATTTGACTTGTCGAGTAAAATCCTTTCCATTTGTAGTGGAAACTCGTGAATACGAATTTCTCACGAAAGTAAGAAAGTTTAAAGGAGTGTATTCTTTGAAAAAATATAGTTGAACAATATAATAAATAATAGTAGGTTGATCTTTTACATTTTTCTGTACACATCATGTATAACGGACGAAGTCATTGTTGTTACATAATACAACTATGTATTTGTCTCTCTTAACGACTCTATATCGTAAGTCTCAAAATAAATATTTGATGTCACCAGTTACAAGGTCTCAACTTGAAGCCTACGTATCTTAAAAATAAATATTTTCATAATCTGTGTATAAAATACTTGTATCAATATATGTAAGTTTCAAAAGGAAGCATGACACCTGAAAACAAATAAATGTATCTATATGATTATAACAGTATTTATGTTACTTAACATTATATGTGAGTTGCTAATTACATGACAAATTTGCTCATAAAATTGTGTAAAATTTAGTCCAAAACTATAATTGTAAATGACATAATAAGTGATTCCACTTGTTTTAAATTTTGCATTTAATAATTCTATATAATATATTCATTAATCATTATTAATTGCGGACAAGAAAATAAATTAGATGTAAAAGAACACAGAATGTGATAAATTTATTTATTAGGCCTATACGACGTACTGTTATTATTCGGCATTTTTATAAGATTTTAGTACTGGGCGTCTTTTTATTGAGTATAGTGCAATATATTTTATCTTTAATTATATACTAGTTTTATATGAATTTATCAATTAAAAAGGTGATACGCCATAAACATTTACTTTCCTACAAATATTATTTTACATTAAGGTTTAGATTTTAAGAGCTATATGAATAATTGTTATTAGACAGTAAAAACTATTTCCAAATATTTGCCAAGCTTAATATTTGTTTGACGAAATATGTCATCTATTTTCACGACATATGAAACAGTTTCATTTTAAGAAGTTTAGTCTTAAAAACAAATATAGAAAATACATTATAAACAATAGGGTGGAAGGAGTGTATACACATGTAAAAAATGACCTGATATATATATATATATATATATGTATAATTTAATACATACAATCATTGTATTTTACCTTTCGTGTTTCTTGTTTTTACGAATTTTGTTTATTTCTAAAATTATACCTGTGGGACCTAAAACCAACGGAGAACTTATAGCCTACCCAATAACCACCATTGGATTTAATGACTCTTGCAGACAAAAATAGTGAATTAAGTAATTAATTATAGATATTATGAATTTTGTTTATTTTTTCATTATTTAATCATTACTTTTAAATTATATGACATAATGTCTACGTAATTTATTTGGAATATTTATAAAAGTTATATGGTTTTACAATTCACTTATGGTTGCTATTTATATTTAATTGTATAGTTTAGTTGATTAACAAATATTTTGGTATTAATTTTAAAGTATGTAATAAAATATATTATTATACTTAAACTAATGCAACAGAAATTAATATTTACAAAAGTATTATGTCTTCACCTAATAATAAAGAAGTCTACACATTGTAAAAACGATTAAAAGTATACTTTTCAACAAAATAATCTAGTATAATATCACAACAAGATTTTACAAGTATATACAGTACTTTTAAAGTAATATTTCAAATAAACAATGAATTACGCTCAAATTAAACTTGCTTATCAAATTTAATTTATCCAACAACATTATTATTGAAATAAAAAAAAGAGATTAAAGTAAAGAACAATAACACTCATGTTGGCATTTACAGCTTGATTAGATGTAACCAAACGATAATTATTTGCTGTGGGATATAAAACAGTGGTATATTAATATGCATGTATATGTTTGGAGTCATATGATTATGTGTTTCGCCTAACATGCAACATGTGCATGAAAACAACAATTACTCATTCATTTGTAATACAAGAAATGTAAATATAGCGTTAACAATATGGTGGGATTTTAACGATATGGTGGGATTTCACATTAGGATTATTTTAAATAAAATTATAGTTGTACTACTATTCTATACTTTAGAGTCCACCTTTTATAAAATAGGTTTTAATATAACTGTCAATTTTAAAGAAGTCCATTAATCAGATAGATGTATTCATGTGACAGTTTGCTACGTTGATACGTGTATAATTAAATCATGATATGAATATAAGGATATGACTCTTTCAATTTCTTAATTCCTCTACTCAAAAGTGCTGAAAGTGCATCACATTCACTCACACATACAGTACACAATCTTGGTAATGGAAGAGATTTACTGAAGGCTGTTTTGCTGTAAGCGAATTTACATGTAAATAAGGACAGAACTATTATGGGTTATATTCAATCAGTTTACTATCATTTTAAGTGTCTGAGAAAGACATTGCTTGGAAACTCCAGCAAGTATTTTGAAACTGTAGTAATAAAATGCAACAAAAGCTTCTTTTTTCCTCTAAAAGTAAACAATGACACAATAGACTGAATCGGAATCATTATGTACCAAATGCTACATAACATTTGCTTTGTGTGGAAAGTTAATATTTTATTTAACTTCTGACTAATCTTCTGCTGTGGCACAAAATATTAAAAACTTTATACCTATTCAGACCGTGCGATTACCCCCGTGCGATGAATCACAATTACATTTTTTACTAACAAGTCTTCGTTTTGCTTTACGAGAATTTTAACTATTCAAACGAACTTTTGTGCTAAGTCTTTATTGTCGAGCTACAAAATAGATGTAAGCGGTCCAATTTAGTTCAAATTGATCGTTCAAAAAAGCCCCACAAGTTATCTCGTAGATCTTTCATTAAATTTTGATCAGATATATTAAATGATGAATATTTTCATCTGTACAGTATATATAAACTAACATATAATGTTCACATTTTTTCGGGGAGCGAGAGGGTATTATTATTATTAGACTGGAAAGAGTGTTTTAGAACGCCTCCTGCACTGCGACCTAATTAGATCTTTTGTGCCCCTCTCTTGTTGGACTCAGGAGAGATCTATGTCTTTGACAAAATCGATCAAACCCCTGGTCGGGAGGTTTAGTAGTTCTTCTTCCGAAATGAAGAAAAATTCTAGAAATTTAGGTCTCCTTAGGCATAAGGCTGAGCACTCCATGATGATGTGTTCCATGCGTTCCACCTCTTCACCACAATACCTGCAAGTGTCATCATCCATCCGGGCCCATCTTACTTAAGTGATACCTGCAATGGATATGTCCTGTTAGTATACAACAGAGGAGTTTAAGCTCTCTTCTGCTTAGGTTTAGCACTACCTTCCCCTTCTTTTTATTAGGGCTAAGGAACTTCTTGGAATCTATAAGACCCGGCAATGCATTGCAGGTTCTGTTGATTACTTTGTTAGCCCAGTTGGTAATAACCTCCTGGTAATCCCTAGAGCCAAAGCCATAGGCTACATAGGAGATGGCCGTGTAAAGGGTTTAGATGCACCAAGTTTAGCTTGCTGATCTGCTTCCACATTGCCTGCTATTCCCTCATCCCTGGCACCCAGACAAGTTCAACTTAATTATTGTCCGATAGCTGGTTTAGGGCCTAATGGGACTCGTGAAGCATCTTTGATCTCAAGTTGTTACTTTGAAGTGCTTTTAATGCCGCTTGACTATCCGACATGATGCCAATTTTCTCTTTACATTGGTTTTTGGTGATCAGATGATTCGCCACCATGTACCTCTGCTTGAAAGATGGTGGCGTCAGCACTGAGGGACACATGTCTTTTAAACTTTAGTCCCACCACTCCTGCCGCACACCACCTTCCATTTTGGATCCATCTGTGAACCACTTTTGGGAGTCCTCCGGCACACATTCTGTGCCTCCCGTCCAGTTTCCCCTAATGGGGAAGCGAACTTTGTATTTGTGATTAAAAATCATTTTTACTTTCCTCCTTAAATGAATCCGGTAGGGGATCCACGCCTAGAAGGATCTCCATCGCGACGGTGGGTGTTGTTTTCATGGCATCTATGAGCTTAGACATACTAGTCTTTGCACTTTAGCCAACTTTGCTTGCTCGGTACTTTGGTCTACTTTTCTCCACCAAACTGCTGACGCATAGACGATAGCAGGTCAAACGACCTGCTTGTAGATCCAGTTAATAGCTCTGGGATTTTGACCCCACGTTTTGCCAACCATTTGGCTGCACGACCATAGTGTTTTAATGGCTTTGTGGGTCGTCTTAGATAGGTGACTCTCCCACGTTAACGTTTGGTCCAGTGTCACCCTAAGGTATTTAACCTCTTTAGAGAGGGGAATGGTGGTTCCATTTAGGTGAAAGCTAGGTAAATTGAATTTCCTTCGTTTAGTAAATGGAACAATAGTGGTCTTTAACGGGTTTATGTTCATGCCCTCTTTGAGACACCCTTTTTTTGTTACGTTAATGACTTTCTGTATTCACTCCCCTGCAACGGAGTCATGTTTGCCCCTCACAGCTATGGTTATGTCATCAGCATAACCAAGAACGTCAAACCCAGCTATGCTCAGGTCGTTTAGTCGTTCATCCACTACCAGCGTTCTCAGCAGTGGGGAGATAACTCCCCCTTGTGGACAGCCTCGTGTGGTGCCTACCTCATGTGTAGCGCTACCAATGCTGGTATCTGTCTATCCATCAGCATATGGTTTATCCATTGAATGATAAAGTTGTGAATCACTCTTTTCCTGAGAGACTGTGTCATTCAATCATAATCAGCATTGTCAAAGGCGCCCTCCTATATCTATAAAGACTGATAGAGCTAACCCCTTTGACTCATGCGCTCCCTCTATGACCTTGACAAGTTGATGCAACGGTGATATTGTTGATTTGCCTTTTTTTAGGCAAATTGGTATTTATGAAGAGGTGCGATTGTTAAAACCTCCATTTTAATATATTGGTCCACTAGTTTCTCCATTGTTTTGAGCATAAACGACGAGAGACTTATTGGAAGATAAGACTTTGGGTCGTTCAGGGGTTTTGCACCCCCCTTGTATAGAAATATGACCTTTACTTTCCTCCATACTTGAGGAATGTGGCCATATAACAAACTGGATCTAAACATTTTGATCAGTATTGCGATTAAGATGTCCTCCCTCTCTGAATGTGTGCCAGCCACACTCCATCAGGGCCTCGAACCTTAAAAGGCTTAAATGACCCTATTGCCCACTTAATCTTATCAGGCGTAGCAACCTTGTTGACAAGGGGTCAGGCCATCTTGAGTTCTGCTCTACTCCTTATGGAACCATTGTACTCCCTTGCTTCTCCAGGTGTTATACAACCTGGAAAATGCTTTGTTAATAAAGCTTCCACAGTTTCCTGGAAGGTTGATGTTAGGGTGCCATCTACACGTTTAAGTGCACCAATGTTTTCTTCAGTACCCTTTGAAAAAGCCTTCTCTCTTCTGTACTCTACTAATTTCAGGTTCTTCATTAAGATTCTCACAGATGGTTCTCCATGAGCTACGCTTCGATTTACGAAGTGTTACATTGAACTCAGTAAGAGCCTTATGGTACTCTCCCCAGTTATTTGTTATCTTTGCTTTATTAAATTCCCTTCTGGCCTTGCTTCGTAGTTTGCTAAGCTCATTGTTTCACCAGGGTACTTTGCTGTTAGTTTTTTTGGTTTTGAGAGGACAGCTATCTTCAAAGACCCTCATTATGGCCTCCGTTGTGAGGTTAACTGTACTCTCCATGTCGTTTATAGATCTCATTTTTTGGGTATATCCTTCATGCCATTTTGTAGGGAACTTTTGTATCCCTCCCAATCGGTCTTGCTAGGAACCCTATATGTTTGGTTGATCATACTAAAAGCCCCCAATTTGAACATGATCAAACACTGATCAGAAAAAGAAACCTCCCCAGACAATTCCCAATCACTTATTAGTTTTGAAACACCTCTAGACACTAAGGTTAAGTCGAGTACCTCCTGCTTTATAGAGTTTATAAATGTTGGGCGATTGTCCTTATTAGCCACTACCATGTTAGTAGTATTAAGTAAGTACTCATAAAGTAACTCACCTCGATCGTTGGTGTCGGTGCTCCTCCAGATGGTATTGTGGGCATTGGCATCGGCACCCAGGATAATATGTTTCCTGTTGGCTTCGCAGTAGCTGATGAGTCGTTTCACCGTTTCTGGTGAAGCCTCCTTCTCCTCTCCAGGAATTATGCCGAGGTCAAAACTATCTCCTTCTTTCCTCCAGGAACACTCAGCTCTGCCATTACTGTGGCTGTATCAGCATCTGTAAATTCTAAGAGAATCATTATATTAATTGTTTTGTTAATCAGAATCGCCGCCCTCGGTGCCAGGGCAGATCTATCATAAATCAACTTACAGTTTTTGGTACTTAGTCTACAAATACGTCCCCCATTGACCCAGGGCTCCTGAACTAGTCCCACTATTTTTGTGCCTTGGGCAAACCTTTTGCATAAGGTGGCAGAAGCAACCTTCGCATGGTGGAAGTTCTCCTGCACGCACTCCATATTCAGGAGTTGTCTGAGGAATGAGGGCCAGTCCCTTCATCCTTCCGTCACATCCATGGTGAGCGTGTCCTGAGAATCGGATTGCTCCTCCTCCGTGGTGTTTGTATTCTGAGGATCGGATTTCTCCTCCTCCGTGGTGGTTGTGTTCTGAGGATCGGATTGCTCCTCCTCCAGTGGTGGTTTATTAGGTTTTCTTAGCTTGACAGCCACCTCCTTAAGCCCAAAAGATAATTTATTACCCAAGGATTCCACTGTGGACCCTGAGTTTTGGTCGAGTGAGAGGATTAGGAGTGCAGATGTACCCTTCGCCTCCTTCTTTATCACCCTCCAGATGGAGGTGTTGATTCTATGGTTTACCCCTTGGATCCAATGTAGAATCCTCTCTGCCGGCATTGCCGCTGAGTTGGGGAAGTAATCCAGTAGGATACATCCTTGAGGAAAGTCTGCCTCCTTGGTAGCTTACAGTTCTGAGCCTTCCCAAAGGTGTAGATCAACTACCACCTCCTCGACCCATTCAACTGTGGCCTCATCTTTGCATAGCAACATTAAATATCTGGCCTTATAGACGGAGGTTAGGAACTTAAGTTTAATGGGTTCATTATACTTCTCATCCACTATGTCCATAAGCGCCAAGCAAATTTGGTCCATCTGGTCCATTGCAACTCCTAGACATCACTGCCATTTTAATACCTTCTAAGGCACCTTTATATGAGACATCTTTCTGCGACGTAGCCTCCGGTTTTTTAGATAGGGCAACAAGTATGCCTTCTTTCTGTTTTGGTTTTTTGGCCTCCCTCGGGCTTTCGTCCTCGGATCTATGCCTTTTATTAGTAGGCTGAGCTTGTGTCCCACCTTCCTTCCTAGAAACAATAAATTCTTCCCTCTTCAGGATGGCTAATATCCTTGCCTCAGTGAATATCCTTCTTTCAAAAGGAACTTGGATCTTTTGAAGGCAGATCGACTCACCCTTACCTTATATTCGCCCACCATAAGGCGGTCGGTCTCTTTGACCAGTTTCTCAACCCCACCTTCTGGCTTTGAGGCGCTGCTTTCGCCAGCCTCCACTGCCACAGGTTTGGGTTTTAGGTTTGAGGGCTTATTCACCTCCGTATTTTTTGTTTTATTTATTTTTTTGAGTTATTAGGGTTCATCTTGTTTCCACGAGTAATTGAGGGGTTAAACAGTCCATCCAGCAGAGCCTCTTACTGGATAAGTTTATATACTACTGGAGGTCACCTGGTATCCAGAGTTCGCATATTAGCGACTGATTGCCCATCAGCCATCCATCCCTCGGCAAATGTTCCACCTTGGATTGGGGTACTATGGTTATACCGCCAATACTCGGTCGTCAGAGCCTCGTCAGTTGAAACAGGATGCACCAGCTAAAAGGTGAGGTTGACAATTGGCTATATATTGCGCATCACTACCCCATTCCCAGAACGGAGAGGGTGTTTCGTACCTCGATAAAACACAGTGGATATCAAACACCTAAATCCACCCGTTTATAGCGGCGCTTTCTTTACATATCCCAATCGTTAACACACACATAACTTGAATTATTACTCAAACTTTACATATGATATTGTCTTACACTATTGTGTCAGGTCAGTTCGTTCACAGCGTCATTATATATCCCTTAAACCTTTATTATTCCCGTGTTTTTGAAATAAGTTTAACGTTACTACAACGCATTTCATCCTCAAAGTAAAGACTTTACTTTAATCAAACAAACAATTATGGTATTCAAATAATTATTGTTTTTAGTTTTTTTTTTGTTCATTAAATTTATGTTTGTTTAATTATCAATTTAAATATCATCAAATTTTGACACTACACTAAAATGTGTTGTAATTGTTAGATATTCATCTAAATCGTAGTGAAGTTAGAGCTATTTTATTCTTCTAGGTCAGTATGGTGCCAACTATTGACACATGATATACCTTATGTATGAAAGTATTTTGTAATTAAAACCCACTAATGATAATAGTTGTCATGAAGACCACTTCTCAAAGACTACAATAAAACACTAACAACACAAAGACTGAATAGTTATGTTTATTCTACGTTATGTACATTTCAATAGCACTGTTATCAACTTCAGAGGTACACTATACAGTCTTTGTGTTGTTAGTAATTTATTATAGTCTTGGGGAATTTTCTTTCATTGCATATTCACCCCAGAGCTCTAGTAGAACGTTCATTAGATTTTCACTAGAAATATTTAATTGTCAGTAGCTATGAACTAACAATAATGTTATTTTTTTTTGGGAGGGAGGGGGGAGTTACATGAATCGATCAAACAGTCACAGTAGCAAATATGCATCTCAATCCACCCGTTAGGTCATTCTATGTACGTTAAACTTTTCTTAAATCGGTGTTTTTTGTAATATGTTCAGTGTAACTGAATATAACGAATTTCATCTTCAAGTAACACATTATTTTAATCAAACAAACAGTTATTTAATTCAAACAATTCCATTATTTTCACTATTGTTTAATTTGTTCAAATACTTTTCATTTTTCATTTTATAATGTTAATTTAAATTATCATTTTAAATATCATAAATTGTCTACTTTACATATTACTCATATTAGATAAATAGCAGAATCTTAGTGAAATTATAGATATTGTTGTATTCCAGCCAGTTGTTGACACATGATATGTCTTATGTATGGAATTATTGTGAATATTGTTTTATAATTAAAGTTACACTAGTACTAACAATGATGATTTCAAATCACTAAGGCTAATTTTAAAGTCAGAGTAGCCTACACCGTGGTGAAAAATTTAAATACAAAATAATAATTTGTTAGATTAGCTTAAGTCTTAGCCTAATATAAATTGTATATAAAAAAATTGTCTTTATGGTTAAAAGGTGAAAACTTTCTCAGTAATTATCGCCTTATGAATTAAAAAAAATGAATAGGCCTAAATACCCTATCTCTCTTAACAGCGTCAGGGTAGGAAAAGAACAAAATTTGGTCAAGAAAAATCTAATAGACATGATAAAAGAAAGGGACCTAACCCACGACTACATAAACAAAAATGTAGATCCAGCTAGGCTCTATCGGGATTACCACTTCCATACTTACTAAAACCCTCGAAGATAATACATATTGTAAATGTTTACTTCAAACGGGTTTACATGTCGAATTAACTATTGTCAGTTAAGAAGATATGTGAATAGTAAATATTTATAAACGAAACAAAATACGCGTTATATATTTATTATTTTTATTTAAAAAAAAAGGAAAAAAAAGTTTATTCTCTTCCGTACGAAAACCCATAAAAAAATTCTTCGATTGATCGTAATATAAATATGTTTGTTTCCTTTTGTTTTTTAAACAGGTAAACTTAAAATATTCAAATTGACTGCATGAACGACGTGTAATTTGATCTTTATCGTAAGTAAGTGGAACAATAACTGTCCATTACTGGTTAGCGATATGTTATCATTAACCATTATTGATTTATAAATGATAACATAGTAAATACATTGCATGTTGTGTATGTTGCATAAACATGACTTGTCAAGAGTAAAGTGCTGGTATACCCTACAGTTGACTCCTGAATATTAATTTGTTAGTAACAACATCTGTATAATGGGGACTATGTTAACTTTATACCTTAAGACGCCACAACAAGTATACGTTGTACTAGATAATGACTTAAATTACACGTTAGAAATATATATAAATAAATACGTTACTATGGTATAAAGTTGACTCGACACGCTAAACTTTATAACATAAAGCAATATTTACAATACTAGGTGATACTAAAGTTTAAGTTTTAATAATGTTACATTTATGTAATTAGTATAGAGTATGCAAGTAAGGATTAAATAAATCCTAGTAATCATAAAATGTGTATGCCTAGTTGGAAATTTTAAAAAAATGGTTTTCGTATATGATAAATATCTTCAAATTGGAACATAATAAAATTTAAAAAATTCAACGTCAAATGACTATAAGCTTTGGAGGAAGGTTTAAGGTAACTTAATGTTTTCTCAAATTTTCAGTTTAATAACAATTATTTGTCGTCTAGGTTTGGTAGATATGAAGAAAAAACTTTATTACAATTCTATTTTCCAGCCAGAAGGGTTTATTTAATAATAAGGTGTGAAAAACATTGTACAAACTTTCTCATTCAATTATTCCGAAAACCAGAGAAATAAATAGAAAAATTATCACTAAAATTGTCACTTCGGTAGTTTTCAGTCAAAAAATGGAAATTCAAATTGGACGCCCTCTATGAAATATATTTTCTATACATGCTATTTTTAACACAGGTATAGATAATTATTTTTTTAAAATTAAAAATAGAACCAAAAATTATTTCTTTTTTGACAGCCTTATGGCCGATTTTCCTGGTTTTTAATCACTAATCCGTAATTTTCGAAAGATGGCTACGAATACGATATGTGGGTGCTTTGAGACTTTATTAGATATTTAATAAAATCTTAACTAACTCTGTGTTTTTTACTTATGGCCGCTACGCCCAAATTTTGAGTTAACGTAAAAATATAAAAACCTCCCGAGGTATGGTAAAAATATACCCAATTCCAAACTTGATAAATTAATTTATTACAATTTGATGTATCTATAAAGTAGATCGTGTAGAGCAAGTAGATGACAGTTATCTTTCTTTCTCTATTGGCTACCACGTATTTGTCTTCGTAAAATAAAGCTTCAATTAATTTAACCAACAATACTTTGTTAATATTGTTTTATATTTTAACAATGCAGGTTAACAGATATTACATTTATACTTTAGATTTGATAGAACGGATCTGAAATTTGGTAATAATTGACTCTCGTTTTTAGTATTAAAACCTTTACGAGAAACTATCTATAAATAAGTCACGTTTTACTGTGAAACCCGTGCAGCTCGTAAGTTTCTCATTGTCGTTGACATCTTAAATTTATGATTGGCGTCATTACACATTTTATTAAACTTTAGCGATAAAATAAACATCATTTAGTTACTTGCTTTTGAGGAGAGTTTTTATTGTTGCTGCAGAATTTTACAGAGATAATGAAAAGCTGCTTACTTAAGTCTGTAAAATAATTTACAAAAATACACATTAGATAAAGCGTACGGTAATGTATGTAGAGGTTGGGGCACGTGAGGACAAGCCCTATGTATTGCCAGCATTTGGTCACGTGACATAAGCCACTGCTAACCTAACCTAACTATAGTATCAATCTTGCACCGTTCCCCCCACCACCACCCAGTTCGCAGCATTTCGGTCACGTTACACAACATAACCTAACCTAACCTAACCTAACCTAACCTAACCTAACCTAACCTAACCTAACCTCGCCCCATAGAAAATGGGCCCGCCGATTGAAAAGTGTGTAAACCTAACCTAAGTGTCTGTATTTTAAGGTAATCTGAAAGTAATTCCCGATTACTATGTTTCTTCTTTAAAAAAATCCAACAGAGGCCAAGATGAGGCAAGGACGTCTATGTCCTGTAGGACGTCTAGAATCACCTGATTGAAAACAATGTTGAGAGAGCGAAGCGATTATGAGACTCTACCTTTGTTACGAAGAGACCGAATGAGTAGATTTATTTATAGTTGGAATTTAATTTATAACTTTTATTATAATGTTATTAATGGTAAAGTTTATAATTTATTATTAATATATAATATTTTTATTTTTATTATTATATTATAATTTGTGTGTCGGATTCAATAGAAGTTTGTTTTTGTTTTGAAATTCGTTATAATTAAACCATTGATTGGTATTTAAATTAACCTCGATACACAGTTTTCACAGGGCCTAGACGTTTTATCCACTTAAGATAGCCTACATTTCCCAAATGATATATTTGTCCCCCTCTCTATATTTCTGGTTGTTCCCCTGTGTATTTTTGTCCTTCTCTCTGTTGGTTCTTTGTCGCGCTTCATTTCAAGAACATTTAATCAAATAACTTGTAATTTTATTGTTTTATGTAGATTTTGACAAACATCGGTTAAGAGTTGGGGTGAAAAAACGATAGGTTAGGTAGTCATTGCCTTACTTCATACAAAGAAAGGGTAGTCCAAGATTCCAAATATATCACTTTCGTTTACAAACAGTCATTATATTTTATTTGCAATTTGGTAAAATTAGTCCTGAAAATTACTTTATTTTAAATTTGATCTAAATTTAAATCTAAATACAGACCTATGCTTAAATGCAGATTTGGTTCTTATCTTCAGTTTAGTATCATTTCCCGAATATTTCTATGCAATTTTGAATCACTCTGTATATACAAATCGTTAATTAAAAAGAATTTATTCAATTATGTCTGAGAAAGACTTAATTTTTATATGTAAGTATCAACATTTATAACATACACAAAAAATATTACAACGTCAGTAGACCAACAAAATCTAAAAATGAAAAACTATGTACTTTAGCTGAACATACAACATGCTCCAACGTCCGTTAATTAAATGCTACATTTCTAGATTATTCAAATACGTGAATTGATATATCAAAGCTCATTAAAGCTTGGAATTCTATTATCCCCAACGTAATAGAAATACTGTATCACGCAACCACCAACGCAAATGATGTTTGCACAGAAAACAAGTCTCTCAGCAAAAATAATATACTCTTCTACTAAATAAACATTAATAGATTTTAATTCTTGTTATTGTTTTATTCACCCTATTGAAACTATTTTATTTCCTTTACCTTAATTGTCATACTTATTGATTTTTGAATATTTTATTGTTAAACTTACAAATCTTACTACTGTTCGTGTTATTGGATTCTCAATTTTGTATTATTTAATTTATACGTCTTGACATAAATATAAAACTTTTCTCTATTTTTCGTGCTAATTGACTAAACTTAACGTTTTTTTTATTGATTAAAATACAATTCTCAAAACCATTACTTTACTTTCTCGTTTAAACGTAGTAAAAAAATGTGATTAGTAAATAAATGGTGGTCGAGATTTACGGCTACTTGAGTTCGAAAAAGTGGTTTCGTGAAAGATGTAAGTCATCTGTGCAGCATTATATAACCCAAACGTGAGGTCCGATTTCAATTAAAATTTGTTGTGGGCAAGTTTTATCATAACTCGATTTCTTTTTAAAATTTTTTTCAAGAACTCAAAATCGGCTCTTGTTCAAGATTGTAGTCTCTAAGGATTTTAATACAATTTATTGCTTACCATCTCTCCAAAATAATTGCTGGTTTGTGACTATTGCTAAACAAAATAAAAATCGAACATGAGGCTGTTATAAATGTCATAATTTCTCATAATTCTGTTCTATCGATTGAGTTCTAATTTGAAAATGTGACGATTAATGAGCTAAACCTGTGTACAAAAACGCACGGAAAAATTAACGTAACCCTTAGAAAAGACGAAATACTCTGAAGACGTGTTTATGGCACAAGCGAAGGAAGGTTATGTTCTTATTTATATATTTTTATTTTTTCGAAGACTGGGTCCATGGTTCTTGATTTCATAACTACCGAAATGACATTTAGTATAAATCTATTTACGTTTTTTGGGGAGCTGACGTAAATTATTTTTGGTTTTTTTGTTACAATGTATGATTATAACAGCTCAATGTTTTTGCACTATCTATTATTATTTTAATTAGCTCAAATTAACAACGTAGCTTTACAACTTTTATAATTAATCATTATGTATTGCATGCAACTTACACTTGAGGGTGAACTGTTTTCTGACACGTTGTAGGTGAAGTCGCTTGCATGCAACCTTTGACGTCTCTATTACAGTAATCAGAAATATCAGTTTTCTCATCAGCTATGAAACACGGTGACAACCTGGAAGCTCGTGTCGTTATTGTTGTGTATTGGCCTTGTACAAGCATTACATGAATCAAATGTTATTTATCGTCAATTATATATAACCTGCATATATTATAGAAAGCATTACTTTTCGCACACTTAATTCACTGCTTTACACGTAGACAATTATTAATATTAGTTTTAGTATATTCTTTTATTAATCTTACTCTTACTTTTAGTTTTAGTACTCTTTCTTTTATTAAACAAAATATCCGTAATTGCTCGGACATAGCTACAAGGACTAGAATTCAAGTTGTTCCAAACTACATTCAATTCTGTAATGAAACGTACATTAAATCCCAATAGTTGGGCCTCATAAGCTCTTTCTTCATTTAGAGAACATTACCTTACTGTTTACAAAAACATATATTTCTTGACACACCCAAACATTTTATCATCATTTAAAAATCTAAGTCAATATTTTGCAATTTCTTTATGTTCAATGTGTCAGCAACGTTTATCTATATAGAAGGCAACAAATTACTAAGCTATTTCCTCCAATCCATGTAGATCGTATTCAAGTAGATTTCGTTTCCTCTTAAGTACCATACACTGTTAAACTATATACCACAACCCACTAGTTCTTTCTTCCTGCTTTGTGATCCTTTCTTTAATAGATTTGTGCAGGATGGTCGTCAATCAATTCTGTCTCTCACTCTCTCTCCTTCTCTACTTACCTACGTCCTTTGCCTAGGACCTTCTCTCAGAGGCTCAATATTAATGAGTACCAATATTGGTGGCAATACCAAGTTATCTAGCTTAATCAAACCATTCTTCATCTAGTCTTACATTACAGCTCTCTCTTTTTCATCTCTCTCTTTTCCCATCGGGTCTCCCTTGAATAACTCTTGTTCTATTCCGAATCTGACTTTATTAGAGTGTGCAAGAACTACGAGTCTCAATTGTATGCTGTTTGGTTGTATTCTCCAAAACTTAATCATGGGTTTAATTCCCACGTTTCAACATCGTTGAGTATTGCAACCAAATATAAATTTCACAATTCGTATGTTATATATTTGGCTTCCAAACATTATTCTTAAACAAACACACCTACAGTCAGTTTACAAAATTGGATTAGATTGAAAGTATCAACCTCCTTTGTTTCCTGATGTCTGATATACAGCAAGCCATCACATCATTACTTATACATTTATACACTTACTAATCATTACACATTATTCATGTGACTTCTTTTTTTTTCAAGATGCCGAAATAATTTTTTCAAATTCTGGTGTTCAAGTTATTTGATAATGATGGACTGTTAATATGGTTTAATCGGACTTCTGTCATTGCTTTCTTTGTGTTTGGCGATTTATTTTCATAACTTATGTATTTAGTTTTAGTTTTAACTGCTATTATCATTATTATAGTGGCTTTAAATTTCAATTTAGTGTACATACTGTGTCTGCCTTGTTGTATAATGCTCACTCGGGAAGTCCAAATTAATAACATACAAAAAAAAAATATTATGCTACAGTGTATCTGTATATATAAAAGTCAAAACCCACTAACTGTTCACGAAACCTCTGCTTCCAAAAAGCCTAGCTCTATTCCTTTTTATAACATGGTTTGGGGTAGGTCTGTAGACGCGTACCAAGAAAGGATTTAAAAAATATTAAACTCCAAGGGTTTTATACCCCTAAAACCAGTATTATATCTTTGTTATTTATGTGTCGATTTTGATCGAAATTGGTGTGTTGCTGTATTTGGACATAATTTATTCCCACATCACCAACATTAGGGTTGTGTTAAAAAAAAATTCTTTATACAACTATTTCAACTATTCTCAGGTGAAACCGGGGCCATCAGCTAGTCATGCACATTCATACCCGGATCATAGAGAGTGTTTGAGGAGATATTAGGTTAGACGTTCATTAATAGATTTTCATTGTATATTTTGATTACATGATTATCATCTGTGGTTTAAAGCTAAATTAGAAGAGACTTTGGTGCAGAGACCACAGAGGATAACTATATTTTTCAATGTACATCCGGGTATTATAAGGAAATAAACTAGATAATAATTATTAAAATTATTTCGTTTAAAGTTTTTCTTCAATTAATAATACAGCGTTGTATGTTACAATACAGTTTGAAGCTTCAGGGATTTTAAAAACAAATTGCTTGCGTGATACTTCATAAAGTTATTAAAAAGTAAAACATGAGTTTTAATAACATGAAATTAAAAAGTTATTTAATATAATGACTTCTTTGTAAGTCACATTGTTTTTGTTAACTTCAATATGACGTAAGAAAAACACTATTGCACAAAGGCTAAGTGGAAAACAAATAAATCATTCCTTTTTGCGAGTGGAGGTTGCATTCAGTACACGCAAACAGTAGAACACGGTGCATCTAGGCGGAGGTTATAGCAGGAAATGCATGCAACAAGTGATACCAATCAATGTGTGGAACGTTATTTCACTGCCAACTTAATCATTATAATAAAAATGGCGTTTTAAAAATCAACACGAAGTTTATAACATGTAGAGAGTGAATTTCGAGTTATCACATCTTTACAAACGGAAAAAAAATAATAAAAAAATAAATAAATAAATACATAAAAAAAAGTATTAGAGACCTATACAATAATTTTATGACAATAAAAAAAATTGTTTTAGTTTTTATTATACGTTTAATGAAAATGGGCAATACTAATACTGAAATTTGAAATTTTGTTATCTATCCCAGTGTGTAATAAGTCGAACGAAACTTTAGATATGTACAAAAAGCTGTTTAAAATGGCCGCCAATCTTCAGTTAGTTTTTTTCAGAATTTAAAGTAAGTTTAATAGTAAAGGTACAGTAAATGTAGTGTACGCAAATAGTGTAGTAGAATATAGTTCAATATACCAAATGTAATGTTATTATATCCTATTTTTTTGTAGATGCTATCGTGCCTACGTACAAAATGTCTAAGACAAACTTTACAAAATTACTTTTTTGGTTGCCTTGTGCCATGAAGATTGAAATCAGTTATAAAACTGAGGTCAAAATCATTATATTACCAAAGTTATAATTCATGTACTTTATAAGTAATAAATTTCAAGAATAAAATCATATAATGATTATTAATAATTCAATAATGACAAATATTGTTACAATTTGAAACTAAAGTTCGAGTAAAGATAAATAATAAATTAACTTAGAATATCTGGGTAAAGTCTTTGGCAGAAATAACTGGATTGTTTTACTCACGTGTTTGAGTTTAAAACATCAAAATAAGTGTTCGTTTTTCCCCATCTCTAATTCACCCCTATTTTTATGTCATTTTAGTTTAATATTGTGAATTCAGTCCATCATTTCTGTCTCTGACAGTTTATCATCAATTATAATAGCTTCTCTTTTTGTCATAAATCATAAAAACAACAACATATATTGAAACTCAACAAATAAATAAACAAAACAAACCTATCAATCTTTATATTTTACTTTCACATGTTTTTACATGCGTCGTGTTAAACAAACGAACAATATTGTAGCAATAAACAGAATTTCAAAGAGTAAAAGCTACATACATAGTTTAGTTATCTTATCTTTATAATTATGATACATGTCCAGTCAATAAAACTGAATATTTTAAGATATTTTTGAATATAAAATTTAATGTATGAAATAGCTATAAATAAATATTGATATATAGTTGCTGCTAATTTACGTCAAACATATTCAATGAATTCCATCAACGCGAATATTAATGAAGGAAATAAAACCCGTCACATAACTCATAAATCTCACTGACATTAATAACTTGACTAGTTGTATCCAAAGGATAATTAGTTTGTTTTAGTATGTTATAAAACAAGTGTAAATTAATAAACTCGTATGGTAACTGCGATGTATTAACATAGGCATGACTTGTTGATGTATTTCTATTACTAGGAACTAGTTGCTCCAGGTCATTATTTGTATACTTGAATACCAACTGAATAGATTTGTGATACGCGAAAGATCATGATTTGTCGATAATGCTTGTTTGTATACCATATATGCTGTGTTAAGTAATTAATTTTAGAGAAATTTATAATAACCTGTTCAACTGATTTCTAGAAGTAGAAGTTTCATAGTAGTATATTCCGAAAGTTTAAATGCGTTTTGCTTATTATCAGCAGTACTCGTCTTAAAATGTAACACAAATCTAACTGCTATTAAAAATGTTATGAAAATCGTATCCAGATATGACTATTTCTGAGTTTGAAAAAAGACTCTTATCGAGGACTGAACATCGTTCTGAAAGGGCCATTGCTAGAAGATAAGAGCCATTGCTTAAAAAGATAAAAAACACAACATGGATATCAAATATACTTTGCAGGGCGGGGAGGTTGAGGTTTAGCTTGGAAGATGGCGCGACGAACAAACTAAGAAAAAGTAGACACCTAGGGATTAGGGTAGAATTGAATAGGGTCCTTTTAGGACCAACGTTGAATGCGGAGGACTAACTGTCAGTCGTGTTAGGCTACTCAGATTGATCCCAAGATGGTTTAACTGTTAAATAGCATTGTGGTGCTGAAATGGACATTTAGAATCTACAGGTTTGATCAGGTTATAGCATCGGAATGAACGATAATGACCTTTGAAGGCGGAGGTCAATATATAAGATGATTGTTTATTTTCAGGCTAGAAACATTTTACACTTACAACAATATGCCGTACAAGATTTACTGAGCCATACACTAGCGCTAGCTGGCTTGATTTTCCCCCAGGTGGAGCAGATCGGAGGATTTTTTTAAAAGGTATTGGATGAAAGTGAAGGCCATACACCAAGGGATCAGATGAATTGTTGAGTAGTGTCATCTCTCGAGATGGTATTTAGGTTCTCTAGTAATTAGATGGAGTGAATTTGGTCTGATGTTGGTCTAAGATCAAAAAGTTGCGTATAGTCTGAAACTAATTTTTCCTCCAGTGTTCTTTGAACGACACTTTTAGGTTAGAGAACACCTGCACGATTCATTTACTCTACATTACAGAGGACTATATCATCGGAATGAGACGATAAGTATGCCAAGGGCTGAGATGAATTGTTGAGAAGTGTCAAGTCTCGATATGGTATTTAGGTCTCTAGGAGTTAGATGGAGTGAGTTGGTTTTCATGTTGGTCCAAGTTCCAAGAATTTGGGTATAGTCTGATATTACTTTTTTCTTTTGGACTCCGCCGCTATTCTAAGCAAGCCATCTCCGCCTAGTCACAGGGATGAGTGTTAGTAATAATATTAATAATAATGTCTTTAATAAACATAAATACAATGGTAGTTTATAAAGTGAGATATACATTTAAAATCAATTATTATAATATAATTTTCCATTTCTCGCAGACGACTCTACTGCAAACAATTATACCCATGGCCCAAGGCCGTCAGAGGAGTATAGTATTATTACTAAGCACATTTAAGTTTAAAGTTAGCATAACAAAATTAAACAATCTTGAAATATATTCATTGATGTTATGCATCAAAAACCAAAATTGAACAATAATTGTTATCTATTTCCAAAATTACAATTTAAGAATTGTAATTAATAGTCATCTTAAAGTCAGTTAATGGTATGGGTTTAGTTGAGATGATATGATAGTTTGGCCAGGATATGACTTTTTTGTTGTAAGTATTCTGTGCGCTTAATATTGGGTTTATTTCCCTCTGAATTGTATTAAAAAGATTTATAGTGTCAAGTGAGTTAATGCAAATTATAACCTCATTAGGCATCTAATTTATATTGTTTAGGTATATCTTGTCTCTATTACATTATTAAACTTAAAATACAACTTAAATTTGGTAGTTCGCCATACAAACGTGATTGAAACGTTAAAAAAAAAGTGATGGAATAAATATGGAACTAACTTGCTCAAGCGCCAATTTACAAAACCAATATCTAATAAAATAAAATAATAAATCAAAACAAAGTTGACTGAAATAATAAATTCAGGGTATAAAGTTGATGTTTTAAAAATGAACTTTGACCTTTGATTTCTTCTTGAAAATTTCACCTAAATATGTCCTATTATTATGTTTTAAGCTACAGGTATTTTATACTCTCTAGAATATTTGAAATGAAATGTTTCAGTATGTTGTTGTGAAGTATCGTTACATTAGTAATTATTTTATAAAAATTCATAACACTGATCTCCAAAAAATTAAAAACAATTTTTACTCTCGAGATAAGACAAAAATATACACACGTACTAAATTTGACAAAAATCGATCCATAATGTTTAGACTGTACTATTATGAAAGACAAACAATCAATATTTCCCAAACCTTTTTTGATGTCAAGGAAACGAATATTGCCATGGAAAAATCCAAATCGTTTGTGTGAATCAGTACTTAATTATCTCGTTGCATGAAAAAAGATACAAATAAAAAATATAACCTTTATTAAATATTATAATAATGTAATGAAATGACTTGTAATAGTACATTTCATTGAAAACACTCCCTCATGAATCATGAATTATTTTACTATTTCCCATACATCTAGAGAATGCTGATCTTTAGTACGACTATTCGATACAAGGTTTTGAAAAACTAAAGCGTTTTTAATAGGCTTTGAAGTACCTCCTCTTAAAAATTTGAAAAAAATAGTATAATTTTTTTTTTTTTTTACTATTTCCTTCATATAACTTAGATCCAATGAAAATAACTATCGTCTCAGTGAAAATTGAAACTACGTAAAAAACTTTCTTTAAATAATTTAAAGATGACGTAAGCATTGAAAGCAACTAACGGCAAGAGCAAGAGTGCTTTCCCCACTCCAGTTTTAAGACATACCTTCTTCTCAACTATTTTGCATTGTCTTAAGCAACAATTATTTCTCTCTTGTTTTGCATGCTTAGCGTCTTTACTTTTTCCTAGTTAGGATTTATAAAACCTTGAGATATGGTAATACATAAGGAAAATGTGTCGCTATCAACCAGGCTCAAATCAGTGTAACCTCTGTTTGCTTGCCCAAACTATATCGCAATTAGCCCACGTTCAACGCCGTTCTTTCCTAATAATCATAAAGTGGCTCATATAAATACAATATGTAAATACTAATCAGAATATATTGAATCTGAATCTTTCATACTTTCATCTTTAGTTATTAATAAATAATATTGTTAAAAATAAAAATGTATGTTTAAATTGAATTAGGGAAAACAAACTACATTTATGATATATAAAAACCCGTTATAATACTAATTCACTGCACGACTGATGACAGTAATGACGACTGAATCGGTTCATAGATAACTAAAAACTGATAGAATATTTTTTTTCAGTTGTACATTTGTATTGTCTTAGCAGTTAACAATGTAAAATCTAATATAAAAAAAGAGTAATTGTAGCCGCAAAACTAGGACCTCAAAGTTGGAGTTAAATTCATATCCTCACATACATGGGCATTGCATATACTAAATAGGAGTAGTGTATATTAGCTGGCCTACTCTCTTTCTCCGTCGAATAAATTTACTTAATTTCTATCTAATCACTCAATTTTTATCCAAAAAGTGATGTTTGTTTACTTTCATATTTAGCTTTATTTCTTTAGTGTCGTTGCAAGCCTAGTGTTGGATGAGTGAAGACTTTCGCTTACATGTATATACACTGGTAATAATATAAAATATTATATTCCAATATTTTTAGGATGCATGTAAAATACATATAATATAATTTTGTTTTTAACTCTTGAACTTTAGTAAAGGATGGGTTTTACGTAAGTTTTTTATACAAGGGGTAGAGAATAGTTTTCTCCTCGTATTTACATTTATTTTCAACACAACATGTTTATGTCAAATAGTTTGTAAAGGATTTGCAGCAGAATTCAATTGGAATTCTGTCAAGTAATTAAGTACAACACAACAACTATAAAGTCAAGTCGTCATTTATTACAATTTGATTAGATAATATATGCGTAACATTTTACAAGATTTAAGATTGTGAATTAAAGTAATAATTAGATGAAAAAAAATTGATTTACTATAGGCTATAAAATGTAATCAATATGAAAGACAAAACTTACATGTGTTTATTCTGTTTATTCGACAGTATTCAAAAATACTATTTACTAAACATTTTTCAATAACGTCTAATAGCAAATTTGTGTTTTAAATATCGGGTCAATTTTACGAAAAAATAAAATAAAATAATTATTGCAATTTTAACATTAATCTATTTTTATTAACAACAATTTATCATAGACATTATAAATTCAAATGATATATATTGACGTTTTGTTTCATCATTATTAAGATGAATATACAAATTTGAAATAGGAAAATAATATTTACAAAATTGTCTTTAAAGAGGTATTAAGTTAAGTGTAAACTTCAGTTACAATTATAAATAAATGCAGTATATTAAAATCCATGTATTTGAAATACAAAAAAAAGATTCCACACTTTCGAAAGTTTTTAATTTGTAACATTTACGTAATGTTGTGGGACAATTTTGTAAAAGGAATTTGAATTATAAACTTTATTTGTGGCATATAAAAGTCAGTGTATTTTATGTAGAGATGATATGTTATTTTTATACATGCTAAAAGCTCATTTTTCCAGCGATTTATTAGACATATACAGGAATCATATCCATGTATTTTAATTTAGAAAATCTATTTCCAAAATTTGGATATGGATAGTTTTTTACTGTTGATGACCCTATTATGAACAACTTTGTTACACGTGTTGTTAAACGTTTGAAATTTTATTTCTCAATTCTATATTATCATAAGACATATATTTAATCTTCGGAAAAATAAAGTTTGTTAAATGTTTTGTCTAATTTTTTCAACCGAATTGAACTTTTGTGGGCCCATTTTTATATATTTTGATTATATTCAAATATCTTTGTATATCAAATAAATATATTATATTTGAAAATCGGGGATTTTCGAAAATGTAGTTGTATTTGTTACGTATTTCCTATTAATATATCACATAAATATGTGTTATTGTAATAGCTAATCGTTAATTGGACCAACAATTGTTAAAAAATCTCGTGTGCTTAACTAAGGGTTTGTCAGGTGTAGCTTTATATTCAGTGAAATTTGTGCGTGTGTCAAGGAAATTAGGGTTTTTTGCAAGGTTCAGTAAAACAGAGTGTCCAGCCATTTGACTTGTCAAGTAAAATCCTTTCCATTTGTAGCGGAAACTCGTTAATTCGAATTTCTCACGAAAGTGATAAAGTTTAGAGTGTAGTGTATTATTTAAAAATATATTGGTGAATAAATAATAGTAGATTGATCTTTTACACTTTTCAGTACACAGCATGTCATTGTTGATAAAAAATCATTTTTAAAGTTTATTATATATTCCTTAAATCATTATTAATTGTGGAATAAATAAATAAAGAGTAAAAGAATGACAGAATGACAAATATTAATTGTATTTTGTTTAAATTCATTAATTCTGTGAGATTGTACTACTAAGCATTTTATAAATTATAGTATATAGTGTATAGTATATATTTTATCTTTAATTATATACTAGATTTCTCAAATAAAAAAAAGTAAAAAACATAAAAATAAATAAAAGGTGATATTTTACCGTAAATATTTATTTTATTTTATACAAATATTAAGTTACGTTAAGGTTCAGATTTTAAGGCATATTTTACATAATGAATATGAACACTCTTTACATATTGTTTGTAGAAAATATTTCAAAATATTTGGCGAGGTAAATATTAATTTGACAACTATACTAACTATTTACACGATATTTGAAACAGTTACATTTTAAGAAGTTTAGTATTAAAAACAAATGTGGAAAATTGATATATATATATATATATATATATATATATATATAATAAATAGAGTGGAACAAATTTTAAAAAGGTGTATAAACAGTCTGATACATTTCATGACGTAATTCATAGAATCATTTTATATAACCATTCGTGTTTCTTCTTTATCCGAATTGTGATCATTTGTTAATATAAGGTTTTAGGAGCTTAAACCAACTGATAACTTAAACTCATGTCTACCACTGCATTCAGACAAATTCAGAGTCATGTGAAATTATTGTTGATTTGGGCAATTAATTACAGATAATTACTACTTTTAATATTTTTTGTATTATTTACTTATTTAATTTTCACTTGTAAATTATTGGGCAAAATATTTCCTAATTTTTTAAAACCATATGTATTTAAAATTCATTGTTGGATATTATTTAGATTTAACTGTTGAATTTAGTTGATTCACGAAGAGTTGTAAATACACAAATATATATTTATATTTAAAATATAATAATATATCTGTTTTAAAGTACAGTATGTAAACTAATACTTTAATATAATTAAACTAATTCAACAGAAAATTATCATAAATTTATAAACATAGTAGGTGTTCTTCTATTAATAAAGAAGCATACACGCAATGAAAAAATTTAAGATAGACTTTCCAAGGAAATAAACCAGTGTAAAACCTCAATAACATTTCACAAGGTACTAAATAATATTAAAGTTGTTATTATAAATAAACAATGAATTACACTCAAATTAAACTTGCTTATCAAATTTAACTTATGCAACTACATTACTATTGAAATAAAAAAGCAGACATTACAGTAAAGAACAATAACACTCATGTTGGCATTTACAGCTTGATTAGATGTAACCAAACGATAATTATTTGCTGTGGGATATAAAACAGTGGGATATTAATATGCATGTATATGTTTGGAGCCGTATGATTATGTGTTTCTCCTAACATGCAACATGTGCATGAATAACAATTACTTATTCATTTGTAATACAACAAATGTAAATTTAGCGATAACAATTTTAACGATGTTGTAGGAATTTAGATTAGGATTATATTGAATATAATTTAATGTGTACATATATTTAAATCAATTCTATTGTTTAGAATCTACGTTCTATGATATAAGTTTTAGTAAAGTTTTTAATAATTCTGTTAATCAGACATATGTTTTTATATGAGAGTTTCGTATAGTGAAGCGTGTATAATTAAATCAATGGCAAGTGAATGTAAAGATATGACTCTTCCCAGTTTCTTAATTCCTTTACTCGAAGGTGCTGAAAGTGAATCACATTCACTCACACACAGTAAATAAACTTGGTAATCGAAGAGATTTACTGAAGGCTGTATTGCTACGAGCGTATTTTATATGTGAATAAGGATAGCAGTTTTATGAATCAGTGGTTGAGAAAGAATGTACACTGCTTGCAAACTCCAGCAAGTATTTTGAAACTGTAGTAATAAAATAAAACAAAATCATTATTTTTCTCTAAAAGTAAACAAGACCGAATCACAAAAACTATGTACCAAATGCTACCTCAACATTTGCTTTGTGTGGAAAGTTAATATTTTATTTAATTTCTGACTAATCTTCTGTGGTGGCAAAAAAAATATTTAAAACTTTATGTCTATTCAGACCGTGCGATTACGTCCATGCAATGAATTACAATTACATTAAATACCAACAAGTCTTCGTTTTGCATTATGGGAGTTATAACTTTTCAAACAAACTTTTGTGCTAAGTCTTTATTGTCGAGCTACGAAATAGATGCAAGCTGTCCAATTTAGTTCAAATTGATCGTTCAAAAAGCTCTTCCACACACACAAATTATCTAGTAGATCTTTCATTAAATTTTGATCAGATATATTAAATGTTGAATATTTTCATCTGTACAGTATATATAAACTAACATATAATGTTCACATTTTTTCGGGGAGGGGGAGGGGATGTTTCGTACCTCGATAAAACACTTTGGATAACAAGCACCTAAATCCACCCGTTTATATGGACGTTTTTGAAATAAGTTTAAAGTTACTACAACGCATTTCATCCTCAAAGTAAGACTTTACTTTAATCAAACAAACAATTATGGTGTTAAAATAATTAAAGTTTTTTTTATTATTTTTTTTTCCTTTTTTTTTCTTTTTGTCCAAACAATTTATGTTTGTTTAATTATCAATTTAAATATCTACAAATTTTTGACACTATATGAGATTTGTTATAAATGTTAGATATTCAGCTAAATCGTAGTGAAGTAAGAGCTATTTTATTCTTCTAGGTCAGTGTGGTGCCAACTATTGACACATGATATACCTTATGTATGAAAGTATTTTGTAATTAAAACCACTAATGAGAATAGTTACCATGAAAAATATACTCGTGTTTAAATTCACAATCACGTCTATTTCCAAGGCTATTTTTAATTTCACAGTAGGCCACAATGAGGTAAGAAATTTAAATAAAATAGAATTTGTTAGGTGACTTTAAATCATAATATAAATTTTCTTGTTGTTTAAAAGGGGAAAAGCCTTTCTATAACTATCGCGTAGTAAAAGTAATAAGAAAAAGATACAATTAAGACCCCTAGCCCTAGAATAATCTAACGTTGGGATTTGAAAAGAACAAAAGTCAAAAGAGCACTGATAGAAAAGATAAAAGAGATATATGACTAATACGTTTTGTGTGGGTACTTTTGAGGCTATAGTTGAACAAAATTTAATCAAAATTGTAAATCTGTGTTTTTTCCCTTATGGCGGCTACCCTCGTGTTTTGTGTTCTAGAAAAAAACCATCCAGAGATGTAGCCAAAATATACCTGCACACCAAATTTGATTAATTAGTCAACGGTTTTTGGCTTTAGAGCACTGCACAATCGATAAATAACAGGCAGTCTTCCAATTGATGACAGATATACATAGTACTAAATTTATTTTTTGGAATCAGGGGACCTCAAAATTGATATATTAAAAAAAAAACCCCAACATGTATTTTCGCGCCATCACATACTTTTCTCTATAGGCATTGAATAAAGTTTCAATTCGACCAACAATTTACAAAACCTTAACTAATATTTTTTGTATTTTTACAATCAAGGTTAACAGATTTTACATTCAAACCTTAAAAGTTACTAAATAGATGTAAAGTACATTAAATGTTGTAATAATTTAAACGTAGTTTTTTACGATCGAAACCTTTTGGGAGAAACTCTCCATAAATAAATCACGTTTTACTGTGAAACCCGTACAGCTCGTTGGTTTCTAATTATTGTTGACATCTTAAAAGTTTATGACTGGCGTCATTACACATTTTACTAAATTTTAGTGATAAAATAAACATCATTTAGTTACTTGGTTTTGAGAAGAGATTTTATTTATTGCTGCAGAATTTGTTAGAAATGTTGAAAAGTGGCCTAATTTACTCTCTAAATCATTTGCAAATTCATTAATTAGAAAAGATGTATTAGAACGTATAATTATTTTAAAACATTATCTTTTTTTACTAAAGAACAACAGCAACAACGCCACAAACGTCCACATCAGTAGATTGTGTAGCCTATTCATTCAAATATTTGGTCAGTTCTTCAGTATTGATTGGGAATTATAAGATAACGTTCCATATATGTATTGAAGAATAGGTTTTAAAATAAAACATATCACAGCTGCTTCAGCTCACCCGTAGGGAGTACGAGTAGAGTAATCCGGATGTACTCTAGGTGGATGAACACCTTTCTTCATCTACTCTTTGGTGAGATCTTTTTCATTTTCCTATCAGGTCTATCTTGACCTACTGCAGTTCTCTTCCGACTATAACTCTAGAGAATTAGAGGTCTTAAAATAATAATAAATGGAACAGAGACCTTCCTCTACATTTGTGACGGGGGGACCGAGTTAGTAAATTTACTAATAACAGGGATTTAATTAATAGATTTTATTTTACAGAATGCTACAGTTACAATTTATTAGTATATAAAATTTTTATTTTTATTATTATTTATTTATAACAATCCGATTTAGATAGAAATGTTAGTTTTATTTTGAAATTCGCGATGAGGAAATCATTGTGATTTGAGTTAATATCCATGTACCGTTTTCCCAGGTCCTCGAAGTGTTATGCTCTTAAGATAGCCGACATTTTCCCAATGATGTATTTGAGTTTATCTATTCGACTGTACGTTTATGTTTGTCTGTCCT
Organism: Aphrophora alni; assembly: GCA_963513935.1. Taxonomy (NCBI): domain Eukaryota; kingdom Metazoa; phylum Arthropoda; class Insecta; order Hemiptera; family Aphrophoridae; genus Aphrophora; species Aphrophora alni. The sequence continues at coordinate 103,786,717 of OY740767.1, read as the reverse complement.
TCTGTCTATTGAATTTTTGTTATTTTTGTCAATTATACTGGAGTTTTGAAGAAGCGATACCTTTCAAAGTATGTCCATCAGAAAAAAAATCGTAATTAAATACACCATTTTCCTTACAGGAATTCCAGTCCGCTCTGTTGTTGGAACGGAATAATTCTCCAAGACCTGACAACATGCTTTACTCTATGATTAAACACGTCCAAACTACGGGGACACATATTTTGTGCTCCATACACAGACTTCAGATATGATGTGTTAGAGTATCATTTTACTGTGTACCTGAACTTTGTGAAATAACTGAAATCACAAAAGTAGACGAAGAAACAAAGGATGCCACACGTTAGTTGCAGTCACGCAACGTGTTTTGGTATCTGACTTTGTTATCAGCTGTTATAATTGTATTATTGCATCGTCAGTAGGAGGAAGAATGGACAGCTGCAATAAATAAAAAAGTAAGAGTAATAAAAGATACTGTCTAACCCTGGAGAACATCAATTCATGCCAGTCGTTGAGAAGTTGTGATTAGCCGTTTTCGCATCGGTCACTCCATGATCACACATGGATTTCTGATGGAACAAGGGAATCCATAACAATGTCATACAGTTCTGACAACAAAACGTATTCTAATCGACTGTGTATTTCTGAGAGGTATTCGTAGCACTTTTTTATCTTACCTAATTTGATTCAGATGATGGGGTATGATGCTGGGATTATTATTCGGGTGTAGTCCTTTTTACATCACCTGAATGTTTTTAAGAAGATTTAAATTATTTAATAGTTTGCAGTACTCATTGTTAGTTGTTGTAGGCCTGTAATATGTTACTACATTACAATTTATATTGTTAACTGAATTTTGTGTTGTTGGTTTTAACTTACTTGGTTTTTGGTTTAATTAGTTAGCTTTTTATATTATTTTTGTCTTACTTTGTTGTGGCGTTGATGACTGTAATAGTTTTTTGCCTCTAACCAAAAAGCATTTAGTTTAGCTCTTCCAAGTGTTAATTGGATATTGATGAAAATTCTTCTTTATGTATGATATTGAAAAAGTTCTTTAATCCCAATATTATGAAAGTTGATATTTCTGTGTGCGTATGTGTTTAAAAAAATGCAGATGTTAGGTAAAAATAGAGTGACGGTTAAAGTGATATTTCAAACATCGTCTGAAGAACTGGTAGTCCGACTCAAACTTTAGGAATTTGGTGCAGGTTAAGAGTTGAAAGGGAGGAATCTTTTCCCAAGACTACATGAAAAAAGCGTAGATCCATTTAGGTTCCTCAGAATTGCCACCCCCGTACTATTATTATAGGGAACCCCTGACAGCCTCTTCCATCTAACCTTAGACTTTGTAGTATACAGTAAACCACGTGTAGAATTGTTTTGTTTTTGTATGAGGAAAATTGACGTTTGTTAAAAATTTGTATATATTAATGAAAATGTATTTACGTATGATGATGCTCCAAATTTTAAATCAGTTTGTACGTAACTGGTGCCCCATCAAATAATAATATACAAATAAAATTTTTAAACTTTTGAAAAAATGTCGATTGACTAATATCGATGAAGCTCATAATTGGGTGCTTAAGGTTCTGCCAATTTACTTGCTCAGTATGCAAAGAATATGATAAGTTGGGTAATCGCAAAAAAATGTCTACCTACGTTTTTGACTGATCTTCACATTTCATGGTTTTAGGAAACCGTCCGTGATATTTGTCGTCTGCACGATAGCGGCTACAAATATTAAAAACAGGAACATGAAATTTGATATAGGGTATTTTAGTATGTAGACAACTATAGAAATTTATAAAATCTAAGAAAAAAATTCAAAATGTCAGTCATTGTAAAAAGATTTGTGTTTCATATCTCATGTGTTGTTAAACTTATAACATACAAAATTATATAGAAATTTACACATCTCAATTTTACATGTAATGGTGACAACTTCGCCTCTATAAAATAAACCTTTTGCTCTACAAATAAAATTTAACATTTCCTACTAGGCTCAGGAATCAAAGTTTTGGGAAGTTTATTTACATTACATTTAATGATCGGGTAAGTGCCATAATGGCGCCCATCAACATGGTTAAACGTATAATTGGAGAGTTGGTTACAAAACTATTATGTGGTGAATTGCTGTTCCGATTTCAAATTTTTCTAGTTGTCGATTTGATAAGTAAACCAAATGTGCATGTCAAATATCGATAAGTAATATAAATTTGTGTTATTGTTTTTTCGACCTATGGAAAACCTAATAGCAACTCATATTTTTTAATAATATATTTAACATATTTTTAATTAACATATTAATAACATATTTTTTTATAACAACTCATAAAAAATGTGAAAATTAACGTAATTATAGACATCGTGTTTGAAGGTTGTTTTGAGTTTACAACTTTCTAATCATTTCAATCTTCCAAAGTCAATTCATCTTTACGACTGACAATAATATACATCTTACTATTGTCACGTCATAAAATTTTTCTAACAAAATTAACGTCCCTCATTATTAACGATTAGCTATTTATTATTTAATCTTCACTAGTCTGTACTTACTTACGTACATGATTTATCAATAGTTTTATATTTTTGTACGGATATATATATGGATATATGGCAATGTAGAAAAACAATATTTAAAATACACAGTAACAACGTAAACATAGAGTAAATCGTAATATATTTTCATAAGTAATGGATTTTAAACTATAGGTTTCTTGTCAAAATGTACTCATGATAGCATTAGGGATGCAGTAAATATTTGAAACATTTATATTAAAATATCAACAAACTTTTATTTTTGTAGCGATTAAAATAATTAATCAATAAAAATAAATAATTAAAAAGTGGCGATAAAAAAAGGTAAATAAATATTTGTTATTATTTTTAGGAGTCTACTTTGTTCCAAAATCGAACAGAGAAATAATTTTTTATTCTTTTTGATAAATCTAAATTTAAACTAAATCACTCTCTCTCTCACACACACACACACACACACTCACCCCAACACACACTCCCCCTCCGCACACACACAGACTCCCCCTCCGCACACACACTTACTCCCTCCCCAAAAAACAATAAATTGGTTATAATGTAACTATATTTACAAAAGAAAGTTATAGTTGAGAATTCCTAAATTTGTTCAAGTTTAAAATCAATTATTCTATGTTAGAAGACATGTGTAACGTAAACCATGTTTTGTAAACATTTGTGGTTCCGTCACAATACTGAATTGTTATACTGTTTACAGTTTTCTACAATTTCAATTTGTATGTTAAGTATAGACTATGCTAGTTCCTAACAAAAATATATTTTATTTTATGCCACGTAATAAGCAACGTATATTAAAATCTATTTACAAGAGATTATAATTATTAAGGGAAGTATAATCGCAATATAAATCATTACAATTATTAATTTTTACTTTATAAGTTTTTCAATGGGAAAAATAAACAAGTCTACGTAAAAATAAACGTGGAAAGTAAGTAATTTTCTGTAAACATATTTAGTTGCATCTGAAAAAGAATTATATTTACATGTATTTCCTTTTAACTTTTACTTCACAAGTTTGTCAATTGTAAAAAAAAACTCAAGGTAAAAAGAAGGTAAACAGTGCTTTGTAAACATATTTAGTTGAAACTATAAACAGAATTATATTAACATGTTTTCCTTTTAATTTTTAATTCATTAGTTTGTCAATTGAAGAAATAAACAACTCTCCATGTAAAAATAAAGATGGAGGGTACACAGTGTTTTATAAACATAATTTAGTTGCTTCTGAAAATAGAATTATAATACATACAATATTTTCACTAAATTGTACTTTTTACCATACCTAGTTTATATCTATATTCATCTAATCATATTATTAGAGATATTGTACTTTGTTTATTTTTATAGAAAATTTCAACAAAATATAATAAACGTGCATTACAGAGTTGCATAAATAGGTAACTTATTATGAAAGTTAAAGAAAAAAAGACTTGTAATTTTATTGTTATCGCTAATAATTATAACAATAGTTGTGAATTACAGTATAACGATTTGTTATTTATAGATTGAGAGCTAATGACATGGTAACTACATTACATGTTGTGTGTATTGCATAAACATGACTTGTTAGGGGTAAAGTGCAGGTATAATTTAATATGTATGCAGTTGCTTTTCTCTTGATATGAATTTGAATGTGAATACCAAGCTATTTAAGCAACCATGACGTGTATAACCTTGAAATAATATTATATTATATTATTATATTATATTATATTATATATATATATATATATATATATACAATTGAAATATTTGAAGCATTCAGTATATAGACTTAAGTTGTGTATTTAGTTACATTAAATTTATAAATTTAGAAAACGAAATAAGTATTTAATGAAGCCAATATCTCCACTTAAACAAACTTTTTTTTAAAACTGAAAAGTAAACAGTTTGAGCAACAGAATGATTGACAGAAATTTTATTTATCTTCTCTATACGGGGTAAAAATGTATATTACACAATGGGTAGCATCCAATTGGAAGAATAAAAATGTAATCATTTCTTTAAAACATTTTACATTAAACTCACAAATTACACTTACAAAAATAATTAAAAAATCCAACATAATACAACTTAAAAACATAATTAAAATATATTGTATATAAAATCAACAAAATTATAAATAAATTAATAGAACGAAAATACTTTAACTGACTGTGGGAAATATTCTCATATTCAGCAGGTGAGTTACTAAATGTCACAAATCTTCAATTATTTCCAGTCAAATACGTGAATTTAAAAAAATTGCTGCATCAAATATTTAAAATATACGTAGATCTAAAGCCCTTTTAAATTTCCTGATATTTAAATTTTATGAATGATTCTATATTCTTCTAGGTGTTTTAGACGTGATGAAAAATTACTAAATTAAATTGTAAAATTATAAGTAGTACTTTTATTTAAGAGAAGCACAAAATTCATTTAAAAATAAGAAATCTACATACCGCTTATGTCTTTTAAATAAAACATAAAAAAGCACGTTTTTTATACGAACAATCTTAAAAGAAATAACGAGACTCGTTTATTAGCCCAACTCTTTTACGAGAAGCTAAATATACTAAGTTTTATTTCAGTGAAAAACCGGTAAAGCCAGTAAAGTTCACATTGACTAACTGTTTATGACTGGTATCATTATACATTTTATTAGACATAAAAGATAAAATAAACATCAGTTATTTACGTGATTTTTATGAGAGGTTTTTTATTGTTAACACATCCCATGTCAGAGATCTTGATGAGTAATTATTTTCAATTGTATATTATTTTTAAGTATCAATTATAAAATAACGTTAACGTTAAGCATATTCAACTTTTTTTAAATAAGTAAAACTTGATGTGAGTTATTTAAATACCCACTCAAATATTTTGTACAATTCCTGTCGTAATAATTAATAATTAGAAAATAGGTTATTTATTAAAGTTCCATAATTACACAGAACGTTAGGCCTACCTGTGTTACATAATAGCTTTAACTTTAACTGTTAACTTCGTTTTAAAGTCCTCCAATGAAGTTTGAAGTAAAGTGCCGAAATCTATTTTTTATTGTATAGTCTGCTTAAAATAGATTTAAACCTGGGTGACGAGTGGTTATCTTCCGACGTAGTTAAATGGAACTGAGAGTGTAGCTGGGAACCCATCCTCTGGGGATGATTACAATCAACCGATCGGCAACAATATCTACTAGGATCACAGTAGCTGTTAAACTATTTAAAAGTTGTTGAAGTTGAGGCTCGGATAGTCTACTTGTCCAGAGTGTTACATATTTTTTATATAATTTTACGACCGTAGTATCCTTCTAATAATAATTTAATCTATTATTTAATTCTGATTTCGATAACAATTTTTATTTTTGAGTATGGGTGTTCTAATTTCACTTCTTTTTTTATTGCTCGCTTCATCTGAAATATTCGAGAACCTATAAATCAAATCATAATACTTTTACAAAAGCTACGATAAGTAATGACTTTATTAATAACCAATATACAGAAATCAACATATTGCTAGAAGTATTTATTGACATTCCTTCCAAATATTAACTCTAAAAACAACAATATTCAGAATTCTATATCTTTACAGCTGCACATAATATATTTTATGGTTTCCTCCTATTCATTTCTTGTATCGTCTCATTAAACTTTATTAGTTATTAAAGTGATTTGTGAAAGACATTTTTATTCAATTTGATTTACAATATATAATATTTATATATATAAACCGTTTTGATTTGTTCGTCTGTGTGTCCGTTTTTGTCAATACGATTATCTATTAGTACATGGAATATATTATGATAACAATATAATATATACAATTACCCCGTATCAACCTAGTAATAAGTAACAAATATTCAGTGAACTGTAGATTTAAATTTTTCGTGTCAATATCTATCTAAGGAATTTAAATAGCGTAGTTATTTTATCAATGAGTATAAATAATATTACAATTATATACAGGGTGATTCAGGAGGAAAGGGCAATACTTTGACAACTGATTCTAGAGCTAAAAACAAGGGAAACTTTATATAAACATATGCTTTCCGTAAGGAAATGCTTTAATTTAGAGTTACGGCTAGCGAAATATTTCACCCTAATTTCTTCTCCAAGAGTCAAATTATACTATATTAAAATTCCAGAACCCAAAATATAAGGATAAATTTGACGTTTTCAAAAAATTTTGAACTGAGGAATTAAAAATAGGTCCCAGAACATAAGTTTATTATAAAATGTTAGTAAATATTATGAAAATTGAAAACAGGTGTTTCAAGTAGGTACAATAATTTTAGGCCTACGGAAAACAATTTGGCAACACTGATTGTTTGGGGTGGGTGAAAAATGAATATTACAACCAACACTATTCAAGGAACTGAAACATACTATTATACTGGCTACAAAAAATCTAGTAAAATAAGTTGAAAAGGGTGTTGATCACATTGGTGTAATTTTTGAAAATGATTTATAAACCAACTTGTAATCAACATTTTATCATAAATTACAGTGATTATTCTTGCTTCCTCCAGTTATTTTCTACATAACGAAAAAGTTTTTTCAATCTGTTAAAAATTAATCTTTTTTGTTCTTAATAAAAGTCGACATTTTTCACTATTATTTGTTTTCTATTGAATTTATTTACATCACTTTTTTCAAAGATAAATTCTCTACAAATTTGGTCTAAAACGTTTATTTGATTATTGATAATTTAGCAAAGTAAATTTACGACTAACCTAAAAACTGATTTTTTTTAACTACACTTTTTATTTTATTTTATGCCAATTTTCTGAAAAAACTGCTTAAAGTACAGTTCAGGGACCCATTTTTTTTCAATTACAGTACTCAGTTTAAAAACAATATGAAAACATCTAATTTACCTTTACATTTGGGTCTCTGGAATTTTAGTATGGTATAATTTGACCCTTGGAGAAGAAATCAGGGCGAAATCTTTCGTTAGCCGTAACCCGAAAATAAAGCATTTCCAGACCTATGTTTATATAAAGTTTTTTCTTAATTTTTATCTCTAGAATCAGTTTTCAAAGTATTGACCTTTTCTCCTGAATCACCCTGTATATTATTTATAATTAAACAATACAAATAAATAACACAAGAATAAACTATATGGACAATATGTTAAAAAATAAAATATATTTGATATTTTTAAGAGCCATATTCACATCATAGTATTTTAAATAGTAAAATACACAAAATAATTTACAATACATTGAAGTTTTACTATTAAACTATACTAAATGAGGATAGCAATAATTTTTCAAAGTAAAAATTAATAACCGCCATCATATTTATAAATAAATGTTTAAAAGCTTGTAATTTTTAATAAATAAAATGTGTTTTGTGAACATATTTGATTTCATCAGACAACACGATTATTATACTTTTGAGTTTTATTTAATTACCAGTTTATATATTAGTTAAATTTAGTTCTTCACGTACTACTGGTACTTAGTTTAATATTGTAGAACAATAAATTTAAATAATGAGTTACACTATTGTGTGATAAATTATCGATCTTTGATGTTAGATTGATGTGTAATTGAATCGTTATCGATAATATGTGTAACAATAATTGTCCATAACAGCATAACGATATGTTAAATATAGGACGAGAACTGATAATATGGTAACTACATCGCATGATGTGTGTTGCATAAACATTACTTGTCAAGATTAAAGTGCTGGTATAACTTCTGCAGTTGCCTTGCTCTTAATATTAGTTTTTAAGTGAAACATACGTTCAAAGCGGATACGATGTGCTAAACTTCAGATAAATAAATGTATACAATCAAATATTTGCTGCGTAAACACTCTAGGTAACTTTATAATAGTAATTAAATGTATGATCGTAGACATACACAAACATATAAGTAAAAAATATAACTTCATAAAATAAATACGTTCATATAAAAAAACAAAAACAAATTAGGATAAATGTGTGGAATATCTCAAAGTTGCTTACTAGAAAATAAATAAAACTAAATGTATTCCTACACCAAATTTATTAAAGCGATCGTTTGGTAGAATAAGAGGCCTAGTTTTTCTTATACTTAAATTTGACTCTTTAGCAACATGAACTCATAGTTTGGTAGAAATAAAGTCTAATTAATTTGTTTTTAAACTTAAACTTTAAAAGATTGTACAATTATCTTTAAAATTGACAACAAGGTATATACTGACATATTTTAAAGATATTTTTGTATTAGCATCACACTTATGCCGGTTATGGTACTACTTTATACTAATAATTTTGTATATTGCAATAATGTGTTCATTTTTAAACCTTTTTTTAATTACTTTAGTATACAACCAATATTTTACTTGAGCATACAACCACTACTGCTGTAAGTTTCACATTGCCTTTGACGTCTTAACAGTTTATGACAGGCGTCATTACAGATTTTATTAGACTTTAACGACAACATAAACATGAAGCTATTTAGTACTTTCGGGGAAAGAATTTAATTGTTGCCGCAGCAACTGTCAGGGATGTTGAAGGGTAATTAAATTTAGCTTGTAAATCATTTATAAACTTTCGTCAGAAAGACCTATAATAATTTTAACAACTAAACTAAACTAAAAATGAAGAACTGTAATAAATAATAAGATAAGAGTTTTTATTAGTGAATTAAATACCTACTTAAATATTTTTGGACGTAACTGTCGTAATAATGGCTGAAATGAAATATCTTACCATATATGTGAAAGGCCATATTTGCGTTTTCAATTTTATTGTCAAAAAATAATCTCTGTTGCAACTTCATCTCATTTAATAAACCATGGAATAAGACGTCCACGAATGTATGAAATCCATAAGAAATCTTAAAACTGTGGTAAAACGAGAGACCACAGTTATGGTTATCTTGTGAACATCATTGTTCTCATTGTTGTTCAAAATTACACTCTACCAAAGATATATATATATATATATATATATATATATATATATATATATATATATATATATTAATTCAACAAGACAAATCACTAAATTTAGTAAATACTTTAAAAAACACCGTATCGTAAGTTTACAACATTTTACTACTTTATAAATTACTTTTATTTAAACATAGTGAAAAGTAAAATGAACATTAAACACTGATACGAAATATACAGGAAACCAAACTCTGATTACTCATACAATATATTATGCATCGTTTAGACACTGATTCATATAAAATTGCTTCTTAAAATAGTAGGGTATTTAGCTTGAAATAGTATCATGTAACCAGATGATCTCATCTCATGATGTGTAAAATCGCAACAATACATAACATAATGTAATAGCTACAATATTTCAATAATTGACAAATGTTTACATAAAATTAAAAATAAGACAAAACTATGAAGCAATACCTTAAATAGCACCACAGACATTAAGAAGAACAAGTTTACAACTCGCTTTGAGAAACAAACTTGCAACAGTTTAAAAAAGATGGATCCAATATTTCAAACAGAACTAACAATTGTTTATTAAAATTTTGAACCATACTAAACCAAAACCAAGATAAATATTCTGATAATGGTATATATAAATTCAAATGCAATGACTGTGAGATGTATTATATTAGTCACACTGGCAGGACTTTTAAAGTAACATTTAAGGATCAAGCAAGAAGAACGATAATACGAAATCCACATACTCTGAACATTTACATATCAACGAATATACCAACACGCAGGAAAACATGATAAACTTATCTAAAATTAACAAAGGACACACAATTAGTATCCTTGGACGAATTTAAATTTAAAAACACTTCGAAAGCAAATCAAGCAACATATTAAATAATAAATTCAATTTTACCTCTAACGGTATATACAATTTAATATTTAAATACAAGAAGACATAGTTGTGCTATCTGAATAGCATATATTGAAAAAGCATATACAGATAAAATAAACAACAGTTCAATAATATTTACAAACCGGTCAACAGGAAACCAGAGAGGTCTTTATATTTTATATAGAGTGATTTGACATGCGCATTATATGTCTTTAAAAATGTGTGTTTTCTTAGGGATAAGAAAAAATTATAATTAAGTTAGATAAGTATAAATTATTTTAAGTCATAATGTAGGCAGCACAGCATCGAAAATAGTTGGGAAATAATTTTAAAAGTTAAATAAACGCTGAGATTTCAGCCACTAACCGTAATGTGGGATACTAGAGGATATACAGTATGAGCAAAGACTTGAAAAAAAAGTAGGTCAGTCAATTTGTGATTGGACCGAGCTAGGATTAGAGTCAAAGGAAGAGAGATCGTCAGGCTTCGTCAGAAATTCCACATGTGCAAAGGGAAGAGTCTGGAAGGGCGCAAAGTTTACGTCATATCTCCGGTGGGGTCAACAGATATTGGTGAGCAAGCTCTGGTTACAGTAGTTTGTTTTTTTATTGAAATAAAGTCCATATAGTAGGTCTCACTTAGTTTGACTTCTCTCTCATCATTGGCATTGCTCTAAAGTTACTATTTTTTTTAGAATATTTTTAAAGATATTATCTCAAACAAATTGTAATTGTTTTCTGATTGCATTATAAACTTATACTCATAAGTACATTTAAACTACCAATATTTAATTATTTAATGATTACTGAATCCGTATCACAGTCTGTTAAAGTGATATTATCCCATAACAGTTATGTATGTTATAACATATGTTATGTTATGTATGTATATAACAGTTGAGTATATCATTATGTTTATGATCAATGTATAATATAGATAGGTGTTAAAACTTGGCCTGATGCATGATACTACTCATGGTAGTGAAACATGTCAAATAATTAGATTTTAAAGAACTATTTTTAACTGTTTTACGTATAAAAGTACGTAATTTATCTTGTTAGAAATTTCTTCCTTATGTTATCCTTCTTTTTAATTCATAGAGAGAGAAAGACTATTATTTACACCATAATGTTGTAATTTGCTTCAACATTCAATATACAGGTTTTTTCAACTGATATTAGATTAATATTTCTGCAATAAAATAATTCAAATTACATAATTATTAGCATATTGATGGAAATGTCTATAGACATCAATCTTCTGTGAGTTATGTATAATTATAGATGCTATAATAATAAATTTATTTCTATTCCAATTTCATTGTTTTGTCATCTTATTTCTCTAAAGTGATTTATGAAAGATTATTATCTTTCATTATTATTTAAGAATTTACGAGACAGTTATGGCTGTTGTTATGGAATGGAAGTGAAGAGATGCAAGTTATCCAGTTACCAGTATTTTTTCACTAACATTTATAAAAGAATTTGTTTTAAAATGCTTATGTCTTACTTTATTATTATTATTTAAATGTTTTTATCCGCCCATTTCAATTTTAAATATAAAGTTAAAAGCAGGAATTTAAACACAAAGCAAACTAAATTATAGATATTTAAAAAAATCTAATACTCATTTTATTTTACTATACACTAGTATTAAATGATAAGAAACGGACTAACACCATCCCTGTGATCACGTTCTAGTAAAAAAATCAAACAACAAAGCAGACCACTAATTTACATTAATAAATCATTTATTTACCGATCATTTTGGATCACGGTCGATTTGTGATCAGGATCATTGACAGAGCATTTGGGAACTCATGGAATGGTCGGCTACTACTCTCGATTGATGATACTCGTTCATACTTGTTCTCCGAATTTAGGTTTGCCGTATGATAGATATATATTAGAATTTTTACGATTTTTAAAGTTAGGTAAGAAACAGAATTACCCTTTGACTATAACGCCCCACCTGGTTTGGAGTATCTTTAATTTTAAATTTAAATTAAGGTCGTTAGTAGAAAAGACAATAAGTGAGGACCCAGTTAAGAATACAGCATTCCCCCACACATGGTCGCTCAATGGTTGTCTTCGAGGTAATTTTCCCATGCTCGAGGAACTTTTCTCACATCGTAAGGAATTTCTTACTTACCTATTTTTAATTCCTTCCCCTACATGGTTGTCATGCTTGTGATATGGAATTTTCCAACCCTTCTGAAATTTTCCCAAATCTGAAGGTTTTTCCCACACCGTACAGATTTTATGGCCAACCTCTCCCCCAAACCCCCACCCTCCCCTCATGGTCACCCTTTTGACCGCCATATTTGTGGTTATCTTGTCCGCCATCTTAACTGACGTCACAATCTAACGTCCACTTCTTGTTCTAGCGTAAAACAATCATTCGGCTTTGTTAAATTTCCCTCGGGCATAGGAAAATTTTAAGCCACATCCTTTTGTCAATAAGATTGTTCCGTAATATTGTTGACAGTACTAAAATTATTTCTGGTGTAAGAAAAATCTCTAGGTTATGAATAAATTTCGTCAGTTGTGGGAAAATTCCCTCCGGTTTGACGGTGAAACCTGTACGATATGGTGATTTATTTAGTGTTCGCAGCGTGAACCATAGCATATGAGGAACTTTGCTAAATAGCAAACGGTGTACACACACCAGACCTACACAGTGGTCGAATATAATCAAATTCCGTCAATTTTTCCAAAATGGGCTTAGAATCGTGTAGCGGATCAAAATATATGTTTTGGTACGAGAAATTCAATGGAAATACTTCACTTGTTACCGTTCTCAAGATATCGTCATCCGCCATATTGGAAAGTAACATTTTGACCGCCACAGTGCTCTTTGGACATTCGATAAGAAAACTAATACAATGTAAATTAGTCTATTAAAGCACAAGAAGTAAATTTATTTTATAGGTCATTAATACAGTCATGACTTACTTGTTTACTAGATCTTTCAAATTCGGCCACACTTACGAAATTCTCAGTTAAACTTTTACAATATTTAATATTAAGTTATGTGTTCCTTAACATTGCATTAATTTGTTACTATTATACTTACGCATGCATATATTACTTTTCTAATTTTCGTCATTTTACTAGTATAAATTTAAATTTATTGCATTAAAAGAATAGTATTAAAAATTATTTTTAAATAATACGAATTCAGCTCTTAAAAAAATTATGAAAATATATTAACAATAACGGTGTAGTTTATTATTTGTATTTTTTATGTTTTCTGGAAACATTTATTTAAAGATAATGGATAATTTTAAGTTTAATAAACCGTCAATTGAAATATTAACAGCGGCCTTTCTGCTACTTAATGACGTTAACATCAGTGCTAAATGACGAAATAAATACTAATAATTAAATTAAAATTTGTTGTCTGTTGTTGACACTTAAATGCACATATATTACCATTTACTTGGTGTCAGGTATTTATGGGGTATTTTCAAATGTAATATTATTATCTCAATAAATTCCGTATACAAATTATTCATTATACACACAGATACAAGCGACCAGACAAGAAATAATTTATGCTTGACTTCTGTCGTAAATAATATTGGATAGTAAAAATCTTTCATAAATCACTTTAATAGTTTATGCAGAGAAATACGTACGTTATTTGCAGGTGAAGGTAAATATATCTTTGATGATTGACTTATGTTAACATTAAAAACTAAACAAAAAAATTACGCTATGAATGTTTGTATTCTGCTTATTAGTAAAAACATTACATATTGCAGCTATAATATTTTTAATTTTTTTTTTTGCGAATGATAAATATGACAAATTAACTATATAACTTGTTTATGCAACACACAAATAAAATATAAGTTAAAATTAAAATTAAAAATTTGAAAAAATAATACATAACGAACATATGATAAAAAAGAAATGATTTTTTTAAAGCCATTATAGTTATGCTTTAGGAGAATATTATAATCCTATAATAATAAAATATTTTCATCACGACTCGCATTTTTAGTTTCACCTACAATAAATAAAACAATGGTTGAGTGGATACCTCTGATCATCCATTCTTATAAAAACCTCAACAAATATTTAAAAACCTTAGTCCTTAACTCAGTACAAACATTGCTTTTAAATACTTCCATGCATAAATTCAATGGTCCAGTTAGCAGAATAGCTTAGCTACCACTCTGATTCACCTAGTTACCTCAGTTTAAGACCTAAAACGAAGATAACATTTTAAATAAAACAATTCATTGATTTTTAAATAAACTATAACCATTTCCCTACTTTATATTTGCAATTGTTGTCATTAAAAGTTGTGACAAAATACAAAAATCTAACCAACTGATTTTCTTAATTTTTAATTACCTTCAAATCGATGTACAATTTTAAAATTTAGGACAACCAATAAAAATAATGTTTGGGAATCGATTTAACATTCATTTTATGGACTACAAACACAATGTAGCGGATATCTTAAGTCAACCAAACTAAACTTTCTTAAAAAAGAATAATTGTTACATTGTATTAATAAAAGATTATTAAGGAAAAATAATTACTTTTCAATTTTTCTGACAGAAACTACAATGAACCTCTGGCAGCAATAAACCCTCTCCTCAAAAGAAGGTAAATAACTAGATGATTAATTTATCGTTTAAGTCTAATAAGATTTGAAACGAGCCAATCATAAACTATAAAGACGTCAAAAGCAAAGTTGCACTGGTTTTCCACAGAAGTAAAACTGGGATGATTTATAGATAGTTTCTCGTAAATGGTTTGAGCTTAAAAGGAGTTTCGTTATTTCCACATTTAAAATTGTTTGTATTAAAGTAGTATAGCCTTTATTGTTTATTTTTAATTTGGACGTGTTTATAAATTAAGAAAAATGTAAAACAATTTTTTAATTTAATAGAATAAAATTAGGACACAAATTCTCACAAATAGCAGGGGAAACCGGGCCAGGTTGATACTAGGGCAAGTTGAAACGGGTAGTTTTTTGTGTTTGCGAATGCGCTATATAATGGTCGAGATTTGCTTGCGATCATGTCAGGTACAGAACTCGTGACGTTGTGTTTAGTATCATTGTTTTTTAAATCGCATCAAGACTGTATTTGGAGGTGAAAAGTACATTTTCGTTGTAATATTTGAGCTCATATTTTGTATCTATATACAAACATCAAGTGAATTGCGATGAACTAATTAATGTGGTTACGTTAAGGTATATTAGCATCTATGTTGTGTCGAGTTGAATAATATTGTGTCACGTGGGCAAGTTGATACGCTTTGTTCGGGCAAGTTGATACAGTGTAATATCAATTTAACCCAGCTGTTTTGTAATGCATTTGTTTGTACCTCTTACAGAAAATGGTCCGGAATTATTTACCAAAGACCCAAGGAGGGAAGATTTCAAATAAAATATTTGAAAAAGCATATAATGATTTGAATATTAAAGGTTTAGAATTAAGGAAAGCTGATAATTGTACACCATAGACAAGATGACTTTAAGTAGGTATAAAATGAAAAGAGACACTAAGAATGATGGATCAGGTGTATCTGAAGTTAAGATAGGCTATGCGAAACATACACAGATATTACTGGAACTGGAATACTGATGAAACAGGGGTACGAACAGTTCAAAACCCAGTAAAATAGTTCCAGAAAAGGGCAGCATATAGGTATCGAGGGCAACGTCTGCTGAGAGAGGTGCCACTAAAACTATTCCGCATGCAGTAAATGCAATCGGTATTTCTGACCCCCACCCACATTGTTTGTTCTCCCCAGAGTGTTTTACCAGAATCACTTTGCTAAAAGAGCCCCTTTAGGGTCAATTAGGACAGCATATCCGTCTGGCTAGATGAGAGCATCTTCATTTCTCCTGTTTATTAAACATTTCCAAAAACACGTGAAATGTTCAGTTGAACATTCATGTCTATTAATATTAGACAATCATGAATCTTATTTACCGATTGATGTTCTTAATTTTTCCAAACTGAATGGTATTGTGATGCTATCATTCAACATACAATTACATAAACTAAAACCGCTAGACAAGGCAGTGTACGGACCTTTTAAAACGTTCTACTACGGTGCGGTAGACAACTGGTTGATTAGCAAGCCTGGTAAGGCGGTGACAGTATATATTATTATTGAACTGGTTTCAAATGCATTCCCAAACGCTCTGGCTCCAAAAAATTTTTTCTGGGTTTCATGCCACTGGAATAATGCCATTTAATCCCGAAATCTTTACAGATGAACATTTTCTATCAAGTGAAGTTACTGGCCGACCTATATCTGAATAGACTCCACTGCTTGAATTCAGTGCACAAACGGAATTCAACAAACAACTCAGTGATCCATCTCAACCAGGCCATCAACTAGTTCTGCAGGCACTGCTTATGTGGTAAGCCCACAAGACATACGTCCATATCCAAATGTTGGTGAACGTAAGAAAAAAAAGAAAGGTAAGCAGCCATTAAAATCTTCAATCCTTACAGATACGACTGTCAAAAACCAAATAGAGGCTGATCCTAATAACAGGAAACAATAGAAAATGGAATCAGAATAAAAGCAAAAAATAGGTACCAAAGTCATTGTCAAAAAATCAAAATAAAAACTTCATAAAAAAGAGAAAATATAAGAAGAAGAAAGTCAACAAAAGAAATTTGAATAAGCTGATAGATGAATATTCAGAAGTTGTGGCTTATTTGTTTGAAATCCTACTCTGAATCTACATCAGGTCAACAATGAAATCAGTATATAGATTGTAAGGAATGTTCACATGTTGAATGTGGTACGGACAACAAAATGTACACATGTAACCATTGCTTATCTGTTAGCAATGAAGGCTTTTCTGTTAGTGATAACGAATATTAATTTAAGAGTCATTTTGTTTGGTATCCAAGTCGCACTTATTAAATTAACAATAAATTACCTTATATGGGCTCTGCCACGTGACTTCTTTCTTGATTTAAACTTACGCGTTTCGGAGCCTATACTCCATCCTTAGAGTGTATACCTCGATAGAGTTCATCACACATTACAATTTAACATCACAGACAAACATATAAAATTTAACACTATTATATAAAAAATGCGGTTATATATAAACATTGCTACACACACGGTGCGCATCATTTCAATGCCGTCGAACAACTCACGTCTCATAACATTATAGTATTGTTTATTTAGGATTAGTGTCGTGGATATATATAGCCGTGTCGTATATTGTATTCCTATGTGGGAATTTGTATAGCTCCTAATTAATAGTAATGTAATTGTTAATGCATAGCTGAAAATAGCGACTTTGTCGTTGAAACCCGTTTGTATAAAATAAACGTAGTGTTTGTGAGAATTTTAGTTTTAGTTTTATTCTTTCAAGATTCCATATCACACCTTGAACTCAATATTTAATTATAGAATTTGTCAATTTTTAAAATAATCGTATACTTTAAAAACATAATATTTGAATTTGAATTTTAAAATTTTAATTATTTTTTGCTTTATGTCTAAAACACTTATAAATAATAAGTTAAATACAGTGGTTAATGAATAGTCAAATTTTAGAAAGGAGAAAAAGACTCATAAATCTACCAAACGACAAGTTTAATAAGTTAGTGAAAGAATAATTTTAGTTTCATAATAAAGAATTGGAGATATTTAACACATCCATTTTTTTTATTTTTAGTTTCCAACTTGATAGTGATTTGTGGTTTGAAGTGGAGTATTTATTTAGTTTATTTCGTTCATACTTGAATTAATTTTATATTTAGTTAATTGCCAGTGTAAAAAATATTTCTACTTCATATCCATTTGGGTGTTTCAAGCTATTATCCTCCACAATTGTATGGCAACTGCAGGAGTTATAAAGCCACTTTACTCCTGAAAATTCATGTGTATGCCGCACACACAACATACAACTTAACGTATAGTTAGTTCTCGATTTATAATACGCAATGATAACACATCGTTACGCTGCATACAACTATTATTATATTTATTATTGATAAGTAAAAAATTATAAGTCTTTCATGGTTACAAGTTTACAACTTTACTATGCAATTTTTATTTTGCGAAAGTACACTTTCATAAAAGATAATTAGTTACTTGTAAAAACATGATCAAACAAACTTTTAAATAATAAATATTAATTAAATATTTTTTTATTGAGTAAGCATAATCATTATATTTCTGATGAAAACAAATATGTTTTCAGTATAATAGTTTACTATACAA
The DNA here is from genome assembly GCA_963513935.1 of Aphrophora alni. NCBI lineage: Eukaryota > Metazoa > Arthropoda > Insecta > Hemiptera > Aphrophoridae > Aphrophora > Aphrophora alni. The sequence continues at coordinate 103,768,154 of OY740767.1, read as the reverse complement.
ATTTTCTATATAATTTGATTTGTTAATTTAGACAAACTTATGAAGTAAATCATTATTTTAATAATTATGGAATATTTATTTGTAGCCAACAATCTTTTTATAAAAAATTACAATCTATTTACTTCAACTTTATTCTTTTTATTCACACAAAAATACGGTTTTTAAAAATAATTTATTTATACTATGGATTTTTCTTTGAGAATTACTATAGCACAAATTACAAAAAGGTATAGTAGGCAAAATAATTCTATACATGATGATATGGTTCATACCAAAAACTGACACATTATGTCTTCTATAATATCTAATTATAGCTTTACCAAAACGTACTTGAGTATTAAATATTTAAAACAAATAAAAATGTTTAAATTAAAGGCATTTACAATGATGATACCAATTAAAAGAAGAAAACAATAAAATTAATAACAACATTAAATGCTAGAATAATTTATACAATTTTAAACATAATACAGTCACTTAAATTTACTGAATGTTAAAGTAATTATTTGAAAGAAGATTTCGTATATTAATATTCAACTCATTTCAAACAATATATATATATATATATATATATATATATATATATATATATATATATATATATATATATATATATATATATATGTGATATATATATAACGCTTTATCAAATATTTCATTTTATTAAAAATTATTTATAGCACAAAGAAAAAATATCAATCTATATAGAAAATACAAAAAACTTTTTTTTTTAAATTATATTAACTTTAAAATTAATTTTACTGTATTTAGTACATTAATATCATTTTGCCTATTGTTATATTTCTAAAATAAATTTCATTAATATTTCAGCCTATTTAATTTTACTACTATAATTTTTATATATATATATATATATATATATATATATATATGTTCAGTTTTTATCCGGTTCATCTACAGTTTATCAACATGTAGTTATACTTACTTACTTACTGTTGCAGAACTTTAGGCACAAGAACAACTCTTCTCCAAGCTCTGCTGTCCTCGGCTTCCCTTCTCTATCTTCTAATGAAGCTTCTCAAGATCCTCCTTTACATACTCGATCCATCTTTCTCTAGGGCTTCCTCTTAATCTTCTTCTCCTTGGTGTCTTATGAACATCTTCCTCACTGCCCCTTTTTTCAGGTCTAATTTTCATTGGCTATCGACATGCTATATATTGTTACAGGAATATTTTAAAATATAAAAATGCACTGAACTTAACAAAACAATTCATGATTTTGATTATAAATGTTACTCCTGTTTTAAAATTGTTATATACAAAATAAAGAAAATAAATACGTTCATTTGTAATACAATATGTTCAACTTTCAAATTCTCCTTTTTTATGTTATTTATTAAAACTTATATATTTTCTTAATTGATTTAACACATGATAATAATTGTGACAAGTTGCGAGTCTTGTGTAAAACTTACAACACAATTCATGTTTCATACAATTATTAAGAACATGCAAGATTTTGACCCTGATTTGTGGTTACTTGTTACTGCAGGGCTTGCATGTCAGACATTTCATTACAATTTTCTGCAATAAGTTACATTAGCATTTAATTTGACATGACTCAGAGTTAATGTATAATTTTCCAAGAAGAATAAACTGTTTTATGCAGTATACTATATTTACTGTATGTAAAATTACAGTTATATACAAAGTTAAATATTTGAAGTTGATTAGCATTTTTGACTTGGTTATGTTTGATTTAATGTATTTTCAAATGACTTTACAAATTTCATATATCTGTGTGACTGACTTACTCTCAGTCAGTTTAGTTTTTAGTTATGGAAGCGTTTTGACGTTACTAGAGTTCAAATAAGTAATTACAATAACATTTATAATTTTTATTACACTTACTTTACAATACGTAATTTTCACGCTGGGAACAACTCAATTGTGATAAATTTTCATCTACATATCCATTCCTCCTTCATATAAAGAAAAATAATCTTTGTCATGAGTTTTTGTGGTTGTTGTGTTGCTTAAGACTGTGAACTCAATTCGTAGTATTTTTTTTTTAATATGTACAAGATGTGAACGAAACAAATATATACACACGTATTTACGATATTATTATTATTATTATTAAGACTGGGGAGAGTGTTTTAAAAGCGACTCCTGCTACGTATTTACGATAAGTAAGCTGTCTTATAATTACTAGTTTATAAAAGTAAAGAAATTAAATCCATTTCATTTTTATTATAATACCCTTATCCTTATTGTAAAACTTTCGATATCTCTATTTATCTTATCTATTTATTTATTTTATCTTACCTGTTGAAAATATTTTACCTCTGTTGATTTGACTCGTGACAGTTCTGACATGTTGGGACTGTCGTGAAACGATTACAAAATAATTCATGTTTCCAACAATTAATAAGAACATGCAAGATTTTGACAATAATTTGTGGATACTTGTTATGATTGAACACTGCAGGGCGCAATATGCGATATCTCATAAAAATTTCTGCCATGAGCTACATTAACATTTTTATTTCACATGAGTCAGAGTTAATTTATAATTTTCGAAAAAGAATAATCTGTTTTATGCTACATACTATAATTATGTAAAGTTGTAATTGTACATACCATTAATAAATTGAAAACTACCTTCATTCAATTTCCATAGTTTTCCGGAGAGTTCAACGGATTATGTTATTGTCTTGTTATTTAGACGCGAAAATCTTCTCAATCATTAACATTTTCTAAAAAAAAGGAAGAAAAGAACATAAAATAAAGACCCTCAGCCTTCAAATATTCCAATAGCCTCAGGATCGGAAAAGAACAAGAGATGGGTAAGAAAGACCAGATAGGAAAAATGAAAAAGAAGAATATAACCCAAGAATAAATGGAAAAGATATAATTATAGCTAGGACACCTCACTATTTCTAAGACCCATACTACTATAAAGGAGTCCCTGGAGGTACGACATGTTATAAGGAATTATATTTCTTTATTTTTAGTATGTTTTTGCAATAAACCTTGAAGCAAATTAAAATAGTAACTATTCATTTAAATTAACATAAAACTTGAACATAATTTCTTGAAATTTATTTGTATATTAACTGAAACGCGTTTCAAAGACAATGTTGCAATCTTAAGTTGTGCTTGAGCTACAATAATCAACCAATAAATAAGATAGTACAGTGTTATGCCTCACCTGTAAGATGGTGACAAAATGCATTTGAGTTAATAAACGTATTATTTGGGAGAAATTTGGTTCAAGAATTATTTTTATTTGATATCATCTCACGCTCAATATTTACTTCATGAGATATTATTAATATTCTAGCATTTTGTAATCATCATTTATTATCAATTATTTCTCGTAGTTATTCATGGAGTCCATCAGTTTAATTTACATAGACGATGTATTTGATAGCCAATGAAATATTTTATTTGGTCTAACTTTTGACAGTCATGTCCCACCAATGCCACCAATCGAATACCAGTAGAGAAGCTAGAACATTACAAAAATGTTCGCTGAATCTAACACCTTGAAGGGGTAATAAAGGTCATCTTCTTAGTGAGGATCTAAGTATATACTGCTTTGTTTTCAACATTCAAATATCCATCTAAACCATAGAAAGATATCTTTTTCGTTACGTGAAACAGTCAGTTTCGACATGCAGGATACTAGGAACCATTATGTAATCTAACCTTCACACAATGGTCTTCCACAACTGGTTATTAACATCGATTGCATATTAAATATTAGTTTACAATACAAGCTGTTCATAGACTACGTGTTCAAAATAAACGTAAACAACCTCAATCCTACCTACCACTAGAGCACGTTATGTGTGGAAAGTGTTCTATACTGATGGTCTTATATTACCTACCACCATCGTTTTAAACCGATGCCTACCACTAGAGCACGTTATGTGTCGAAAGTCTACTTACTGGTGGTCTTATACTACCTATCACCAACGTTTCAAATCCATGCCTACCACAAGAGCACGTTATGTGTCGAAAGTGTTCTATACTGATGGTCTTATATTACCTAACCATCGTTTCAAATCGATGAATAACACAAGAGCACGTTATGTGTCGAAAGTGTTCTATACTGATGGTCTTATATTACCTAACCATCGTTTCAAACAGATGCCTACCACTAGAACAAGTTTTGCGTCGAAAGTGTTCTATACTGATGGTCTTACATTACCTAACCATCGTTTCAAACAGATGCCTACCACTAGAACAAGTTTTGCGTCGAAAGTGTTCTATACTGATGGTCTTATATTACCTAACCATCGTTTCAAACAGATGCCTACCACTAGAACAAGTTTTGCGTCGAAAGTGTTCTATACTGATGGTCTTATATTACCTAACCATCGTTTCAAACAGATGCCTACCACTAGAACAAGTTTTGCGTCGAAAGTGTTCTATACTGATGGTCTTATATTACCTAACCATCGTTTCAAATCGATGAATACCACTAGAGCAAGTTATGTGTCGAAAGTGTTCTATACTGATGGTCTTATATTACCTAACCATCGTTTCAAACAGATGCCTACCACTAGAACAAGTTTTGCGTCGAAAGTGTTCTATACTGATGGTCTTATATTACCTAACCATCGTTTCAAATCGTGAATACCACTAGAGCAAGTTATGTGTCGAAAGTGTTTTATACTGATGATCTTATGTTACTTACAAATGGCATCCTATGAAGTCTATTGTTAAAGTACTTAGTTAATTGTCTAGACAGATGAAACGATACTTTTCTGTGTGTAGGGATGCCATACAATTGAGAATAGTTATAATAAAGGTTGTCGGTAACCAAAATTATAATATAATGACTAATATTTCAATATCTTGCCGCTACTACCTTGGCTTCACGCAAAATCTTTTATCCGCAATAACTAAAGCTATGATCACAATATTTAACCAAACTTATTATGTGATTCGTTGAAAAAATATGAGATGTCGGGAAAATATGTTAATTTAGTAAGTTATGTAACGGTTTTTTTTCATCAGGAGTCGGTATGCACATAAGTTTTTATTTCCTTGTTGTTTAAAAACAAACAATTTCATAAGTCATTAGCGCCTTGTATAAAAGGAAGAAAAGAGCACAACAATCTGACGCCCTATCCCTTGAATATGCTAATAGTGTCCAAGTCGGTAAAGAAAAAGAGTTTGTCAACAGAGGGAAAATGAAAGGGATCTAATCCAAGACCACATGGAAAAGGGCGAAGATTCATCCTAGGTCCACCGGTATTAGTACGCCCTTACTCGCCATAATGAGCTCCAGTGAGTAGAGTGTAGGAAGATTTTTATAAAACTTGTAGGGTTAACATGTTACTTTTGCGCGTTTTAACCACAAGCTTTTTTCTGATCTCTTACTTGAATTTCCTCGAAATAATGTTTATTTTCTATCAATTCTGTGTTATATTTGATTAATTAATTACTGAACATCAGAATTTGTCATCGGAGAAAAGTTTTTGAAACTGTCGTTTCACATTAATCAATTGATTTATAAATCACATTTATCCCTTGGTGTATCAGTGTCGTCAATATAAAATCGCTTGAAGAGTTGAGTAACTCTGCATTATTATCTAACGACGGCAGAACACAAAATTTCCTTTTCAAAATCTAACGATATGAATTGCGTGGTCAAAATCAATAATTTTGAAGTTGCAAGTATTGCTTCATCGATTTAAGACATTAGGTTTTGTTCACTTCATTTATTTATTTTTGCTTTTCGCAAAATAAAAAGTTTTAATACTTGTTGCAAAATTAAAAATTTGTTTTAGATAAACTTAGTGGGGAACCATGTTTAACGTGTATTAATTAAAGATTTATGTAATGGCATGTATGTCTATAGTAAATATGTTTAGGTAATTTTTTTTAGCCTGTTTTGTGAAATAAACTACTTAATGAGGTATTACTGCTTCGTAGTTTTAGCCTAAGACAAACAATGTATGAGTAGGGGTATTTATTTTACATTTCGAAACGTAACACTGCCATCAAACAACTGAAACTCACTCGTAACAACTATCAAACACTTCACACTGTCATTTTACTCGTACATTACTGCAGTAAAAGTATGACAAACCGAAATTATGAGTATATTTAAAATAAGTGCCATTCTAGTGTATACTTGTTCATCAAGTGTAGATAACCGGAAATAACTATATTGTGTGTGTAGGCTCCGACCCATACCATGCTAGACACTGATCCCAACCTCCCATCTTCTCTTGGCGGCCTCCATTGTATCGTTCAAAACAACTTTGTTCGCCCACGAGGAAAGGATTTACTAGAATAAAAACACTTTAGCTCCAATACATAACTTAGCAAACAAAATATTAAAACAAAACAAACTTGCAAGATAAAAGTAACAAGATAGATAAGGGGTAATGTGTACTACACACCTTCTGTTTTTATATCATGTCTCAGTTTGCAAAGCGTGTGCTTTTTTCGCGCAGTTTGTACTAGTGAACTGTCAAAGGTTATGCAGGTTCGGGCCTGGTTGATAGCATTGCACAGAACCTTGCCTTTATTATTATAAAAAGGCATAAGTTAAAGACGTGAAACATGAAAAAAGTAAAAATAGTTTAAATCATATAGCATAAAAATATATTAAAATTTCTCTGAAAAAATTTAGATTCAAATAACTAATAGAAATAATAAGGGGTTTTTAATAATACAAATACACTTTTATAATGATAAGAATATTATCTCTATCAACAGTCTTTAATCTGCTTTGTGAATTTAGTTTTAAACTTACATTACAAAACAGGCGTAGGTCTACAATACCAATAGTTTTTTCAAGCTTTCAAAGTTCTTTGTTGGGTTATCATTTTTTTAAAAACAATTAAACGTATAAAAAAAAAAAAAAAAATAATAATAATAATAAAATAAAATAATATAAGATGAGTTAATAATGTTTGTTATGGATTGTGTTGTCTCTGAGTTACGTATGTGGAAAAATTATATTAAATAATACTACGAAAATATCAGAACATTAAAATTAGTTCCGTGTTTGATTACATTCTATAAATAGTCACCGATAATACATATGATTAATCTGTTGAACTCTCGGAAACGTTATAGTTATTGAAGAATTTTTGCAATATCAGCAACTTTACACAAAGTATATGTATCGATCTTTCATTTTCCATATAGAAAATTATAAATTAACTAGTCACGTCAAATAAAATCTAATGTAGCTCATTGCAGACAATTTTATTGTAATGAGATGTCGGACATGCAAGCCCTGCAGTGTTCTGTCATAACAAGAACCACAAATCAGTGTCAAAATCTTGCATGTTCTTATTAATTGTGTGAAACATGACTTTAGTTGTAAGCTTTTCATAACAGTCCCAACATGTCGGAGTTATCAAATGTCAAATCAAGTAAGGTAAATTTTTTTTTGTCAACAAGTAAAAGAAAAATTGAGATGTCAAAAGGCATAATAATAAAAAAAAAGGAAACGTATTTAATTCGCTTTCTCTTATATAATTAAATTATATAAGACAGCTTATTTATCATAAAGCATTGCTTACTTACATTTCATATTTATTAATATGAAATGTAAGTAAGCAGTGCTTTATGATAAATAAGCTGTCTTATATAATTTAATTATATAAGAGAAAGCGAATTAAATACGTTTCCTTTTTTTTATTATTATGATAGAAATTACAATGATGAATCGAAATCAGGGTCTTAAGAACAAAATTAAAGTTAGAATGATGTTAATAGGGTCGATGCTTAGCTGGATATCTGTTATAATTAAATTATCTTGAGCATACAGATTACATATTTTAAAGTGTATTACTAAAATAATACACAAGTGTATTTGTTATTATTAGGAAATTATCGCAAATATTAATGAAATTTCTCATTTAGATTTTAATTGCGTCAAAATATTTATAAACTTAACTAAACTCTACAGCCAAAGAGCCGGTGAAAAGCCTAGGCTTGCTAGATGTTTTTTTCAATCATGTAATGAGTGGTTAGCACATAGAAAAACCACCGCCGTTATTCTAACTTTCTTAACCAGAGTTTGTTACCAATTGTAGCTCCCAATTTCGTCACAAAGCTGGTTTTTATGAATTAAATAAATAAATTATAAGGCAACAAATTCTTTATTCCTTGTACTTGTTCTTTAAAGTTTACAAATTTATTTCCACAAAATATTTTGTAAGTGAGATTTTTTAATCATATTTAGTGACACCCGACACAAAACAAAACCGTCAATGACTTCGAAAGATTTTAAATATTTACCTTCAGTTCCTTCAAACTGTAGGAATTTGTTTCATAATCAGTACCCTTCAAGAATCTCCAAGTATAAAAATCACCTACAGACAAACCATAGAAGCATCCAGGCCACATATGTAGACCAACTATTCCTTCTTGTATAAAAACTTCGTAAACACAAAGCAGTAAAGTACGAGATCTGAGATTTGTCTTTCCATTTTGTTGGAAAAAAAATACTTGCGCTCACCATCAGTCAGCTGACCCTACACTTCATACTTCTGCATTGATAGCCATCTAAGAAATATAAGCCCCACGATACAGTTACTAGAATTAACACACCACGGACAGATTTTTCATCTTGAAGTTGTTTCTTACGTAGCTGGTGAGGATTTTTTCTGGGAAACAATAATTGGTGTTTGGCGAATTGTTGTCGCATAAGTTGCTTCATAAGTTATAAAATACAGCTTTGGGTTTATTACCATCATCGATTTTATTGAAAAGCCAGTTACATTAATTAAAAATGCCTCATTTTATAATTAAATTTTGAATGCTACTATTTGTTAGAATAGTATTAGAATAATGATAAGCGAATATTTTCCGTGTTTTCTTGAAGGATTCTCAACCAAAATGAGTTTCGACTATTGGAATCTTTTATTGCTGATGCCTATTGAAGTATTAATAATAGCAATAGAAGGAATGGTAACAGACACAGCCATAGCACTACCAGCACTAGTAGCGCTGTAGTCCTGGCACACTCTATAGGCGTGAACGTCAATTTGGGGTCGGTTTTAAGTTAAACTTTCTGTACATTGTCACTACTGTAAAGTTTGCACAACTACAATTAAAATATCATCATTAATTCTGTTTTAGATAAAAATTAGATTCTCCAAATCAGCATGTATTTAAGGAATACCCGGAAGTGTACAGCTTCTCTGTCTACACTCCATTGTTTGAGTCGACACCAATCTGATCATGATTCACAATACCAAAAGGTATAACAATATCTGATGATCAAAAAGCACGTTTACAACTGATATTGCTTTACACTTAATATAACTCGTTACAATCTCATCTTTAGTAAATAATAACTTTATTATCACGACACTCCGGTAAATATAAAAGAACTAATTAACCCACGTCATTCAATTCTTAGAACAAAAATACAGGAACTGTCTTACTTAGAAGTATGTCGTTATTTATTATTCGTTAACAGATCCTCGCACTGATGTAGTATCATGACAGTTCAATTAGTGTCAAGGCTGCCGTTGTATCCTCATCGCCATCTTGCGAGGTGTCATGTTCACAAGTAAATAAGTAGTCACGTCTATACGTCGGGTACGTGCTACAGCACGCGTGTCTTTCAAAACAAAGTTGATAATATATTATCTATTTATTTTGTCCATAGCCATTTATTGTACCGTTAACTTAACATTAATTCTATTATCCCCAGCATTGGAAATCATTACTGTTGTGAAAGATTCATTTGTAAAATACTTGAAGTTAATGGTCATGATAGTGATGAATAAAATTTAGTTTAACCTTCCATAATAAATATTTAATATTGACATGAATGTGAAAATTAATGACAAATTTTCTCACACCGTATCACATCTTGGAACTAGATTTGTGCAAAGGAGAGTAAAATTTACAGAAATGGTTTAGTCTAATGCAAAATGTCCTTCGTATATCATTTTTCATATATGTAATAGATTATCATTTTAGAATTGTAACTACATCTTGGTTAATAAATCGCCGCAATATTATAAAAAGAAGAAATCTATTACTGACATTTTAAAAAACCTGCAAGGTTACTTGACTCAATGAAGAGTTTATTGGGATAAAAACTATTTGAAGCTATAAGAATATTTGACTAAAATCATAATTATTTATCGCTCTGTTATATCTATGTGGTAATTGATCGCACTACGTGTAATATTTATATAAATTGTAGTAAATTTTAAGTTTAAAAAATGACAGAAAGTGGTGCCGCTACACGCAAGTATGGTTCCTAAAACCCTTCATACAAAATATTTTAAGAATACATAAACAAAATAAAACAAATGATATTACATACACATCCATTCATTTGGACAGACTACCCCCCACGCTACAGACAACTGTCATACTCAGTCGATTTTTTATCTATTTCAATTCTTGAAACGCTAAAATAGAAGTCTATATTAGTTATGGTTTAACTAAAGTCAAAAAGAGGATAACACAGGTTGATAGGGGCCATCATGATACTTACCCAACTCCATATTGCAATGTAATACAGTGAAATCCTCTAAACAAATTGGTTTCTAGGGTCTTGTAGGAAATTTTTAATTGTTTCGTTAGAGGTCATATCCAGTATGATTTATTTTTAAAAATAGTTGTTATACAGGTCTGAACATAGTAATAATTGTGTATTACTTTTTTAAGTCTTCTAGATCCAAGCGGGCCTCTCCTCGGGTTAAAAAGTCTCCACTTGCTTCGCTTGTCTCTACTCTGGAGGCTCTCGAAGCTGTACATATGAGAGCCTTGGACCTCCGGGACTCGTGAATTCGTCGTAGAGAAAGTGGGATTTGCTGGCACCATTACATGAGAATTAAAATCTGCTAATTTGTATCTAATTCAGTAGGCCTATGTTTTAAGTTGAATAACACCCGACATACGTACAAAAACTGTTTAAAATGGCATCTATGTTGACATTTGGATTATTATGAATTTTAATAGGGTTCCATATGAGCATACTTATAGTCCTATATACCAGATTTCATGTTCCTACCTCTACCAAATTTTTCTGACAGATATCGTGTTTACGCTCAGACAAAGACAACGGACGGACGGTATGTTTCCCGAGGCCATAAAACGTGAAGATTAGTAAAAAAAGAGAGGTCGGAAATATTTGTCATTACCTAATTTACGCTATACTGGATTAATAAAAATGAATAAAATTGTAAGCTAATAATTGTTTACTAATACATATTTGTTTAGACAGAGTAAAAATATTGAACTTTAATATCCAAGTAATATACTCCCGTATAAAATAAAATATAATAGACCAAACCACAAAAATAAAGGTTTTGGCTCTACTTTCAAAACTCAATGACTCATAATCCATTAAAACTATTTCCTTTTATAAACAAACTCTTACAAAATATATAGGCCTACATTAATGTAAAATTATACTAAGAAAAATATGCATAATCTATTGTTTCCTGTAACAATGGGACATTAATAATTCAATCCTTGTAGGAAGTAAGTATAGAATGGTTCCACAGTCGAAATTAAAAGAACTAGCTTATACATTAATATGAATCTAATGTTCAAAGCGACCCTGTGAATTTTACAGGGTGACACACGGGAGTTGAAAGGTTTGTAAATATATCAAAAATTTTAAAATTCAAGCAGATTTATTAACACAAAATTTTTTAAGTTTTGTTTTGTCAGTCAAGTGACTTCCTTTTATTTTATTTTTTCAGGCGCTTTACGGAGATTTACTCCATCTACAGATAATTATCACTCGTCTGAGATTGTTAAAACATTTAAGATACACATAAACACTGACACTTACGTTGGGAACGCCCCTTGTAATGGTCCAAGGACAACAGCAGTCTCATGGTTGTGTAAACCTATGATGATGTTCATCTTAAATGTTGTTGTCTTGTACATACTGATTAGGTCATGTTCGAGGAGGAGAAAAGAAGGCGATCATTTAAAAGATGGTTTGTGTTGTTTTTAAAGGCTATGTGTATTTCATACTCCTCGATAGCACACTCCTGACGGACAAAAAAAAAGTAAGTACACTTTAAATGTTATCTCACGACTTGGATACTAAAGAAATATTAATCTTAAAAAAAAAAAAAAAAAAAAAAAAAAAAAAAATGAAAGATCAATACACGCCATTTAAGTTAATGTTAGGTTAAGTTATTTAAGGTCTAAATGTAAAATAAAAAGTTTTTGGGTAAAGTCCTTCATTTTGAATACAATTTAACGATGGAAATCTTACATCTCACAAGACAACTGATTGAGGGATAGAAGCAATTTCTTGAATGATGGCACATTCAACTCATCCAAATAGTAGGTTTTTTGGTATACACTTCCATTTTAACGTAACCCTACAGAAAATTATAGATCTTAGAAGCAACGGAATACCTAAAACGTGAAATGAAACGTCCTGGAAACTTGCATGAAGAACATTTATTGACGCGTTAGCAGTGAGCGTGTGTGTGGGGGGGGGGGTGTAGCAAGATACTGCAGAAACTAAACATTACGCAAGGCTATTCGTTGTCTTTGAGGTTCTGGCTTGAAGAATGTTCGAAGTAAAATTCGCCTAACCGACTCACGATTGATTAACTCCCTTAGATGTCGTCTAGCAGATTTCCTGGGCTCCTAATCAATGCTTCCCCTCACCCTCGCTATGTTTTGTCGTGTGTTACCCTGCATTATTGCCTAGTGTTTACTTATTCATAAAGTTTCCAGTTGATCTAAATATGCAACCCATCTAATGATTGTGTTCTGACTAAGAACAGCCTCTTGCCGACGAACGTTGAATTGACCCCAAGAGTAGCTGTGATAGACTCACCACTTCGAACAAAACTTTGTTCCAATATAACAATGTCATACGCAAACAACTCATAGTCCATGGTCCACTGCTCCATTGCTACAAAAATACGTCTCGTTAGGAGAAGAAATAACCCCAACACGTTACTCTCACACCACCGTTCACTTAGTACTACACCAAATCTGTCCAACTCCCGTGTGTCACCTTGTAGATAAGAAGTTTAAATATGTTCTAGTGTGAAATCATTTAAAAAAATTTTGTACTCTATATATTTTTAAGACAGTTTAAGACAACCTAACCTAAAGACATTTTTCATGATTTAACAGTTGTAAAACCTATTTTTAATACATAGTTTTATTTAACATGGTTTTATTTCCTAAAATTAAGAATGTGTTTCTTTTGTAATGCAACTACGCAACAACCTTATAATACTCCTTTGTTTACTTTCACACATATATGATATAATGGGTTAAAATAAATGCCGAGCTTTTTTATTTTGTTTAGTTATAAATCTTTATAATTATCATAAATTTATAGAATTCCTTTTAACTGATTTTGAGGATATTCCAGCTTATACGATGTCGTTCATTTCTCCTTTTCCCCAAAAAAAGTACAAATTGTCATTTGAGGGGGGGGGGGTCGACTTTCTATAAAAATTTGATCAAATTTGTGACAGTTCATTTTGTGAAAATCGAATTTTTCAGTTTTGGTATTATGGCAGTACTTTCCCCTTCGTCAAAATTTGAATAATATACTGTATATATATTTAAGGGTGGTTGTGAAAAAGTTTGTTTAACTTTTATTATTTACACTACACCCTTTTCCTCCGTGTATTATAGGGAACAAATAACTTAATACTAATCCTAGAACTAATCTGCCCTTAAAAATGATCTGACATAATTTATAAATTTATCCACAGCGTAAGAATTTATGTGTTTTAAAAACATAAACTATTACTCTAGTAAATATAAACAACATTAATAAAATAATAACTTGAGAATATATTAAGCAGGCAAAACACAATTTAGCATTAAATCATGTGCCACTTGAATTTAAGTACCGACACATAAATATCCCTTGCTTTGTAAAAGCATGTTATAAAGGTCCCATGTTGGGGGATGTTAACTATGATATTTATTTATAGACTGCAATATGGGGGTGATATACTGCACCTTATTAAACTTACCTAGATAAATAATGTTGCTCTACTACAAAAAACTCATTGTTTTACAATAAAAAATAACTTGGTAATTTATGTTTTACAAACACCTGAACAATCCCATGTAAACTAAATTCATTATATTTCGTTACATTTTAGTCACATTTATGTTAAATATGCCTAATGATACCACCTATCCATTTAAAATATACAATTAAAACGAATAACATGACTAACGGGGAAAATAATTTCCAATATTACTAAAAATGCTAAAATGTTGTACAGTAAACTTAACGCAATAATTTAAAAAAAAAAAGTTGTTTTCATATTGTAAAAATCAGCAAATTCATAACTTAAATAAAATTTAATATAAAAATATTATATATCTGTTCCTCATTTTATCTCTTTTAATATTTTCACAAATACAAATACGTGATACCAAAAATCTACGTTGAGTTTCTTTAAATATAACCGTTTTGATAACCAGTCTCTCTACCATCTACTGTGCAATGATCTACAGTCAAAATGCGTCAACCGATTTCAATCAAATTTGGGATGTATGTGGTATATTTTTTCTCTTACGTCAAGATGGTTTAATTTTTTTTTTTTTTTTTTTTTTTTTTTTTTTTTTTTTTTTTTTTTTTTTTTTTTTTTACAAAACAATTTTTGGAGGTAGCCGTCATAAGAAAAAAACACTAAATTTTGGGATGTGACAAAATAAAGATTTCCTCAACATCGGTTATAACAATTTTGCCACAATGTTACTCAAGGTTGGCCTTTAAAGATATTAATAAAGCGATATAGTCATCATATCATACATCATCAATAGTGGTTCGTGAGCTATCTGTAAGAAAACCCAATAAATTTGGCCATACGACAAAATTGGCCAAAAAACAAAATTGCCTCTACCGATTTCAATAACATTTTAGTGAAATGTGAAGATTAATACCCCAAATTCGTGTGTGATATGGAGAAATTAAAACATATTACGGTTCAGGGATAAATAATAACAAACCAAAATAACTTAACCAGCTATCATTAAAAAGTTCGGTTTTATTCAAATACGATTTACTCTTGTGATGAGTTTTTTAGCAAAAGCACAGGAATTTTAGTCCCTATTAAGATATATTTTAAAAGACAGTGTCCATAATTCGTTTTAACTCTTTAACTGATAACTACCGAACTGACATATTTGGTAGCGAATAGTTTTTGTTTGGTTTTGATTCGATTTTGGGGATGTGTGAGTGACCAAGCTAGTACAATATTTTTGCACCATTCATTAATTATTCGACTATTCTCAAATTTTCTGTTTAAGTTAACTATTTAAGATAGACATTAATCGTAACATTGATGGCATATTTAAAGAATAACTTGATAAAGTATATATTAACCTAATAACCTCAATTTATTTATCCGGCCTACATATAATAAATAAATATACGTTTACTTCAATTTCAAAAACCTGATTGACAGGAATCAAAGAGGTAGATGGAACAGCTGTTCAGACGGATTATCTGCCCCTGGGGAACCTGCCATATCACAATCAATAACAGATAGCTTTAAATACACAGTGTTTAGTTTCTCTTTGACGCTAATGAAATACATTGGTTATCAGTGATGGGTTGTTGATTAATATTCTATAACTTTAGGATATCTGAAAGTGATGTCAAAGCAATGCCCCGAGTTTATCCGCTCTAACCACCAGTGGTAATATTTAGTTGGTATGTTTTAGTAGGTTGTAATAGTTTTTGTTATTTAGAGACATGATATATCACTACTCTGTATATATAATAGAAATTATACAATAATATTTAATACGAAATAAATATAGTTTCCAAATTGATTACATTTATACTAATAGTTTTGTCTATTTTATTCGGTTACGAGATCATTTAAAGAATGTGAATAAATACTAACTCTGATGGTTTCGTTGGACTAAATAAATATTAAGAATATAGAGACATGTCTATAAGCATACAATTCATTGAAACAAATCCCACTATCGTTCTAAACCAACGTACGAAATAGATGGACCACTTACAAACAACGGTAAAATAAATAAATACATAAAAATTAGTAAACATGACAACCAGTTGCAACAGTTAACAACAGAATGGTAATTGCATATTTAATTTTTTTTTTTTTCATGAAAGTTGCAAAATCTTGATCGAAAATTAGAAGTCCTGGGTTGATGGATATCTGTACTCTTCCGAGTCGCGTCCTACAGCATCGTTCAAACTAAAATTTATAATTCTGAAACCGCTGAAGCAATTAATTGTAATAATTCATTAAATTTTAAATAACGTTTTATTATGTACGAATTATGAAATTGATAAAATGGATGTTCTATGAACCAATTTTAATCAAACATAGACTAAAAGCTGACTATTTTATGACATACTATGAAACTATTTTTTTTTTTACACTTACAGATTTTGGGCCTAATATATTAAAACTAATAATGACTTTTATTAGGGCCTCGCGATAAATAAACTGTGAAACAAGTGCGTTGGATCCTCGGTCCAAGGGTTTGAGAGATAAAGTTAGCCCTGTAACCCCTAAATTAAAAAAAAAAAACTAAAATAGAAAATCAGAACATGTAACTAAAATTACAATTTTTCCTGGGAAAATGTCCTTATAAATAATATATATTTATTAATTTGGCCTGACTTACAATAATTCTTTTATAATCACCTCTAAGGCTTGATTGGAAGATTTTCCTAATATTAAAATGTTAGCAAGAAAATAAAAATTGTTTCAAGGGCTTTTGGTATTGCAGAAATTATAATAAACTCCCAAATCACTGTTAGTTGTGTTATATCAAAACAAAACCTAAACTCAATTTTATTAACAAACAAATGCGTGGATAGTTGGCATTCAAAGCACTATAAATAAATACGCTTATAAATAAATATTGAGATTGACTTGTGAGATAGTGCTACAATGAAACTTGAACACAAATTCTCACAAATAGGAAGAAGTTTGGTTATTAAAACTCGCCATCTTCAGTTATGTATGAAGATATAGTTATTGTTTAGTTATTTTAGCTTGTGATTCACTGAAGTCACTGAAGTTGAAAGGCATTAAATAAATAGACGTACTATTTGTGACAATTTGTGTTCTGGTTTTATTATACCATTTGGAATACACATTTTAATCCTTACTTACAAATATTCATGATTAAGATGAAAAATTACATAAACATAAATGAACAAATGATATTTAAAATGTAACATATTAGTAATACTACAACAAATTGAAGTTATTTTGTTAATCAATTCCAAAACTCCTTGTTGTGAACTAAGTCAATTTTGTAACTTGCAATAACTTAGTCTGAGACGAGAAAATTAAACAAGTTTTAAAACCTGTAATCTCTATTTAGTTATTTATTTTAATATATCACCTAAATACACAGAGAGAGTCGTTAGTTCGATAGAAATACATCCACTTGGGAGAATCACTTCAGTATGAAATGAAAAGCTTATCCAAAGTCTATTGCTTGTCAAGAATAAAGTATAATTGATTAGAAAGATGACGATAAAGTCTGGCTAAATGTTGAAGTATAGACAATAAAGCGTTGAATTAAGATATATTTGTGTTTGTCGACTGCCGCATCTTTGAATAACTTGATATTGAGCTGGCGTTTGTCTAGAGCCGACATAAAACATCTTTATCTATAAAACCAGTCACATCAATCATAATTAAATAGAGCAAGTCTGTCGAGCCAAGCCCAGTTCACATTACAACACGTTTTACATGGGTGTGGTACTTAATTGTAACTTTGTCACCATGGATTATCTTTTACAAAGGTAAAATAATAGCTGTCGTATAATGTTAAATACAGTAATTTAAAAACACTGAAGGTACTGTCATTATCAAAAGTATGAATTATTTATAATCGGCAGAGTATTTCAGTATAGTGTTACTTTACATACAAATCTAGTAATGATACTAAACATATTTACATTCTCGCACATAAGGTTGATTTTAAATGCAAGTGTAAAATAGATTTAGAAGCGGAAAATTCCAAGATAATTTACTGAGATCAGAAAATTATTTGACATCAAATAATTAGTGACTCTTTAACTAGTTTTAACAACCCGTACACGAACCCACTAGACGGCTTTACTGTCAGGTAATTTGTGGTCAGCACATTGAGTTCTTGTTGAAAGAACTATGACGTTCGTCACCAATTGTGGATAAGTATTTTACCCATTATTTAAATTCACCATACATATTTGAATTTTTGAGCCCTTTGGGAACAATCCGAAACTTCTCTCGCACTGAGCGTGAGTACTGCTCGCCATTAGACCAACAGGAGACTTTTGGTCTTGCTGTTATCGAATTTCTTTTTTAGCTACTGCTCTTTTAATATCTACATTGACAGACTGTATGTCAAACTGTCAACTTTTATTTAATTTTCATATTAATAAAATCATTATATTTTGGCAAATTACAATATATATATATCTCTATATATATATATAAATTTTTCAGTATATGTAAAGAAAAAAGTTGTTTTGTAAGTTTATTTTTATTTACATTATCCCAATCCTAATTAGTAATTAGGCCAGTCAGATATTTGGCTTCGTTGTTGTACTGCGATTATTTATTCAGATGTTGTGTTGAACTTAAACTTTACACTTCAGCAATGTATAATGATTATTTGTTAACTCTTTATAGTATTATCATCCCTCAGGGGCTCATTATAGTGAGTATGGACTTGGCTGTTCTGAAGGACTCTAACTACAACTAACATTTTTCCTTGTAGTCTTGGGTTAGAGCCCTCTCTTTCATCTTTCACTTAATATAATTAATTAAATTGATTTCAACATGTCTACATTTTTTTAAAATTCAGTTCAATAGTTCCACGTTGGAAACTTTTGCCAGTTGGACTACAGAAATGTTGCAGTTACTCTTACGCATGACGAAACAATCGAAATTGTTCATTTTATCTTTATTATCATAAGTGTCAATCAGTTTTAATCGATATTAAAATGTAGATCCACAAAAACCATCAAAAGTTATGAGTTTGTCATATTCGAACTGTATTTTAGATGATTTCTTTAGTAGATATGAATTTTCGTCAAATGTTTACTGTTATTTTAAATATGTGTAGTAGTTTTCTAAATCAGGCCTGTAAGGAATTTCTGAACATGAATATGAAACAATAGATAGTATTTTGACAAACTTGTGAAACACAAGACGTTATTTACATTTTGAAATTGACAGCTCAGATTGAGACAGAAAGCGGTGTATAGATTTGTCATGCATACCAGTACATAAATCAAACAAGAATTATTCTGTCAAAAAAATAATTGTAAGTGAAGTAATAAACCTCTAGAACAAAAGGGTGAAACTTCACGTAAAATTATAATATAGTTTCTAATACTTTTAAAAACAAAATAATCGATGCTACCAAACAGTATTTTTGCTACCAACTCTTGTTTTATTTTTACCCTTACGCTATTAGAGTATTCGAGGGGTCTTTATTTAATGATCTTTCCTTCCGTTTTTATGAGGCGATGATGACCAAGAGATATTCCTCCTTTAAAACAACAAGAAATGTGGACTGTAAAGCTCTGCACAAACGACAGGCATCGTTTATAAATCTCGGGATCTCAAACCTGATATTCTACGTAAAACACACCATCGTTTTTAATAAATGTAATACCTATTAATATCATCATGCAAACAGACCCTGAATTGTTTTCTAATCAGTGAAGGCTAAAATCTGAATGGTTAGAGTGTGTTACAAATATACTTCTCTTCATCTCACTATTTCAAAAATAATCTGCTTGCTGATTGTTTCTGAATCACGCATGCTTGCGTGTTTTATAAAAGTATAGGGAGGTTCATTATTATTGATATTTTTTAAAACCACCTTAAAATGGTCTCTTTTCTATTAATTAAAACTTTACCAATGTGTTAATATATACTATTTATGAAAAAAGTTTATTTGCTGTTTAGTTTAATAAATTAGTACAAGTTTTGAGTCACAACAATTTATTACTTTAAAAATAAACTACCTAAATGTCAAATTTTCAATATCCTTCAAACACTTTCTGTTAAAAAGACACGATGTATGACAATTTATAACACTTTTGTACTAATAACAAAAAGATTTTCACTAAATTTTGAGAATGTTTTTAGTGTTTTCTACAACCAAGGAACTTCTTAATAATACCAGTATGTCAGGTGCTTTCTGATAAAGAATAAACTATGCTACCAAATATTCAAACAGCCTTTGCTTTGCCCCTATTAAAATAATATGTTAATCTCAAAAACTGAATCGTTAAAACTTATTACTACAAATCATAATTAGTAATGCTACAGTAATGATACAAATTAAAATCTCACAATACCCGATATGATTGTTGGTCCTAGAATTTCGAAACCGGTCAAAGTTCGTTTCCAAAATGATTGTTTGTTTGGGGGATTTTTAAGAATGTGTGTTTATCCTTCAGTTTAGACTTTATCGTTACTTGTAAGGGAATGCTTGCAAAAGGAATAACAGTATTACTTCAATGCTCAACCACTAAACAAATGTAGTGTTGTGTAGATAGTAATTTGTTTCTATCAAGGGTGGTGTTATACAGTTTTCAATCGGGTGCCATTTTTTATAGGGTGACGATAGAGACCTCTAGTTTTAGTTAAAAAGAGATGTCACTGGATGAGGCTTACATTATAGATTCTTTAGATGGGAAAAGTTGTCCTATACTAAAAAATACATAATTATTTGTTATGAAATTATAAGAGAAATACATAAATTAATAAAGTAAAATCAATAAAAGTGTAATCTTTTAATGGCTATTGAATTGTTTGTCTCACAAACACAAACACTGCTTTTAAAACTTATACGCTACGCATTTCTCATTGTGTGGTTAAATTAAGTTTTATTCGTCATAGAAAAAATTATAATATATGATTTCCCACTGCAATTTTTAAAAAATCCAAATATATCATTTTCAGATTTTTAGGTCAATCCGTATTAGAGCTATAGGGGGGGGGAGGGGAGGGGATATATTATCTGACATGACATATTCAGAATAACTTCTAGTTTTATTTGATGCTCCACACATAATATTTCCAAAAACAATTTTTTAACTCGATAGTTTTTGCCCCTTAACTACGTATAAAAACATAGTTAAAAATATATAGGTTTTATCGTCTTGTCGTTATAGACTATTATGACTTACAAATAGACAGACGAACAGATACGCACGTGGAATTATAGAGGCCCTTGGTATTATACACTACCCCTAAAAAGTTAACAGGCTGTCTCCACATTTTTGCCTAATCCTGTATATAAGAAAAGCCCATTTTTTTTAAATACACAATAATTCAATTAAGTATATTTAAAATTTTTTATATACTTACAAACCCAATAATCTAAAAGCTTAATCAATGGCGCTGACATTGAGGAGGTGGGTGATTAATTTTTTGTTGCATACGATCCGATTGTTGGTAAATAAATCGTTAAAAAAACGATATAATTTTATTGGTGAGATTGATTGATAATAACACACTGGGGTGTTTTGGGTAGCGGCGCGACTAAATTAGTTCAGATACACGACTAGTTGTTTCAGCTCGGACTTATAAATCGTCAAAAGTTGAGCAACCATTTGTTGCCTTTGACTTTTACTGCCAGATTTTTATTTGTAGGGCATAAGAAGAAATAGTAATAATAAATACATTTTTCATGACAGGAAAAAGAATTTAAACTTGTTAGTAGCTGAATATGTCAGCGGAATTAAGTGAATTATCAACCTAATTTCCCCTTTTGTTTCTAATTTTATGTGTTATTGGTGTAAAAATACATTTCTTTAATATGAACACTGGAAAAATATCGATACACAAGTAGGAATAAAACAAGCATAATAGCTGAGAATAAATATTAGGTAACTAATATCTATAGTTGGTATATAGTTTAAACATAACATAGTTTGTAACATAGTCTAGTGGGAGATAACTCCATTGTCCAAAGCCCTAAGTAGTCATCCCGAGGGACCTTAACTGGATGTAATTAGAATATTATCAGGCAAGGAGTATTTAAAAAAAATTATCATTTTTTAAAAACAATGATGACCAAGAAGTTAAACAGCAAGAAAACATAATATAACCTCCAAATTGAAACTTCAATTATTGTTAATATCTAGTATTAATACTGATATAGCCAAAATGGACAGATGTGCTTACAAGATGATCTAAATTAGATCTTTGTTTTCACAAAAAGTGTTTGTACATAAGTATTAAAATATAAAGTAAGAGTGTGGATTAAATATGAACGTACTTTTTTCACAATCTCAGTGTTTTTATTTATATTATTTGTTAAGAAAATTTTACAATCGTATAAAGTATGTGAACTTCTCAGTCCCAGCTTGTAAGAATTAACATTGGTAGGCTACTGTGAACATACCTTTATACGCTTCACGTGGTTCAAATGTGAACAAACCTTGCCGTGAGTATTGCGACTATAATAAATTACTATTTTGTCCCACATTAATGCCTATAATTAAGAAATAACGATGGTGTTGTCGTTAAGTTTTAATTACACTGGTTTCTCAACACGTCATGATAATTCCCAGCGGTCGGCCTCCTTGAGTCCAAGCGTTTACACTAATTAGTTGAGCTCAAAACATTAATTAATCAAACTGATAATTGATCGGGACAAGGCCACCGGAAACTAGTATATTTTAATATCATACATTAAAATAATTACTTCCAGACGTGGTATTAATTCAAGTACCACGGTAATTATTGTCGGAAAGGTATCTGTGTAGTTGGGTACTCAGGTAGCAATAATCTTTGCCTGATTACACAGAGTAATTTATAGGCGATTATAACTTAAACATGTCTACATAATTAAAACCCGTTTCAAGTGTAGTCACTGGAAGCAACAAGATGCATTAGTCATTTTATAACTATCTAGGTATTGGTTTTAACAAGCAGATAATTTTCGGTTTTTCTAAATATCTTTTCTTAAAAAAAAAAAAGAAAAATAAATAAAAAAGTTTATCAATTGACGCATGAAAAAATAATATACAAAGTATTTGATTTATAAGTGTGCCAGCTGATTTACTCAGAAAGTATTACATATATTAAAAAAATCAAAAGGAACATCCCTGAACTTTTAAAGTTGTTTTACTTGAGGATTTTAAAATTTGGATACTATCAAGCATTTTTCCAATATGCCACCCAACTTTAGATTTTCTCATAAAAATACTAACTTTGTATGATGGTTTTAGATTTTCCATATAATTTTAAGACCTTTTTATTACGGTTTATGTTTTCATACATTCATTTGTTTAGGAGTTACTGAAGCTCAAAGTAGGAAAACACTAGACATTTAGGTATTTTCAGAGTCTATTTCTGTACTTAAACTGTTGAACAGAGATTAAAATAAGAACGTACTGTATATTGATATATATTTTTTAATGTAATAAAAACTACTACGAAATTTTAAAAATCAACAAAATAAATTAGACAACAAAATAAATATAAACACTCACGAGGCAGGTCTAATACACAAGTGCGATATTTATTTAGAAATTAATTAATAATTGATTTTCACGATTAAATTTGTATACTAGTAATGTACAGTTTTTCATAAAATCCAACAATTTTTCACTTAATGGTATCCAAATGGTGTCAATACAAAAATTACTAGTTTTAATTTCTTTAATGGTAAGCAAGATGATATCTTTACTTTAATTGGGCTTCATAGGGTATCACAGTTACCTTTAAAAAACTTGTGAATATTCTTTTTTAATTGACTAGAGTACACTAGAGTCCATTATCAAACATGCTATTAAAATTTAGTACTTGTAAATAAATCGTTCCTCAATAACATTATACATTTCGTAGTATAAATTTTTAAAAAAACTGTTTGAAAGTTTGTTATTTAGTTTATTCAAATTCTGTCCAAGTAAAACAGCTGGCACACTTACATCAATAAGCCTGTATTAAGCGCTATTAAATTTTTGAATAAATTTGTTGTTTATAAAGACATTACCAGACAAAATACATTGAAAGTTAAAAAATAAAAATAAAAAAATGAACAACTTTACAAAATGAATCAAATATATTTGAAATCATATACTAAGTTCTGAGTACTATTGTAATAACTCGTATGTAGTAATAAGCCTGAAAAATTTAATTTATAATAGAAATTTTCAAAAATATAAATATTTCAATAATATAATAATATATAAGAAAATGAGATAAAACTGCTAATGTAAATTCAATTAATGAGAAAAATAATTTACAATAATCTAATTTTGTTCTGAACTTCGTGTTTTAATAACAGAATATTTATCCTTAAAATATTTATCCACACTTCAAAAATATGCCTTTTAATGGTGTGCGTACTATAATACTGATGTATATTTAGGTATTGTGAATCGAACTACAATCGACGAGTCCCACAGTAACGGTTATAATGAAAATAAACCGTGCAAAAACATTGAACACACAAATCTAAATTTAAAAAAATCAAAACGTTTCATTATCATTAATGTCAAGTTGGTATTTGTCAGTTAAAAAGTGAAAATGAACACTGGTCGTCGTTTTTGACAAATTATAAGTTTAAATATGTCCATATCTTGCTTTGCTTGGCCACAAATGCGTTCTTCAAGTAAATCTTATTTTATTAAAAATGATTGTTGGCAATGTTTGTTTTTGTTTTTCGACTATTATTATTTAACTAGTATATTTTTTACTTGCAATGTTACAGACAGATTTGCGTAATTAAACTTCAAATTTTACTAAAATTTGAACGAAATCAGTAAAATCACTGAAATTTGAAAGCTGGTTTGGTTGTTTTTAAGCGTTAATTCACAAACCGACGTTTTCGTAGAGATGGTGACCAATATGTTTTGTTTTGATCCTTAGAATTTACACTTGATTAAAATTTTATTAGAATCGTTGGAGGCGATTTTTAGGTAAATGCTAATTTTGTGTTTTTTTTGGTAACTACCCCTAATTTTGGGTTAACGAAAAAACTACTGTGATATATCCAAAATATTTCCACATACTAAATGTGATTACTTCTAGCTGTTCGTTTGGCCTGAGTAGTACAGCACTGAAGATGACATACTACACAGTGACACCATTAAAAAAACAACACTTTTGATTATCTATACAATAATGTAAAAGGATTAGCTATGATCTTGTCCAGGACTGGTTAGAACCACTAGAATAACTTAGAGTGGTTACAATCGTACAAGTTAAACAATTAATTCCGTTTAAAATCAATTTCTGGATACGTTATAGAAACTGCTGCTCAATATTTTTGTAATGGATGAGTAGATATTCAGTTATAACTCTTAATTTCCAAAATGTATATTTCAGCAAAACCCGATAAGTAAAATGGAATTTATTAATTTTGGTAATATTGATCCATAAATAAATAGTGTTCATTTTTTTTAAATTTCTTTAAAGGCGGAAAATCTCTCGGTCTTATAAAAATATAAGAAGAAAAGAATAAAAATAAAGACCTCTAGCCCTCGAATAGTCCAATAGCGTCAAGGTCGGAAAAGAATAAGATTTGGTCAAGAGAGACCTGATAGTTAAGATAAAAGAGCCTTTAAGACTACACGTAGGTCTAGCTAAGATCTTCGGGTTTGCCACACTCTTACTCAATATGAGGTGTAGCGTACTAGTAACGCTATCAGGTTAAATCTTAAGTAGACCAACCTTATTGAGCGTAGATGGAAGAAAAAACTAGTGAATTAAAAAATACATATCACTCCTAAAGATAAATTATTTACAAATAAATGTCAGGTGTCATTTAACTTTACATCTGATCTTTACTTCTGTTCAAGAACTACTTTATGACTCTAATTTGTATACTTATATATGTCTACATTCTACTGAATAATCTGTTATTTATGACACAAAATGGTTTTAAGGGTTTAAGTTTATGATCGCATATATAAACTGATGTGGTTTAAATTAAATACACATAGGTGCGTTATCAGTGTTCTGTTTAGCCTAAAAAAACCCAGTAGCTAAATCTGTTTATGACCGAAACACTTCAATATCTCATAACATGAACAACCCAACGATAAATATACTGCGGTGTAATTAGTCTACTGAAATAAACTATTTATATCCTTAGTCTATTAAATACGATTTACTTCTTTTTAGTAAGGATAATAAATGCAAAGGAAAATTTACTTTTGGAATAATTTATACCCAAGTGTACATCTGATATCAGATGTTTCTTTGGGTTAATTACTATTTTTCTTGTTTAAAAGCAAAAACATCATCCCTGTCATTTTATATCTGGGAAATACGTAAGCTATTAGCTACCTAGTGTAAGCCTAGATTTTTACTTAATGTAACATGGTTAGCTGTTTAGTAACATGGAAATAAAGACAAGTATTTGGTTTATACATTTTAGTTCCTTTATGCAAAATATAAAAGATAAATTCTCTGGTATTTAGTATGATTTAATTCGCCCTTCCACGTTATCAATTCAACTAAAGGCAAATGTATAATATGGGGATACTTTAACAAACCACTCCTTAAGAAACCAATTTATCCTTATTCTTGTACGACGAAAAACTTCTCGGTCATCATCACCTTATAAAGAAAAGGAAGAAAAGAAAAATATAATAAAGACCCCAAACACTTAGATACTCTAATAGACTCAGGGTCGGAAAAGAACAAGATTTGGTTATGGGCCTGATAGGAAGGATGAAAGAAACTGGAGCTAATGGGGATCCAAGGTTACATGAAACAAAGTGCAGATCCAGCTAGTATCCTTCGAGATTACTAAGCTGGGATCCCTCGGTAAAATTATTATAAGAACATTGGTTGAAGAATCAAAGTTGGCTACAACAAATTGTATGAAGATGGAAGATATGTAAATTTAAATAAAAAATAAAATAAACATTTTATATTTCGTATACTATCGGCTAAAATTAGAAAATGAAACTTTCTGTTCCAACTCTATGTTGACAATGGAACAAGAGGGTGCAAATTAATTTAAAAAGTCAACAATTCGAGTCTTAACCAACTAACCTTTCGGTTCTCGAGTCAGAGTTTCAAGGATTTAGACGCAGCAATACCAGGGACACAGCTGTTCTACAACTTTTATCGTGTACGCTTGGGTTAGATCTCTTTCTTTCATCTTTCCCTCCACGTCCCTTTTGACCAAATCTTGGTCTCTTCCAACCATGACGCTATTAGAGTATTCAAGTTCTAGGAGTTTTTATTGTATGTTCGTTTCGGCCTTTTTCTACAAGTCGATGATGGCCGAGTGATTTTGTGCCATGAGGAGATAGTGTAACTAATGAAATGAGTGTAGGAGTGCTTTTTATGAAATGCCTATTGGGTATTTCCTTTTGAAATATATAAAGACCCATATTTTTTAAACTCAGAACACATTTGAAATAAATAAGACTTTTCCTCTACAAACAATAAATTTATTCGTTGGAGAGAAAAGTAATAACAATTAAATTAAATGTGGCGAGTGAAATGTGTTGGTGTACAAACAGATAAAACAAACGTCATAATTTCCTTAAAATCAAAGCAGGAAAAGAAACGTGTTTGCTTGCGCTTTACAGGAACTCTCAACACTTCCGTTAGTGTTAATCTGGTTTTATTATGACATTAAAAGCATGGAACAGGAAACAGTTAAGTTGCAATCGTGTCATTAAACAGTGCAAATTATATCCCAGTTAACTAAAATAATGAGCCACGTCCCGTCAGCCAGTCATTGCCCTGCAGACACATGTCTCCACATTCGTCAAGACACATCCATTTCTCTAAACATTCAAACATTATCTCTTTTAGTTTATATCATTATAATTAAAGTAGTGCAATGATTAAATATAAGATAAATGTTGATAAAGATTAATTAGAAAAAAAAATTCTAATAGGAACGTGAACAAAACAAATAAACATACCATATTTCTACGATTTGCCTACCCTTTCAGGAAATAAATAGTACTAAATTGTTATTTTGTTATTATCAAAGCAACAACTTTTGTCGTAGGACCTCTGCTCTTTTTAAAAATATATTGCAATGATAAAGCTTGAAATCCTCACACTTTGTATTTGTAGTTGAATACAGTCTAAAATATTATAATAAACGTCGTTTTATCTCGCACCACATTATTTGTTTTATATTTCCAATTAACTAAATATCAAATTAAAATATCCGATTAATTTTATAATGACGCTACAAGTAATCGTTATTTTCAATCCTCTCCCGATTCCAATCATAGGTCATACATTTACAAAAGTCTACCTTATTATAAAAAGGTATATAAACTATACCTTCATGTTAGGATATGGAATTTAACTACGAGCCCTCTATAAATTTAGCCGAATATCATATTACAAAAAAAAATATATATATATGTAAGGAAGAAGTTGATGGGCGACTTCGTTGGACTTACACACCCCCATCATACAGTCATACTTTCTAAATGTAATCACCAAAAGTTGGTCTCTTGGTCCTTTTGTAGAAAAAGTTAAATTGTATGAGTAGATGAAGTTGTCTTAATTAGTTGGATAAATTTGTAAGATAGGTTTCCTGAACCTTGTAATTGTGTATATCACCAATGACTACATAAATACTATAAGACACGACATAGGATAGGGAAATAGTCTACGCTTTACGGGTGCTGTTCGTCACAAGTTTGACACACAGCTATCAGAAAGCGCTAGCAGCAGGTGCTTGACTGTACGCATCCCACTTGGTTGAGACTGTACAACTGTTGACACAGCATAGTCAGTGTTGTCAGTTAGTGCGCTAAAATAAGCGAATCTCGACCTTCCCTCGCATCTGTGGTCCCATATGTGGCATCAGTGCGCAACTGAAACATTGTTTGACCGTAGAGCCACCTAGCGCCAGTCACATCAACTTCTAGCAGAGCGACAGCTCCACACCCTAGCGGGTATTGGTCAACTCAAGAATAAGCGTAGAATATTTAACATGGCCATGTCGTGTCTTATAGTATTTATGTAGTCATTGATATCACTACTTTCTTGACGTTGACTACGCCTAACGGACATATATAATCAAAAGTCTCCACTTCCTTTGACGTAACTCCGGTCTTAGTAAATGGAAGGTTGGCCCTGAAAAGAGCCCTTGACTTTATTGGTCCTCGGCATCAAAGGCGCACAGACTACTACCGCCAGAGCTGGAGCTCTAACAATTTCCTTTTCAGGAGGCGATGGTCCACCGGTGCCAGGATTTCCCCTAATAATATCCGTGTCGGGAGGTACGCGTCACGTCTTCTTAGGCAGGCGTTGGTCCGGTGTGGGGAACAGGAGGTAGGGCAGGCTGGGGGTCTTCAGAAATTAGTCGGGTTGGTGCTAAACAGGGCGCTAATGCAAACTCCCTCGTTTTACTCGCCATTCTGAGTGTGTAAGGGAAAAAGTGATGAGGTGTATTGCAGAAGTCCCGGAGGTTTAGTGTTGAATCTAGTGAGGAAATGGTCGAGTGGTCTCCCGGACTAGAAGTGATGAGGGGTGATCTGCTGGTCTCCCGGAGGAGAAGTGAATTTGTTATCGACTAGTCTTCTTGGGAAGAAGTAATGATGGTCTGGGCAGGTCTAGAATATAGAAATTGAATATTGAATTTCATTTTAATATTGTTAAATATCTTTCATACAATAAATGTAAAGAAATGAGAGATGGTGAATCTACTCTTTAGAAAAGTGAAAATATATTCTTGGTAATTTTAAGGCTGTACAACCAGATAAACGCTCTGTGTGCAGACTTTGCACATTATGTTTTATTTCCACTTTAGTAATTTTTTGGAGATTAATAATGCTTTAAAATTACAATAAATTCTAAAAGAATTGTAATAACTTATTATTAAATGTAGTAAATTAGTAAATGGAGGCCAGTCCATGAAGTTGTTACCACGACCTATCCAAAGGTTGGGAAATCTCGATTTAATACTGCCACATTTAACATTATGAAATGGATCTCCATCCATTTGGAAAAAGTTGCTTATCTTCGGCTGAGTAAGATAACGAAATATGTTATCCGTTAAGTTAATATTGATTCGTATCTGTTTCCAATCATTGTCTGATGAAATAAATATATCATACGATAAAACACCATCCTTGGTGTCGGCAGCCCAAACAGTTAAACCTTTTCATTTCAAGCCCGCCTGGTGTAAGATATGTGGATTTTGTGTGTTATTATAATTATAATTAATTATGCCTGTTTAGAGATCCTGTTCGATAAAATGTAGCTTCATCTGATAATACAATCTTTCATACTACTCGTCATCTTCGTACATTTTTTCAATAACCTTCGAACAAAATCCACTCATCTGTCTGGGTCAACTTCAAGCAGTCCGTGAACTAAATGCGTTTTATAAAAAATAAAATTAATTAGTTTTTCTTGGCATATCTTAGAACGGACTACTATGGTATCCCAGTAGCGCATGCAACTTTTCTAAGTAGGCCCCTAAATTAGCCTTATTCGGAGATTTCAGTAAAGTAGCACACGCAAGCTTTTCATTTTCTGTGTTAGAAAATCTATGGTATTTCCTTGAAACCGATCCAGTTTCTAGTAGCATAGTTTTCCATTTATGCATTGATTTTATTGGTGGAGAAATCACATTTAGGTTGATTATTTTATAATTATCACTTCATGTTAATTTTTAAAAGCAATATCCCAAGAGCAACAGTTCATTTTTTGTTCAATTGGAAAATTCAATGCTCCCAAGTTGAATATACACATAAACTGATTGAACACAATTACCCAAATTGTTTTATTATTGTGTGTTAACAAAAAACAGCTGTTTGAGATTCAACAGATACATATTTTACAATTACTGAATTAGATTGTGGGAGGGAGTGGACATATCCAGAAGATTATTGTTCTTTTGGTTTTCCGCCATTTTGTTTCGATTGATCAGAAAAAAATATAATTCGAGAGTACTTTTTTACATATCTATGTAACATAACTGTGAAGTGTGAAGTTTGTAGATTGTTCCAAATATCCGGAATATTACTTCAAAAATAGCGACTTCTTTGTAGGACAGCCGGTATATAGAACGCTACAGAAATCGATAAAAATTGAATTGAAAATATCAAAGTGGGGGGTTATTTTTAACGAGATTCTTTTTAAATCTCGTGTGATAGTCAACTTATAACACCCTAAATTATATACAAATTGGTAGATTTCAATTTACCAACTCCACCTCTCTACGGTGACAAATAGCGATGTTATTGTCAAAAATGTATTTTTTGAATCCTGACTCCCTACAATTACGAGCGCCGCTAGGGCCGAAACACTCTCACGAGCAAAGCGAGTAACGACTTTTTAATGTATACAACACGTCTACGAGACCCGACGAGTCGACGCCAATTTTATATGGTTCGGAAGACCAGTATAACAACTGTATAAAACATTTACTCTACTAGATAATTATAACCCCTTGACCTATAAAAAACAATTTAAGATTTTCTACAAGCTACTTTTGGTCGTTACATTTAGAGAATATACTTGTGTTACATTGTTTGATGGGCTGAGTAAGTATCATGATCAACTTGTTTTTATTTATTTCTATACAGGAACTGTTATGACAAATGAAATGCATTAACATTTATTTCAAAGATTTACAAACTTGGGTATGTCTGTTCTTCAAACGATTCTTTTAAATTGTTATCTGCTTAACATGTTGTATTAAGAAAGACTATATTTCTAATAACTCTAAAATAATTGCTTTTTCCAAAAAATAACCTAAAATTATTATTTTTTTAATGTCATTTTCTATTAATTGCAATGTTAAAAATATATAATATTAATATTTGAAAATTCAGCAATGGGTCACCTAAATTTACGTTTGGTTTTCTGAAATGTAATTAAATACAAATAGTAAAATAAGATTGAATTTATTCAAAAATTTCTCAAATAATGTTATGAAAAGGGTTTTCCCGTTGAAAAATGATTTATAATATCATGCATTGTTTTATTAGGTTATAAAAAGAATAAGTTGAAATAGTCTTAAGAATAAACATACGATTTTATTTATATTGCTAGTATAATGGTAAGATAAATAATTATATTGTATGTACATTTTCATTACACGAAAATAATATATTCGCATAATTGTTTTATCTCCAATTACTTGAATAATAAAACATACTCAAACTCCATTCGATGAGGAATAATCTAAACCTCTAGGCTAACAGAATAACTTTTTTTTTTTAAACTGAAAAGCAGTGTTTTTTTCTTTCACCTTGTTTGAATGATTCACTGCACTCCACGTCTTTATCACTGTTATTTTTGCAATTTAATAACGTTAATACTAAGCTCAGTAAGAATTAGAAAAAGCACTGTGTCCAGAATATAACATGTGTATTTTATTTTCACTTCAAGAATTTCTTAAAGATAATACTAATTTTAAAGTACATATAATAAATAAAGAAGTAAATACAAATTGAATGTTATTATACTAATATCATATATGGAATTTCCATAAAACAAATACTGGACCGTCTATATTTATTATTAAATATTGATTAAAAATATATGTATTCTATAATCCAAACACGAAATCAATAAATTTAGAAAATATTAAAAAATATATTTATTTTCAAAGAAAATACAAAAACAAAAACATAATAAATTAACAATGGAAATAAACAAAAGCAAAATATCTATTCATAAAATAAAATATAAATAGACTAATATAGCCTTAACTACATTATATATTTTTTTAAATAAACGAAAACTAAACCATAAATAAATAGTTATAACCATTAAAAAAAATTACTTAAACTAAAGATATATAATTATTAATTAAAGCCAAGTTTAGTTAATGAAAAGGAAACCTATAGACATTAAATACATATACACTTGCATATATATATATATATATATATATATATATATATATATATATACATATATAATATGTGCATTAATGAATAAAAACAAACATACATACACAAATTAATTTATAAACAATTTACCTATAAAAGTAATTTCATATACTACGTATTTTTCCCATGCATAACTATATACAATTAACGATAAATATATCATTCTTCCATAACAAGATTTTAAGATGAACCATATAATTCTCTCCATATATTTGTACAATAGGAAATAGGAACAAACTACACACCTCAGGAGGTCCTACCTGTGTTGAGGTTACCATTATTTACTTGTTTATTTTGCCAACATAAGTAATTTACCATATTCAACATATAATATCAGATCATTTATATGTGAAAAAAAATATATGTGACAAATTCTTGGGACGAAACAGTAAGAGTATTTAGAACACTAAAAGTGGTAGTTAAATTAGTAGCAGTAGTAGGATTTCCAAATATGGAGAACAATCCTTAAGATAGGTATCTCTTCAAAATAATGGTAGAACTTAGTCCCGTACTATCAAATCTTTACTGATAATAGAATATATATAGATATTACTCCCTTCACTCCATCAACATTGGTTTATTTAAATCAATATTGAAATTGTATAAATATATCTAAAGCGGTTCTTTTTTTGGAATTATACTCAACGGTTCAGTCTACATTGTGATATCATTAACCTTTGAATATAAAATATATTAGTAATTGTTACCATGGCAAGTAAAACACACACTTGAAAATTAGATAAAAATACGTTTAGTGGTGAAACACCACAATTGAAAGTTTACAATGTGTTATGCACACGATTCACAGCTTTGGTTACGCTATCAGTTAATTCATAATTATCAGAATATTAGCGTTTGGAGAAATGGAGAGGGTGTGACTCAAGAGAAGCGCATTGCTATCTCGCTGTAGTTTGGACAAGTAACCAGTCAAAGGTAGTTGGATCGAGCACTGTTGTGGGTGTTGCGTTGTTCTGTGTGTTTTTATTTTAACAGACGTAAATAAAGGACCCTAAAGAGAGGAAAAAATAAGGAGATGCATGACGACTAAATCTCACTCAAGGAAGGTTATATGTCTAAAATGATGAGTAATTATGCATGTTTAACTGGTTGATTAACAGATTCTTAGTTACGACTAAAGTCCAACTTTGGTAACAAACCTTAATTATTGCTTGTAATAATTCGCAATGTGTAGTTTAGGGAAAATGAATATTATATATATATATATATATATATATATATATATATATATATACATTAAAAATTAGTTATATATTCAATAATCATAAAATAAAACGTTGATACGTTAATAGTTTTCTCTGTAATATAGTTCCATAGTTCAAATATTGTGTGACTTGACGTAAGTACCACATTCTAAGAACGCAGACAAATCGGAAGCTTGTCAGAGTTCCCTTTTACTCATAGAGTGGAACGGAAACTTCAATAAATATTCTGGAGATTGCAACTAAACTAAGATTTGTATGTTTGTATGTAGTGATAGATCTGGGGTATAGCTGTAACGGTAACGGCAGGTTGGCAGCACTGTTTGACAGCTGCTAATCATGGACAGGCACTGCTGTCAAGAAATATCATCTCAAGAATGAAACTTTTCCCTGATATGGGATTCACTAGTGACAGTAACGAAATTTATGTATTTCTTTAATCAAAAGTATTTACTAAAGTTGTAAATTAATTAATTTACCACTGTCGGTTATAACAAATAACGCAAGTTTATTTGTTATATTTATTTTAATTTAATTTAATTTATTCTTGCCCAAACGTTGGTGCGCCAAATATAACAAAAACGCAAGTTTAGTTATATTATTTTTAATCTTGATTTATAATTTTAAACAAAAGCCACACGTTGGTGAGCCCAAATATAATATTTAAGACGTTATATATATGTTTATTTAAGTTAATTTATTTATTTTGAATATTTTGAATAATAATTATTATTAGATATTAATAATTCAATATTATTTTAATTACTTGCTATATGTTTAGTTGTTCCTAAACTTGCAAAATGGGGAAATATAAATAACACACCTGACACAACGTATTACTTAAAAAACAAACCTTAATTTATTTAAGCAACATGTCAAAGAATCATAAAAACGTACATCTATTCCATTAGTGTCTAAAATTTCTTCATTCATTCCACAAGCATTCCTTATTGTTATGTAATATACAAATTTATCTTAACTAATTGTCTTTCCTTATGCTAGACTTTATTACTAAAAAAAAACATCAAGTTTCCACAATTGGCGTTAATTTTTAATGAAATTAATCTGTAATTTGAATTACTTTTATTTTTTTTATACACAAACAATTATTTCCTTTACAAAATTAAACTTTATTATAATCTTTATTCAATTTGTTAGTTATTAATTTATTTAATTAATTCTCTTATCTCTTTTTAGGGTCGTTAGGTTCTTTTATGGCTCAATTAAAGTGAATTATTTTAGAAAAATGAATTTATAATTTTAAAGTGAACAAGAATTTTAAATTGTACTTATCGTTGGTACTGCTTTCCAATTTTGATCGACGAGACACTTTCCACACACAACACAACGATGGCTTTAAATTTGATTTAGATATATAAAAAAACAAAACACTCCACACACTATCTCCAACAACTTAATCCTGGAATTCGGACTGATGATCCTCCTCAAGTCTCCACTGGCGATGAATTAGATCCTCCGACTATTCTCTCGAACAATTCTTCCAAAATTTTTAATCTGCTCCAAAATCTCAACAAACTTTTGACTAAAAACTACTAACTCTCTTTTCAACTTTGATTCAACTAATTAATTTTCTCGACGTATTGACACAGAGAACCCTAGTCTCATGGTCAATCTAACTCCCTTTCTCTGTCCCACAGAATGCTCTCTGTCCCTAAGACCTCCTCTCACCACTCCAGATTTTAGACTCCTCTTCAATTTTTGATGCCAAAAACCTCTCCCTTCTTCCCAAACTTTCCTTCGCTTTCACCCCTCCGATTCGCTCGCTGAATTCTCGATTTCTCCCCAGATGTTGTTCTTTTTTCCTAGTGGCTGTATTTTTTAAATTTCGTTAGCTTTCACCATGTGGCTGTTTTCCGATTGGCCGACCTAATTCCTTTTGTCGGTTTCTCATGTTTTTTAGAAGTACCGTTATGCTTTCTAGCGTGTCCCATCAGGTCTCTCACCCTGTAGATTTCTCTTTTTTTTTTTTTTTATACATCCAGCTGCGTGACATAAAATCTCCCTTTAGATACCGTTACAAATTGTTTAACGTTAGCACGTGTACACTACAAGGTTAGCGAAACGGCTTCTTTTCTCTTTGCACGCTTTCTCTCCTAATTTGTTGTGCACAGATGTCCTTTTGATTATTTTTTTTTGTTAAAATAATATTTTCTCTTACCAGATGATACTAGTTGTTAATTATATTTCTATTATTTAATTTAGTTTCCCCTTTATATCATAAGTTACATGTAATTACTCATTTTTTATAGAGATCGTTGTTATCCTTTATTTTATTATTTATTTGATAACGCGATATCGTTATAGTGTCCCCAGATTAAATTAATTTCCTGGTTTGGCTAAGAAATAAATTTAATCTTTGCCCGTGGAATTGTAAAACTATTTGTCCCAAAACCTTTTCCTACAATGCCATTGTTAATTGTGGTAAACCTCAGTGTTTGACAATGGATCCCTTCTCCATTGTTCTCTTGTGGTAGGTTGTTGACCATTTGTTTTGGGTCATGTCTGCTTCCCCTTTGTTTATTTACAACGTCCTAACCTAGATTTCTTTATTTGTTTACCCTGACATGTGTTATTTCTAATCTTATTTCCTAGTGATGATATGCTTTTAATAATCTACAATTAAACGTACCCCTAATCTTATCCTTATGTAAATATCCTAATTTATATGTAGTATTTCCTTTTTCCTGGTAATTCCTTCTGTTTATTTCGGTTCCAGCACTCTCATTAATTTGCTCTATTCTAGCATGCTCAAATTCCATCAATAACTTTATGAAATCTGTTTTCCTTTTTATTCCTCTCGTAATTATTGCAATGAGCACATTTGGGTGGAAATGCTTCCCCGCTTTGTTTACTAATTGATCCTCCGTTAATGGTGGATTTAATTCCGAACATTGCAACATCAATGTCTCTACGTATGCGATCGCTTCTTCCCCCATTCTACCTCTGAATTTTCCAAATTCCAACTGATCCCTAATCTTGGCCTGGATTATTTCGTTGAAATATTTTTCCTTAAATAATTCTTTGAATTGTTCGAAATTTTGCACGCTTCCCCTATGCAAACGCCACCAGATATACGCGTCGTCCTTCAGGTACCGGTCGATCCAGTTCATATTGTTCCCTACCATATTCTCACTAATCTCCTTCATTACGCTTACGAATTGCATAGGAAACCGCTCCCTTCCTGAGAAACTTATGTTCCTTATTTCCGGCTCTTGTATATATCCCTCTCCGTTGTTTTTAACCGCTCTTAACCTTCTATCAAGCTCTATTAATTTCTTCGCGACCTCATCCGTCTTTTTCGCGTTTTCTTCCAGTTTAGCAGTATTAACGTCATTAAATTTTACACAGTTCTCCCGTATTTCTCCGTCTTTTTGCGCAAGTTCCTGTAGCCTAACGTCGACAACGATTCCGTGGTCCTCGATCTCTCGCACGCGAATCTCGGTTTCCGCACGATAATCCTGGATTCGGTTGCCGAATTCTTCTCCCGTTTTCTTGACTTGTCCCTCGAAATTCGTCCGGATTTCCGCTACCGTTTCTTCTACCGTTCGGACTCGATTTTCTACGCCGTCGCATCGTTCTTCTAATTTTTTGTTAATCCTATCCTCGACCACGTTGATACTATTCTTTAACTCCCCACGAATTGTTCCTAACATCTCCTCCTGTCTTTTCGCGTTTTCTTCCGCTAACTTCTCGGCTTTTTCTTCCGCTAACTTAGCTAACTTCTCGGCTTTTTCTTCCGCTAACTTAGCCAACTTACGATTCTCCTCGGCCATTTGTCTTATCATTTCCTGCAATCCCGCCATACCGTCTCCTCCTACCTGTCCTACCGCTGTTTCTACCCTTGGATTCCTATCGCTGGTCCCCGCCCGGAATTCTACATTACCCTCAATTTCTAACCCTCTAATTTGTTCTACTTCCCCAATTTGATTCCCCTCTTCGCTGAAATTTAAGCTTTCGCTCCCTAGCCCCATCTGGTTATAAATTTCACTTTCATTGGCCATATTTGAATCTAATACTCTTTTCCTACTTCTCGTCAACATATATCTCTATCTAATTCTCTTATTCTAACACAATACACAATACACAATATATCCTACAACAATGTCTATGTCCTTATTCTACAATTTCTATGTTTAACAATTAAAACTTCACTTTTAATTGAGCCCTGCCGTTGAGCGCCAAATCTAACAAATAACGCAAGTTTATTTGTTATATTTATTTTAATTTAATTTAATTTATTCTTGCCCAAACGTTGGTGCGCCAAATATAACAAAAACGCAAGTTTAGTTATATTATTTTTAATCTTGATTTATAATTTTAAACAAAAGCCACACGTTGGTGAGCCCAAATATAACATTTAAGACGTTATATATATGTTTATTTAAGTTAATTTATTTATTTTGAATATTTTGAATAATAATTATTATTAGATATTAATAATTCAATATTATTTTAATTACTTGCTATATGTTTAGTTGTTCCTAAACTTGCAAAATGTGGAAATATAAATAACACACCTGACACAACGTATTACTTAAAAAACAAACCTTAATTTATTTAAGCAACATGTCAAAGAATCATAAAAACGTACATCTATTCCATTAGTGTCTAAAATTTCTTCATTCATTCCACAAGCATTCCTTAATGTTATGTAATATACAAATTTATCTTAACTAATTGTCTTTCCTTATGCTAGACTTTATTACTAAAAAAAAACATCAAGTTTCCACAATTGGCGTTAATTTTTAATGAAATTAATCTGTAATTTGAATTACTTTTATTTTTTTTATACACAAACAATTATTTCCTTTACAAAATTAAACTTTATTATAATCTTTATTCAATTTGTTAGTTATTAATTTATTTAATTAATTCTCTTATCTCTTTTTAGGGTCGTTAGGTTCTTTTATGGCTCAATTAAAGTGAATTATTTTAGAAAAATGAATTTATAATTTTAAAGTGAACAAGAATTTTAAATTGTACTTATCGTTGGTACTGCTTTCCAATTTTGATCGACGAGACACTTTCCACACACAACACAACGATGGCTTTAAATTTGATTTAGATATATAAAAAAACAAAACACTCCACACACTATCTCCAACAACTTAATCCTGGAATTCGGACTGATGATCCTCCTCAAGTCTCCACTGGCGATGAATTAGATCCTCCGACTATTCTCTCGAACAATTCTTCCAAAATTTTTAATCTGCTCCAAAATCTCAACAAACTTTTGACTAAAAACTACTAACTCTCTTTTCAACTTTGATTCAACTAATTAATTTTCTCGACGTATTGACACAGAGAACCCTAGTCTCATGGTCAATCTAACTCCCTTTCTCTGTCCCACAGAATGCTCTCTGTCCCTAAGACCTCCTCTCACCACTCCAGATTTTAGACTCCTCTTCAATTTTTGATGCCAAAAACCTCTCCCTTCTTCCCAAACTTTCCTTCGCTTTCACCCCTCCGATTCGCTCGCTGAATTCTCGATTTCTCCCCAGATGTTCTTTTTTTCCAGATGTTGTTCTTTTTTCCTAGTGGCTGTATTTTTTTAATTTCGTTAGCTTTCACCATGTGGCTGTTTTCCGATTGGCCGACCTAATTCCTTTTGTCGGTTTCTCATGTTTTTTAGAAGTACCGTTATGCTTTCTAGCGTGTCCCATCAGGTCTCTCACCCTGTAGATTTCTCTTTTTTTTTTTTTTATACATCCAGCTGCGTGACATAAAATCTCCCTTTAGATACCGTTACAAATTGTTTAACGTTAGCACGTGTACACTACAAGGTTAGCGAAACGGCTTCTTTTCTCTTTGCACGCTTTCTCTCCTAATTTGTTGTGCACAGATGTCCTTTTGATTATTTTTTTTTTGTTAAAATAATATTTTCTGTTACCAGATGATACTAGTTGTTCATTATTTTTCTATTATTTAATTTAGTTTCCCCTTTATATCATAAGTTACATGTAATTACTCATTTTTTATAGAGATCGTTGTTATCCTTTATTTTATTATTTATTTGATAACGCGATATCGTTATACGGTATTTATAAAATAAATACAATAAAATTAATTTGATTTATTTTTTAGTATTTTGTTTTATTTGGAGTTGTTTTAAAAATATTTAATTAATTTAATAACGTACGTAATTAAATCTCAAATATGAGATACACTACAAACTGTTTGTGAAGTGAATTAAATTTATATTTTATTTCTTATAACTAAATATTGCAAACATTTTCCTCACAATAATGATGCATACAATTTACATTATAATGATTTATAATGGTATAGAATTTCGTACTATAGTTTAAGGAAGTTATATTAAAAAAATATCAAAGATATCACATGTATAAGTTATGATATTAAAGATCGAAGTTTAAAGTATCTCCACGTTAACATTACACTCTCTGTAAAAGTACACAAATTAAATGGACGAAATAAACGTCATAATGTCCTTAATTGTTGTATTGATGAAAGTTGTATTGAAATTTATATATATTTTAAAAATATTTTATGTTCCTCATATAACATTTCTATGAAGAAGGAGAAAGAAGATTAACTACTGAAACTGAATTTATCTCTTTTTTCTTTTCTATCATTGTAATAATTAGATGTTATTTCTAGTGAATTTTTATTTGAAATCTTTTTCCTATAATTCATGATGATATATTATATAATAATACTTCTATTTTAACACTAAAAATAACAAAAAGACAGTTTGGAGAATAGAGGGTAAGAAACATACCTCCAACACACTTGATAAGGATGGGTATCAATGGATAGATGAAAGAAGTACGTTGGGTGACGGGACTGAATGGGTCAGGCAATGGGCACGGACGTGTGACCTTGTATCGATAAACAATTTCCATAAACTTATAACTCCGAACATTTTATCACTGTGATATTTTAAAATATTATTAACGTCTTACTTTATATAAATTTAGTTAGTAAAATTCAGAGAATATTGTATCGAACAAAAAACCCAAATACCATAACTAATTACCCCATACAGTTCCTCATGAAAAAATACATATATTAATCATACATTATCATAATTTATTAGAATTAATTACTTCATGAGTAAAATTGAACCTAAACTATTATTATCCCTTAAATGTCTATTTATATTTGTGTGTATGTTTCAAACCGAAATATAAATATCGATAGAACGATAATTATATTAACGAATTTTCAAACTCTTGAGGTTTGTGTTGAGGAAACTATTCTATTGTCACTCACCAGGTGGTAAACATATGCATGTATATTAGAATTCACAAACTCTAACAAAACCATTTTTAATAGGTTTTATATAAAAAAAAAATAATAATAAAGGGATAAAACGCTGTTTCAAAACAGCAAGCACTAATATTTTATAAAAGTTGTCGATATTTAAAATCAGTTTTCTAATTTGTGTTGATACCTTTAATAACCAAAGTATTTATTTTATTAAGATTTAATTATTACTCTAATTGACAAATAGAAAATGTTATTTAAAAATGTTGTATTGCATAAAAAAAAAGAATTATTTATCTTTTCTAATATATCAGTAGAAAGCAATATTTTAAATTATAGCTTATCTGTCAGATTATTAAATCAAACCTTAGTAATGTATTTATATTTACCTCTCTTTCTATCTATAGCCTTCTAGTAATTCGAGAGACTTGTTTCATGCCTCAGTACATGGAACATATAATAAACTTATACATTGCAATACCAAACAGTTAAACATTTACCAGACCATCAAACACGTAATTAAATAATTATTAGTTGCACTTTCAGTATCAGAATACCTCCAATATAAACTATCAAGCCTTTACATAAGACTAATAATTTTGTATTTTGAGGTGTTTCAAATCTTTTATTATTTACAAATAAATACAATATTTAACTCACTTAAATTAAACAGATTTGGTTAAATTGAATTGTCTGCAGAAAGAACAACAACACATTATTCAAATAATGTTTGAGGACTATCAAAATTCTACGTATGTAACCTGTTGTTGCATCCATTGTCGTGAATTGTCAATACTTTGATTACAAAACATCCTAAAAACTTGATGGAGTTTGGACACGCGTCAATAATCATATTATAGTGGATCTGACACCTGTCATTCACGATTTATAAAGTGATTATTCTGGTGCTCCAAAAATCGTAACAAGTCTGATATATTGGATTTATTATGATTGTTACTTGAAGCGGGGGAGTTGTCAGGTTTGACAATGTTATCCTCCTTCATTTCACTTGAACGGAAATATCCAACAACAGTGGTAATTCAATCAAGCCAAAACAATATTTCCTACAAATATCACCGCCTTGAAAACATATACCTTATTTATATGTCTTTCAATCATATAAGGTTCTAGCATCTGAGAATATTGAATTATTTTATATCCTCCATTTTTTGAGACAGAAAAATATTGAAAATTCCATATATAAAAAATTAAAATAAACTTATTAAAAAAAACACACTGATTAGAGATATCATATCTTATGTTTAAATATAATGAAATTTATTAATTTGTATACAATTATTGAAAAACTATGAAATCAGACCAATCAAACCAACACTTATGATTCTTGTTGTATTGGAATAGAGTATACGAAAGTTTTTGAATTTATTTGAAAGTTTGACAGTTTTAAAGTGGATAACGTTGTATTTGGCGACTGATGATCCAAGTGGTCTTACACATCTATAAAATCGGAAAGTACAAAATCGGTGTGTGTTTTTCCTGCACTGGAGAAAACTCAGTGCTTATATGTGATTCATCTAAAAAAATTCTTTTAGTTTCAATTGGCCCAAAGATATTAAAAAATTTACCAATAAACAAATATAAGAGTTATATTTTCATAACTTTCTATTTTTAAGAACCTTTACGTAACACATTATAATTTTTATTAATTAAAAGAAAATCAGAAAACATTAATCAATGTTTGTTTAAAATTTCCCTCATATGCAGTTGCTATAGTTTTACGTGTCCGTGTAAAATATGGTATTAATAATTATTACATTTAGTTATAACAACTAAGTGTAAATGAATATTGACTTATCTCAATCATTCAGCATAATTGGTATGATTTTCATATTATTATTATTTTTTTAAATTGTGATTTTATTTCAAATTTATATATCATTATTATCAAGAAAATTTAAAATGTAAGAATAGTGGAATTAAAATAAATAAAATTATACCCATA
Organism: Aphrophora alni; assembly: GCA_963513935.1. Taxonomy (NCBI): domain Eukaryota; kingdom Metazoa; phylum Arthropoda; class Insecta; order Hemiptera; family Aphrophoridae; genus Aphrophora; species Aphrophora alni. Next base: position 103,724,935 of record OY740767.1, on the reverse strand, counting down.
AAAGTCCCAAATAAGTTTTGATGTGACTTCAATAACATTGCAGTTATGTTTGCTATCTATAATATAATTCTAATTAATATTCTGCATATACATTACAATAACTAAACTTTCTTCTATTTTAACTTTCGTGTACTGCACTTATATTTGTTTACAAATTATTAATATTGTTTATACTGATGACCCACTGTACTTGATAGAATTCCATTTTTATGAATTATTAATTTAATATTCATGGGTCAATTTGGTAGTTTGGTTGTCAGTCTGGCCGTGTGTATTAACCTTATGCCATTAGATGATTACAATATTTAATGTTTCTCCATTCCCCGCTCTGGCGATAACAATGAACTACATTAATAGCAAAGGTTGCAACACAGCTATTGTCGCTTGTTTCTATATCTTTTTCTCCCCCAACTTTCCTACCTCAACAAAATTCATTACTACGTTATCTTCATTTATAAAGTGCTTATTTCCAAAATATTAAATCAACTTTCATGCGCCCGTATGAGATTTTACTGACAGTGATTGAGAAGTTTTGCGTAACATTTTCACTATAATAGCCAAACTATCACTTTAATTTGAAAGGGAATTCTTCTGTTTCTTCCTATATACATAAACTTTCAACTTACAAATAAAAATTATCTAAAATCGCAAAGTTATACACACAAAATTCAACAAAGTAAAAAATTCGTCTGCCTTTAATTTAGAAAATTTATATTGAACATTGCTTATGTCGTCTTACGTTTTGGCGCTGTATCAGTTAAGAAAAACTTTCAATAAGTTTAGAGTCAAACCGTTCTAGGTTTAAAAATAACCACCTGGAAAATATCACAACTATCAATATTGTAAGTTGGTAACCCTACCAATATTTTAAAATAGCAGGTTTTGCATTTTTGAAACATATTTTATTTTATCAGTCTGTTGAAAATGTTAAGTCCCCTTGAAAAATACACTTTGGAAGAACAAAGAGCAAGTTAATAGATATTTGTGTTCTGAAAGGAAAAAACATATAAAATTTACACAGGAATGAAAAAACAATATGCTAAATGTTGTATGAACCGTGCAAAATTTTATAAGTGGGTGGATCAGTATAAAATTGGTTGAACAAATGTGTGTGATTTGTAGCGTTCAGAGCGAATTGCTTTGATAGAAACCCGAATCGAATCCCTTATTCAGAAGATCGACTAGTTACAATGCTTCAAATAGCTGAAACGCAAGTATTGATACTGTACAATCTATCATCCATAACAAGTTAAATATCGCAAAGCATGCGGATGTTGGGTTCTAAGACATATGACAGACATCCATAAAAACACTGGGCTTCGCATCTGTCAGAAACTGAAGAAAAGTTATCAGGAACAAGGGGATGCGTTCTTGGAAAGAATTATAACCTGTGATAAAACTTAGATACTTCACTTTGAGCCTGAGTCAAAAGACCAAAGCAAGGAGTGGCAGCATGCGACTTCTCCTGTAAGGAAATATTCAAAACTCAACCAAAACTTTAAAAAGTCATTCTTACTATTTTTTGGAGATACAAAAGTTTTAATTTTGTGAGACTATTTGGAAAATCAACGCACTATTAATGAGATAGTACTACAGGGAAGAATTGGAAACAAAAATTAAACCAGCAATTCGGAGTAAGACACGAGGGTTGCAGAGTAGGTAGTAGTTTTTTTTTCTTTTCTGAAAGACAATACCCTCCCACAGAAAGTTAACGAAACGCTTGAAACTATTGAAAGGTTTCACTGGGAAGTCCTACATCATTCTCCGTCCTGATTTGGCTCTATCGGATTTTCACATGTTTGGACCCATAAAAGAAGCTCTGCGAGGGAAGAGTCACTGAGAATTTTAAGGTAGCTGTGCAAGTCTGGCTTCTACGCAAAGGAGTTTATTGCTGCATCAAACAAGATGGTACATCGACGAGACAAGTAATACATTTAGGGAGGATTATGTTGAAATATAGTAGTGATCTTACTTGTTTATAGTATAGCACTTTAAAACTATATTCATTTGTCTCTTTATTTATTGAATCTCACTCGTATTACAAATCAAGTGACTTAAGTAAAATTGAGCTATTGCAATATATTTCAAGCTGAAAGATGACTTATAATGATGATGAAGTTATAATGATCTTTCCAGAAAGAACGGTGTAATATTTCTTGAAAAAAAAAACATTATTAGCTTTTTAGGGGTTCATTTTGTATACACATTGTATGTACACACCTTCCAAAACGTCTTAGTAACACTTTCAATTATTGATAAGTTATTTCAGTCCTTATATTTAACATTTCCTGTAACTTTGTTTTGGTTACAATTAGGTAACAAAATTAGTAAAGTTTACTTTGTATCATTATTTACAATAAACCATTATATTTCAATATTCTACTAATTTTTACTATTAAATAAATATATTGACAAGACAAGTATAGATTTATCGGGGCATAGTTCTAGAAACGGAGGATGCTAGCGTAGTTTTATTATAATATAAAGCGTATCATCAACACCAGAAAAGTGATGTAGCGCTTGTATTATATATATATATGTATTATAAGTTAAAAGAATGTTTTATCAGGTTTTAGAGGATATTAAGGGAACAAACAAACTGTGTAAATTATTTTGTATAATACCGGGTGTTCAAAAAGTCTGGAAACCCCTTAATATTAATTTTATTAATAAACGCAGAACAATGAAACTCTAGGATTACGTCCTCACTGTAGTTACCGACTTTATGCTCATTTTAACTGTCTTTTTTCGCTTTGGGGGTACGTCCTGTGGAGGAAGTCTAAAAAAATCTTAAATGTAAGCATAGGTCGAATTATACCTCATTTTAAAGGTCTTTGTTAGAGGAACACATTGCCGCAATCCCGACTGAAAAAGGACCATTCGTTTGGAAATGACCTATGCTTACATTTAAGATTTTTTTAGACTTCCTCCACAGGACGTCCCCCCAAAGTGAAAAAAAGACAGTTAAAATGAGCAAAAAGTCGATAACTACATTAAAGACGTAATCCTAGAGTTTCATTGCTTTGCGTTTATTAATAAAATGAATATTAAAGGGTTTCCAGACTTTTTGAACACCCGGTATATATATATATATATATATATATATATATATATATATATATTAAATTTTATGAAGTACGAAAATATTTTAACTCATGTAAATGAAAATGTAAAAAAATAGACATGGAGTTTTTAAAATATTTGTTGACAGGTTAAACCACATTTTACAAAACATACAAATTTAATTTTTCATTTCATTTTATTTTTTGAGGAACGCTCCTTACCTTTTTTAATAAAATTTAAATTAATTACATGGTATGCTCTTATATATATATATATATATATATATATATATATATATATATATATATATATATATATATATATATATATACATATATAAACGCGCGTCCATATTCTGGAACCGTTTAATAATTGTTTGAACTAGTCACCAATTTAAAATAGAAAAAGACATTAACAAAATGTATACGGGTAAACATCGTACTATTTACAGAGAACGATATTTCAAAAATGCATATCAATAATTGGAACTGCGTAACAAACAAAGGCAAAATGGTAAATGGACGATTTAAAAATGACTTCGCTTCGCTTTGCCAATAACAAAATACATGAAATATTCCTTATTTTGAATAATAATAGAGAATAAGATAAGACAAAAATCGTGTTTATAAACAGTTCATCCTTCATGCCGACGAAGTTAATGAGTCAAGAGACAAAATGATAATCAAACAAAATCATGAGCTGTAGTTCTACGACCTTATTTTGGTAGTATACTCAATAGGACTTTTTGAACTTTTTCTGTGAGACTTACTTACATTATATATTTTTTTTTGGAAAAGCAAGTTGGTGATTTAAAAATTATAGTTTGTGATAGTTTTATACATTGTTTTGAAAATTATGTTAGAATTGGGTTGATCTATTTAAAATGTTTATTGATTTTTTTTTTCATTAGTAGTGTCAAACTTAATTAAAACATTTTGAAAAACTATAGTTAGTTCGGTGAATAGAACATATGAACTTATAAAATTTAGTCTTATAGTAGTAGCTTTCACATTCAGGAAATAAACAGTACTTAACTTGAAAATTTCGTTTTGTATCACTGTGGTGGTTCTTATTATTAAAACAATTGTTATGGAACTAAACGAATAATCAAATATTATGAAAGAATTTACGCAAAAAAGTCTGTGTGATCATAACAGAAAAAGGAGAATAATATTTCTGAATAAGTTTAAATGTATTTTCTCTAGGGGGAAATGCACAACAGATTGAAGAAATTCGACAACACTAAGATAAATGTTTTGTATCAATAGTCTAAGTAGTATACAGTTAAAAAAATAAAATGAAAATAATATTTTAAATTATTTTAAACAATACATTTCGATATCCGTAATGTGTATTATTGATTCAGTACTTTCAATAATTAATTTGCATATATTTAATTTATTTATTTATGATCCTTATTATATTGATGACACGAAATATAGAAATGAAAGATATGAAATAAATCAACTTTCACTGGTGCCAGGACAATGTCAATTGAAGAGCATAAATAAGGAAAATGTTTGCAAGATGGCGATGTCGGTGAGCACATTGTTTTAGCCTGATTGCATTACCACTGTTGGATATTTCCGTTCAAGTGAAATGAGGGAGGATAACATTGTCAAACCTGACAACTACCCCAATCCAAGTTACAATCATAATAAATCTAATACAACAGACTTGTTATGATTTTCCGAGAAGCAGAATAATCAGATTGTCAACATTTGTACGACAGGTGTCAGAACCGATGTAAAATGATTATTGACGCTTTTCCAAACTCCATGTCGGGTTTAAGATAATTTTTAATCAAGTATTTTCATTCCATGAATGGAAAGCATTATTTTATTTTTAATGGATAACATTTACATTGAACTTTGGTATGCCATTAATTATTTGAAGAAAAAATTGTTGTAACAACTCTTTTTGTATAATCAGAGCTATCACAAGTGCAACTTTTAATGTAGTTATTTTAATATATATACATAATTAATTAAAGATTTACCACAAAAAACACACATAGATTAGTTTAATATACAACATATGATAATTTTTTTTCTGTTATAAATATGTCTACATTACAATAATTAGTTCACAACTAACACTAGATCTTTAATTTCTTTAAGCTTTAGCAACTATTTGTTCACGATAATTAGAAAAGTTATTATAATTTTTCTGAAAATTTTTACCGGTTTCATAAAATATAAAATATAATTTGCATAAAATATATGAATTTTATATTTACTTATAGTCATAATTACTAAATGGAATTAACAGTTTCCAAACTAACTGCAGTTATTAATATACTTATTTCTTATTAAATGGGAAGAATCGAACCTATTTAGGAAAGAAGTTATAATATTTCTTCTCTTTTCTAAATTTTTTACTACGTCCCTGTACCATGTGGGCCTATAACTTCAATAATTTTAAAATAAATTTATTTTCGTTTTGTTAATACGCTAAAGTGAAATGACGGATTTGACCTGGTTCAATAACATGTTTGAGGGATCCCCCGAGGTGGGGGTAGATAACTCGTTTTCTTTGGGGTTTTATATCGACCGATGTCATACTGGACGGAAGCCTCCTCCTGCTTTGTGTGGACCTTCATTAGTTTTGAAGTAGGTTAAATACGATAATCATTTTACTTTTCTGTTTTATTGTTGATTATTATAATTTCAGGTATAAATAGTAAAAGAATTATTGTATTTCAATTAAGTATTTTTTATTTTATTTTACACAGGGTCCACGTGAACATGCACAAGTTCTCGATTCTTTGAAGATCCCTTAAAAAGTGACTGAAGTTGTTTCTTTTATTTTTGTTTTTACGTGTCGGTTGTGTATTTTGAATAAATGTCATTTCAAAGTGAAACAAATTAATAAATTGTAGTAAACTTTACAACTTTTGTTTATTAGCAATAGTTCCTATAAATAAACTCCACTGATAAAACCTTGTACCCCAGTGATGTATTGACAGTGGACAATACAACTACTATTGGAAATAAATTACTTATTACTTTTTTTATATATTAATGGTACATCCCCTCACCCTTATGAATTTATAAGTTTAAACGTTATAAAGTAACAATGTATAGAAATAAAAAGAATTACTCTATAAACTTTAATGTAATAGCAGATATTTCTTGTTGAAACTCCATATTCAAGGATAAAATAAAGCAAAAGCTTTAAGTTTCAAATATTTAATAGTATAAATGAGCTACAATTGTTTCACCTTGCGGCATCGTCGGGCAATTCAGTTGAACGTCAGTTGCCCGAAGATGCCGCAAGGCGAAACAATTGTAGCTCATTTATACTATTAAATATTTGAAACTTTAAGCTTTTGCTTTATTTTATCCTTGAATTACTCTATACATCAAAATTAAGAACAATGAAAAGAAATATAATTAATTTTTATTGAAGGAGTTTATTAAAATTATTATTACAAACAACGAATCAAAATAATAAAATACTACATAGAAATACAAAGACAATATAAAAGAACAAAAGGTAAAACATGAATTATATATATATATATATATATATACATATATATATATTCATTAGAGTGGAATATTATTATAAGACGAAAAATACTAATAAGTTTACATTTACTAAATATTTGCATTTCGGTTATTTATCATAATGTAATTGGATATTAAGATAATAGGAGATAGTATTTATGATCCATACATACTTATTGTAAATTATGACTAAATGAGAAATTTTTAAATAAGACATTCCGACTATAATATGTAACTTTTATTAAATCCGGAAATAGTTATGATATTGTCAATGTACTCTAGTGGAGTTAATATATATATTGATAGGGTTCCTCATGAGCTTACTGGTATCACAGACTGACACTGATATACAGAGACTGTTCTGTTATTAAAGATCATTTCGACTGACAACCCATAATTACAAGTTTATAGGCTATAGATTCGCTATAGATTCAATAGAAGCTCCAACTTTAGTCATAATAGTTGATATAGCTAGTTGCAGCTCACAACCATATTTCAAACAGGAAGACTGAAATGATAGAAATTTTAACAAATTATGATTAATATTTTGGATTATACAAGTTGGTTTATTACGGTTTAAAACTTAGTGGTTAATGATGGATTTCTCAGTTTATTCCGAGGTTTGCCTCCATTTGTGTATTAAAAATAATATTCGACGTTCGAGAATATGGATTAAACAACAAGATAGTTTCCAACATTTTACTTTTAGTAATCATATTATGACTATGTTGACCTTTTCCTTATTTCTCGTGTTCTAGATTTTCACTGTTAACGAGAGTTGGTCCTTGCCCTTTAAATATTGTGTATTATTTTTATATATACAAATAAGGGTAAATGAATGTCCTAATAAAATATGTTAATAATATGTTGATTTATATAACACAAATCCCCCCACACACATAATGTATTTCAATCATCATCCATATGTTTTTAGTTTAAAAAAAAGTTTAAAAGGCCTAACTGAATGCAGATTGCAGTAACTGCATATTAATTAACAACCATTTTACCTCACTCTCTCATTATTCATTATTTTTTCAAGTTAACTAAATTTTAACTTAAAATATTGAAATAATATTATAATGATACCATATTTAATTCAATAACTTATTTGTTTATTAGATTGTAGCTTGGGTAGATTGATAACAAATCTACAAGATTCTATATTATTTGGTTGTATAGATTGTAAATAATCAAACTTTCCTATTGAAGTTTTGACGTCGATTACAAATATTTTATAACAGCAGCTTAAAGGCTCATATATTTAAAGTTCTGACATTAGAAGATTACACTTGTAAGTTGTATTGATTTTGCAACAATTCCAATTTGAGTTACGTTAAGTAAAGTTGCTGTAGTGGTTTTTACTAATATCAAAGAGTATTTTTTATAAGTTAGTAACCTTATTTATATATATTATAAAATCACCTTACACTGTTTTTACCCAATTATAATGTATGATGTTAGTTTACGACATATTTATTGTTCCACTTTTGCATGGATGATTAATGGGAGAATAATGATGGATTAACAATCAGGTGTTAAATAATTATTACTAAGGTATATTTCGTTCCTATAAGTTTCAGACATAATGGACAAAATTTGATAGATGTTTATTTTCCTAGTTAATAATATTGCTTTATAAAAAAGAAGAAAAGAACGCACAAAATAAAAAGAGCAAATCATTCTTGTGAAGAAGCACATATTCCTTTTTTATAATTTTTGGAAAAATAATAAATGATATAAATAATTTAAATAGTGGTTTATCTTACACTTTTTCAGATTTAAGATTTATTTTTTGAAACCTTTATAATACATAATTTGCTTTAATTTTCCAAACTTTGTAGCATAAAAATTTTAATGATTAAATAAAGCAATATAGATAAAGTTTCAACATTATTTTAATAATAAAATGAGCTACAATTGTTTCGCCTTGCGGCATCATCGGGCAAATGATAATTAACAAGTATTGACAACTATTTATACATACACAAGTTACCGGAAACTGAAATACAATAAGAGAAATCGGGAAAGGTGGGGGGAATGACCTAGCAGGAATGATGATGAACTATGTTAAGGATGACCAACAATAAACTTAAATGACCAAATTGTATTAAATTCTTCACCCCTTCTAAAGCCCATCCTTAACATAGTTCATCAACCTTCATCTACCTGCTAGGTCTTTCCCCCTACCCTTCCCGATTTCTCTTATTGTATTTCAGTTTCCTGTTACTTGTGTATGTATAAATAGTTGTCAATACTTGTTAATTATCAGTTGCCCGATGATGCCGCAAGGCGAAACAATTGCCGATTATTTTATAATTAAAATAATTTTGAAACTTTAGCTTTATTGCTTTATTTAATCATTGAATATGGAATTTCAACAAGAAATATCTGCTGTTACATTAAATATAAAAAATTTAGTTTCTGAAGTAGTTTTAGAGGTTTTTAATTTAATATACAATCGTTTCTAGGAAATATATATTACGTCAGGTAAATTTTTCAGATTTAATTCGTGTCTTAACGATTTTTTAAAAAAATACAAGGTTTGAGTGATATTATGGAAAATTAAGCCCTTTTAACATAAACACCTAATATTAAAAAAAAAAAAAAAAAAAAAAAAAAAAAAAACAGTGTTTTTGTACATGTATAAATGGCAAATTTTTACAGATTTACTTTTAAATTTATTAAATTATTAATATAAGCCTGCCCCGTATTTTCATTTTAGAATATTGTGTAACCCTACGTTAAACAATAAATCTCATACTATAAGCCAAATTAGGAAGTTTTAGACAGAATTTTGAATCTTGTTAGTCAAAAAGTATAACAATATATCTAAAATTTACTTTCATTGATGTAAGTCGACTGCATTAACTATTGCTGTAAAGATTTTTAGTAATTTTTTAATCATCATTTATGATAGACGAATGTACTTATTTATTAACATCACTTTGCAGTAGTTCAAACCCTTTCGTACTTCACTTAATAATTATTATTCTTTTATACGATGTTTCTGTTAGTTTTTGTAAAAGTACTTTTATGTTTAACACTAATCTATAACTTCTCTCGGTTTTGTTGATCAAATATTGTGTCATTTCATCATATATCAATTGTGTGAAAAACATTTAAAACATATAATGAAAATGAATAGATCATAGGAAACTCAAATTTAACAAAAACGTAAACTTTTTAATGTACCAACGTTAAGGGCTGTTAGGTTAAAATATTTTACAAATAAAATAATTGTATAATTAGTATTAAAATACATGAATTAGTTAAAATAAAAAAATTAAAAAATCTACATTTCGCTTTTTAAAAGAATTAACCTTTTATTAATAACTGAGCTCTAAAATTGATAAGCAGAAATACACAGGAATTTGTTTATAAGTATAGAATTTGAATTTATGATTTAAGAGACAAGAATTGTATATTCAGGTCATCTTTAGGAATACAGGATGCTAACGACGCATAAATTAAGTTTTTCATTTTTACATTTAGTATGATATGGTTTATGTGTGTCTTTTTGAGGCACTAAATTTAAGAGTTTGGGTGGCTTCCAATTCCTACCCCATTGCGGCATAACACGTTTATTTATTGTAATCTTTATCACTTGAGTTGTTCTTAGACTCACGATTTTTGTAACTAACATCCGCTGCTGGAAAAAAAAATACTGTAGAAATAAAAAACATAGAAAAAATATATAACAACTTTTTTTTTTCAAAGTTCGTAAATGTATTAATTTAAGTGTGTAATGATAAACATTTAACTGTTCTAGTTTTTATTTTAAAACAAACCGTCACATAAAAGATGATTGCACAAGGTGGTCAAACCGTCTTTGTCCCCTTAATGATTACAGGTCAGAAAACACTCAAATATTGCCTTCCAGTATTTTCAATAACACGTAGTTAGGGATAAGAATTGAAGTTACTGCCACCCTGGCTCTAATGGTCTACTGCTTAACTGATCTATTGATTTAATGAGCGAGCTAGTAAGGCGACAGAGACCTGTGTTCTGATAACAATGTTACCAGTTGAAGAGCAATTATGCAACTAGTGGAATATTTTTGTCAGTCTGGTGAATAATACACACAAAATGTAAAAAAAAGTAAAAAAAAAAAAAAAAAAATCTAGGCACAATTTCCGAAGACCAAGGTGTCATATCCTAAAGCAGGATGATAGATGATTTTAGTATCAAATTTTGTGTCAAAATCAAAAACAATAAGTAGAACACAACTCTAACCGTACCATCACTAACAGAGTAAAATAGAACAAAACTTGAAGCCAATGGAAGACTGGTCCCAGCAAGTAATGCCATTTGTCTTGAGAGAGGTACGTTCTCTAAAAGACAGGATTTGTCCAACACAACACTGACAGGCCCTGGATGGAAACGTCCATGAGGATTTCTACTTCTCTATTAAAAAAAAAAGAAGATTTTGTATCAATTATCATGGACTGTATCACAGAGGAAAACAGTAAAAAACAGAGTTATATTAAGGAAAATGATCTTTTATATCAAACTTTTATAAAGTAGACTAGGTGTATTTGTAAATTTTTCGATTTATATAAACTAAACCACACTTCTTATTAACAAACATTCAAGATTGCATCATCGCAGTCATCTTTCTGATTCAGCTAAAATTTAATAGCTTCTATAATATCTGGAGTAAGTAGCGTCACTCACAGATACAATCAGCCAGTGTATCAAAACGTACTGGCAACCTGCTGACTAAAATCTGACACCACACTTTTAATAATTGTAGACCCGTGTATGTTATAGAAAGTTTGAAAAAAAAACTAAATTTCATAATTAATCATCACAAAAGTCAATATTACGATTGACTGTTTTTCAATTATTTCGGCTTAAAGTAGTATTTTCCACATTGTTCATATATATTATTACATTCATAATAATTTAAAATTTGAATTTTCTACAAATTAATTTAGGTTGCTTATGAAGTAATTTAACTTATCTTTACATTTCAGACGACTACATGAATATTTTTTTCTTGGTTCTGGGCAACATAATAATCAATATTTTAAAATATCCCTCTATATATTTTATTTTTAATTTTTTTTTTATAAATTATTTCCTCGATCTATCCAATCCTATAATCTTAAATATCTAAAAATTAACACACACTAATGTTAGAATTAACATCCTAAATTCCAAAGGAGTGTTTACTTTAATGCTTTCTATTTCGTAAAATTTAAACAAATGTATCCTACTATCCTAAAATCAAGCTTGGATATTCATATTCTTACAGACTAATATATAAATTTCTGAAAGGCCGTGGATGAATAGTGGATAGTTATGGGGGATTGCAGTGATGAACACTGTCTCATATTATGTTACAAAACGTATAGCATTTTAGCCATCGTTCAAACCGTATGACGAAAAATAAGAATAGTACTTTATTATCATTAGGTACCGGTACTTGTAGTTCAAGGGACATTATTGACATTAACAATAAACAAACATTAGGTTCGTAAACATCTGTACATTAAAATATAATTAAATGATCCTGAGACATACATTTTTCTACTAATTATTTAAACACATGTTAGAATTTTTATCAAACTTCTTGAGTCTTCAAAATTTTTGGAATGATTGATAAGCGTTCTTGACAAGCCACGCATAAAACATTTTTAAACACTTTTCTCTGGGGGTAGAATCATAATTGTGAGCTTTTAACTATACTGACAAATGATAGTTCGATTCGATGAGTTCTACAATCTATAGTATTTTTAATTTAATTTCATTTTACTCCCAACAATACAAGACATAATGGAACGAAATAATCTAAGTGAACATTTCTTAAATATCCTTCACCAATAACATCTGAAAGCCTATTGACAAGGAAGATATTGAAAGTTTAACTATTACGTAATCAATATGTGGAATTCATGTCATTTATTTGTCCATGAAATCAATCTACTTAGTAATATTTAAAAATAATTACCAGTATCTTTCTAACTTAAGAGATCGAGAATTTCACCATTAGATTTTGATATCGGATTACTTTTTTGGAGATTTAAAATAATACTTTATAGTTTGTGAATTTGGCTTTTAGAGTTTTATTTATATATAATTTGTAACCCATATTTTATTGAGACATTCCATAAATGACAAATTTGTATTAACATAAGGTTTTACTTTTTATTTTTGTTGTACATGACTTAAAATAATCCTTTATTGGTTTTAACGTTCTCTTTCAAGGTGAGAAAAATAAAATGTAGTTTTCACAGTCCTCACGCAGAGCTATTCCCTAATCTTTAGTGAGCTCAGTTTTTAACTTTATTAAATTATCGGGATCACACAGTGATGAAGATGTGAAGCATAGTGTATCATATCAAACGAGGTGAATATGTTATTATACTCAGAGTACGTTTTGCTATTAGAGTAATTGTAAATTAGTAAGAATTTATGATGATCTTTTGTTTTCAATCAATGATAATGCCAATACATTATATTTTGCTTTATAATCAAATTAGCTACTTAAGTACTTAACTCTACATAATATTTAAATTCTTTTGCTGGTTTTTCATACATTAACTATACCAGCTATCCTAGGAGTAATTTTCAGAACTACATTTCCGAAATTACAGAACGACAATTAATTCTTATTAGGTTTTACATTTCAGACACTCACCTTTAACGTGAATTTAGTGTAAAATGCAGACGGTGACCATTTTGAAAAGCAAACAGATTTCTACATTTATAAACTTTCAAAACAAATCAAGTTTTGTGAATTTGTTTCTATGATTTGAACCTACGGAAAATTAAATTATTGGTTGGTTTAAATATGGCGTCATTATAAAATTAATTAATTTACTAGTAATATAAAACAATTAATGAGTTGGTGAGATAAAAAGACTTTTTTAAATGTGTATTTATTTTAATTAGCATACAATTAAGCCTAACAAATTATATGCACTTATATAACTAAATCACATGAATGGTTATGATTACTCAGGATAGTAAAGGTTTAGTCTGGGCCCACAGCAATCCTACATAACCTAATTTGTATGTGTGATAAAACTAAATTTGTGTTGATATAACAAATTAATGAAATAATAAAAATTAGATCAATCTAATTTTGAGATGATTAGGGCAGCTTTCTCTTTATTCACAATCCTGATTATAGAAAAAAAAACAATAACTTAAATCACATTTTATAAGAAATGCATTTAGTAAATTCAGTCTTTGTATTTTAACCTTAAAAAAATATACATTAATGAAATGACTTTCAAAACACTTTTCAGAGTTACTCGCCACAACTAATGTGAAGTTTCCTGACTGTTATAGTGAAAATATGGTCCTGTTTTGAAGCCTATAAGAAGACCTATCTGTCCAATATTTTTAAGTTATGGTAGGAACATTGTCTATGCTGAGGAAATCGAGGATCTACGTCATTTCTAAAAGTATCACTCCCGCCGCAATGACTGTTACTTCAATACTGTGCAGACATAACCTCTACCTAAGTAAATTCTTAACTTAAAGTAAATTCACGTTTTTTTTTACGGCTAAATTTTTACTGCTTTAATTATTAAATTCCTTTATTTAGTTATTATTAGACTATAAGCCTTTTTTTGCCTCAATTTCCATTATACAACATAAATATAGTCCAACACCATCTACAAACTCTCTTGGTTTTGTTTATTGATATCAAGGCTCTCGTTATTCCATCATAATTTCTGTAAGAATATTTGAAAACATAGAATGAAAATTAATCGGTTGTTTATGAAACCCCATACGTCCAAAAACATAACTCCTAAATGTAACGATGTAAATGGTATTTGTGAAACTATTGCTTTCTATACTCATTCTGGCTACATCTGTCAAAGATGATTTAAAATAATTATGTACAATACAATTAAAAAAACAATTCTCCACATAATTTAAGATAATTTTAAATACTTGAATTGAATAAACTAATATAGAACATTTTTATTCATATATTACTTTATACGATCTATTGTCGTAAAAAGAATCATTTAATTTCTTCAGGTACAACTTTAATAATTAATGTATTTATAATTTTTAAAACCATTCTAAATGTACCTATTTATAGCAGTTAGCCTTATACTAATAATTCAGCCCTAAAATTAATAAGCAGAAAATCACACCATTTTGTGTATTAACATAGAAATGGGATTTACGATCTAAGAGACAAGAATTACAAATTCAGGTCTTCTTTAGAGATACAGGATGTTAACGAGCCATAAATTAAAATTTTCATTTTTACATTTAATATGACATATTTATGTGTGGGTTTTTGAGACAATAAATTTAAGAGTTTGGGTGGCTTCCAATTCCTACCCCATTGCGGCATAACAAGTTTATTTATTGGAATCTTGATGACTTAAGTTGTTCTTAGTCTCATAATGTTGATAACTATAAACATCCAATGCAGCGAAAAAATTTCAAAATAGAAATATAAAACATAGAACAAGAATTAGAATATTATCTAAAATTTGTAAAGTAATAAATTTATATGTGTAACGATAAACATTTAAATAATGAAGTTTTAAACATATCGTCATATAAAAGATATTCGACTGAGTGATCAAAGAGTCATTGTACATTTGATGATTACAGAAAGCAAAACATGCAAAAATAAGCAAATACCGCCTTCTAGTAGTTTCAATAACACGAAGTTTTAATTAGGGATGAGTTGATTTACTAAGCAAGCTAGTAAGGCGACACAAGACGTGTGTTCTGACAATAATGTTACCCTGTTGAAGAGCGTACATTGATAGTAGAACATGTTTGTCAGTGTAGTGAAGAATACACACAAAATGTTCACAAACAATTCTAGGCACAGTTTCCGAAGACGAAGGTACCACATCCTAACCCAGTGCGGCAATTGATTCAGAAATTCTTGGAAAAACCTACGCACAGTGCCGTGTAGGTCTGGAAAGCCATAAATATTAAAGAATCGTTGGATATCTCAAATAGTATGCTCTAATGTTTGAAGAAGACCAACAGGATAATATCCTAAAAGATTTTTGCCTCATATGGTACAGCTCATAGAGCTTTAAAAAAAGCCAAGGCCTATAACTGTACAAATTACGGTGCTTAAATTGAAATCTGGCTATAATGAACTGGAGGTTTTTTAAAAAATATCTTAACTTTTAACAGTAGATAACACATCTTTCCATACGAGAACTTTCCATTTGCCTTGTTAACTCAGCTGTATAAACTTTCGTATCTGGTGTGTACGCAATCTTTGTGAGATAAACGACTTTTCGCTGTGTGGTTGATATTGATATTATCATGAAAAACTAACTTTGGTGGATTCCAAACTCTCAACGAAACTATGATAATAGCTTACATACGGCCTACAATCTATACTATTATATAAAAATCTATGGGTGTCTGTCTGTGTGTCTGTGTGTGTGTGTGTGTGTGTGTGTGTGTGTGCGTGCGTGTGTGTGTGTGTGTGTGTGTGTGTGTGTGTGTGTGTGTGTTCACATAAAAATCACTAGACCCATTGAGCTGAAATTGTACATGGACATCCTTTGGGTCCCTGGTTAACACATAGGCCTATTTTATTTAGAAATTCCATCAGGACACCGCCCCACTGGCCTTGTAAACTCCCTTAACACTCAATACAAATATACGTCAATCCCGTACAAAAGACGCGTACTCTGCTAGTAATCTATAAAATTGTTATGGCTTATTTTAATCAAACATCGGCTACAGCTCTCTATATCTATGGAAATTATCACTTTGGAAACCATCCATACTTTATTTTCCATGGCCTACGAAAAGTAAGCAATTTACAACTATAACCAACAGTAATAAAAATTAATTACATTTTCATTACGTAATTAAATAACTTATAAAAAACAAAGTTGATAGCTCAAAGTTTTATTCCGAGAGGTGTATAACAAAATATTATAGAAAATGTTTAAGAATTTAAACCAGCTTCAGTAGAATCAATAAGAACTAAAAAGGAACAAATAAGAACACAGTTGGGAATATTTCTTCCCTATCCAGCTCTAAAAACAAAAACAAAATACGTTCAGTATGTATTATGACTGAGCTTGTCATTCATACAACTCACATCTTTTAATGGTAAATTGTTCGCCAACATGAATTAACAGGCAGTGTGTAACTTAATCCATCTTATGATAAATATAATAGACTACATTTCACTTAAAACACATTATTGATATGTTGGTTTTGTAATACTTGTTATTTAACATTCACGAAAGTTAATATAATAATTTTGTGGTTTAAATATAATGTTAATTTGTAGTCTGTTCGACAATTAAGTAGTCAGTTTTCAGCCATTAGATGATTTCAATAATTAATCTTCCCCATACCCAGCTCTGGCGACGACAATCACCGGAGAGTCCTACAAGACAATGAATTACATTAACAGGTACGGTTGCAATCACTACCATTGTGCTTGTTTCTATCTCTATACATTCCCGTCTCAACAATCTTTATTGCTTCAACAAACGATTTTAATTTATAAAATGGGTATTTTCATAATATTAGATACATTTCAATATATTGTTCAAATATTTTCCTGTCATTTAAACAACGCTTGAAAATTTTGTTTTACAATTTTTATGTTACTTTTTCCTTCCTAATTTTTAGAGTGAATTTAGTCTACTTCATTCAATTTAGATCCACCATCACAAGTACACTATAGTGTTAACATTTTCTTTCTTTCTTTTTTTGAGAAAATTAGAAACATTTTTAAACACGGATTTAATTCAATGCAGTTTAAAATTCAAATAAATACTATGTAGTTTATCCAAGTTATAAATACATCAAACCAGTAAATACACAATGAAGTACAAAATGCTATTTATTTTAGATCATGTATAGCTACTCACCTCACTGCACTATGTGTATAATTAATTGTGTTAACTATTGATTCCATATTAGTTATTGCAATATTGGACTTTTAAAGTTCAGATTAAGTAGTTATATATTTTATCAGTATAGCTCAAAATAATATTAAACAACTATTTTGTAAAAGAAATAAAATAGGGTAGATATTTGAATTTTGAATTTATAAAATAATTTTATAATGTCATTATTCTTATTTTATAATTATAGAAAAAACAGTTACGTGCAAATTGCGGTATTTTTTATTAGTGTAGTATCTGGGTGCCTTTAATATCACTAACTAAATTCCATATCAGGAAAGTTGATATTTATTGTTGATTTTTTTTTACAGCAGTGCCTGTACGTGATTAGCAGCTGTCAAATAGGTCTGCCAACTTGCCTACACTACTCGAGATCTGTCACTATATACACACATAAAAATTCAAGTTTAGTTATAAATTCAATATCAGTTATCATTTCAAATTTACTATCATGTTATTTTAGCCATTTAATTCAAAATTTACCTTTTCCAATTCGCCTACGTTCTGAAAATGTACATTTACGCTAAGTCATAGTTTATTTTTATTCATTATCATGTACTATAAATAGAGAATCAAAAACAAAAGAATAAAGATATTGTATACAATAGGCAAAGGCATATTTGTAAATTTCGATTTATAAGAACTACACCACATTGCTTGTTAACAATTAATAGGTTGAGTATTGACACTCACCTTTCATTTTCAATGCAATTCTACATATCTGGCGTTAAGTAGCACCAATCAGGATATCAGCCAGTATTACATAACGTTACAAATCAACAAGCTGATAAGAGACAAAGGGATAAAATATCAGAACGATGTAGCGCTAATACTATAGTACCCTCTTGTAACCTACGGACTAAATTATGGCAACCGTACTTTCAATTGTAGATTTATTTATGCAATGGAGAGTTTGATGAATTTTAAATTGTAGTCTACAATTATTTATCACAGAAAATCAGGATGGAGGTTGACAGTTTTCCACACTGTTCATATATCTAATACAGTGATATTAAGTTAAATTGATAATATAAAATTTGGTTTTTCTATAAATTATAGTTTTGACGTTTATGGATGAATTTAGCTAATCATTACATTTAATACTACTACATAGATCCGTTCACGTTGTTAGAGGGAAGTTTAAAAATCAATATTTTAGTTTTAATATATCAAATATATTTTGTACATAATTATTTCCTCAGTCGTCCTATAATACATTACATCTTAATAATATTCATACGCTAACTATTCAAGCTATTCCAGGAGTAATTTTTGTTACAGATGAAATAAATTACATTGATAACTATATTCCAGAAATTCCAGATCAACAGTTAATTCATATAAGGTTTAAATTTCAGAAACTCATCCATAACCAGAAATTAGTGTGATACCAACAGTCAAAATATTCAAATATATATATATATTTTAATGAAATTAATTTGAAAAAAAAATATTTTCATGACAATTTATGAAATAGGTAATTGCTGAAAACAAATAGACTTCTTCACTTATAGAATATCAAAACTAAAAGAGTTTTTGAATCTGTTATCTATGGATAAGATATAAAAAACACTACATGTTGGATTAGATATGGCGTTAGTATAAAGTTAATTCTAAATTTTAAATTAATATTTAATTAATCAGAAATATAAAACAATTAATGAATTAGCGTGATAAAAAGACTGGTAAATAAAAGGTGTATTTATTGTAATTTGCATTAAATTAAGCATAACAAATTATACGCTCTTATTTAACTAAATCACATTGATGGTTGTGATTATAAAGAGTTGTGCAGGTTTATTCAGAGCCCACAACAATCCTATCTAGATAAAATATATCATTTATATGGATTATTACTAATTTTATGTTGACATAAAAAATTAATGACAACTGAAAAATGAACTTATCTAAATTTAACAATTGAAGTTGCAGCTCTTGGATAATTTTTCAGTTATGACATAAATTGTTTAGAAGATTTTACAACCGTTCATACGAATAGAACTAAAATAATTTGAATGTTGTAAATTTTAGTTACATCCAGTGGTATTTGTAAAATTGCTTCCTGTGTCCTTGAATAAAATCCCTAATATTCAGCTTCAATGATAACATTTTCATATTTGTTTATTTATTGTTGATTATGAAACAAAAATGCTTCTATCATCGTAAAAATAAAATATGTGCTTTTCAGTTTTAGTATGACGTACTATAGATGACATATATCACTATTTATTATAGAAATTATAAAATTAAGGTAACATAGTGATGTTTAAATTAATAAATGACATTACATCACTATATTCGTACATACATTATTTATTACAAATAAGTAAGGGTTTAATTTAACTTATTAACATAACAGTCTAACAACTCTTAATGTTGTTTTGAGAAAAGACGGGGTAAAATGGTAAATTTTAGTGTGTGACAACAATATTTTTTGTTAAACTATCTATTTTCTGGAACATAATATAATGCATTAAAAAATGTAAATTTTTGGTTTTATAATATTTATTACTATTCAACGTCCAATAAAAGTAAACTAATGATTTAAAAGCTTAGATATTACGTGATTTTATAAAGTCAATTTTATAGTCATTTAGACAATCTGGCTGGATGAATTAATCTTCGCCCATTAGATGATTACCATATTTACTGCCACCCCATACCCAGCTGTGACAACAAAATCAAAGAGGCGCCTTACAAGACAATGAATTACAATATTATCTAGTGTTTCTATCACAACCATAGTCGTTTGTTTCCATCTCTTTCTCTCCCCCGAACCTTCTAACTGTACAACATTTATTGCTAAATTATTTTCATTTGGAAAGTGTGCATTTCCACAATACCGTGTAAACTTTCCCAAGACCGTCCAGGCATTTACAAAGTCCTTGAGAAGTTTAATGTTACGACAATAGTTTTTTCTCCACTTGAAGGGGTAATGTACGCCCCATTCTTTAGGTCTACAAAAATACGATATAATAATGTTTATTTCAAAAGATGGGTAGAAGAATATCATTACTTACGTTTAGTATAAAATATTCAGATAAAATAACAACTATTTATAATAGTAAAGTTTGAAACATATCAATCCAAATAATTAATCTTAAAGGCTTTCTTTATACGTGTATTGGAACCGCACCGATTTTGAGACCTTTTGGAAATTAGACCCAGCAATTGAATATGACATCTCATACTCTTCGCAGGTGATAAAGAGGTATCATTGAGTATCTGAATGTAATTATTGTCTTCGAGATTTTATAGATTGAGCTTGGAAATTTTTCTTTTATACAGTCACATTTTTTATTAAACACAATTGAATTATTAAATCTAAATTTTAGTATATAAAAAAAGTTTTTATTCCGCACAAAGTCAAAGTATTAAAAATTAAAACAAAAAAATGTGTTGAGTAAAATATTTGGACGTACATACAGACAAAACAGTTATAATTTGATAATATCACAAG
This sequence comes from Aphrophora alni, assembly GCA_963513935.1. NCBI lineage: Eukaryota > Metazoa > Arthropoda > Insecta > Hemiptera > Aphrophoridae > Aphrophora > Aphrophora alni. Next base: position 103,704,017 of record OY740767.1, on the reverse strand, counting down.
AAGCAAGGAAGTGTAATTTTGAATTTTTGCTACTCTAAATCAGTTTACAACCTGTGATTTACGATTGTGTTTTTACAATACATTTGTCGTAATCTCCTTGTATATAGTTTAAGAATTTCGCTCAACGATATTGATTTTGGTTCTTCGTGGATTTATATCCAGGTTCATAATTAATTAATTGGTAGGACAATGCCTACATGACGTTTTTATGCCATCACTGAAATCTGAAGAGATAGTTTCACATGGAGGGACCTCAACAAATTTCGGTTTACATTTTCTATCTGAAACATATAAAATTTAATTCAAATAAAGTAGGTGGTTGAACTAGTTTTCGATCATTTCTGATAGTGAACTCTTAATAATATAGGTAGAGTAAATTTAATATTAGATTTATTGAAATATAATTAATATATTAATGGTTCTTTCCTAACAAGTTTTCAGAACACCAAGATACTTAACTTACTATTATTAAAAACCTCAGATCTGATTTCAATATTTGTTGTGAAAAAATAGATTTAACATTTTAAATAAATGGGTGAAATTAAGGATGTATATAAAATATTCAGACTTTATAGCTTAATTCGTTTAAACAAGTTATTTTCATTTTTAGTCTAACAATTTTATTTAGTTCAATCACATCTAAAAAGTTTATAAAAATTTAAGGTGTTTGCACAATTGACTAAGATATATATTATAGCTAATGTCGATGTTTAAGTAGCTTAATATATTTTATTGTTGTCCTGTGTATTGATTGAGAAAAAAACAATCACGTTTCATTACTAATCCATATAGAAAATTTAGTTTTTTATCCTAACCCTAACAAAAATATATTATACTATATTACAAATATTCCTTTTCTTCCTGTGGTAAAAATTGAAAAACATGATTACAATTTTTTTAGTGCACTACAGATGTGCATAAACTAAATATAATTAGTATAATAACGCATTAGTTCGTATCACATCAACATTATTAGAATTTGTTAGTTTTGTTTAACTAATTAATTCAAATGTTAAAAATCAATATGTTTGCTCTATGTACCGAGAGATGGGGGTAGCATATTTCAGTTTTGTAGCTTACTATTATACTATTTAGACTAATAACAATCTCGTATCGTAGTTGAATACTCTCAACATAAACTGTGTTTGTCTACAATTAATCGGTATTGTTACATCTGAAGTTGTGATAAGAGAAGTGATAGTCAGCCGAATATTATTTGCTTAGTTTTATAATGACATCTGCTATTTTATAGTTTAAAAGTTATAATGTTTAAATTTTATTATTCTGATTCTTATTTTGTATATAAATTTTTTGATGATTTTACATTTTTATATAATTAATAGTTTGACTATCACATAGTCAAAAATGAAGGATATTTTTAATTTTGCCAGATCAGTGTCGATTAAACGTCATATAAAAAAAAATAAATAATAAAAATGTGTTAAAAATTAACTAGACCGTGCGATACTTTTACTTCTACTAAGTACCTTACAATAAGTACATTTCAATATTTTCTCAGAAAATAAATATATTTTTGTGTTTTTTGTGTGTATAATCCACAGTTAGTACTATGAAATTCAGTTTTCTCTGTTGCCAAGACGGTGTCGATTGAAAAACTTATAAATAAGTTATATGTTTGCAAGGTCAAGGCGATGATATCTATAGACATATTGTTTTGGCTTGATTCCATTACCGCTGTTGTTGGGAATTTCAGTCCAAGTGCAACGTGGAGGATAACATTGTCAATCCTAATATCTCCTCCATTCCGCGTTACAATAATAATAAATCCAATACATCAGACATAGTGTAATGATATTTTGAGAAGCAGGATAATCATATTGTCAACTGGAGGATGACAGGTGTCAGATCCGCTGTAAAATTATTACTTACGCTTTTCCAAACTCAGTAATTTGTTTAGGATATTTTTTAACCAAATATATAGACACTAGATGACAGTGAAAACATTGTTTACAAAAGTTAATAACTCTCGATACTCCTCATAAATTATTTTAAGAAAGTATTGTTGGAATCATACTTTGAGGACAATCAATGTTTAAATTTATATTTACTTCTTTGTACTAACCATATTGCTTAAATATTTACCACCCACCAAAACACAGATCAAATATGAACAACTATTTATTTCCATTAGGGGTCTAACGTATTGAAATAATTTAAAGTGAACTGATAAATGGATGGTTTCGTTTTAACTCTATGCCAACCCCGTTGTTTTGGTATTAAATGGAATTCTTATTTCCATTATATATATATATATATATATATATATATATATATATATATACCTATCAGTTTACGAGTGACATTGGAAATCTTCTCAACTAACAATGGAAATGTTTTTTAAACTTTAACGTTTAGTTGTTCAGAAGATTTTGAAAAGTTCGTTATGATTCTCATATTATTATTTTTTTTAAACTTCTAGCTAAAAAAGTAAAGAAATAATGTTCTAAATATGTAATTATATGATAATATTTAAAGTTGTATTTAATTCATGAAATAAACCGTTACAAAACTTACTGTTTTAATTAATGTAACCTTCTTATTTCGTTGTTAAACGGGGAGAGTCGTCGTGCCCCAATTGGGAAATTAGGGCATTACACTAGTCTATAGATTTTTTGATTATACAAGTTTTAAGATGTTAAGAAATAAAAAAAGAAAATCTAATTATCAAAATAATAAATTGTGAATAATAATTATAACACTGATAAACAGTGAAGCAATAGCTTATTGAAGGTTGTTAGGAAATTATTATTATTACACACATTGTCTTAACTACTATAAATTAAAATAGAATAAATAGTTAGTCTATAATTATTCAATAATAGTGGAAGCATGGAACAGTATTTTTTTTTTTTTTTTTTATTATTTTTTTTATTATTTTTTTTTCTCAATAATATTGTATACAAAGCAAAATCTCATTATAAAACCAAAAGTAATATAAAATTTGAAAAGTTTCAGTATTTTGTATGTATTTATTATATTTGCATTTCAGTAGTGATTGCTATCCCAACGTGATCGTACTGCTACATTGATATTAATACTTACGCTTGTGATATATTTATTGTGTTTCATTTATTATAGCGTGGTACTATTTTTTTCTATGCCTTCACCCTTCACTAAAAGTCTTGGCGCCAAATTTTTGAACCATTCTGTGAAGACTTCTTTCAGCTCGTCATCATCATCGGAGTCCCTGCCTTCTAAAAACTCTATCAACTTAAACAATAGATTAAAATCTCTGGACGCTAAATCAGTTTGGCGGATGTAGAAAACTAGACGATAACGTGAACTAAGATAACGCCGCTATGCAATATAGGCCTACAATATGCCTCAAAATTTGTTGTGTGTTCTCTTTTAAAGAAATTAATCAATAACGCACTTTTAATCCCATAATACGGTCACCATCACTTTCCCATGTTAAGAGTTCGTTTTGGGTTTGTCGGCAATTTAGAATTAAGCAATGCAGATGATTGACGCTTTGTTTCTGGTGTTACCTCATCACTGGTAACAGTACAATCCTAAAGTTTCCCTCCATGTTGATGATAACGAGCCTGTCAATCTAAAACCTCATCTGGAACACATTTTTTGTGACTAAGGTGGATCGTGCAAATTTCATGAAGTAAAAATCTTAAAATTTAAGGAAATAAACCGTGAAAATTCTCTAACGAGGTACTGCTCGTTTATTTTTTTTTCCTTGGGTTTTTCAGTGATGAGAATGGCGGATCAGAACGTTCATCATTGTCCGCAGTTGTTCATCCTCCAATAAACAAAATGGACATTTACGTACAGAACCTTCATTAATCACACTATCAACTTACTTTAATTATAGAAACAACATGTGTTTTTTAGTTTTCAAAATAAGGATTTTAGTATTTTTAGTAGTTCTAGGCTGCAATATTATGCGGGTCCTTTCATATGTGGTCTAACGTTCTAGGTCTCTTACTTGATAACACCAGCTCTCGCAAAATGTGTATTATTTTTATTTTTACTAATGATGGCAAATTATATTATATAACACAAATGTTAAATGAAACGTGAAAAGGAATTCCGTGGGCCTCGTACCTCCTCCACGGATTTTAATCATTATACAATTTTTGTTGAATAAACGTGTATAATTTATTAGGTTTAATTGGATGCAGATTAAAGTAACTATATATTTATATTAATTATCAGTCATTTTATCTCACTCTCTCACTATTTGTTTTATTTTTCCACTTAATTAAATATTCATTTAAAATAACGAGATAATTATATAATGACGCAATATTTAATTTAACCAATAACATTGTTACTAAGCTGTAGCTTTGAATTATGAATAACAAAACTAAATAGATAAACATTCCTATGGTAATTTTTAATTTAACTACAAGTCCTCCAACAGCAGTTTAACGTCTCATATATTTATTTAAAAGTCACTATGTTGACATTATATGAAAGTTTTGGTGATTTAGGAACTATTGTAATTTAAAGTACATTAACTAAAACTATTGTAAAGCTTTTTATTAAGTGTATATATGTACGAAATAAACACCTGATGTTTTAAAATATTATAATCACCTTACTGTGTTTATTTGATGATACATTTCATATTCCACTTTGAAATACATTATTAATGAGGAAATAATGATGGATTATCAATCAGGTCTTAAATAATTATTAGTACTGTCATTTTCGCTCTACTAAATTTGAGATTTAATGGACAAAATTTTGGAGTGGGTGAAAATTTTGTAGATGTTTAAAAGTAAGACCATGATACTATTACTCAATATCGAACCATACTTCAATTTTTTAGATACATGAATACTAAAAAACTTACGTATCTCGTTCACACAATCCCTATGAAATCCACGTGTCGTCACTTTATGATAACATAGGTGTATTAATTAAAATGTCGGGTAGGCTATTTCTAAGAGTTTCATATTTCAACGATAATTTGACAATATCCTTTTTCTTTTGAATGTGCATTATGCAGAAGATGAAATTACCAGCGCCTACTTTCAGCAGAATGGCTCTACTTTGTTTAGAGTTCATACGTTTTTCCGGAGTTTTTCGGGACAGATTTTTTTCTAAAACCGGTTGGTCTCCAAGATCTCCCAAAAACGATCCCAGCACGATTTTTTTTCTCAGGGGTTTGATGAAAAACTCATTAATCAAAATTTAGCCATGTAATTTTTTATGATTTGAAAGTTGTGATTAAAGAATAAATTCAGAAGTTGGACCATTTTATAGTGAACACTGTTTTCACTAACACAGTTCTTTCTTTGGAGAAATGTCTAGAGACTAGCGGGGAACAATTTTAACATGGCTTCTAACTACATGATCATAATAAGTGATTTAAATTGTATTCGTTCGTTTTTTGCACTCTATTTGTCATATGTACAGAGTTTTTTTTAAAATCCAATAGTATTATCACAAATATCAAATATCACAGGTGCCCAAAAGAAAACCTTATTATAACATATCTAAAATACACATCCTTTTCTTAATTTTGTGTAATAGAATATATATATATATATATATATATATATATATATATATATATATATATATATATATATATATATATACATCTTTAAAACTGTCTTTACCAGAAAACACATTGCAGAGACCATCAAAATGTAAAACTATAATTCTTATTGAATTCCATGGAAAAAAAGGTTTTATTTTAATTTTTCTCTTTTTTATATATGTGTTGTAGAAATACGGTTCATAAATAATATTGCAAGTATAAAATTTTGAATTTAAAACACAAATCGAATTTCTATTAAAAAAAAAAAAAACTTTAAACATGCACTACCTTAAAGTGAAAAAAAATACTTGTTTCCACAGTTAGAACAACATAATTTTGTTTTTGCATCCATGATACAATTTAAAATTAATTATGTTAAATGTAATTAAACAGTGTTATTTCAATTTAACTCTGAGTTTTTTTTTTACATTAAATGTTTTGATTAGATGTATGTTTGCCCTAAGGGGACACATTTATAGTAAATAAGGGTATGGCAATCCCGAGGGACCGATTAATTTACACTTTTTTTGTGTAGTTTTGTGTTAGATCTCTCTCTATCATCTTGCTTATCGTGTCTCTCTTACCCAACACTTGTTCTTCATCAACCCTGACACTATTAGAGTATTAAGAGCTATAAGTCTATATTTTATGTTCTTTTCTTCCTTTTTTTATAAACCGATGATCTATGATTGATTTTCGCCTTTAAACAACAAGAAAATTTTTTTTTAAATAATATACGCCAAAAATTAGTGTTAAATAATTTGAAAATCTCTACCAATATTTCATAAATAATTTCAAAAATTTACAATACAATTTAAATATATTTTATATTGAATCCAATTTTTGATTTTTGCAAATTTTGACTACCTGTTACTCTCACTCAGTTCCTGTTGGGTTTCTGAAAACAAAATAAGAATTAACAACAATATTTATGAAATTTATTCGGTTGTGAAGTAGTTCTGGATTAATCTGTATTGTTTGAATACTATATATTATTGAAACAGGCAAATTGAAATGTTACGCAGAATAAATGTTTCATTATTTTAAAAAAAATAATTAAAACCCATTATATCTTTTGTCGCGTGTATATATAACCTTTGTTTAAAAACGAGTTGATACAATCAATTTTTAATTTTTGTGGCCAACGGAAAGTTAACAATTTAAAACTAACTTCAATAATTTACATTAAAAATGAACTTTATATCGTAAATTAAAGTAGTAAAGTTTACAACTCAATTTGTTATTTTGGATAGGAGTATAAATATCAAGAAATTAAGTATAGTTTAAGAAGAGAAGTACGCGCCATCTATGAAGCTGCTACAACTGTACGTACACTAACCCTTACCAGCTCAAAAAGCCGCGTTTTTCATTGACTCTCAGGCAGCAATTTTAGCGTTGAGCAGCGACAGCCCCACTGATTTCCTCCGCACCGTCCAGTGCCGTGAACAGCTTGCAGAACACTTCTGGATGTGCCAAGTGGGAGTTCCGGGAAACGAGCGAGCTGACAACTTAGCCAAGCAAGGCGCTGTATCCACCCAACCTAAGAGCAGCAAACAACAAAATCACGACCACCATAAACAGGTTTACCATAGGATCCAATAAATGTCGTTAGATAGCGCTACTATAATCCCTGTAAGAAGTTCGCCAGTGTAGCAAAACGTATGATAACAAACCACGTCACACTGCGAAAATAATAAATTACCAGAACTATTTGGGGTTAATTGCGGTATATAGAAAAAAATTTCAACCTTGCTTTTGGTATTTTGCACATCTATGTACTAGAAAATTTTGAAAAAAAACCTAAAGGAGCAAAGTATGGGGAAGACCTAGGAATGTCTCGCCTCCGATGGACCAATATCAAGTCGACTGGAGGGATCCACTGCCGTTGCTCTCTTTAGAACAACGACTGGGCACGACTACCTTCAGGCCCATCTGCACAGAATCGGCCTGGCCCCAAATGACTGCTGTCCTCTCTGCAAGTCCACCCGAATGGACGCCCTTCTACTTATGACATGCACCTACCTCACGAACATGCCCGATGACATCGCAACACGCTACTGGGAGGATCGTCGTCTAACGGCCGAACTGCCAAGGACGGATGGCGTTGGATAAAGTAAAGTAAAGTAAGTATAGTTTAAGAAACATTCAATTAAAAAGTACTTTTGTGAAGATTTCTTCATCTCGAAAACAAACCATTTATCTACGCAATGTTCTACTTTCTTATTTTTCATTTAATCCCCCCACACACAATTTTAAGTTTTAGAAAGTAATAAAATCTTTACGATTCATAACTAAAAGACAATGCATAACCTATTTAAAATAAATTTATATTTTCCAAAATATACAATGCATTTAAAACATCTTGTACTATAATTTTGTCTCATTTTTATTATTATTTAAGTAGCAAACTGAAAATTTATTTAATGCTCTAGATACTGTGTGATTTTATGTAGAAACAATACAATTTATATAGTATATTTATGCTGAATATTTAAATAACACTGTTTGTAAAACGATTTATTACAAACACTTTTTTATATAATTCAACTTAATATTTAAATAGTTTAACAACCCATATTGCTTAGGGGAGGAGAGACATAACATATTTTATTTAAATATGTTACATTATCTATCTTCTGAGATATTTAATACAATGCGACTAAAACATGAATATATTGCTTTTATAATGACTATTATTTAACATTTAGGTAAATTAAATATTTAGTGGCTTAGGTATTATGTCAATTTATAAAGTTGATTTGATAGCCAGGTAGACTGTCTAGCTGTGTTCATTAACATTTGGCCATTAAATGATTACCATATTTACTGTTCCCCCATTCTCAGCTCTGGCGACAGCAATCACCGGGGCGCCCTACAAACAATGAATTACATTAATAGTTAGGGTTACAATCACCACCATTGTGCTGGTTTCTATCTCTTTTTTTCCTTAACACTCTCGCCTGGACAAAATTTATTGCTAACTTATCTTCATTTATAAAATGAGCATTTTTACAATTTTAAATAAACTTCTATGTTATCATTTACAACGGAATTTACAAAGTGCTTAAGAGTTATTATTTTCACGGTTTTTCGCTTTCTTCTATCTTAATTTTATCGGGGAAATCGAGTCTATTTCTTTCAATTTAAATATGTTTTATTGTTATTGTAATTATTTTATAATTAATACAGTTAGTAACTTACAAATTTGGATCTATGTTTTTGATTAGTGTAGTATATGAGCGTAATTACTGCCAATATATTTCATATCAAGATGTTGCTATCTATAGCTGCGATTTTTGACAGTAGCAATTGTCTATGATTAGCAGTTATAAATCAGTTCTGTTCTGCCGTCATCTCTGAAGCATTACAACATATCTGTCACTAATCAAATCTTTACAATACAATATCTATATTAGTTATTGTTATCTTTCCGCCGTATGTATATAACTCAACTCTGGTGACACTTCCCACTTCCTATGGTCTCAAAATATAGCAACGTTATAACATATTTGAATCAAACATCATGGACTGAATATTAAATATTGCTGTTGTAAGCAAAACAACGAAAATTGATTATGGATAATATAATGTTCTTTTTATACCAAGGTTATTGTATATAGGCATAGCCATATTTGTAAAAATCCATTTATAAGAACCAAACTCACAGCGTATTAACAACTCCGGGTTGCGCAATGACAATCTTCCTTAGGATTCAGCTATACCTGGATAGGATTCACCTATAATCTATAGGATCTCCAATAAATGTCGTTAGATAGCGCTACTATAATCCCTGTAAGAAGTTCGCCAGTGTAGCAAAACGTATGATAACAAACCACGTCACACTGCGAAAATAATAAATTACCAGAACTATTTGGGGTTAATTGCGGTATATAGAAAAAAATTTCAACCTTGCTTTTGGTATTTTGAACATCTATGTACTAGAAAATTTTGAAAAAAAACCTAAATTGTATAATTCTATATTACAGAAAATCGTTAGAGCGATTGACTAGTTTTAGCTACTTCATGTTAAAGTAGTGTTTTTCCACCATGTATATATATATATATATATATATATATATATATATATATATATATAAGTACTATTTATAATTTAAATTTCGTCTTTTATGTAAATATATAATTTAGGTGATTATGAATGAATCCCATCAATTTTTACATTTTAGTGAGGACGTAAGGAGATTTTGCAGAAATTTTTGTTTAGATCAATTTCGCCTCGGCACTTAATGATAAATATTTTTATATAATCCTTTTCAGTTATCATTACAAGGTATTTTGTTTTTATTTATCTTACACCGAGTGCACAAATCAAATCTTCACCGTAAATGACGTGTTATGAAGTAAAACATTTTAGAATTAATTAAATGTAATGGATTAATTGGATTGCTAAATAAATATGGTTTTGTCTTTTGTACTATAAGGGACTAAAGATGCCAAATTTCGATTTTGTAGCTTCATGTGGTGTCGAGGTACCACGTAACGTATATGAACACTATTTGCATAAACTGGTGTTTTTATAAAATCTGGTATTACAATGATGATTTAAAATATGTGATTTGGACAGCCTAATATTATTTGTTCAGTAACACAATAATTTCTGTTATTTTATAGCATTTATTGTTTAAAAATGTCTTAAATGCTCTTTTGTGTGTTCTTACGTTTTTGTTATATATTCCTAAGTTACAACATTTTAAAAACGTTTTAGTAAAATGTTGTAAAACGTTTCGATTTTTTATTTCTGAAAAAACGAAATAAATCAATTTTGTCTGTTGCCAAACAGTGTCAGTAAATAAGGTATGTGTTTGCAAGGTGGTGATATTGTTTTACCTTGATTGAATTACCGCTGTTGTTGGATATTTCCGTTCAAGTGTTACATGAAATGAGGGAACATGACAACTCCCCCAATCCATGCTACAATCATAATAAATCCAATACATCAGACGTGTTACGATTTTTCTAGAAGCAGGATAATCAGATTGTAAATATGTGGATGACAGGTGTCAGATCCTCTGTAAAATGATTATTGACGCGTGTCCAAACTCCATGATGGGTTTAGGATACTTTTTAATCAAAGTGCTAACATTGTATGACAGTGGTGGATACATTGTTCTGAATACATGATCACCTTTACTTGGAATAAAACGTCCTTTAAAATTCCCCAATAATTATATGAAGAAAATATTGTGGTCTTTGACTTGTAGACAGTATGAGGTAATCGATTACTTTACCGTAGAAGTTCAACAGCTCTGGAAAAACTTACGCTACCTAGATTGTGGTTAGCGTATCGCAATTGCATTGACGTTGTTCTAGCATTCTCAAAAAAGAGTTCGTTTCTAAATATAATTCCCCACTTTCCTCTGCTTGAGGCTAGGTTAACCTAACGTTTTATGTAAATATACAGGGTTACGAAAAATTGAAACCCAATATTTCGGGACCTTAGCTTAGAACTAAAAATAATCTAAGCATAGGTCTAGAAATACTTAATTTGTTCCGTCTTTTGTCTAAAAAATGTTTTATCGTAGGTAGATATCTTATAAAATATTGAGTGAAGTTTAGTACACACATATTTTATGTAACGTTCTACCCAGTATATCTAACAGTAAAACTAAACATTATTTTGTACATTCCAAAAAAGGCGTAAGTTTAAAATATTTAATGTCGAATATTTTGAAACCATTACATTTTAATATATACAAGAAACAGAAGATATTTTTTATGTAATTGTTCCAAGATTAGCAAAAACCCAAATATTATGAAAATATGATAAATGTTAATGATAATATTATAATCCATTGACCAGAGATGTCCCAAAATGGTTTTAAAATTGGCGACAGGTTTTTTAATATACTAATATTTTATTGTTTCGTCAAGAAATGTTAAGAAATAGGTTGTGAAATTGTTTATGAGAGTAATTTTTTCCTTCCATTACTTGTTATTATTATTTATCCGATCTCACCAGTATACAGACAGTAAAAATAAAACTAAAATAATAAAAATAAATATAACAATAATAAACCATATCGCCATTATTGTTTATCAATAAAGATAAGTTATAAAACTTTGGTAAATGCTTTTGATCAATGTAATTTATAAATATCGTTACTGCCACTAAATGAATTTCATTTTATTGAATTTCCCTCCTTGAGTTGACGTTTTTTGACAGCAGTGCCTGTCCGTGATTAGCAGCTGTCAAGTAGTGCTGCCAACCTGCCGTCAACGCTACAGCATTACCCCAGATCTGTCACTATATAAATACATACAAATCTTAGTTTGGTTGCAATCTTCAGAATAGTTATTGATGTTACCATTCCGATATATGTATTTATAACACTAACAAGCTCCCCGTTTTTACCTTTTAAAAACGTACCACTTACTCAATTTTACGATAAATTCGTACAACTATTATGGAACTGTATACTTGAGAAGATATTTCAATGTAAAAACATAATTATATGTTTATTTGTCATTGACCAAACATATTGGAATAGACATAGTCACAAAGTTACATTCAATTAAAATATAAGTTGGCACATTAAAATCAATTAAATTTTTTAAATAAAAAGACATACCTCAGAAAGCATTGTATCAGAACTAAATATAATAACAATAAATATTTATATAATAATAAAAACATTGATATAAATCACTGTGGCTAACAAAAATTCAAGTTTTTTACATTAACTATAAGGAAATCATTTAGAATAATATGGGTGTTCAACAAGCCACCCAAAAATCACCTGATCAAACTTTTTAAACGTAGTGAATCAGGCACCCATAGGCAATTTATTAAAAATGACACAATTCAATCTGTAGCTCCTAATTGATTTAATCAGTCGAACATTTATTTGGTTTTTATTCGTAGTATAATATGAATGGTGGCCACTTCTCAGGGGAAAGTTATCCAGATTTGATTTTGTATATCTTTAGACCATCAGAATGTATACATTGTATATACTTAAAATCTTTAAATTTTTAAACAGTGGGTTTTAATGCTTAAAGGGACCTGCACCACACATATAACTTCTTTCTGTATAATAAATACTTCATTTACATGACCCCATAACAATAAACCATATTGAATATGCGATTGAAAAAACCTAAGTATATATTACGTAGATAGTGAGAGGTAAGTGATATAATTTTATACAGAAAATACAATACTCTAGGCAACTTTTTATTTAACCAACTAAGTGGTGTTTCCAATCATGTTTACTATCCAAATGTAAACCAAGCATTTCAAAGGATAGCCCTTCACTTGGAATATATCATAAAGAAAATAAAATTCTTTGTATTTTTCTTGATTCAATAAAAGCCTATTTACTGAAAACCAATCATGAGCTATAGCTTCAGCCGCAAGAATTTTGTTTGAGACGGATTAGTTCTTTATCTACAACCAGAAGAGTAGTATCATCAGCATACAATACGGAGACAAAATTATGAGAATGTAGAAAGTTAGGCAGATCATTGTTCATATTTTTTATTATACAATGACTGAACATATTCCTAGTCATATTTGTGAAATTAAATGTATTATATTCAACTGCTTTACGAATTAACTATGTTATCCTATAATCAGTATTCGATTTAATATTCAAATGCAGTATTTTGAACCCCAGCATGACTACGTTTATGTGATAGTTTGATTTATCTAATGTTTGCCTTGGAGTAATATAACGTATTCCTCAAAACATTACTTTGATGAAATAAATATTTTGCTGTGAAGAACAGTGTAATTATTCAAAACAAAACAAGCTTTTCTAGTGAAAAACCGAACGAATGAAACTTAAATGTTTTAGGAATCATTAATAATAATTAAAAATATCATCGATATCTTACTGACTTCTAAGCTACAGTTCAAACAACATCCATTCCAACTGCTGGAAGTACCTGCTGGTGGACTTGAGTGAATATTTGAACAGAACCTACCAAACCCAAGATTGTCCCCATGAACTATGCCAAAGAAATCGTGTCCCTAAAGTGTTGCTTATTAATTTAAGTTAACTTATTTCTTTCGAAGGAAGAAAATGTATATATCTGAGGGCTTGCAGTCCTTTGCCTCATCTCCTAAAAAGAAACATCTGAAATAGATACACTCTTCAAAGTTATATATTTAAGAACCTTGTAACAAATTCAAGTTATCTACAAATTTAGGGAGAAACTTGTTTTTCACGTTTTTCTATTAGATCTTGATCCAATTTGAGCTCTATAAAATTGTGTATTCGCAAATGTATTTTTAAGCCTGTATTTTTTAAACAGTTTTACATTTGAAAACGTTTCCAATTCTAAAAACGCCCTTCATCATATTTTGTGTAGAAACCAAAATCAGTATTTTAAATGGAATAGTTTCGACGTATTGTTCCGTTCTTCCTATTGATAAACATGTGCCCGGATAATATAATTAACTATGTACATGGTATACAGTATATCAACTAAAACACAGTGTATATTAGCCATATCTACATTTATATTTCTCTTCAACGATTAAATTTGAACCTTTCACTTTTTAATCATTATATTTACATATATTTTTTTAATAATTATTAAGTTATTTGAAATAGATATAGCTATTTTTGTGTTTTTTATTTGACATTTTTCATTTGTCTTGATCTTCGTTCGTTCGTTTAAGCCTCCTCACAACATCACTACTATTTAATTTGTCTTGATGCAGATGTTTGTAGTTTCCAAAATTATGAGACCAAGTAATAAAGATTCCGATGAATAAACGTATAAAGGGGTTGAAATTAAAAGTAATCAAAGCTCTAAAAGTTTCTGGTTCAAAACACAAATACATAATATAAAAATGAAAAACCTAACCCATCGCGTGCTTTGAACGTCTAAACCTAATAACATTTATTTGTAATGTTCGTAAGTTAAATCATAAATGAATTTATATATATATAAACAAAAATGTAAATTTTCCAGCATAATTAATTATATTCTGCTATCAATTTTATTAATTTATGAAATTATACATCAAATACTAGGTCATACTAATAATCATAATTAATGACAAAGCAATCCCATTAAATTTTATTCTTTCTTTCAATAATTTCAATTTTTTTCAATTTGTTCAAAGCTTAATAAATCAACAATTGAGTGTTAAATTAATTTTACCACTTAAAACATTACTACCAGGATTAATTTATTGTGTTTCAAAATGTTTCTTTTTTGACAAACAGAACAGTGATAATTCATATAACTTTAGTATGTAACACCCCTCAGGGTAATGATAATGAATTATAACAGCTTCAAACGATTTCAGTAGAATAATGCTTTTGTTGAACATTTCATTCAAACTTAAAAATATATTTTGTGTCGGTGGTAAATCCGAAATTATTGCTAATTTGCCCTATTTAGTGATATGATAACAATTTCATATTTTTTACATAAATTTAGTTTCATTGACCACATTTAATTGAGTCTTTATTGAGAGTGAAATTAAAACATATACAATTCGTTTATTTTATGACAATTTTAATGTATGTTCTTTATAATTTTAAGAAAATTTTATTTGAGTATCAAAATTATTAAAAAAATCAAATGTAGGAAAATAATAATAATTTAACTAAAATAAATTAAATCATATAACCAACGCAAATTATTTATTACAAACTATTTATTGATATAAATTATTCTAAACTAAATAAATTAAACTAAACATTTTCCAATATAGCCTATTAGGATATCAACGCAGACACAATTCTTTGAATGTAATAAGATGTTTTCTTTTTACATTTAACGAGCAATAGATAACTACACCAGAAGATGTAAATACATTACTATTTTCATCTTCTGCTACTTGAAAACGCCTACACACTGTTTTAACTTTTACTTATATTTGTTTTATAATATTTTTATTTAACATTCCATAAAGGCAAACTAATGATTTATTGATTTAGCCTATATATTATATCAATTTACGAAGTCAATTTAGCAGTCAGGTAGCCAGTCTGGCTGTATTCATTAACCTTCGGTCATTAAAAGATTACAATATTTACTGCTCCCCCCATACCCGGCTTTGGCGATGACAATCACTGATGTGCCCTACAAGACAATGAATTACATTAATAGCTAGGGTTGCAATCAACACCATTGTTGCTAGTTTCCCAAACCTCATATCTTGACAAAATTTATTCTTTTTTAAAGTTCTATTTTCACAATATTAAATAAACTTTAATACTGCTGTTCAAATATTTTCCTGATATGTTACAATTTCACTTTTGTCTCCATAAACGTTTTCTCAATCTTAAATTGAATTTCGAATTTGAATCCGATTTTTTTTCAGTGTGTTATTGAAAACAATAATATATAAATTTTTTACAGAAAATGAGGTGATATACTTACGTCACTATATAGTTTTGTGATATTCTAAATAGGTGTACAAATAATCAATCCTACAAACGCTATAAAACAAGTAGGCATTAAAATGCAATTATGTTTGTTTTAGATAATGTACTTTGAGCGTAGCGTCGCATATCACTGTGTTTTGCGTCGATTAGAGTGGCAATATATTAATCATCACAAAATATGTGGCTTACGACTAAGTAGTGATATATAACAAAATATTTGTAAACCGAAAAAGGCAACATAAATAATTAATCTCTTAAGAAAGAACAGTCACACGTTTCTTGAGCAAACATCATTTACTGGAGATCAACGTAAAACTATTTATTAACATTTATGTCAATCATCCTTCCTTTAAAACTGAAATATCAACCTGATTTGTAGCTAAAGAACATTTGAAAAATGATTGTCTGGAGTTAATTTACAAATAAATTCAGATATTTTGGAGTTCTACTTTTAAACGTTTTAGATATAAAGACTAAAGCCTATTAGGCATAATTTCAATAAACCATAACACGTTGAATCAGTTAACATTAATCAAATTAGAACTTATAAAAATATATTTCAAAAGTCACCGATGTAATTCTGTAATTGTTCAATTTTTTAAGTGAATTTTTATTCCCACAGTAACAGCTACATGCACGATTTAACTATCGTGTTTACGTTGCATTGTAAATATATATAATATCTGTCACTACAAAATAGTAGCGATACTTCCACGTATATCTGATATTAAAACTTAAATATTCCTAATTAAAGAGCATTATAAACACAAGTACATAATAAAGTTAAATTGCATTACTTTTTCTTTTAGTAACCGCAGTTAATAATTTAAATTTATTCTGAAGTCACTATTAGTCCTATAATATACTGTTTATATTCTTTAGACTAATTAAAAGACAATTGAAAGCTTTCTTTATGTCTGTGCTGTAACCCCACACTGTTTTTATTCCTGATTCAAACCTTCAAGTAATTAAACATCACATCCACACTAAATCCATGATATGATCAGCTGAGAAATATCAAACTACTGTTTTCAGTGTTCTAAAAACTTATGGTTAGGCAATATAATTCTTTACATTGGACTCGTCTTTGATACTACATAAGTAACTTGCGTGAAGGTTCGGGGTCCCAATCGTTTAGCACAGATTCACCTCCATGCAGTTCCTCACTGACTGAGAAACTTCACACATATTTCCTTCAAGTCAGAAAATTGTGATAATATGTAAATTTAGGTGGTATAAAGTAATAGAAAATTTTGTTGTTTTGAAATTTTAGCTTATAATAAAATTAAAATCATTTAGGAGCTTTATTTCTGTGTGGTTTGTTGGATATCTCTATTATTACTAACGTTTTCATCGTTTGGTTCTTATTTTTTGTTTTTTGGAATTATTGCAATATTTTTGGTTTATGTTATTATTGCTGTAAATGAAAAAAAAATAGAAATCAATTGATTTAAATAAGAATTTTTCTCTAAAACATTATATTTATTCAGCAGAGTGACAAAGCAGTAACAATCAAAACAAAAGAGACAAATGAAATATGTGGATTATTAAAAAATAAACGCCATGATTTGTTTAAAATCAGAGTAGAAAAAAAAATGTTTCCTTGCACTTAACAGGGAACTATTACTATCAGTATTTTTCGGCTGTATATGCAATATTATAGTAGAACAAATAACAAGACGGTGAAACATGCAATGACTTCCGATAAGACAGCTTTAATAAAGTATTTACTGCTTGTTGACGTATTATAACTAAACTATCTGAGCGTTATGCCCATATTACCTAATCACAGCTGACTGGCCTTATATTTTGTTTATTATTTGTTGTGTCAACCCTGAATAAACGTTATTGTACCCATTCAAAATTCAAAATTTTTATATTTCAAATTATTTTCTTTGCGTGTGTGTTTGTATATATATATTGAGCGTGTATGTCGTGGCACACATCATTACGGTAGATTCAACATTATCTTAATATCATTAAAGGATACCAAATTTCGAGTTTGCTGCTTAACGCGTTATCAAGGTAATATTTATTTAACAGACGCACAAACTGTACATGAACTGTCTCTCTAAAATTTTGTATTATACACTATTCCTTTTGATTAGAACAACAATAGTGATTTGGGCCTCCAAATATTATTTTTGTAGTCTCACTATAATGTCTATTATTTTATAGTTTTTACTAATTATTTTAAAACATTATTTTCTATTTCTATTTCTATTCATTAAAACATCTATTTTATTCAGACATTGTTTTTTTTATTTTTTTTTTATATATATATAAATCGTGTATTAAGGGTATGTACAAAACAAATTTCGTTTTTATTCATTAATGAATATATATATATATATATATATATATATATATATATATATATACGCTCATTGATTGAATTTAAGAAATATCAATATTATTTTCACTGTATACTGACAGTGTGTTTATTTATTGGACTTTTTTAACAATACTCTAAAATTAATAACGGACCATAGTTTCAGATTCAACATAGATTTATGTGTTTTTATTTTGTTGTTGTATGTTCATAAGAAATAGTGATCCTTCCCACTACTCTGTCACAATTATTTATCTATCACAGTGTATAGGAAATGAAGGATTAGAAATAATTCAATTGTTGCTGTTACCACAACAGTGATGATTGAAGGTCATATAAATAATGTGAAGGTTTGCAGAGTGGTAACATTGCTAAAGTATATTGTTTTGGGTAGAATGTTGTTGGTCATTTCCGCCCAAGTGGTAGGGCAAATGATGGAGGATAACATTGTCAAACCTGACAACTCCCCCAATCCACGCTACAATCATAATAAATCCAATACATCAGATTTGTTACGATTTTTCGAGCAGCAGAATAATCAGACTGTCAACTCGAGGATGACAGGTGTCATACGCGCTGTACAATGATTTTATGGGTGCAGGATACTTTTAATCAAAGTATTGATATTGAATGACATTAGATGCATTGATTAAAATAATTTATTACATTTGCTTGAAATAGTCTTTTGAAAGTCCTCATTAATTATTTCAAGAAATAATTTTGTCTCCCACTTCGTGGACAACAATCCTTTTTAATTCAGGTTATTCGATTAATCACACATGTCAGTTTTCCATTCATTCGTTTAAATTTACATTTATAATTAATTCAAGATTTACCACATAACAAAACTGACAATTAATTAACGCATATAAGTGACTACATGGACTTCGTCGCTAAGATCAGCTGTTCTGGTATTGAATGTTTAATAAAATAGTTTATTAATGTGTTGGTGCCTTGGTATGTTTAACTGTATGCTCCAGGTTATGAACCACGTAGCTCAAGTTGCTGGAAAACAGTTAATAAATAATTGCTATTATGTTGATTTTTATTCTGCAGTTTGGTACAAATTTAATTAATTATCATTTTCCTAGATTTAATTTCTTTAAAATCATAATCCTTCTTTTATAGTTTTTATGGTAATATTAAATTTCGATAATTAAACTCGTCTCTTATTGATTCCAAAAATATAGAAGAACCGATCACAACTAACAATATTTTTGGTACAAATTAAAGTTGGTTGATGATGTATCCCAAACGCTCTAATTATGTATTAAATATATTTTTAATTTATTGTAATAAAGGTTCCATTTTATCTCCCTAACTATCTTGCAAATGACATGAAAGGATAGGTTCATAAGAATAGGGTTAAAACAAATCACGATTTCTAATTTTAACGACTTGATGGCCAGAAGATTTTTAAATGTTTGTTATTATTTTCAGTTTCAAGTAATTAATTATTAACAAATAAAACACACTATTTCTTTTGTAAAATTCTATAATTTATTTGGTCTAGCCTAATAAAAAAAGGCTAGACCAAATAAATTATAGAATTTTACAAAAGAAATAGTGTGTTTTATTTGTTAAAATGGAATTCTATCAAGTACCGTCGGTCATCAGTGTAAACAATATAATTAATTATTATCTGTTTTTTTAAAATGTAGATCATTTTCTAGAAATATATGTGAAGATAATACACGAAGTTAACAATTACAGTATCGTATAAACACTAACAGTATAATAATTAATTGTTTATTAAACAAATTTTGGTTAAGGGTTATTCATTTGTCTAATATACTGTCACTATCTGAATTTCATTCTATTTAGTTTCTATTTCTAGTTTACATATTTGTTGATAGCGTGGTGGTCCGTGATGTATAGCTGTCTAGCAGTGCTACCAAACTACCAACGCATTGATACCATTAGCCAGATCTGATACTATACTATACATACATACAAATCTTATATTAGCTGCGATCTTCAGACTAAATCACAACTCTGACACTCTTCCTGATTCATCTTAGTTCTTAATATATAGCACTTACCCCAGGTTACGATATGTTTTCGCTAACCATTGTGGAACTGTGCAATAGAAAATACTACTAAAAAGTAAAAATACAAATCATAGATTTTAAATTATTTATTATATATTTCATTTTTCCTCAATATACAGGGTCAGTCTTGTTTGTAAACTTTCATTAATTAGATTCAAAGAACATTAACATTATATACTAATCAAGGTTTGCTTTAATTTTCAATAAAACTAGAATCACGATTTACCTCTAGGAAACTGTCAATTTTTGAACTTGTGAAGTGTTGTAGAACTACGAATATATACTTCAGTTGTTAAAATATAGATTTTACGAAATAGAGATTTTTGCTGAATACAAAAATTATTCATTTTCAAATAAGGATCTTAATATATAAATCAGATGAATGGAATTTTGGAAATTGGAAAAATGTTCATCAAGCTAAACGGTAATCGATATAGCAGTTTATTTATAAGTAGGCTACTAGCTGATTTTAATCTGTCAATATGGTCACTTCAGATAATCGTTCATAGCAACAACATGCTTCCTCAAGATTCTAACTTCAAGTTATATCAGGACTCTTAACAAACCAAAATATCGCACTCCCAATATACTCTAAAATAATGTTATATACTTTTCAAAATTAATTTAAAATAAGCTGTTCCTTTCCAGTGAAAAACATGTGTTAAGTAAGTGGGTTAAAGTCCTTATTATCATTAAATAGAAGCAACAAAAATATTTTCATAACCTTAACCTTAAAAAAATTACCATCATGAAAAAGTAAAGAAAGGGATCACTATAGAGAAAAGTATATTTTAAGGAACACCAATTGTCTAGTGTTAATTAATAAAAAATTCAATATATTTTGCATTTACGTTTTATTTTTAATATTTCGTTACACAATTTTTGGTTGTTGAAAAACAAAAATATTGTTTACACTGATGACCGACGGTACTTGATAGAATTCCATTTTAACAAATAAAACACAATTTTTCTTTTGTAAAATTCTATAATTTATTATGGTCTAGCCGACCATGGTTTTGCCAGTTACGGCATTGACGAGGCTCTTACAAGACTAAATACAAAGCACACCATAACTATTATAAAATGTTGAGAAAGGCAGGAAATTCCCGTTAACAAACAAAGCACAAAGACCCGGGGGGAAACCCCACAGGTCATTCACACATGTATTAACCAACCTTGAATAGAGGTTGAAGTAAAGGAGAAAATGATAAAAATTCCGTTTGGTCATTTAAAACTAGATTATCATCATTACACAAAAGTCTCTTAATTTCTAAAATTTCCAAAACATTTAATTTTCTACTTTTTACGTTAACATGTA
This sequence comes from Aphrophora alni, assembly GCA_963513935.1. Taxonomy (NCBI): domain Eukaryota; kingdom Metazoa; phylum Arthropoda; class Insecta; order Hemiptera; family Aphrophoridae; genus Aphrophora; species Aphrophora alni. The sequence continues at coordinate 103,682,425 of OY740767.1, read as the reverse complement.
AAATTTCAAAATTAACATTAGAAAACATTAGGTAAAGTTAGCCATGCAGTTGGTAAAGTTTCAGAAAAGAAAAAACACTGTAAACCAGCTTATTATTGTAAACAAAATTTAGGAAAGGTGTTGGTAAATTCCAAAGATAAAATAGATAAAATGCAAAAAAGTGGTGTGTACAAACTGACATGTAGTATTTGTAATGCTGCTTATGTTGGCCAAACAGGCCGTAGTTTTAAGTGTAGGTTAGGTGAGCATGAAAGGAGTTGGCGGTTAGGTTATAATGATTCTAGTTTTTCTAACCATTTAAAAAATCATGCATTGACTGATTTTTATTCTAATGTTAATTTTGAAATTTTACATGTTAACGTAAAAAGTAGAAAATTAAATGTTTTGGAAATTTTAGAAATTAGGAGACTTTTGTGTAATGATGATAATCTAGTTTTAAATGACCAAACGGAATTTTTATCATTTTCTCCTTTACTTCAACCTCTATTCAAGGTTGGTTAATACATGTGTGAATGACCTGTGGGGTTTCCCCCCGGGTCTTTGTGCTTTGTTTGTTAACGGGAATTTCCTGCCTTTCTCAACATTTTATAATAGTTATGGTGTGCTTTGTATTTAGTCTTGTAAGAGCCTCGTCAATGCCGTAACTGGCGAAACCATGGTCGGCTAGACCATAATAAATTATAGAATTTTACAAAAGAAAAATTGTGTTTTATTTGAAAAACAAAAATATAATTATAATATTTAAAATGTACAAATTCGGTTAAAGTAAATATTTTTAAATCAAATTTAAATAACCTAGGCTTATACGTTCTTTTTTATCTTCTAAAATGAAAATACAGTTGGAAGATTACCAAATATATAAATGAAAATAAAGCAGTAAAAGTTCACCAATATAAAAAATATAGATTTAAGTTAAATAATAAATTTGCTTTGATAATAAAATCCGAAAAGAAGTGTTTGCTAAACTAAATAATAATACGGGTTATTACAATATCTTTAAAATAATAAAACAAATATTATGGAACAGAAATCAGTACACGTGAAAAACTGATCTGTGTTATAGTACTGTTACAAATATCTATTTTATTTTATGCTATTACACTCTGACATATGTTTCCGAATAAACATGGTATATGTTTTAATTAGTAAATGTTTAAGTAATGATGGGAATAGGTTTTTACTAAACGATTTTATTTTGAAAGTAAAATGAACTTTAAAAAAAAAACAAAGTCTAGTAATCAAATCCAATCTAGCAAAAGTTAAACTGAAAAGATAATGTCTAAGTACATTATCATTAAACACCTGATTGATAATCGAAAATCAATCACTCATTACAAATATGTAACAATAAATACATCATAACCTAAAGTATTCATTATAATCCGATAAAAATATTTATAATAGTTCTTATCAAGTACATTAAATTGGACTTAAGTCATAAATTAAGGTTATAAAATTAATCAAATAAATTGTAAAACATTCCACAAACTTTCCATCTATAAAAGCAAATACTACTAGACCAAAACCTAAACAACATTTATTGTTAAAAATTACTCAGTTCTGTAGTTGTCAGTCAAATTATTAAAATTAAAAACGGACACCATCTTACATTCATACAAATTATTTTATCAAAACGTATATACTTATATAAGCCTAAAACTAGATTCATTTCTGTCATAAATTTATTCTGAGCTTATATCTTATTTTGATGATATCGAAGTTAAAAATGATGGCGATCAAAGATCAAGATTTTTTAAATTAATTCATGAACGTCAATATTTCGTTACTTGTTATTTTGTACACGCGTTTGTTTCATTAATCTTCATATTTCACCAAAATTTGAATGAAATCTGGAGAATATTTTTTGCGAAAAAAAAGTCTTTTGTAACACAAATTGTTCGTTTAGTGTATGTCCGAAATATTTTCAAATTATAATTATATCTGACACAAGTGGTGAAATTTGAATAAGTAAGTGTATTTTATTTCACATAGTTTTCATGACTTTAATTTAATCGTATTTTATCATAATTTATAATTAAAACATATTATTTATATTATATAGGTAAATAGATTTTAGTAAAATCCAATATAACTAAACAAACAAATATTTGCGGATCGACATTTTACAGTTTTATTTGTTGCAACTGCTGAAAACATTATAACACTTTGAATTTGTTAGGTCAGATTAGGTTAGGTTAGGTTTATATCAGTTCCGACACCCATTAAATCTCATCTGCGTATGGTCGACATACACCTTTTTATTCAGTCTTCACCGATTTGTGGTTTGTGTCGAAACAGGAGAATGTTGATATTCACATATTTCCTATTTCGCTGTAACAACTATAGTGAACGTTTAAAGTGATAAAATCTTCATAATAATAAATTTTGATCAATCCGTCTTGTCATTATCTCTTTTACTTCATAACAGTATCGTGTCACTGTGCTGTGTGTTTATTTGAATTAAATATTTGCATCGTATTATTTATCACAAAATATGTGACTTTTTAACAATACGGACTAAGTAGACGTGTGTTGCATTGAAGTGTTTCTAAAATGAAAGAGGGAGGCTAAAATGATCTCTGGAATGAAGAGAGTGACACGTTTCTTGAGCAAATATCATTTACTGGAGATCAAAGTCAAAGTATTTAGGATTGTTTGTCGTAATCATCTGTATTACACACCGCGACGGCGAACCTAATTGGATGATAAAGAATACTGAAGAAATTAAAATGAATGTGTCGGGATAATTTATGAAGAGTTTAGCTTCATATTTAGATTTAAGGTTATAGCATAATTTTTCATCAACTCTTAATAATCTTTAAGTTGGATTTTTCTTGTTGATTAAATGCAAAAAACAACTCCTTCATCATCACTTTTGTATTGTTCTGTAAAACCACAATGTTTAGAAATATACCTGTTTGAAAACTAACATTCATAATAAAATATTTTATGTATTTCTGAAAATATTATCGACAAAACTGTTAACCAGCTATCTATCTAGCTTTGGTAAATATTTTTGATCGTACAAAATATAAATCATGTTACTGTCACTAACTGAAATCCATTTCAGTGAAGTTTCTTTCTTGAGTTGACTTTTTTTGACAGCATAGCCTGTCCATGATTAGCAACTGTCAAGCAGTGCTGCCAACCTGCCTTCACAGCTACAGCATTACCCCAGATCTGTCACTTATATATACATACACACAAATCTTAGTTTAGTTGCAATCTCCTATTGATTGATGTTTCCGTTCCTCTATATCTGTAAATCGCAACACTGACAAGTTTCAATATAGTTAAATTCTTAAAATGTAGCACTTACGACAGGCTATGTTTTCATCAACCATCATGGAAGTCTAATATAAAACACAATTACATGGAAAAACAATAGAGATACATATAAACAACGTATTGTTCATTTAATTAAGCATTTGTTGAAATTATAATTCTAAACTACATTAATAAATCCTTGTAATAATCACAGACTGTTGAATTTTTTAAACAATTCATAGGTTGTTTTAAACAGAACATAGGTTGATATTGCTATTCTACACATAACTACCTAAGGATCTGGCAGTTTGTGAAAATGTTGGACAACAGAGAATAACAACTTATTCATTGAAACAGCTCTTTCGTAAAGTAAATAACTTTTCGAGGAAAGAGTTTTATTCTTATTGTAGCCACTTAAAAATCTACTACTTGGAAACTAATCTATGAATAACATTGTTATTACACTTTTCATATAATCCTCCCACAACACTAGCTGAGTAAATGATTGATTAAAATTCACAGTCCAAACAAATAGCTTCAAACTTTAAAGTGGTTGCATTCTGAGAAATCAAACTTAAAATTGTGTGTAGACCCTAGAAAAACAATTGTGCTTTCAAACTTAATTTTATCTTATTAACGAAAGGGGTAATAATGCCGAGGGATAGATGAATCTACACCCTTTTTTCATGTAGTATTGTGTGATTTCCCTCTCTTTCAAGTCTTCTTGAACAACTCTAATTGTCTTCCGAGACACTGGCGCTACTAGAGTATTCGTAGACTAGGAGTCATTATTTAATGTTCGTTGTTTCTTTATTTTTATTTATAAGAAGATCATGACCGAGAGATGTCAGCAACAAAAATATACTACCGTAATAAACCAGATATATGTTTTATCAGAAAAACGATTTGTGTAACATTACATTTTCATTTGACTTTTTTCCATTTTTTAAAATTATTTTACTTTTTTATACATGAAATATATATTCACATTCAACCATGAATGGGTAATGACTAGATGTTACTTGTAGTCCATGTTTAAAACATTAAATATATATATTTCTTAATGATGTCCGTTCTAAAGATAATAACAATAAAAAAATGTTTCCTTTTATTGAAGCGTTCAATACTTGAAGCTTTAACAGCTTCTTAAATATAATGTTTTTAATACAAAATTTTCAACAAACCATTAAACAAAATATCTGAAAATAAATAATCATAAATATGGTAGATAAGTAGATTTAATAGTTTTAAAATTACGTTTTGCTGTAATTGGTTTGTTAAATCGGAAAAACAAATATAAAATTGTTTATTTTCTATTGGCATTATTTAGATTTAGCTAATTATTTCAAATTGAACTGTTTCCTTTTCATTTGTTTTGTTGGATAGGGTCAAATTGTGAATTTTCAAAACATTTACGAATCTCGATTTCTTACAAAATTACATGATTCAATTTTTAAAACCTAAAATTTATCTTTCTTGTAAAAACTTCCAACACGCAAAACTACTTATTAAAAAAAAATCAATATGAATGTTTCATTAATTAGATTGTACTTCAAAGTAATGAAAGGATTCGTAAATTTCTTATCTATGGTTCATATCTACATATAATTGAGAACATTACTGGTTGGATTAAATATGTTGTCGTTAAAAAATTAACTCAAATATAATAAAAATGTTAATGAATATTTATTTAAATGAAAATATAAAACAAATAATTAATAGGTTGAAATAACATAATTAATTGTTAAATAATATAAAAGGTATTGTTGTTTTAATATGTTTCCAATTTATTTGTTTATGTGTTAATTTTAATACGTAGTTATTCAACTAAATAATATGAACATTATTCCGATGATGAGGGAGGGGGTAGAGGATTTTATTGCACTCAATCTAAGGATGAATTTATCTGTTATGTTACTGAAAACCAAAATATTACGCACATAAGAATTAAATATGACCATATCTGTATTTAAAAGTAAAACTGCTTTGAAATAATGGTTGAATGAGTCTATTTCTAGCTATTTAATTGAAGTTGGATCCCTTGATACTACTAAAAGGCTATGAATTAATTGTACTTGTGGACCTACGGTCGAAATGGCATTAATATCAGGAAAATCAATCGGAGTTTGTTCTTCACACTAATGTGTTTTCTCCATTAAAACACATTGAGACAATACAGAGATTATTCCTGAACGTAAAATATTGAAAATATTTTATACAATTAATTGTAAAACGGTTCTTTGGTTGTCTAACTTATTTTATATTTCAATAACAGCAGTCTTATAGAACTGTTAAAGTTAATTTACTTTAGAATCTAACAGAATTGAGTTACATTTTATTAATTATAGAGCACTACAAACCTTTTGTATGACTACGAAGTCGCGGCCACAGTCTATGAAGCCTTGTATAGAATTTCATTTCATAAAAAAGAAGTGTATATACAATTTTAAGTTTGTGTTAGATGATTCGTTCTGGATTTAGATTTTGTGACTTACAAACAATAAATATTTTACCAAAATTATTACTGGTAAGTAACATTACAGATATATTTCACATTTACATAATCTTTATAATGTATTATGCCTTAGATAATCTGAAAATTTTGCAAGAACTAATATATACTTTAAAAACATCAATAATATAATACTTTTATTTAATATATCCCTGACATCCTTCTCTCTCGAAGTAAAAGCGTATAAGTGTCAGTGGTAAGTTTCACTGTATTTCTGTATACATTTATCGTTATAACACGCCATATTAACTTACATGAAATAATACGGTGGTTTTAAAACCCTATACGAATTCTAAAATTCGATACCATTGATAATATTTTCTTGTTTTTTAATTATAGTAAATTCCATAAATTACCATGATTTTCGGGTAACTAAAATTAAATATTTTAAATTTAAGAATAATATTATGTAAATATATACCATAAATGTTACCAATATATGAATATTATAGGGAATACAAGATGTAGAAAATATAATAATGCTCGAATTTCAATAATTAAAATTGCATAAGCGTATTTTAATGCGCATACTCTTTGTTGTAAACACTTGCTGATATAACTCATACAAATTTATAATTACAGTTATATTTGCAATGTGCTTTAATCTCATACACACAATACATATTTTATGAAACAGATTGTTAATGAATTAGTTAGGGTAAATATAATATAATATTCGTACAATGACAAAATGCATTTAAAACATCTAATAAATAAATAAGTTTTCTAATACATTTTGATGTACATTTAAGAATGGTAAATTATTGATTTAATAGTATGTACATTATTTGCATTTATAGAATAAATTAGGTAGTCAGGTAGCCAGTGTAGCTATGTGGATTACCTTTTGGCCATTAGATAATTACCATATTTACTACTCCCCCATACCCAACTTTGTTGACGACAATCACCGGGGCACCCTACAAGACAATGAATTACATTAATAGCTAGGGTTGCAATCACCACCATTGTCGCTTGTCTCCATCTCTTTCTCTCCCCTAACCCTTTTATCTTGACAAATTTATTGCTGGGTTATCTTCATTTATAAAGCTCTATTTTCCACAATATCAAATAAACTTTCATGCTACCAATAAAAGATTTTCCTCTCATTTAACAGTGTTTGAGTAAAAACATCAAGCACAAAAGTAAATAATTCGTTATTTTTAATAATTTACTCTGAAAATACCGTCTCAATTCACTGCCTCGTGTTTAATTATGTTAATTGTTGGCATTGTTAGTTTCACAAAATATATAATTTTAACGATTGTAACTAAGTAGGTGGCCGCTATATTGAAGTGTTAACGTCAAATTATTTATCAATGTTGGAGCAATCATCTTTACCTTGAACTTACTAACTTTTATACTTTTTCAAAATAATAAAAGTATTTATTTTAAATTTGTTATCTATGGTTTGAATCGATGTATAATTAAAACATTACTGATTAGGTTTAATACAGCGCCATTAAAGTTAATCCGATATTTTAAATGAATATGCAATTAAATAAAAACATAAAAAATGAAAAAAAAATAGAGTTGTGTTAATGATTGTTAATTAATATAAAACTAATTGTCATTCATCCAATTAATCCTAACAAATCACACTCATTTATTTAACTAAATCGAATGAAAGGTTCCGGTGGGGAGGGGGTGTACAGGTTTTTATAAAGCGCAACCTAAGATTGTATTTACTAATTATGTAGCAGAAATCCAACATTTTTGTTCAAATAAAATGTCATGATCTGTTAAATTATCCTACAGGTCACAATATAACTACCTTGAAGTATCCATTTTATCTCTAATTTATATCAACATATTTGATTCGTTGGAGAACTTGGCGGTTTTAAATACCATGAAGTTGTATTATGGACTGCCGATACTTATAAAAATTTCCTTTAATATCAGTAAAACATACCAATGTTTATTATTTACACTAACCTACTAAGACAATATTATATGCTAATAATCGTATAAAATAAAGTATTAAAAATTTTTTTTCAGTTTGTAACAATTTTGAAGCAATGTTACTTCGGTTGTATAACAGCTTTTCTTTTAAAATAAACAGTGTTTTATAACATTATAAAAGATAATTTACTGTATTTTCTAACAGAATTGGTTACCTTATACAGGGTGTCAGAAAAAATCTTAGAACTCTACTCAGGATTGGATTCTAAATATTCAAATAAATGGAAAATATTCATTAATTTTTTTTCGAGTTCGCTTTAATATATGTAGCAATCTGCTCCTTTGTTTATTTACAAAACCTTTCTGTAACTTCAGCAATAGGTAAGATATTGAGTTCAAATTTGGTATAAGCATTTTGTATGTTATGATAGACTATACAATTGAACCAAACACAAATACTTTATTTTCGTAATTTTCAAAATGAATTTTAAAACTTTTCACGTTGAATATTTCCAAAACTGTACCTTTAAAAAATTATAAACGGCCACCATTCATTTTGAATATTATAAAATTAAAGTAGCCTATTAGTGTTGGGTTGTAAATCGTTGTAAATATAATGGTTGTAAATCGCATCATACAAAACTCTTATACCAAATTTGAACTCAATATATTATCTTTTTCTGGAGTGAGTTTCTGTAAAAAAAAAAAAAACAGGTTGCGACTAAACTAAAATATACCTTCACAAAACATCAGTAATTACATTTTTTTGTTGACTATTTCCTTCACAACCAATTTTCACAAACTGAAAGCTCTTATATTATGTTCTGTAGTAAATTAGGTATTATTTTGTAATACATTTATCCTTATAACATCCCCTATCTCGTGTCATTAATATAGGGGTTTCTCTTCAATTCGTTTCCATTGACAACGTTCATTTAAATATTCGAACTTCTAAAAATTTCAATGCTTTTCTGTTTTAGTAAAATGTTAGAAAGTTTTCGTAAATACTGTAATTGTTTAAAAACTGAGGAAAATACCAAATGTGTAGCATATAATGATGTTGGAATTTAAATAAATAAAAGCACAACAATCTCGGTTTACAACAAATTCTGGTTTATTTTGATATAATTAATTTAACTTAATTTATTTATAATTATGTTTGCAATGTACTATTTTTTATTCGCCACATACAAGTTTTGATTTTTGTTAAGAATACACTATTACATTACATATTAAACAGACAATGGATTACCCAATTAAATTATTATTCTAATACAAAGACAAACAACCACGTAACATCTTGTACTTATTAATATTTATTTTTAAATATTATTACTTACCACTTAAGAATAGTTAATTGATGATGCATTAGTTTAAATGTTATGTGATATATGAGATATATATGTGAAAATATTTAAATATATGTAAATATATGTGAAATAAATTTATCGGTCAGGTAGCCAGATGTGCTGTGTGCATTAACCTTCAGCCATTAGATTACTACCACATTTAATACTCCCCACCCCTCCTACCCAACACTGGCGACGACAATCACCTTGACGCCATGCAAGACAATGAATTACATTTATAACTAGGGTTACAATCACCATCATTGCCGCTTGTTTCCATTTCTTACTATCCCCCAACCTTCCTACCTTGACATAATTTATTGCTAGATTTTTTTTCATTTATAAAGTTCTCTTTTATACTTTATTAAATAAACTTTCATGCTACAGATAAAAGATGTTCTTTTCATTAAACAGTGCTCGAGAACACTGGCGTAACATTTCTAGTTAACTACTTTCATTTTCAAGGGTGATTTAGTTTGTTTCAGTGTACTCACTAAAAATATATATTTTAATAATTATATCGTTCTAAATAATAAGTTGTGTGTACCTACTCAATGCTGAAAAACCTCTGTTAATTTAAATAATCAACTGTGAAAGCAACGTCTCAAGTCACTGGCCCGTGTATTTGATTATGTTAATTTTTGAAGATTTATCACAAAACATGTGACTTTAAAGATTGAGACTACAATAAGCTGAACGTCATACGTGTGTGTAAACCGAAAGATGAAACTTAAATTGATCTCTAGAGAAAGAACGGTGACACGTTTCTTGAACATACATCATTTAGTAGAGATCAACGTCAATCTATTTATCAACTGTGGACCTATCATCCGTTCCTTGTGTTTACAAACTGTTAAAATGAATCTAATTTGTCTAGAATTTATTTTTGAAGAATTTTTATATTTACAGTTCTGTTGATTTTAAATACAAAAGTGAGTCTTTAGTTATATTTGAATGCAGTTATAAATCTAATTCATTGCATCAAATATATTTTTAGTTTAAAAACATATTTAATTTAAAGTGCATATATTATATAATTCTATTATCGTTATAATCAAAAGTTGTATTTACCGATTATATTTATAAAATCTAACTTTTTTTTTTTTAACATAACAATTAACTGTGATAACGGGGTGAAATCCAAAGACGAAAGAGTCCAACTACAGTGACATAAAATTACGTTAAATGTATATCTGTATATCAATATATTTTATTCAACTTGAAACCCTTAGTGCTCTTAAAAATTATGAAGTCGTACTTATGGGATGCCGGTCCAAATGGCCTTAATTTCAGAAATAATTTTGTTCTCCACACTGGTGTTTTTTTGCTCCAGAAAAGTCCATTGACAATATGTTGGAACTAATTCTAAAAGTACCTTATCCAGAAAACATTATTTAATTATAAACATGTTTTGATTGTGTAACTGCTTTTATATCGAAATAAATATTTAAATCACATTTTTTTAAATATTTTTTAAGAGGGACTAAAAAGCATAAAATAATTCTTCTTTTAAAAATTAACATTCATAATCCCATATAATAATTGTACTTAAAATTAGTGTTTTGAATTTTAAAACAATTCAAAATGAGGTTTTGGTTTTAAATTAATTATTCATTATACATTTTACTCAATAGACTTAAATGTTTATGGCAGTTAAAATTATCATTATAATCTATACTTCTGGTAGGATTTATATAATTGATTTTAATACATTCCCCCGCAATTCCTAGTACCCAATCACAGAATTGAGTGGAGTCTACAAGTACAGAAGAACATTGGTTACGCTGGTTGTGTGAGACCACTACTTTCAGGGACGAAGCAGTACCTAAATAGCTTTTAAAAATGGAGTTCGTACGAAATGCGTCGACATAAGGTAACACAATTTATAGGAGTGACATTAGAACGTACTCAAATTGTGTAAGGTAGTTGTTTACTTTATATACAAATCTATTTTTTTCATACTTTCACTGTTAAGTAATTAAGTATAAGGTATAAATTTTCAATTTATTTCGATTTTAATAAAGCTACAAAACCAATTCAATCTATATTTATATTATACTGCACAATAATGATAATTTACAAGCACTAACAATATAAATTTTTAAAAATAATTAACTTTGGCAGATAATTTCCAATACGAACGAAGAAAATTAGCCAAATAGCATAATTTACTTAAACAAACGATTTAATATACTATGTCTGAGTCTACTGTATATACAATGAGTATGACCTTACTTAATGTTACCTAAATTTTCAAACATGGTTTTTAAAAGAAGAAGGTGATTGATGCATGTACTGTATTTCAAATCACCTTGTGGACTTGCAAATGATTGCTATTACTTTTTTTCCATAATTTCAACGAGAAAGCTAGCGCGTAACCCAAATGAAATTCATATAAGAATATATATATATATATATATATATATATATATATATATATATATATATATATATACCTATGAAAGATTAAAAAAATATTGAACTTAAAACAACTTAGGACATTTTATAGGATTCTATATTTCACTACTGCATGATCTAATTTTTAGGCAATTACCCAATTTTTTGCTAACCATCTTAGACAATATTTGAAATAATTTCGAACATTTCTTCGTTTAATAAAACAGATTACAATAAGAAAGATATATTTCTATGAAATAATTAATTAATTATTTGTATTAACATCTTTTCCTTTATGCCTCTGCCCGTTATACTAATGAAGACGAGGAAGTAAATAATACACAGAAAAACTCAACGTAATCAACTGGACTCGAACCTCCGTAATCTTAGATGGCTTACTATTCAAACTGAAGCGAGACAAGCACGCGGATCAGTCTGGCGAAGGAAATTACTTCGCTCTCCATCTTTGAAGAAAGTTTAATGGATCAATATAATTACATAATAAATAATTGAAATAAAATATTATGATCCATTTTCTGTTGTACTTAATCACTTCATAATAATAGTATGTTACTTAGTTAAATATCTAATTGTCTATTTATGTACCAACAATTACTAAGTTACTTTACGCTATTAGTAGTAAACGTGAACCTAACCCTAAATATTTAATAGTTTAATATCCATCTAAGCTACTTAAAATACCGGAAATACTTTTACCTTCCATTGCTTCATGTAATTGTTACTAATTTAAAATGAAATGGTTTTGGTAAACGTAGGGCAGATATTACCCCATCAACGCTTGTTTTTATGAGCTTCCAACCCCTACACCCCATGTTGTGTAAGTAATATTTTTTGTTATGTCATTAAGTGTTTTTAGCTAACGTCATCAGCCATGAGGGAAAAAGGTTTCAGGGAACAAGCCTTATCAGGGAATATTAAAAGCAGGGCATGACTCTGTACACAAATTATAAAAGATTATTTTCCAAGCTCCAAGTGGAAAGCTCACTTTGTAGTCTTTACTCCCCTTGGATAGTTACATAATCGATTTAATGTGTCCTAATAGCCATTCTCTTGTTATGGAGTCGTGGTTTGTTCAGATTACAATGTGGGATGTAGCGATAGTTAAATTAAAAGATATATAAAAATTATATTTTTACTTTTAAAATAAAGATTTAGCCTATGTGATAAAACAGGACATGTCATAATTATGTTGTAATATAAAAATAAATAAATAAATAAGAAATGTCAGGGCCATTATGTTAGGAAAAGCATTGATGTAAAAGAAGCATGTACCATTTTTAAACCAGTAGAATATTTAACAAGAAGACGAGACCTATATTGGACTATACTTGTAAAGTCTATAACTAAACACAACACTAGAATATTAGGCTATTAATTTGTAATAAGATCGCCATATAATGGCGAGTAATGTTTTATATCGGTTAAAGACAATGACTATGGAGGAGTAGTATCATTCTACTCATAAAGATAATTTACTAAATACGATTAATGTCGTAGTGATCTTTCTTTTCAAGTAAGGTCGGCGAACAACGTGGCGTAATGAAGGCTATCGCTATGTACACATTACTACCATTTACCCATAGACACTAATGTTTAGTTTTTAGTGTGTACCAGGTAAAAATGAAAAATAAAGTCATTGACCAAATGCCACTAATGCCGTACTCTTACTTCAAAATTGTCAAATTAGTCACTTTTATCAGTTTGTGAAAGCGATTAAAGCGTGACATGTTACCTCTATATACCAATTAAGGTAATTGATTAACGTCGCAGTATTCTTTCCTTTCCATGTAAGGATAGCATGGTTGGTTTTATGGTTGGGTCACTACGAACCAATTAACGGTTATTGACCCATTGACAATAATGTTTCGTTTTCAATGTATATTGGGCAAAAATTAAGAATTAACCTACTGTCGCACTACCAGTTTATAATCGGTAAATATAAATGCCTTAGGAACATATCAGTATTAGAGACTAGTAATGTGAAGGTTCACCAACTGAAAGCGAGTGATGTCAGAATATCAATATCTAATAAAGAAAGGTCAACTCGACTAAAGGGAGACTATTAATTTGTACGAGTTAAAGTCACCATCTAAAGATACGCAGCTATAACTTTATAATAAAGGTCACGACCTGAAAGCAAATATACACACGTAAAGATCACCGACTAAAAGAAAAATTGTAAACTCAGTTTTTACTAAATAAAGTCACCAATGGTAATGTAGTGATAACGGTTCCTACTAGTTATAGCCACCATCTGAAGGTCACAACTACTACGCTGTTAATTTAAATTACGGAACTTCATCGACTAGGGGCGAGTAACTTTGAAGTAAAAGAGTAATAAAAGTAAAAATAAAAGTCACAGATCAATACATACATTGTCGTCAACAATTTTAAAGTATGGATGTTGTATTGCAATAATTTGTGTCACTCTCATTATGAAAAACCTTGGAGTCATCATCGCCTTAAAAAGTTGATGGCCGCTATAATGGTACTTACCCAGCTGGTTTATATAATGTATTACAAGTAAGTCTTCTAAATCTAATGCCCAAAAGTAAATATCTTGGGGGAGTCGAAGTCGGACGGTACTCTCCCACGCAGTGGCACGTGGAAACTGCACATTTCTAGTCTAGACTAGGAATGTACAGGCTAATGTACCGACGCCGCGCAGCCTGGGTAGAAGAAATTACACCATTCTCTGTCCCAGGCAAGTACCAACACAGAGATGATTGGGAAGTGCGACCAGTGCAGGACCAAATAAGGGCCTGGTTAGGGGGATCCTCCCCCTTGCTGGGAAAGTGGGCTGCCCATGTTTACCCTGCTTGGGCGATACGGTGACCCTTAATGAAGGGGTGGCTGGTGATTGAGGTGAAGATTCTTTGTGGAGGGTTGGATCCAACACATCACTTTGCGGTCTGGAGGCTTGGGTGAGCCGCGATCGGGTCTGGCAATCCCAGATCAGAGGATACCGCTAAGCGAATGAGCAGTGGGGCAAGTGCAGTTGCTGTGAGTAGGCCTATTGAAGGAGGAACAACCCAGATTCTATGGATCGGATCTGGGAAGGTTCTTTGGATAGACAGCTGAGGGGCAGTGGCTGGGCTACGGAGAGCCTGAGTCGCGGGAGGCCTTTTGTCTGGCAAATTCCTCACCGAGGATGGTGAGAACGCTGCTCAGGATCCTAGATGGGGCAAAAACCCAACACAACTCCCCATGGATCAAAAAAATTAACCTGCAGAAAATAATCAATCAAGAGCAGAGATGAAATCTCCAGTAGAGAAGGTCCTCAGTCTGCCTCTTGATGATGAGGAAATATCTATGGAAGTCCCAATGAGTCAGGCCAGCTAGAAGGCAGAAGAAGGGAAGGTAGAAGCTCCAGTTGAGCAAGCTACCACTTCCTTAAGGGACAGTGCAGACAGGTCTGCTGATGCAGAAAGTCGATCTACTGTACTACCCTCTGAGGGAGGACCATCAGATGAAGATATGAAACAAACGGCATCCATGATAAACCGGATTAACGTTGAAGAAACAGCCAAGAAAGGCGTCGCCTTCTAAAGGGAGAAGAAGAGGCGGCGCAGAGAGGAGATGATGGCTGCGGGCACTTGAATGGAATACCCGACAGCTACTCCTAAGAGCAGGGGGGGAGCTTTGCGGATTGTGAGATAGAGGGAGGGCTGTTGGAAAACGATGGGGTCTGCAACCATAGGTGGTGATGTGGATATACACTATGATTATAAGACCACTAATCACCTATGTAGCGGTGGTTTGGTGGACGAAGACGGTACAATGTGGTGTTGGAGGTAGAATGGATGGTGTCCAAAGGGTGGCTTGTTTGGCCATCACGGGTGCCATGGTGTCTACACCAACAGTTAACTTGAATGCTCTACTGGATCTCCCTCCCCTATGGGTCTATATTCAGGGACAGGCCAGGATGAGTGCATATAGACTGCAGCAAACGGGTTGCTGGAGAATGAGATGCCCGGCGAACGGTCACTGCAGGATAAATCAAGTGGTCAACAAGGAAGTGTCAATCATGCCCTCAGATCACATGATACCTAATGTTTCATTAGATAAGCCATTCAAGACGTAAATCTTCTCAAGGAAAGAATGGGAGTCTTGAAAGAGGTTATACAACGAGCAGGATATAGTCTGGACTACAGATGGCTCGAAAACGGAGATGGGTGCGGGCGGTGGTATAAATGGGTATAAATGGTATAAATGGAGTTCCATCGTACTGTGCCTAGGCAAGCATGCTACTTTTTTCCAAGCAGAAGTAGGTGCAATCTCCGAATGTATAAAGGAGAATCTAAGATTGGAATACAAAGGTAAGAACATTCTGATCTTTACAGACAGTCAAGCTGCAATTATTAAGGCACTAAACACGACTAGATTAAATTCGAAGTTGGTATGGGACTGCATCTCATCATTGATAAAGCTTAGTCAGGTGAACACGGTCACTGTGGGCTGGGTTCCTGGCCATTCAGGTATCGATGGAAATAAGAGAGCAGATGAATTAGCCAGGGTAGGTTCAGAATCCCCTCTCGTGGGTTCCCCGGAGGGCCCTGAACCGGTGTTAGGGATCTCCTATGGACATGCCAGAGCAGCTGTTGATACGTGGATACGGTAGGGGATGAATAGGGCCTGGACGAATTCAACTACTAGTAGACTTTCAAAAAGGCTATTTAGACCAAGCAAGAAACATGCTGAACAACTTATCTCTCTTGGAAGGGATAACATGAGGTGGGTGGTTGGGCTCTTTACGAGCCACTGTCATCTCAGAAAAACACAGGATAGGGATTGCTGAAGAAAATATTTGCAGGAAATGTGGTTTAACTGAAGAGTCCGCAGAACACATTCTCTTAGAGTGTGAGGCGTTAGAACTAGCCAGGATATACTCTCTATGCCCTCCGGGGAAGGAGATGGAAACCATCCTAGACAACCCTATAGGTAGCATCTGTTCCTTCATAAGGATGACAGGTATTACTGAGTGGGTGTATGATGGAACTTGGGGCGGCAAAAGACCTTCAGGTCGACGTTGGTGAGGCCTCTGACGGAAGCTTTCACAGCACATAACATAAAAAAAACTAATAAAGTAAATATATATATATATATATATATATATATATATATATATATATATATATATATATCTTGTAGAAACTGTTAATTTGTATATTTACATCAAAGAGTCATTTCCATTGAGCTACTTTGTTGAAAACAATTCTGTCACAGGTTTTCTGAACCTAGTAAATTGTGTATATTACCACTCTCTTGACCTCAACTCAGTTCTCCCGAGACTTGTAGATGTGTATACATTGACATCGCTACGCTCGTATCAGTGTTCGACCCTGAGCGACAGAAGCCTCCACTCGTTACGCTCATGTCAGTGACGCGGTTTTCTTAACTATATGAATATCACATTTTCTTTGGTATTCACAGTTCGAAATTACACTCTTGGGGTTGGTACATGGAGAATTTAAATGTACATATTTGTATTTGAGTTAGTTTAAAATTGAATGAAGAAAGTGTAGATATTTATAAAAAATGTTTACAATTTTCAACATTTTGACATTTTCAATTCAATTTTTCTTTTTTAGACGGTTCTAAATGAGCACACTACCAAGTTCCACAGTACTAAGTTTCATGTTTCTATTTTAATAATTTTGGCTGCTATCGCCCTTACGTACAATAACGACATCTACAACAACGACGACTGACGGATGACATGACGAAGATCACTTTTCGGTTTCCTAAGACCATAAAAATGAGAAAATTAGTCAAAAACGGAAATCGTTTACTGGGCAAGTAAAAATTATAAAATATATTCACCGCGATTAACACAGTCTTTCAAACTAATTAGATTTACTATAATTTAGACATGGTAGTGATGAGTTGCAGACAGTATCAAAGCATGTTTATATTTAATTATGAAGCATTTTAATACTGATTGTGGTTAAGAATTTTACATAAGTGGATACATAAGTAACATAAATAAATAGAAAACGATTCGACCAAGTAAACGGAAATCACATTTATCTAACTATGAATACCAGTCTAGTACCATATTATCATCAAATAAATTTTTTTCTTCTAGAAACATAGCAATATTATTACAAATAGATTAATTTATACTGAAACTATTGTGATGCAACTTGCAATTAATACACTAATTGCTTCGTATACAGGGTTCAACGTTTTAAACAGTTCATTTAAAAGATAATTAATTATTAACTTCCATGTTGTAAATTATGGAACAAATAAGTAATTAGGCCATTTACACCGCATCTTGTGATAACTTCAAGCGTTGATGTATATCCTTAATCATTAACGGGGTATTTCAAAATGCTAAGGTCATAAGGTTAGGCCACAATGTCAGAGATATCGATTTAATACATCGAGCCATGGTAACAGAAACCTAATTAGTATTAATTTACGACCACTCATAAATCAATCATTTCCTATCGCAAACACATGTTTTTAAATCAGCGTGAAAATATAGTGACGTATGATCTTTTACAATATCTGTTTTTAATTATTTAACTATATAATTTCAAAAACCTACTTAGTCGTTTCACCATTATAAATGTTCGTTTCACAATGGTTCGAATGTGAAGAATTCACATATTTAATGATGTAATTATTTGTTCATGACTTAGTTTAATATTTAAGATTGTAAAAACCAATATGACTATTTATTAGTTCAACTAAAACACAGTAACGTTCATTACTAAGTCTACACTGTGCTCATATGAAAGTCGAAAAATTTGGCTTTATTCCTAAAACTAATGTACTTAACAGTACATGAAAAATAACAGTTGGTTTTGTTTGTGGTGTAATGATTCTCTTCCAAACCTATCTGTTGTTTTAATGTCAGGAACAGAAGTGGAAGTTTCCGAAAGTTGACACTGTTCATAGCGCGTGGGAGGAACCTTTTGAAACACGACCACCATGAAGACGAATCATTTATAAAATCTGTGGTAAGTTTAAGAGCACAGACTTTACATACCATAGAAATTAATATGGTCGATCCGGTTTTGTAGCAACCGAGGATAAGAGTAGCTGAAATTTTTATGAATAGCCCTAATAAACTCTAAGTAAAAGCAATGTCCTAACTTGAGACCTCTAGAAGGTCGTTACAGACCATTGAAATGATGTATTTTTCTTTGCTATTTAGAGGCGGGAAATCTTTCGGTCATCATCGCCTTACAAAAAATTGATAAAATACAATACACCCCCAACCCTCTAAAGATCTAATAAATTCATGGTCTGAATAGATAAAAAGTTAGTTAAGTGTGACCGAATATGAAAGATGCCCAATGGGTGTGTACTCAAGATTACATGTAGATCCAGCTAGAATTCCTCGGGATTTCCATGCCCGTACTCAGTGTTGTGAACACCTGAAGGGTGCAACTTTTTATTCTTTTGAAGTTGTATAGTCCAAGTCTAATCCGATTAGGGAGGATGACCCTGACCGGGGTCTTTAGCTTTGTGAAATTTAATAAACAAGGTACAAAAGGAATTGGGGTCCTGATAAAAATCCCGTAATCAGATGAAGTTGTCCGAAGCTATAAATTATTCCAACTGGTTTACTATTCACAATATAATCACCATTGAACAAGAACTTAAGTAGCCGAGAGTTACATCTACTGTAGCGGTGTCAATGGTCTCATTTTTAATGGCACTGTGATCTCTACAAAAACATTGTAAAGAACGCCGTTAACCCTCAGATTAGACGACAGTATGATGAAGATGATGTTTTTCCCAGGAGATGACGCTCCACTACACTACAGTTCAAGAGACTTAAGATGGAGTTTTGAAGAACATAGATTGGTCATATGAACGGAATGTCCTCCATGATCATATGGTCTGACACACAGATTTGTGTGGATTGTAAAGAATAATGTTATATATCGCAAATCAAGTTCGGTTTATGTTACTGAGATTGACAAAAACATAGGTCGGAAGTGCAGCATAAATATATTGCATATGACAATATATGTAATATATATATATATATATATGAATATATATATATATATATATATATATATTATATTATATTAATATTATGCCGGTTTACTAGACCTGACGTAGTTTTTCACCAGAGCTTCGTTACCGTCGGAGTTTCTGTAAGGCCGTCACATCTACCGTTACGGTCGAGGAGCACACATAGTGTCCCCACTTCACTATAACAGGAACATCATAAATTTTCGATGCCCATCCCTCAAACAGTGGATGAGAAACAGGTCGTTTGGGACACAATCAAGAGGAAATATTTCCAATGTTTTAGACAACTAATGAAGTTGGAGGAAATCAGAATGTATAAAAGACCACAACATAGAATAGTAAAGGAAGAAGACCTCCGATAAGGTCATTACTAAGATGAAAGTTTTAAGATATGCAGGCTAAGGGAGTAAACTGAAGTAGGAGATTGTGGAGAATCTAAGAGCTAATGCCGACGATTCGATGAGGCGGAACTGTCAAAAGTTTACAATGATAACAACGTTTTGTTTAGTGCAATAGAGACTACATTTTAGATAAATTTGATGATAATGATAAAGTCGATTTCAAAGATAGGATATTTGAATTTTAGCCTTACTGAATGAACGCTAAAAGTTTGAGTTATGAAAACACACACAAACAAACACCTGCGTTTAGCCCAAAACGTACCACCAAATATTATCAATATCAGTCCACTCGTTTGTGACATAGTATAAAGCACTGCACAGGAAAGAGACTGTCATCATTGCAAATGAAACGTTTTTGACCTGAGGAGACTTCAAGATGGATATTTCAGCGAAAAACTGCACGGTGATCTAAACTACAAAAAGAAGTATATGAGTGTTATTTCAGGTTATACTGATTTTTGTTGTTGTTATGTAATTTATATTTGACAAATACAGTAAGAAATAATTCGTTTTTATTAGGCTTGTGTCTTCATCTTATTTATTTAAAAAATATAATATTTACTATCCATTTGACTATGTATCTCACAGGAATTTAAAATAAAAATATCATTTTTAATTGGACAATACAATTATCAATTATATACTTATTTTGAAATGCCTCTTATTTACACTATGTGATAAACTAAATACCCATATCTACTACAATGGGAGTTTTTAGATTTTAACTCAATATATTAATACTCATCAATATTTTAGAAAACATTAATACACCTTAATAATTATCGGCCATTAAACTTTAAAACATTCTGCTTATTGCAGTTACCGTGTACTATCTTACGGAGTAATAGAAGTATATGATTTGATGAGAAATATGATAGGCTAATCGTGTTAGTAAGTTTATTTATGTTAAGATAAACTTCTCTCCAATATAATTGTATACATTCAGTAAATAATTCTTTTAAAAGCAATGTAAGTGGGCCTAGCGTGTGACGTAATACACGACAATATATATAGACTGGAAGTAACAATAAATAATACCAAAACCCTTAAACAAAACACCACTAACATTGCTTTATGAGTGACTCGGTTCATGTATTGTGATCGTTACTTGCAATCATCGGAGCATAATAGTATATAATTATGGGTTAACGAACAATGTACAGAATAGTTCAAAAAGGGCTTCACAAATTTGTAAATTCATATAAATTTATTCAGACTACATACAGAGCTGATTTTGATGTCATTTTGTAACAAAGTACATCAAATTTCTTACCTCATGGTTTTTTAGGTTCAATGTTACTTCCATCAGTCCCATCTTGAGTCCATTTTCTGCCAAACCCTCAACAGCATGTCAGGCGTACTTCTTCAACTGCTGTATAGATTCTTGCACTCAGCTCAGCTCAGAGTATAAGGGTGGTGTATAAACGTTATGCTTGATAAGTCCCTAGAATCGAGTGATATCAGATCCAGTCATGCAATCGTCCACATCGACCAATCCATGTACATGGAAAGCAGTTATTGAGGATATCCCGAACCTTGTTCAGATAGTGCGGCGGTGCGCCATCTTGCTGGTGTATTAGTCGTCCTCTTCAATCTGTGAAATTAAAAAACTTTCCAGCTTATCTAGGTACTCTATTCCGTTCATGATGTTCTCTTGAGAAAAGAAAGGGCCGTAAACTTTGCTCTTGCTTAAGGGACAAAAGACTTTAACTTTGTATGTATATACGATGATGCCGCAAGGCGAATCAATTGTAGCTAATTTATATTATTAAAATAATTTTGAAACTTAAGCTTTATTGCTTTATTTACTCCTTTAATATGGAATTTCAACAATAAATATGCTGGTATATTAAATAGCAGTACCTACAGATCTTGTCATCCCTTAAGCCAAGTTGCCCGAGATGTCCTCTGAGTGTCGCATCCCCGTAAGGAAGCCCGTTAGTATATAGACTAATAAAATCGTTGGATCTCTTACGATCATAATTCCCTACCAGCTGCTTAGCTTTTCTCAGCCCTTTTATTCTTCTCTGGAGTTTCAATCTATTGGCTTCTTCACCTCTTTCGAGTTTCATTTAAAAATAGTTTTCCCCAAATCTACAGAATGGTTCTGGTCCCACGAGTGGGGTGGATGCTACCTCTTTACAAGATCATCTGCATTTTACTCGTCTCTGTTTCTATATGTCCTGGTACCTAGAGGAGAGCTACTTTATTACTACTCCCTAGATCATTACGTTTTTTAAGGCATTCCCAAACCATCGCTAAACTGATGATTGGAGAGCTCAACGCCTTAATGTTAGTTTGGCTGTCTGACTGAATTGCAATGTTTCTTCCTCTTGTGTCTCCTGTCAAGGTTCCTTTGCACACTCCTGTCAATTGCATAAATTTCCGCTTGTAAGATGCTGTAGTAATTTAGCCATATTTCCCGAGTACCCGATACTTGACCCAAATACACCGAAATGGTCGAGTTAAAACAGGAGCTACCTGGTCGGTAAAAAGGAGGGATGATCTAATCAGGTTTATATTTTTGATAGTACAAATACCTCTAGAAAAATATCAAAAATGACAGTTTCTTCATTATTTAATAGGAGCACATTGAATATGCGTTAACTTATTTTCATACTAAATTTATTTTAGTCAGAATCTTATTGTAAATAAACACAAAATATCAATTACAACACACACATTGTAATTATAATCGAGTAATAGGTTTGGCGACTTGGGTTTCAAACAGATAGCGGAATGAATTATAGCCCGAGTTTAAGCATAACGGAAGGAACCCCCAGTGATTAACAGCCATGTCATGTACCACCTATTGAGTATTAATTTCCTGACTGAACCAACTTGCTATCAATGTTGATATATTTCTACAGTTCCTGTCTGTGGTTGTTACTGGTCGCATTAAATCGTCGGTTTCCTTCATGATTATCACACAGTTGACGACAAATACCTTTCTGCAAGATAAACTATCAGCAATATAGTGCAACTATTTCACCTCGGTTTAATGGGTTCTATCTTGAGATAAAATAGTGCACATAGAACTACAATTTGTTCTGTAATTTGTTATAGTTATTTTCTGTGAAATTATGCTCATCGTTATTCAATGAAATAATTAGTTTAAACAATTTAAATTATTTATTTACCTAATTATACATTAACATTTACAATATTTTATAATTAAATCGCTACTTTTATGTATATAGATAATTTGGCAATACATTGCAATTTTAAGGAACAAATTATTATTTATATACCAGCTATACTTACACCGATAAATTCAATAAATAAATTGAATTTGAGCCTTTATAACGTCCGTTATTGATCATCTAGAATGATGTAAAAGATGTATATATTTGCATTTATGTTTTCAAATGAACCATAAAATAAACTCCCAGCAAACAATTATCAACATCTATAAACTCTAATTTTATGTAACGACAGGTGCAAAAGTAAAAGGATAAAAATATATTCTATATCGCTACAAATCTGTGCCACTTGGGGAACTGAGGGGGTGAATTTCTTACGGACGAAAAACACTTCACTGAAAGTTCCGAAAAAATCTCCCTGTACACCATGTGTGAAGCAAAAGCATGTATATGAATGGAGTTATGTATAAAATTTCTCCCTCTTTTTAAGACTTTGCATGAAATAAACTTTGTCAAAATTGAAATCGTGTTTTTAATTAGTTGTAAATAAAGTTTCAATTATTGTGTTTAGCCTGGTTATGGATATTTATAAAGCGATTAATATCCTTACTAATTCTGGTCAATGAGGGTAGTAATCTTTAAACAACAACAACAAAACACTGATTCATAATTCTTTACATCTATTTCCGACCATTAGAGGCAAGAATTACAATTTAAGGAAGCTAGATAATCGATAGTAAGCTTCAAACACAAGTCAATTAAATACAACAAGTATTTAATTTATAACTTTCTTTGTTTTCACATGCAACTCCAGTTTGCTAACATAGATTGTCCCATGGAATTAAATTTAATAAATTTATAAATGCAAAATATGAAAATTGCTATCCAAAAGACTATACACTTTACTATTCAACTATCACGTGATTGTAATTTTTCAAAACCGTAGTATTTGTCAATTTTTATATCATTCGTAAATGTTAAAATGGTTGATGATTATCGGTTTAAACGAAAATGATAACAAAAATAAAACAAACATTTGATGATAGTGGGTTATTTTAGAATTATTTGAAAAGACGATGTAATCCTTATGTACACAGAATTAAATTAGGATTGCTTTTATACTACATTGTTTATTAATTTTGTGAAATTAAGAATTAGCTTTATTTCTGAAGAAAACTAAATTTTTTAACTGATACATTAATAAACTAAGTAAAAGATGTTTCTAAAGAGACGTCAGAATGGAAAAACACGAGACAAAGTAGTTACCAAGATATTGCAGCTCATTTATCTTCAGAACTATATTTGTCGTCATCTGTATGATAAGCCATATGGAAACTGACGAGTTAATGCAAGCCATAACAAGTACAGACAGGAACTCTACAAATATATCAACACTGATAGGAAGTTTGTTATTCAGGAAATTAATACTCAATTGTAGGTGTATGATAGGGTGTTAATTACCGATTTTCCTTCCGTTATGTTTAAACTAAGATCACCAATAATTCGGATTCTTATCTGACAACAATGTTATGTCTCATAATTACATCTTACATTGGAAAGGCAAATTATTAGTTATTGTAATTAAATGGATGATACAATGAAAAGATCCATATAAGTTACTGACCGGAGTTTATTGAGCAATACGTTATCTTATCATAAATCTTGATCTTATCATCAATCTAAATCCTACCATCAATATTAATTCAATTTTATATCTGTAAACAATTTCATAAGAGCAATTTCAATGTTTACTCGTTCACTACAATCCGACGAGTTAGTATTTAACGGACAACGCACACGACTGACTCACTATTTCCATTGCAACTTCTAGTCAAGAAAGACACTTAAAACAATTTCTGAGAAATTAGTAATTGGTAGGAATATTACAAAGGTACAATTAGTAAAGAAAATGTACACATTTTAATCGTAGCATGATTTTATATAGTTAAGGGTAACATCAGAATTAACATATTGAATAAAGTTAACATTCACTTGAAGTTACTGACACTTGAGGAAATAATCACTGAAAAAACAAAACAGAATTTCAACAATAAACGCTATATTTGTTCATGATTATGTTTCAATGATCAAGTCAACATCCTCAGTTGTACACAATCCTTCACGAACTATAACTGTAGTTCAGTTCTAAGAAGATTAGTGTGCATCTAACAACTAAGGAAAATTCTGTTTTCATTTATTTGATGAAGCTTATTTATTTAAATTCTTAGATAAGTTCATTTACAGGTCAAGAGACTTTTTGTGTGTCGGTGGAATAACGCAAACGTTTAAATGTTATTGTTAATTGGAAAGTTGACGGGTTGTTGAAAATGGTTAGATTTTGTTGTGAACGTATAGGAATGTCGTATTTGGTATTGGCCTTCTGTTTTGATTTTATATTTTTTACTTTTACTGTGTAATAACTTATCTCATGGTTAGTAAGTTTATTTTTATGTAAATATTATTGTAATATTTATACGTAAACTAACACGACATCTGTAGCACACCGTCCAATGTTGAGTGCCTAATATTGTAAAACAGGCTACGAAACTAATTTAAAAACAAATTATAATTGTATAACAATCATATCTAACCAAATGGTTGGACACCTCTAACTAATTATTAAATTGCATAATTATAAGTATTCTGTAAAATAAATGTACATTAATTCAGTCATGATAGATGAGATTCCTTTAATGTACCAATACAATTTAACATTTTCTTCAAGGCCCTAAAAACTAACTTTTGGTTATTACATTTAGAAGATCTGGGTTATACCTTTTATAATGGGACCTGGATAAGTACCATGGTGGCGTCCATTAACTTGTTTATATACTGCCTTCATTGTACGACAATATTAATTAATAAATTGGAATGTATGTGAATTAAACAAAGGAGTAAATTTTCTCCTTTAAGGAATTTTAAGTAAGGAATAGTATTTTCTTAGTTTGTAAATTAGTTTAACGAAATATTACAAGTGGCTACAACAAATAGCGTGGAAGGTTACTGAACTTCGATTATAGCTTGGTTCATTGGACAAATTCCGATTTTAAAAATCTTTTTGTGGTTGGGCAGTGACTTACAAATACATACTACAGTGTAGGTTTCTGGCACAAACAGTTTTTAACATTCAGAGCTTTGCAGCAAACGAAGAAGTAAGTAAGACTGTATATGCCCTTGACTTTTATTTATGAGCCAAAACCGGATGCAAAAATGGCTAAAATTTTTAAGTAATACGAATTTATTATTATTATTTTAAAACTATTCTCTCTGAAATTTTTACTGTTGAATTGAATGAAATGTTTGAAATATAAAAATATTTAGTACATTTAATTAGTTAAGGTTATCAAATGACATGAACTTTTGTAGAATCTTATTTATTTATTTATTTTTAAATTTATTTATCTATTTTTCTCGTTTAATTTAGTACATTTCGTGCGCGTGTATAAATCTGCATCCACTGCTGATTACTAGTGACGTTATGGGTTTATAAAATAGGTGAATATCTTCAGTTTTTTTGTTACATAACAATACCAAAAAATGCTCATATACGTAAAATTAATACTTTATTTACAATATTGTTTAAAAACGATTGAAACATAAAACACAAAAATAATAAAGGATGTTAACTAACGTGAAATCATCATCATTGTCATCAAAATTAACTAAATTTAAAAATAACACATTGCATTGCTACAACGTGGATCAACAATAATAACGTACAATTAATTTACATTTTGTTGAACAGCAAAAAGTTCATTGCACAATGGTATTACAATGATTTCCACCTATACCGGTTATGGCAAATACGAGGTATCCTAGCTGGATCAACACATTTTTAATATAACCTTGAGTTAGATTTGGTATAATTTTCCTATCTGATCTCTCTTGACCAACTCTTGTTCTCTTGATTATGACATTATTAAAGGATTCGTTGGCGTTATTTTATATACTTTTTTGATTTTTCTTATAAGACGATTGTGTCTGAAAATTAAACAAGAAAACAAATACAATTATGTCCCACTATCCCTTGAATACATATGCTAAACATCTTACACGGATTTGTAAACACTATATATTCTTCAAGAATTCGTTCCACCGTGAGAAACAAGTTAAATACTTTATGCTGAGTAACACCATTCTATAAGAATACTATTACATTTACATGCGTACGAAAGATATTACAGGAATCGAAGAACATAATATGTTTTGTAATTATTATTTGTAATCAAAACTCCAAACTATTGGTTTTGCTACACTTTGAACTCAAGAGTGATGAATTGGAATGAAAACATAACCTTTTCCACATAGATTATAAAGGTGTGGTTTTAAACAATCTGCCAATGTACTTCTTCCAACAATATTCCTGTTCAGCCGAATACTTTTCTTCCCTTTTGTTATACAGATACATACCATTCAATGGTTTAGCTAAACATATTGAGTGTTTTTGTACACTGGTACAAAAAAACTATTTATTGTAGGAATAGCGTTGACGTTTCTTTGAAAGTTGCTTTGGTAAACCAAATTACTGCATTGTTATAGATTTACTGTTCTCTATATTTAAGAAATTAAAATTTATTACTTGCTTGCCTGGAAATAATAAAGCCTCTTTTTCCCCAGTTCAATTCTCAATTTCAACGCCTAGCACCATATCGTTAGTTATGCAAGTTTGATCTGTATTAAGACCGTTTATGCCTGTGTTGGTAATGACATTATTGTAGTAGATAACCATTATAAAACCGTGCTTTATCGAGTACGACTACCATGCAACTCGTCATAACACCGCTCTCACGAAACGTTTCAGATTGTAACTCTACTTGATGACGGTGACTGAGTTGGTTTTCTTCCAACCACGGCATACGAATTACTCTAAACTATAATATTTCGACTTTCTGACTTCAGAAATGGCTAGCTTTTCTATTTTGTCAAACTCAAGAATTTCTTATACCTCAAAATTAACACAATTAATAAGATGTTGTTTTTTATAACAAAACAATAATGACTTGATGTGAATGTGATATGATAATTCCGACCTTATTATTGCTTTGCCTATTTCTATTCACCCCAGAGTTATAGCTACCTGAGCCATCAGTTAGGCGATATGTCAAGGGCGCAATATCTTGCTCCTGGTGTTAGGACTTGAACATGTAGGAGAGGACAACTCTGACAGCCACAAATAGATGCTCAAATGAGCCAAAGTGTATGAATTATGGTTGCATCAGGTCATTATTGAATAAAATATTTAATGAACCTAACCTAACCATGCATTGTTGTTGCACACTTTGGCTTGTTATTTCAGCTCTTACTATTGGGTCAGGCATGTAGAAACCTTCTCACTGTCCACGGAGTATTACGACCTGGACGTCCGATGAATATATTTTGCTTATGATTTCTAAGGGAAACAAATTGTTTTTCGTTATTAAAATTATTACGTTTGTATTTTTTTTTTTTTTAATTTAGGTAAAGATATTTCAAACTTTTAATGATTTTTTACAAATTTTGCATAATATCGTACAATAAAAAGATTTCTTAAATTTAAATGATTTTATAAGATAATTATTATAAAATGGGAGTCATATGTCATGCAAACAGTGTTCATTAAGTATTACTGTCTAAATTTTATTATAAGCGACATATCAACGATAAAGAGATTTACATACCGTGAATTATGTTTTAGTTAAAATGTTCAATGGTATTAAACAGATATCATAAATCATTCTCGGTAAGACAAAGAATAAGGGAAAACTTGACAAAAGTTTTAGCAGCAAAACAAGAGACAAAGTGGTTGCCAGGATACAGTTAGTCGTTTATCTTTTAGAGAGATATTTGTCTTCAGCTCTAGGATAAGCCAAAAGGAAACCGACGAATTAATGCAAGTTGTAAGAACCACAGACAGGAACTGCACAAATATATCAACATTGATAGCAAGTTGGTTCAGTCAGGAAATTAATACTCAATAGGTGGTACATGACATGGCTGTTAATCACTGGGCTTCCTTCCGTTATGCTTAAACTCTGGTTATAATTCACTTCCCTATCTGTGTGGTGACATCTATCCCAATAATTTCTGCAATATTATATAATTTTAAAGTCAGAAGTTGGTAATTCTAGACGTTTTCAAAATAATAACTGATACAAATTTTTTTGTTAAAAATCTTATTTTTTTAAAAATCCTAAAACTTTTTTTGTATTTAGAAAAATGTGTATTTTTGTTTCTCTTAAAGAGTTACGTTATAAACTTGCCTAATACCATTTCTTAAATATATATTCCAAATGTTCGCCACTTTTTCACTGCATTTAGCAGGTTTAACCGTCTAGAACTCTAGACTAAATCAATAAACATATTAAATATAATCAGTGTGCTTGACAGTTTGCAAAATAGCACGTCATGAATGTCGCCTGCAACGGATAAGGTGCCTTGAAGTAATGTGACATTCATTGGCACATGCTTACAAATGTGAAATTTGTAAATTATTACCAACTGTTTATTCACACGAAATCATGTTGAAGATTTATAAAACTTATTTCAATGTACTTAAGTTGGAAAATTAAGTTTCTCTTTATACAAGTGAAGTGGCATAATTACTTAAAATTGGAACTTCAAGGAATGAACTAAATTTTTTGGTAGCCTATAACCAACACTGTAAATATCATTTTTTTAAATACTTTAACGGATAGACGGCAATATGAAGTTATAAAATTTGATTTTTTAAAAATTATTTTAATAAAGAGTAACATCAAACATGTGTAAACACCAAAAATGAGAGTTACAACTATTTTAACTAAACAAAAATGAGACCACAGGTTGCTAAAACCAACCTGTTTAAACTAAAGTTTATTACGAATTAACAAAAGATATATTTTTTAATTTATGTAATTCTTGTTTGCCAACTTAACGCCAAGTCCTTATTTTGGTGTATAAATATGGACAATGACAAAGACAACCGAAAGACAATTAATTGCTAGTTTTTGAATCGAA
Organism: Aphrophora alni; assembly: GCA_963513935.1. NCBI lineage: Eukaryota > Metazoa > Arthropoda > Insecta > Hemiptera > Aphrophoridae > Aphrophora > Aphrophora alni. The sequence continues at coordinate 103,652,457 of OY740767.1, read as the reverse complement.
AATATATGTCCCATTAACAGAAGTGAATTGACGGTTTGATGTGTAGTATGGAGAACCCATGAAATTGGCGCTGAAGATGGATGCAATCAGGATGGAGTAGAACTACGATGTTACAAAATATATACCTTGAAACCAAATAGAAGATGAGCAATTGGAAGGCAGAAACTACAATGGGTAGAAGGAGTAAATTGACAAGGAGCGTCTACTGTTAGATGAACTACTCCATAGAATCAAATCAGATGGAGTCAATTTTAGGAGAAGGCCAGAATTATGAGAAGTTATAGTACCACGGGTGATGTTAGCTACGTAAATAGGTTGTGAAAAAAAAAGAGTTGATCTTAATAATAAAAATTAAACAAATCCCCATATTTATTTTTCTGTGCAATATTTTTAATTGTGACTACTGTCAAACATAAGAACAACACAAACCTTAACTTATATGCTCTCATTGAGTAAATACGTGCTCTCAGATACCAGAATTCAACAAGCAGTAGAGGAACTCAGTTAGAGATGGTAGTATTGGAATATTGGGTTTCCAACTTGGAATAACTAAAGGAGAGACATCATATTTATAAATAGGATGTAGCGCCATCTGCCAAGACCTCCACAATAGAGAATCATGTGATGAGGACCATTCTACAGGGTAATTACAACTTAACTCAACAACTACTGACACGATCTAAATGAATATCAATTTTTCAACGATATTCAGCAGTTTACGAACAGTTTTACTCATTATATCATCTCAATGACTAAGTTCAACCCCAAGGTCATAAAGAAAATATTAAAATGAATTGGATTTTCAGTTTGGTTCTACTTAATTGCACTTAATATAGAAATAAATCTTATGAATGAGACTAGAAATTCAGCATTAGTTTCTGTGTAAGTGCCAAGCGAATACAATAGAATACACGACCTGATGGAGAACTACTCAATCATAATCTTGTTGCTCATATATTTCGTATAGGTGAAGCCTACAACAAAAGAGATAAGAATCATGGCACCAACAAACCTGGAAATTTAATAGAAAGGAACTTACATTTGATATTTCGAATAATTGACTTCATTTGATATAAGGTCACCTAAGTTTCTTTTACGTTGTATTTTATATTCACTTTATATCGAGAGTTGGTCCATACTTTCGAAACGTCGAGGAATGTTCTATACATCAATTATGCAAACTTCTGAAACTGAATTAACAATACGATCCAAGCATCAATAATCAATAGATTTTGAAATATGTTTTGTTTGTCTAACTTTTGAGTTTGTGTATAGGCGTGTGAAAAATTTAAGTCACTCTTTATTTTTCTTACTTTAATAGATATTTTAGGTAATAATATAATAGAGCAAATATAAGAGGGTATAAATAATGTTGTAATCTAAATACGTGTCAAAAAATGTCAACAATATTTTAGAATTAAATGCAAATTAAATGCGACTTTATGCAAATAGGACGTGTAAAATATTATGAAAAAGAATTATTTATTTATTTGAATTCCTTTATTTAAAATAAATGAGATTTTTTTAAAATGGTTAAAACTCGTTTATGTTTTGTTTAATTAGGATGGATTTTTTATCGTTAATGCATGAAATATTAACGTTAATAAATCATATGCAAATATATTAAAAAACAATTTTAATGGAATACACGAGAAATATTTTCTTTTTGTAAGGTTATTTGAGAGATATGTCAAGAATTATATTTCAGTAAAAAAAGGAAACTCATTTTCAAAGAAATATTATTAAACCCGTTTGTACTTGGGCGTGGATGTGTGCTACTGAAAGGTAAAATGTGAGGGGAAGTCTAATTTCTCTTTACATCGTCTGTCGGCAAGGCTATGACGTCTCTTTGCGAAAAACTCTAGGAAAAATCTGAAAACCAACTTACAGAAAAAAGAGCGAGGTAAAGAGAAAGCAGTATTCAGTAAAAAATAAATGACATATGTCAAGACTTCGTGTTACTAGAATGACTGCGGTAAATCACGAAGAAATCGGTTTCAAGTTTTACCAAGAGCCTGAAGGCAGAGAGAGGAGGGAGAGGAAATGTCACTCATGAGGCGTTTGAAAACATTTAAAAGTCAACCCCATACTAAAGCTTATTATTTGTTCCATATCCACCCTTACGTTGACATTTCTACCACAAACTTGAGATTAATATCTCACTTCAATTGAACCAATTTATAATCGTGCTTTGTTGGAGATTTAAATAAATTCACTTGTGTAACGAGTTTAGAAATTTATGGCTTCAACTTGTTGGTTATTGTGGCCACACGCACGTAGACATTTGTCATCCCTGTGTCTAATTTTGGCACGCCATAATTTTATGATTGATTAGTGTTGGACGAACTTGTGCTCTGCGATAAATCAAATATATTACAAAAAGTTGTTACTCGAAATGAATAATGATCCTTCCCTCCCTTATATGTCACTGGGTGTGGACTTTCCGTTTTAATAATAAATTATGATTTGATAAGGTTTGTTGATATTGATTGCCTTTGATGTCTTATTAGCTATTTAATCTAACGTAATTAAAATAACACTGTCGAAATTCGCCAGATATTTTTGATAAATAAGAGGACATGTTTAATCAACCGAATACACAATTTTATCAATTTGTGCGTATGTTTCTTACCGCACCAAAATTTTTACAAATGCTTTTTATTCATGATTATTAATTTTGTATATATTAATCATTTACAATGGTATATTAAAATTTTGATATATCATATAGAAAATTTGCATTAACAATTTTTATTAAATTTAAATATACGTAATCCTAAAGTACCCCGATGAAACTGTTTACTATCTTCCAAAACTAATGAAAAGAAATTATCTTCCATGTATAAAAATGAAAATGAACTAGAGACGGCACCTTGGAAGAACGCAATTTCTACCTCAAAATTGGCTCAAGTGACTTCAATTACATTTTGATAAAATGTAAAGCTTAATTTATCGAATTTAAAGTCACAAACTAAATGCAAAAACAAATTACATTTTGATTGCATAAGTTACTTTTGAAATTTGAGAATAGTAATGTTGTGTGATCGCTTCACAACATAAAGCTGTGCAACTACATAATTTATTTGACAAATGTCAGAGTATTTGTTAATTTAACTGTCACCGACATGAAATGCCATAAGAACAATTTCACTAAATCGTTTTATTCAACAGTCACTCCACCGAGCAGATATGAAACTAAATGAAACATTTCTAATAAACTATACTCTCTTCTGTTCTTGATGTTTGAATCTGTATATTTGCTTAGGGGAAAATATAATAAAAAATCTATTTCCTAAATGATTGAAACCGGAACTCATTCAAACATTATTGTGTAGCCAAAGGGAACTTTGAGCTAGTTGAAACTGCAAAATAACTCATTTTCCCCACAGTTAAATAAAAAAAAAAGCTCGGATTTCGCGAGAATGCAACAGGCTTTGTCAATTGCAGCGAGGCGCCTCAGGTGATCATATTTTAGCCAATCACAAGCTTTGATTGTACGGGTAAACTCGGCTCCCGGTAATCGCCTACATCACCAATGTGAAATATTGCCGGCTCTTTGATGTCGCTGTTAATTATTAGGACCAATCATTCGCCACAAAGCCCAGTTTGATTGCCATCAGATTCTATAAAGAGATTTTTGTCATGCAGATCTCATTGTTGTGTTTCTCTATTACACAGTTTTTATTTTTCCATTTGTTCGTTTATATGTGTAGTTTTGTATAAATACTTTATCTGTTTTCGACGACAGATATTATCCATAAAACAATAATCCGTACACTGAATTACAGATTACATTATTCGCTGTCCCTATAAGCTTGTATGTGTGTCAGATTATATGAATTGTTAATATTCATAACGTACTGTATACAGTTTATTTTTTAATTGAAACAAAATTGGTTTCTGAAGGATATTAATTCTATAACCATGCACACGAAACAAACAGAATGTATTTTAATTATACTTAACTACTTTTCAGTCACAATGTTGGAATATAAACTTTAAAAAAAAAATGTTTTGTAATTTAAATTTAGAAGCTTGATTAAGTTTTTAAGTACTATGTCCAATATTTTATTTTTTGAATATATAACCCAGAATGTACGGGCCGAACAAATAACAAATTCGAACTGAGTTTCATTAAATCTATAACTTGTAATAACAAGTTTGAACAATTCATGAGATTGCATAAATAAATATTAACAGAAAATAATAATTTTAAATTATATTTGTCTTATTAATGTAAACCAATAATAAAAAATTTTAAAAATTCGTAGACATTTGTATATAAAAAACTGTTATATTTTGTTTATATAACCTGTTATGTATTTCCTAAAAATGAAAAAGGTTAAGTTTTATTTAGAAAAAAAAATTAAATTCAATAGGATTCAATCCTAAAAGGCCAATTGTGTCAATATTGAAAAAGCTATCACCACTCAGGGACTTACTATAGTGGCAAACCCCAGAACCTAGCTGGATCTACACCTTCCTTTCTAGATCTAGTTTCTTTCGTCATTCCTATCAGATCTCTCTTTACCAACTCTTTGTTCTCCTTCGACGCTGATCTTTCGAAGGTCTTTATTTTATATGACGATGACCGAAAGTTTTTTCGCATTTAAACAAGAAGAAAACTATTTAAAAGGGGGGGACGAAACTATCTCTATCAATGTTTATACAAATGTGAAGATTTATGATATAAAATTTTTTTTCTTCTAATTATGATTCGGTAAACATGTGTTTAATTGTGTTTCGACCTTTAATGTGTCTGAAAGTGCGTCGACAATCAATAATCAAAGTGTATTGTGCCAAAATCATGAACATGTATTTATTTTACGAGTCAGATTTTTCTTCTAGCAAGTTTATTATTGATTTATTCTTGCAGCTGCTTGTTTTATACCGTTGATGTATGCCAATGTGAGTAGTAATTTTATTTCCACTAAAAACAAAGACAAACAAAATTCAGCAAGCGTATAAACTCGGAACACATAAACACCAGCCTCTGATGTGTGGGGTGGAGTTGTTAGTCCTCAACTAATACGCGAGAGACTTTCCTCGCTCATAAATTATTGTTCATGATAGAAGAGACATAAAAAAAACCTGTCGTTTATATCATGATTTATCTTTTCATTCCTAAATTATATTTACATTTTCTCGGCTTTACAAAGATAAAGTTGCTGTTTTGATCTCACCTGATTCTGACAGCATTTAGGAACAGTCATTACTCATAGAGACTAATGTGTTACGGCTTCATAGCTTAACAGAGAATTTAAAATACTTTAAGCCAAGGGATATACTAATATAGTATTGTAAGTATCTAACTGGAATGTTTATAATTTAAATAAATTGAGAGTGTACATCCTAAAGAAATATTATTGATCAATTACTCGGATATATTTTGAAATTGATTGTTTTACTTACAAAGTATATGAAATATAAGACAAGTTTTGTAATTGTCAAACATTTCAATATTAATTTTTGACTGATCTTCAAGTTTTAGGAAACAGATAAAGTTGTTTTAAACTTGGAGTTCGACTATCGTCTGCAGGTAAGCACGATAGTGGCCACAATAATTAAGATGAGAAAATGAATTTTCATAGAACTTCAATTAAATTCAGAAAAATCTAATCAAAACGTCAAAATGACGGCCATTAAAAAAAAATTGTCCATATTTCGCGTGTTATTCATCTAATAACACAATAAATTTAACAAAATTCAAATTTCAATTCTGCGTGAAATGGTACTTCTCTACAATGATAAATAGAAAAATAATTAATATTCAAAAATTATGTTAATTTTAGCGATGGTCAAAAATGTAATTAAAAACCCTGATATCCCATAAAATGTGATTTTCGTGTAGTTACGAGATCTGAAAGAGCCGCATCACATACACGAGCTCAGCGAGCACCTTCAAATATACTGGAATACAGCTTCAGGGACTCCTGGGTCACGAGCGAAGCTAGTGAAAAAGTTTTAATATATATACAGGGCTTAACCGTTATCAAGAAAGTAGTATATAGACAGTTACGAGATTCATAAAACCTGTGTAAGAACTTACTCTACTGGATAAGACCCCTTGATCTATCTATACAATTTACGATTTCCTACAACGCCCAAGAAACCAACTTTTGGTCATTTCATTTAGAGTATCTTCTTGTATTAAATTGTAAGATTGAGCTGGGTAAATACCATGATGGCACTCATCAACTTATTACAATTTGTATTTATTATATTTTATTTATGTACTTATGTTTTTACTATCGCTTTATTCCACTGTAGTTATATTCCACCTAAACACTATAAAATTCTTTTAAATTGAGGAACACTTGTGGAAAATTCACAACAAATAATTAAATAAATAATAATGTCTCGAGTTTATTCTGACATGGATGACGACCTAAGAGAGTGTAAATGTTTTCTAATTGGTAATAACAGTATTTTTCATTCATTATTATTGGTTTTATTTTTAATCAATAAAACTTTATCCATCTTATGTTTGAAATTGCTAAAGGAGAATTCCAGCTGCTCTTGATCTTAGTTGTTCCCGTACTAGGTCAAACTGTCTCAATAAATTTATAATTTCAATTCATAACATGCACTTTGATTAACCGTTTCAATTATTTTAGTACCTAAATAATATCTTACAGTTCTATATAATTGTAAAGTTACTTCAATTTGGAGGAAAATATTATTTAACCTAACCTGTCGTAAATATTTTTTATCTCTCAAAAAGATCCTTGTCAACGCATTAGAAAGCGTATAAACACACTTTAATAATCTTCAAAGTGCCTCGTTGATAGTGCTTAGTCGCTTCTCACGTTCGGTAAGTATTATCTACTCCAAAAATAAATTCATTAAATGGAAGAAAAACATTACACAAACTTTCTCATTCACCGATTCTTGAAACTAATCACCAGTAAAAATGTTAATCAAACAGTGAAAGTGAACCGTAGGTGCCATCTTTAAAAAATAAGTTATATATTTTAATAGGGCCTACTTTCTCCTTAGTGTAAATGTTATTTTGGTTAAAATCAAAGTTTTAATGACACCGATAAAAGTTCATTATTATTGTTATTTTTTATCAAATTGGTTTTTTATCGACAACTCAAGAACCAGCATTTTTGGAAAGTGGCAAGTATTCAGATATTTAGAGGACATGCTATGAGCAAAATTTTATCAAAATCGTTATATCCGATATTAGAAAATCGTAATTTTATGATTTTTCTTACTGTAGTTGCCCCAAAACTTTTGTGCTATCGACAAAATAAATACAGTCCCTATTTATTATGGACACGTAGTAACTTGCACGCGTTTGGGTTTACAGCACTGTGCAGCTCATTGACGACAGATTCTTTAAGCTACATTTTTCGACTCAGTGAACCTCAAAACAGATATATCAACAAAAAAACTCATTTCGATTCATCATATAAGTTTACACTACGTATATCTGAGTACATAATAATGTAGTTTATCTAACGATAACTCACTAAAAATAGACAAATTATTTATCTTTTGAACAAATATATCATTTATTACTTTTTTTATATTCACAAACAAATTTATCCGTATTCAGACAACAACTGTAGCTCTGACTAATAACAACTAATAAAGCGTCGAAATAACCGTATAGTTTATCATAGAAAAATTATTGTAGCTCCGCTTCTTGACCAATTTATTATTATTTTAATTTTTTTTCCCTTTTCAATAATTGGTCATAGTATAATTGGTAAAATGTATTTTTTAAACTGCATGTACCGATGTTTCCATGAAGAAACAAGATAGAATAACATTTAATTTAACTTTAAACTATTCGACAATCTGTCTCATAGTGTTATCGGTGAATAAAATCTCAAACTATCCGGGAAATTTAAACGGGTGATTCATCCCATAAATAAAGATTACTAACAACACACAATTTTATAATTTAAAAGGACAAATTATAGTGTATAGTCCGTAGAGCCTGATCAGGCAGACTATGTAATTTATTTAAACCATAAAGGTAAGTATTATTTAATAACAGATGTGTTGCAGAGTTATGACAGCAAGACGTGCCTCCATTATCCGCGGTCGGAACAAACAGCTTCTTTTGTGACCAGGTTCTGAAACCTAGACCGCAACATGACGCATTGGAAACCGCAGAATGGCGGCGCTGTGCTCAAGATATTCCTTGTCGGACAACTATATACAAAACCACGATCATTAATAATTTAACTTCTACTTGAGTATAAATCCTGAAATAAATTATAATGTATCAATACTCTCGGTTATTTACCGTAAAAAAAGTGTTTATAAAACTTTCACAGTACGATCGCACCTGCAGAAATATTGAGTTGGAACAATTTGTTTTCACTACTTAAACAAGTAAGAAAAGGTATTTATCAACTGGTGTTTAAATACACCATTTGCGTTATACATAGTAGAGCTCTTTGTCTCAAGTTGTTAGTAACTTTCTTTAAAGTGACTTTCTCAATTCCTGCATTAATATTTTTAAGGTTTGTTTTATATCATGAGTGTTTTGTGGATTATTTTGAAACAGTTTCTCTTTGCAATATCCCCGTAAAATTAAATCGAATGGAAAAGCATTTCTCTTGCCAAAAATCCTTTAAAACAGCCATTTTTGTGTTCGCTGTTATACACGCGTCTCTGTCTTGTTGTAACGATCAGTACCTTTCATTTACTTCCAACTAAACTGTTACAGACTTTCTTGATTTCTTTGTAGAGCAATGGGTTTAGAATTATCTTTAAAAAATATATATTGGAACAACAATACTTACAAAAGAGTACACAACATACACCGATCTTTTGATTGTGTTGAGGTTCGTTGTTGGATTACAAGAAGGTTTTCATTAACAATTATTTTTTTGCTGTTCGCACAACCACTCAAGAGAAACCATGCTTCATCTGTGTATAATAATAATAGTATAATTTTTATTCCATTTACAATTTTACAAATATACATAAATAACTTTTTCTGGAATTTATTAGCCAGATCCGGATGCTAGTACTGAGTGAAATGAGAAGAAAATTTTAAAAAATAAATCAGTCTAACTACAAAACAAATCTTTAACCTGGGAGACCTACTACAGTTTGTGTAAGTCCAACATAATAAGCTCTTAATAATACAGATATGAAGTTACTTTATTTAATCTAGATAACTGTTTTCAAATCTATGGCAATATTTAAGAATTAAGTTTGGACAATAACTACAATTTCTAAACTAACTTCATTTATATTTAACTAAGTATGCCAAGCAAGTAATTTTATCTTTATTCAAAGCCAGTCCACCAAATCTGATAAAAAATTTCTAGTTGTAACATAAGTTTATGTATAACTTGGCAGTTGGTTGAATATTTTAGAGCCTAAATAAATAAACCTTTCCTTAAAAATCTATTTTTTAATCTTTGGGCCTAATAAACAAATTTTAGCCACTTTTCTTGTTTGTTAGGCCATTCTTACGGTGCCGGAACAAACTTGATACAAACAAATGGGTTACCTGTAAAATCCTTTAATTGACAAATAGGAAAAAACTTGTCTCGTTTTTTAGCGAATTTTATTAAACAGACAAAGTGAATTTGAGTAACTTTAATCGGCTTAGTTACGATATTGTCTGCCCCTCTCCAGTTTTATATTTCCGTAACTGAACCAAAGCAAAAAATAAAATTCGCAACATATCTAGAACATTTCTTATAAAGTAAAATATTCTGACATTTACGCGTATCTCATTTTGGAGTTGCCGAGAACGTGATTCCCAAAAAAACTTTTCATCGACAACTTCACCCAGTTATTGTAAACCACTTGATCGATTGACGCACACCGATAATCTGATCCCATTAAAAACTTGTCCACAAAATAATATTTCAGTTCCGAATTTTAAGAAAACCTTTTGAGATCGAAAATTATAAATTTAGTTTTGGATACATTTACTAATATTCTGTTAATATTGCACTAGTTTAATATTGCTTTTAGATTTTCATTCTTCTGCTGCCAGATAAACACCCAATGTTTGCTATAATAATGACTTACTGTGTCATCAATAAACGCACTTATATCCTCGTACAACTGCAAATAAAACAGATATTTTTTTTTAAACAAAGCCGCAGAATGGACCGACCCTTAATGTACACATTTTTTAACTGTTATCCCCTCACTTAAGCAATTACGAATTTTTACATGTTGAGAGCTTTCCACAAGATATCTTCAAAACCAGCTCAAAGCGATACCTTTGGTTCCCGCTAATTATCAATTGCTTTAGTAAAAAAAAATTGTTTATATTTTTTCGTCATTATGTATAGATATTAAAAATTACTTCCATAAGTTTTAGGATGGCTTCCCTTCCTAAAAACATACTGCTGTATATTAAAGAAATAATTTTTATATAAAAAAAGTTTAGATGTCTAACTTTCAATGCTTTTCCTATGTTTTTTTTATAGTACCAACAAAATTCAATCAATCTGTAATTTTTTAACATACCCTTAACTTCCATCTTAAATATAGGTGCAATCTTTCAATTTACTAGAAAAATACTAGTTACCAAACTTAAATTTATAATTGAAGCTAATACATCTGATGTAACAGGTCCAATAAACATAACAAGTTCAGCTGTCAAAAAAATCATAACGAACTGATTTTTATTTGTTAATTGTTTAATTAAGACACTAAGTTCCTGAGTAGACAGAGGACTCAAGAATATAGAGTTTACACTGAACCGTAACCTTACCCCTTGATAGATATTAAATAGACATATTACCAACTAGTTGTAGCGGAGCAAAGTAAAATAATTCTAAATAAATATGTTCTTGTTTGTGGATCGTTCACAACCTTACTACTAGTATTTTAATAATCGGTTGTGTATATTCTCCATCCGTTAACAGTTCACTATTTTTCATTGTTTGGAGACCTTATATTTATTTATATATAATAGGTTATTATAATTAGAATTTTTACACCTGCAATAATATCATTCTGAATATTTCTGTAATAATTGTGTAGGGTGTTTCAAAAAGGACTCAACCTCTTTTTTTGATGACGTGAATTTATTACTTTAAAAAATAATATAACATTATATAATTATACAATATTCAAATTAGCTTTATTCTTTTATAATAACTGTTAAAATACTTCCTCCGTTTGCAATGCAGGTTCGGACAGGTTTCATAACATTTGCAGCCACTTTTCTTAGTGTTTGCTCAGTAATGTTTGAAATCACACTTTAAATGTTGTCCTTCAATTTGTCAAGTGTATGAGGATTGTTTTGAAAACCTAACTTTTTAAATACCCCCAAGGGAAAACGTCTGCAGTGGTAAGATCTGGGGATCTAGGGGGCAACAATCCTAATAATATCACACGATGGTCAAAACATTCCCGTAACATATCCAGCGTGTCATTAGAAGTATGACACGTTGCGTTATCCTCCTGGAACCAGCAATATCTTTCGTGTAAATCTCACAAGACTTGTACATTGTTCAATTATGTTGCGATAAACCACACCATCTACAGATTTGTCAAAAAATAAAGGTCCTACAACACGACTCCGAGATATTGCACACCAAACACCAATTTTACGAAATTAACTGGCGCCATTTGACTGTATTGAACACAAATAAAGCATTTAAAGTAACAAATTTATAGTATCATAAATAAAAATGTTTAATTCGCTTAAGCGTTCTTGTTTACTGTACAAACTTTGATTGTCTAATGAAGTTAACTTTATATGAATGGTTTAAATATAAACCATGCTTACATTTTTCCAAATATATTGAATTATTATATTTTGTCTTTATTGTTTGGTTTAAATCGAGTTGTATATGTTTCACGAAGAACAAAAATCACATGATACGGCGTGTAAAATAGTGGAAACAGAATAGAAATGTTTATATTAAAAAAAACACTTCAATAAATTCAACATACATTCAAATATAATCGTTAAACATGTGTAGAATTATTATTTTTTGTTTACGTAATCATAAACATAATTCGGTTTAGTCTTTTGTTTATAATATAAAGTACTTATACATCCATCACTTATCTTGTTCAGGATAAACACAGAAAGAATTTAATAATGTTATCGATTTTTTTCGTTTAAACGAATTTTTTTAAATATATTTTATATCAGCTTTTGGTTTAGACCCATATTCTAAATTTAAATTATTGTACTTTGTTTGATTTTTAATTACAGTATATGTGTGAAAATGAAAATAAAAAGTTTATCTCCACTCCATGAAACAATTTATGCCATTATATGTAATTATATTTTAACAATAGTACTCGTATATACTAATACATTAGTAGATTTTCCATTAGTATAGACCTACACAATATATACAATATATTTTCACATCTTGCACAATTATGTGTATATTATATATTGCACAGTTAAAAATATTAAGACAATTTAAATATACTATTAAAATTTGAATGAAATTAATTAACTTATTTTGATACATATATATATATATATATATATATATATATATATATATATATATATATATATATATATATATATATATATAATTTATATATATTATTTAGAATATAGGCCTAAACCAAAAGCTGATATAAAATATATATATAAACAACACAAGCATCCATAATCATATTATATTAATCGTTTACTAAAGTTATATTACAAAATGCAGATACTGAGCTCTGTACTTCAGGTACAATAAAGGTTTATCATAGTATCTATAAAACTGCTTTGCCTGGAAATCCTGTCGATGCTGATACACAGATTCCCCTATCTGAAAGTCTGAGAAGAAATGCTTCCCTGAGGAGGGTTGTGTTATCAGCCACAGATTGCACACTAGAGTCTTGTAAAACTATATGGCTTTAACCAGCTTACAACTTATTAGAAACCTTGCAATTTTGTTACAAGAAAATACTACCTATCCACTTGGTGTATCTTATCCTTGATAAAAATAATGTATTTATTTTATTTCTGTGTTCACGTTTGGATTACACAATTTTATTAATATGTTATCATGTTCATTCAAAATGTTTGTCATGGAATACAATAATTTAATAAAAACAAATTTATTTTGCAAAAAAAAAAAATAAATAAAAAAATTTAAAAAAATAAATAAATAAATAAAAGTTATAACTCTCATTTTCAGTTGGAATATAGACGACAAAATATTCCCTCCCCACAAATACCTAAGTTATTTTAATCCAGTTCACTAAAATTAGGAAAACTGTTAATACTCTATTGATACATATCACTCGTTACACGAAATAAACTTGCAAAAACATAGGGCAGTTTTTCTTATTTACCTTTGCTCAAAACCAAAACTTTATATTTCAAAAACCCTTCAGAGGCTCTCACTATAGTGGCACAGACATGGCAATCTCGAGGGAGCCATGCTGGATCTACACCTTTCACCATGTAGCTTTTGGTTAGATCCATCTTCTTCGTCTTTCCTATCTTAATCAACTCTTGTTCTCTTCCGATCATTATGCTGTTTATAGTTCTTTTTTTCTTGTTTTATAAAGCGATGATGACCGACATATGTCTTGTTGAGTGCCATCAACAGTCTGGGATGACAGAGTGTCGCTTATTAACTTAACCATTTGGTCTCTCTTTACAGTTGTATATTATTTATACAATTTAAGGAAAACGTTGTTAGAAACCAGAACAAACTATGTATATATTCTGGTCTTTTCATGTTATTTCCCGTTTTTAAAATGGCCCATGCTTAAGACTATTACTGAAATTTCCATGTCATAGATGAGGGTCTGCTTTTTGGATTAAAACGTGGCATTAATCAGTTGAAAAAGAAACCTATAACGAAAATTGAAATTTCGACACTTTTGTACAATTTCAGGAAATATATTCTTACCTGAATAACATTATTAAAAACATATCCTTGCTTTCATTGTTCGTGTTTTCATGTTCATGAAATAACTTTTCCGACGTTAAAAGATTACAAAAATATTAAATATATATATTTATTTATATTCCAAAGATTTCTTTAAAAATATAATAAAATGTATATGTATTTTACATATGTATAAAAATGTAAACAATAGTAGAATTGTTTAGACTTTTAACAAGGTCTACTGTAATGTAATAATCGTGACCAAGTTTATATTCATCAACCATGTTTGTACATATTATTTACTATCGCTATGATCCCAGATTAAATAGTAAATCTCAATGACAAAGCAAAGAAATATAATTATAATAAAATTAACTGTAATATTTATGCTAGTTGTAATTCGATCTTCTATAAATGACAAGTTTCGGAACTATTCTCCATCTTCTAGCGCAAACATTAAGATGTATCAAATCACAAGACATGATGGTAAAAAACGTAGGGTGTGCAACGTGGTAAGGTTAGGTTAGGTACAGAACGTAGTATTACTTACTGTACTTTTTGATCTATGAATATTCTTGTACCAGAAAGTATCCTATTTGATTTACATGGACGATCTACTAAATCTACATCCTAGAGAGCGATAACTATTGTTCCCAGAATCACCGCCATATTTACCTTTTCTTTTTCTCAAGTTATATAATGACAAATAAATACTTGAAATTCAATAAATAAAGTAAAACTATTACAAGAATATTAAATTTACAAATTAGTTTTTTCAAAATTTTGAAGGAAACAAATGTAATGACGTGATGTCTGAAAGTCTTCCCAGTTAGTAATCTGAATGTCATAAAAAAGTCATGTTCTTAAGATGACGTTTTAGGCTTTGCTATCTACATGTAGTTTATAGAAACGAGGTGATCAGCTCTAGCTGTGCCAAGTAGATAAGAGATCCAAGGAGGTCTATCATTTACAATATCATATTTGCAATATTTTTTTCTTCAAATAAATATGAGAATATTTGAAAATTATTTATATTTTCTCTTTTTTAAAGTAAAAATCACATAAATAAATAAAGGAAAGGATACACCTATAAAAAATAAAATCAATAACAAATTATCTTAAAAATAATGTTAATGTTACCATAACTTTGTTTTTTCAACTATTATTAAATTTTTAAAAAACTAATTAACATCGATAATGTATAATCTGAACATTAAATTTTTAATCGTACTACATTATTACTAGTATATATTAGAAACAGGTATTGCGCTAGGTATTTTAGGTATATTAGGTACTTTGAAATTTGTATTTCATTTTTACTTTCTCACATATTATAAGTAGGTCTACTACACTATGGTCCAACAGCCCATGATGAGTCTACGGCTGGCTTAGGCTTTTCAGTTAGGTAATGTGTAGTTAGCAGTCGCCATTGTCGTAGTCTTTTAGACCAGAAATCCCTACTAATTGTAGTTTCCCAGTTTCGAAGTTGGATCAACTCCATAAGTGTTTGAGCCCCCACAGGGATTGAACCTGGAATCTTTCACTCGTGCCAACCACTAGTCTAGCCACGGCTCTCTCTCACACATAATTAATATACAGAAAGTATTGAGGTGGCAAAACAATAATCCATTGCGAGATTTTGCTGTTTTTTATCTGACGCCAAAAAAGTGTTTGTAAAGACGTTTAGTCTATACACGTTCATCATCGATCTAACTGTGCACTTAGCTGAAGCCTCACCACTCAAAAAAGATAAATTATTAAAATGTATCAAAAATATTAGTGCAGCATGTTAGAAGTGAAGCTTATAACTGAAAACAAAATATAACACTCGTTGATGACTTGATTATTTCCCCTTGAATACAGCTGAACTGAAAAATTCATTGAATGATGAAACTGAGGTTGAACATCATGCAAGATTTTATCTAGCAGGTATTCCCTTGCTGTAGTCTTACCTAAATCTTCTGTTAAAACAATAACTCTCTCAAATAGTATCTACTATAAATGGCGTGAATACATTACGCCACATATTCGTGGTTTACGTTTAGCCTACATATTTGATTTCAAGAGCCCCTTATGTGAATAAAGCTTTCTCGTTGTCTGCAAGAGGTTTCTACGTTTGATCTCCGGGGGGGGGTTACAAAAGTTCGGTGTTGACACAGCATAAGTGGAAATCTACGATGAGTAGCGAATTAAGGTTATGAAAGCTAAAAGGAACTCGATGTGCTGATCACACACCATTCAATTAAAAGCCATCTGGAAGGTCGAAGTTCACAACTGGCGTTGCCCTAAAGTTATGATATTTTTTTAAAGCCTGTGTTAACGAATCACGATGGCTTTGATGTATCAAAGTCGTTGTAATCCTTTAAAAGCTTAATTTTGCTATTTTGAACTTTGCTGACTTGGTTGTGCAAAATCTGTTTATTCCAGAATCTTATGGGAAAATACCCGTCGCTTTTCCTTGTGCGGTTATATGTACTGCAATATACAGAATAGCGCCTAGTATGAAGTGATCTTTACAAAAAGGTATATCTGTGCCCATAGTATTGTAAACTGTAGAATAGTATGACATATGAATATACTAATAAAATTGAAATAACGCTTCCTCAAAGTAAAATATCTTCATATAACATACTAGCCTGGGCTCGCTAATGTTGAATGGGTGTAGTAGACACACTGCGTGTACTGTTACTGATCCTTCTCTTCAGATCCTATCCCTCAGAGTACCAACCTTGTAATCCCCAGGTACCATTGCTGGATCTATACCATTTTTGTTGTTTTTAGTTAGACCTCTTTCTTGCACCATACCTATTAGGTCTGTCTTGACCAACTCTTTACCGACCCAGACGCTTTTTGAGTATTTGAAGATAGGGGGGAGGGGTCTTTATTTTATGTTCTTTCCTTACTTTTATTTATAAGGCGATGATGACCGAGAGGTTTTTATTACATATTTCTTTCGTGTCATTTAAATCTAAACTATCTGCGATAATTTGTGAATCTTCTTATCCTTCTAGTTAAGCATACACGTTATCTCAAGAAACAAGCGCACTCTAAATATTTGCTTTAAAATATTAAATTAATATTTTAATAGTTGCTGAAGTGATTTGGTGTTAATAAAAAATTTTGATTTGGGACACAATTTCGTTTCATTAATTTAATTTAAACACTAATTTTAAATTGTGTTTGATATAACCAATTAAAAAAAAAAAAAAAAAAAAAAAAAAAAAATCATTAATATTTCCGTTGTGGTTAAAATGCAATCATAAAAATTCCTTACAACGTTTACTTACCTTCAAGACATAGTTATTCTATTAGAACTACAATTTGTGGGTTTTAGTAAATTAAAGGAATAAACATAAATACATTTTTATTTAATACCAAATGAAATCAAATTTTGAACCCTTGTTTTTGTACTTTTTATGTATTTTAAGTATAAAGAAGATATTTACTGATATTTCGCTTTATATATTTTTCTGTAATGTTACCAATACTGTTTAAATAAAGAACAAGAAAATAAATGATCGTATTTAATTTAAATTTTTTGTCACAAGACGCTATTTCAAATAGAAACCTTTGCAGTCTATACTAAAAATAAAAATCTAGCTATTACCCCTTTTGGCCCTAACGTTTATGGCAAGAATACATTAAAAAATAATTGTAAAATCATCTGAAATATTCGTCCTCACTTTAAAAAGTTAATTTTATTATTTGTTTGACAAACTTTTTGTGTTATGCACTTTTCGTTGAGATACTCTACATAAATATATATATAAAGAGTTTTTTTTTTTTTAATTTCATACAATAAATTAAATTGTACCCCTATGTAGATTGTTTGCAGATAATTGGCTTCTTTCCAAATAGGGTCTTTAAGTCGCCAAAATGGGGTTGTTTATAGCCATGTACTTATCTGATTGTGTTTCATTAAAATTAATTTAATTTTCAACAAATAATATAACTCTACTTTGACAATGATTTCTAAAAACGAGGGATTACAAAGTCTACAACAAAAATATCAAATACAAAATAAATATGACAATATTTATATATAAACATTCAATTGTGAGATGTTTTAATTTTAAATAAAACATGAACACAATTTCTCACAAATAATACGTTTATCATATCAAACGCATTTCAACGTTAATGCAACGCATTACCACTAAATGCGGAAAAAGCTATTAGTGTACAATAATTAAAACTAAAATAGAAAATAAAAGAAAGAGTAAAAAGAAAATCCGTTTTGTATCAACTACTCTTCTTTTACTAAACTGAATCGTTACGACTGAAAACTAAATAAAAATTCAAATCTGTATTTTCTGCAGCGGTATGAATTCAATCATTACCCGTCTAAGGCAGAACCTAAATAACCCTGTATGTAATTTACTGAAACAAATTCTGTTTTAAAGATATAAAATACTTATTCCTGATCATATAACATCATTTCCTTTCCATTTGCTAACAGTTTGAATTTCATCAACTTGAGTTCCGACCATTAAAATAAAATACGCATCAATATTTATGAGAAGCGCTTCTTTCCAGATCCTTATTATCACATTTTGAATGTCTACCAACTCTGGCACCATTAAGGGTATTTCAGTGTATAATTTTCATCGTCTTGGCGTTAAAGAAACTAGAGCTGTGTTTGTGCAAAGTCGATAAGCCTGGGGTTGCGAGTTAATGGGTTCAACTCAATGTTTCAATACTCGAGGAACGCGTGCCAACCCTCTCTTATTGTAATATAATAACCTGCTCTCCTGTCAACGGTTTACAGACAAAAAAGAAAGAAATTTGAAACTATAAAAGCAGTTAGAGGGTGGCATCTCATGAATTTCTTAAGACGTTTTATATTCCGCATTTGAAAAGTGAATTATTACGTGACGAGATCGGTTTCCATGCTAACCGCTTCTGTAGGCAAAGTGCTGCTACGTGTCGCTAGATATCGTGTCAACCGAGATCTATCCTGGGTAACCTTTTACACTCTCTACAATGCTGTCATGGTAAGTCTATTAAGTATATTCATATCCAATCTCATAAATTTCAAGCCAGAAACTAGAATAAATGTAAAACTTTTACAAAAATAAATATAATATCTAAAAGGATGAAATATGCATCTTCTATGTATTCAAAAAGCTTCAAAAATAACTCCTATAATAACAATGGCCGTAGAAATATTCCCTAAGTATTTGTCGGATACATAAGGAAATTACCGTTTAATTTTTTCATTATGAATATTTTTCCTTTTAGGAGTTGTATAACTAAGAAAAGGAAGTTAGGAATAATTTTCATACTTCCATTACAAACACAAGGAAGTCAAGAAAACACATTTCAAAAATATAGATTACTACTAGTAAATTTTTTTAATGCCCTAATTATTATTTTTAATATATATATTAAACGATATTACGTTAATAATACTATATCACGTTTGGTTATATCTCTGTTTTTTGTTTAAACCTTTTTTATGTTCTCGGTAAAGTATAAATTTGTGGTATTTGTCAAATACAAAACAAATCTGATAAAATACTCGGTTTTACTCTTTATTTTTGTTTATTGTTATTTATTTATTATGTTTCCAATTATACTTTATTATTCTTGACTAATGTTTAAGTATTTATAACCTGATGTAGTTAAATTATGTTATTTTGTGTTTTATTATTTCTTAATTAGGGACTGTATATGTTTGTATACTACTTAATTGTTGCTATGTTTTATGTATTAATATAAATGTATTATATTATAATATAGTTCTAGGATTATGTTGTGACAAATCTATATATTTAAAGATGCACTGGCAATAAAGATTGATTTGAACCTTGACCGTTATTATTTAAAATTGATAAATGTAAGTTTATGATAAAGATGAGTTTATGATACAAGAGAAACAAGATAAAAAACACAATTAAAATATAGAAAAATTGTAAAAAATGTCACACTGATTTCAGAGTAGATTTTCAGTTTTAATAAGAACTACGGAACTGATATTTCTGGCAACGAATAGTTTTGTTTGTTTGGTATTTCGATTGTGAGTGGGTGTGTGAGGAGGTTTGTGCAATTTTTGTACAGTTTATTTTATATTTGGCCGTTTATTTTTTATTTAATATCAAATATAGTTTTGTTTTATTTTTGTCCGTTATTTTAGCTAACATTCTCGATTGGTGTTTTTGAAGTGAAGGGTTCAACTTAAATGGAGCGACAAAAAGTTATAATGCTAACACTGGATTGTGAGGTGAATTACTGAACTAAAATTGGTAGTAATTTTGGTTGCAAAATATGTTGTTTAGGTTAAGTCGATGTACTGACCATATACTATCAATTAAAAGTCGTTAACCAATCCAATACCCACGTTTTTGAATCAAAAGATTACTATGATTTTAACAGAATTGATTATTTTCTCTTCCCTGCGAAATTAGCCAATTTCCGATCTCTTTTTAAATTCTAATGTGTTAAAATATTTTTTGGGTGTGTACATTATTTACTGGTTAAGATATACATTTCAATACCCTATAATAAATATGATGTTAAATACAACATAAATTTGATTAGAATTTTAATTAAAATTATTTCACCTAAAAAACAATTCTTACATACAAGTACAACAAAATACTCAGATAAAATTATATAAAATAATATTTATTAAAATTTTTTAAATGAATTTCTACTGTTTCTATTTTAATTAATTAACTCACCAAATGACACTTATTTTTCAAATAATTAATTTTTATGTGAGAACTTTAGGTCATCTCGTTTAGCAATGAAGGAAATCCTATTTATCTTATTGTTTTTTGTTTCTCCATAAAAGGAGTGCCAACGTAAACAATTACAATTCCAATTTTAATAACGCACTAATTCTTATTAATATTATTTTTAACTTGCTCTCTCAAGTGTAAATATAGTTGTCGTTCAAACAATTTTAAAAAAATTAATAAAATATAGTGAGTTATTAAAAGAAAGCTCTTTGATAAGTCTTTAAGATCTCTCTTGTGACAAACGTTTGTTGTTTTCCGACCCTGACACTATTACTGTATTCAAAAGGCTAAGGGTCTTTATTTTATGTTCTTTTTTTATATGGCATTGATTAAAGAGAGGTTTTTTTACCCTTGAATAACAAGGAAACAAATAATTATAATGTTGATAGTATAAAATATTTGGTGATTATTGGATGCAAATAATGTTAATGATTTTACAGATGAACGTAATGAGCAATATATATTGCTCAATTTTTAACAGGCCGTGGATACTTCCGTGCATAACCATCAAGCTAAATCCACAGACTTCCTGGTATGCAGAGATAAGATAGATGATGTTAGATACACATTTTTTTTAATGCGAACCCTTTTTAATGCAACAGGAGGAGCTTCGCCAGGACATTGGAGAAATTTCGACAAAAAGTGAAATGGACAAGATGTTAGGATCGGAAAATGAATGAAATGCTATATCGAAGACAGTTTTACGTTGTAAAACGGAAGAAGGCTGTCATAATAGACCATATACCCGTTAGGCACCACCCTGGTGAAATACGAAAGCGGTCCCGGGGTGGAGTGCTGCCTGGATGAGAGGAAGATTTTAATCGGTAGTCTTACGGGAGGTCCGATACTATGTCTCTCAGGGACAAGTGCCTTAAACCATTTCGCCAACCCCCCCTCTCTCTCTTTACATATATATAATGAGCTATTGTGAAACAATTTAGCATATTCGTTGAAAATTTATGTTCAAAATATCGCTTATCAAAACTTGAAAATTGGGCGCCATTTTGAAATTTAAGGAATTATATTTCTGATAAAAAAAGCTTGTAAAATGGTTTTGTAAAATCGAGACTACACTTTTTAAAAAAATCAATACCTAATGTTTCCTAACACATTCATAAAAAATATAGTGAGAAAAAGTCCCAAGGAGTAGGATAGGTGCACATTTCACGGTATCAGATATGGATACTTGTGACGTGGCAATAGCTAGATTTATTATTATAAATCCGCCAACAATGATTTCTTATCAATAGATTTACGGTATAAAATAAATAACAACTTCCATTTACAATTCACATAAGTATTGTCCAAATGAAACAAGTTAATGATTGCCATCCTATTACTTACCCAGACACATTAAACAATATGATACAAACAAACCCTCTGAATGTAATCCCCAGAACTGGCCTCTTGGACCTTCTAGGAAATGTTTAATTGTATGCTAGATCAAGGAGTCTCATTCAGAAGAGCAAGTTTGCTTAAAACAGTTGTTACACGGTATAGAGGTATAGAGGATCTCACTATTTCCTTGCAGTCGGTTAGGCCCTATTGTAGAGTACAAAGCCTCCACTCGCTACACTCATTTTCGTGGCCTTGTCGGATTTCGTGGCTAGCCAATATAAATATCAAATTTTCTTGAGAGGTCATATTTAAGTATGCTTTTGACAATAACTTCGCTACTTGTCATTGTAGATATGTGAGGTTGGTACCATTACTTGCAGAATTGAAATCTGCTACTTTTTATATAATTGTGTATACTTGAATAATATACGAGATGTACAAAAAATTAAAGGCGGCTATTTTGACACTTTTTTAACTTTAATAGAGTTATAAATTAGTAGTACACCATAACTCTAATAAATTTCATGTCCCTATATTAATTTTTGTAGTTATAAAAACTACGTAACAACGACGACGGATGGACGGTATGTTTTGCTGCTACCTGTGGCCATGAAACTCAGTAAAAAATATCTTGTTTTTACCAAACTTATCCTATAATTCGTATACTAGATGAGTAAAAAACTCTGTTTCAAATAAGAAGATTCACTGTAAATGATGTCGGTTTCTAAAACAATCCCAACTTACATAACTGTTTGGTTAAACAATGCAATTTGGTTACGCTTCTATTCTCAACTAAACTCTTGGGAGATTACACCTAAAGACAATGGAGACGAAAATTGCGTTATTTAATTGAGTCCATACATTAATAACTCCCGGACCCAAGTGGTATTGTTGGGTTTTGCAATTAATCTGTGAGTATGACCACTTTACATTGCAGTGGGATTCGCAGAGACAATGAAGTTATTTCACGTTTAGATAGTCTCTTAGGCTTATAGTGTGAATGAAATACACCTCTATAACTTTCAACACAGCAAGCCAACAGGAAGTTAAAATTAAGTATATTTTGTTGTAAGGGGTGAGGAGGTGTTTATTGTGATACATCTTCTGGAAATAAAATTAATCAGTGCGTTTTTTCAATTTTATTGCTTAACTACTATGCCATGAGGTTAATTGTTTTAAATGTATTATTTGTAAAATGATTATAGATTATTACGACACTTACAATATTCTACTTTGGATGCTAATTTTTTGACAGATGGTTTTATCCCCCAAATTGTTTCATATCATCGTTTAACAAAAATTACATTATATCATCCATTTGAAAGTCGCTACCACGCTGGAAAAATGGCGACAAAAATCACCCAATGATATGAAAAAATAATGTCAAATAAAATTGGTTTAGATTAATATTTACTTTTTATGTCTTATCTTTAAGAAGTTATAAGTAATTTTATAAATATTTTGCACAGTTTACTCAGTAAGAAGAATGTTTTCTTAGAACACCTAACCTAATATAAAATGAATCTAAAAACGAAAACAAAGTATAGCATTCAATCATTTTTTGGTTTATTTCTTGAACTGTAGTTTTCGAAAAAGTGTTAGTAAACCAACATCACAAAGGTAAACTAGCAAGAATTGATTCATTTCTTAAATGTACAACGTTTACTTCCATATAAATTTCTTTCACTTTTATTGCTCTTAAGATATCATATTTTCAATTTCGTACAGTGTCTAAAAAATCAAGTCGGTACTAGTTTAAAATTAAACTAAAAAGAAAACATGATTTTTAGACTACTTATTGCCTTTCCTATATAGACTTGTCACTATTGTAGTTGACCACCTAGAAATGTTTATAGAAAGCCAACAATAACAGCTCGTTATACAATAGTTGTTTGAATCAATGACCTACACTAAGATTCCACTCTTATTAGGAAATAGATTATTGAATTTATTATTTGTGAGAAGTAATTACAAGAAGGAATTGAATACATGCATATTTATTATTATGGGGTAGTGTACAATGGTTATAGAACAAAACTAATCAATAATATTTATGAAAGATCAGCACGTAAATAAATAGGGAAAGTCAGTTACAACAAAATTAAAAAAACAAGTGATAATATCAAGAGTTGGGTTAGATGGACATTCGCTTCGGTCAGTATAAGGTTCATGGTATAATTAAAATGAATTTAAATAGGAAAGTTATTATGACATCCGGTAGTGCATGAAAAAAGCATTCCTTGTTTCTTGTCCTACCCGAAAGCGGTAGCGTACAACTTTCACGCAAATAGGAGTATGAGTTTCCTATTGTCCCAAATTTTCGACAACAAGAAAATATACGTTTCATTTGTTGAAATTTGTGTTTTACATTATTTTTTGATAATTTATCGTAACAACAAAATAATTGTATACTCTCTTTAGGTTACTGATAAGATATAATGATTTTTACTTTTGTAAACTTCATGATTTGTATCACTACATGAAAATGCTCGCTCGAAAAATCTGAATGACCTATTTTCTTTCGCTTTAACACGTATACATTGAATACTCGAGTCACTTTCGTTGAATAATTTGTATCGCCAACTCCAAAGACCAATTCAATGACCTATGAAATACAATTCATTTGTTTGAAAAATACCCAAATTAACATTCCACAAACCTGATATCATTTGGTAAATATGTTTGCTTTAGTTTACAACTCGTAATTTTCTTCCAAAATAAAGATAAAGAGAATATTATTATTTTTCATATTAACTAAACCAACATACACAAATTAGCGATGACTTTCAGTACTTTGGCATTTTATCAGTCAAATTTACTCTTTTTCGTTGAAATTCAGAGGAACCTCTATTTTATGGTTTAAACAATTGAAATTTTTTTTATCAACGCTACTGATTTAATGGGAATTCGCCCTTTTCACAAATCAACAATTTTCTTCATTTCTAAATCGTATATAATGGATATTTAAAATTCAGGACACTACAAATACTGGAGCAAGTGCTAATATCTGCTGTCATAGGGATAAGAATTCTACACTTGTAGAACAAATCCGTGTTTTCTTTCACACGTTTACAACCTTTACTACGTTAACATGATATTGTAGGCAGTTTTGCAAAATAAATTGACAATTATTCCTAAGGTTGTAATCATATTTTGTAGTCAAACCTAAAGAACGTTGTACACCCTGTTATTGGCCTGTTTTAGTAAAATTGATAATGGTAAATCAAAAGACAATTACATGAAAGCAAGTAAGAGACCGAAAAGTGATTAGTGACTCACCAGCAAAAACAGTGATGATACAGTAATAAGAAATATACGATTTAAATGTATTTCTTACGTCACAGGGAAAACATTAATTTGTACAGAATAATAATTAAACTTATTAAAAAATCCACGCCAAATTATATTTAACAAAATGCCGTGGCCAACAAATATCTAATGAACTTGAGCTACTTGACTAGATCCGTGTTGCTTAGTGATTAGATGGCGAGTGGTGATTAAAACAGAGTTTTAACCACTAAAATATAGAAAGAAAGGCACACCACCAAGCAACAAAATAAAGGAAAACCTGATCAGACAATTTGAAGAACAAGTAAGGAATAGGCTCATTACAAACATTTTTTGCCTAAAGTATATTTTAAAAAAATATCAATTAATGGAACAACTTTTTATAGGCAAAGTAGTTTCTAGTGATATTTTATATCTGTGGACCGATATTATTTGTAAGTTATGTATCACATCTACACACACACACACACACACATATATATATATATATATATATATATATATATATATATATATATATAGATTTATGTATAAGACCTTTCGAGTGCCTAATGGTACGGGCGACGACCTATTGGAGGCCTGGAGTGCTTGAACTCAGGCATTCAAAAGGTCTGTTTTCATACACTAAAACGACCTTTTGTGCCCTCTGTATAAAGCGAAATCGTCGACGAACCTTTTGGATGCCTAGAGTGCCTGGTGTGAAATGTACGGGAGACGATATTTTGAAGGCTTATATACGATCAGTTACAAATGCCACCTTTTGAAGTCTTATACGATCAGTTACAAAAGTCACCTTTTAAAGGCTTTAGTTGACGCCTGTTCCTGTTAATTTCTATTTTCTAACGCCTGTTATCACCATGGTATAAGTCATCGTGTTTTAGATAATTTTTGAAGACCTGCTATTATTTAAATAGAACCTTTTGAAGACCTTATGCTCTCCAATAAACTTAATTTTGACATTACTTTGTCTGAAACATTATTTGAGTAAAATTATGCGTCACAAAACAATATTGTATAGTTTTAATACAAAAAAATTTGATTTAAAAATATTCTCATATCACTTACTTTCTTTCATTAATACTATTGTTAAACTATTTATGCTAGAGACCGTAGGTACTTGGTGGTATTCCATTTTAAATAAAATTAAAACAACACATTTTTTAGTATCAACCACAATGTTTTAATAGAAACTTGCCGACCATGGTTTAGCTAGTTAAAACTAGTTAACTAGTGAAACCATGGTCGGCAAGTTTCTATTAAAACATTGTGGTTGATACTAAAAAAATTGTTGTTTTAATTTTATTTAATACTATTGTTTTCAAATACTAAGGAAGTAACTATTTATTTTAAATATAACTAGAGGGTACATAATCCTCTGTTCGCGGTACAACTCCCGTTCAGCCAATCGTTGTCCTCGTTTTCATAATATAGTTAACAGAATGTTAAAATATGTTACACATTATTAATCAGAAGACGAAAATAGTTACATTTTTTTCTCCAAACAAGTAGGCTACGGTATTTACTTTTTCAAGTTTATAAATAAAACTATATTTTAACTAGTTACCATTTTACTTTCACACTATACTATAGTATAGAGAAAGTATAGTGATCGCAAAAAAATCGATGATGAGATTTTTGTGGATATATCCGTTTTGGGACCCCCTGAGTCCAAAAAAGTGTTTTTTACAAAATGTCTGTCTGTATGTTTGTATGTAAGTATGTCTGTATGTATAAAAAGCTAGAGAGAAAAATATTCGATCGATTTCAAACAAATCTGCACCAAGCATGTCAATTAGGCATGCTTTATTTTTGTTTAAATTTGTTAAATTGTTAAATTTGTTTAACAACAAAACACACGTCATAGTACTTTTCCCAGCCCTAAAATGTATGTTATACTGTACAGTCCTAATTGTAGTTATGCGATTAAGCAGAAAAGTGTCTTAAATTAATTCAGCAGCCTAGACGGTTACTTTTGGTAGTGTTTAACAACAAAACACATGTCATAGTACTTTTCCCAGCCCTAAAATGTATGTTATACTGTACAGTCCTAATAGTAGTCATGCGATTAAGTTGAAAAGTGTCTTAAATTAATTCAGCAGCCTAAACAGTTACTTTTGGTAGTGTTTAACAACAAAACACATCTCATAGTACTTTTCCCAGCCTTATGGCATTTATTGTCTGGGCATTGAAAGACAAGAAATTGAGTTATTCGGCAAAATACACTGGGAAATCCTCACACTTAACAAATATCATAAACCACCTAACTTATAGAAAGGTTTTGAACCCGAACGGCCATAAAGGACCAACGGGTTTTCACTAATTGGTTCTGTTAAAAGCATGCGTTAATGACATACCTATAAATATATGTAAAGTTTTTTTCACAAACACTCCCGAAATTACACGCCCTAACTACATGTAAAAAAAAAGTTTGCTAATGGCCACCTTAGGATCGTCACGTTTAGTTAAACAGGTAATACAAATTTTCCCTAGGCCCTTTAGTGGAACCGACCTTATTAACCTATCTTGTTATTTGTGCTTTAGATAATAGTATTAATACATACAACTGCTATATTATAAATTGCAAATATACAGCTTGCCCTTGAAATCTCTGGTCCCCTTTTGTTAATTTGTTCCTGGAATCGAGACAAACATATTTCACAATATAAACATAGGTCAACGGTGCTTACTTTTTCGTCTGTCTGTCTGTCTGTATGTTTTTTCACAAAATAATTCATATCTATAGAACGGTTTCTCCAATTGAGTTCAAACTAGACTTGAAGTTATACCTAATTATGATCTATTATAAATAAAATAAACGATTATATCCAATCATGCGTTTAAAAATGGCGACTGTTAAAAATGTCATACCTAACAAACTAAAAAACCTTTTATTTTGTCAAAAAATTTCAATACATCTTTGTTGTTGCCCTTTTCAATTTCCTATCGAAAAGTGTAATAATCAAAACAATTGGATGAAGGATAATAGTTAAGTTAAGGATTATAACTTAATAGCATAATATGTACACACAATATATTGTTTTGTTTACTGTGTTGGTATAAGATGCCGGGTTGAACAAACCGATTATTACACATAACTTAACTATTATCCTTCATCCGATTGTTTTGGCGGTTACACCATCCGATACGAAATGAAAAGGGCTACAAAAATAATTTCTTGAAAAATTTGATTTAAAAATTATCTCATATCACTTACTTTCTTTCATTAATACTATTGTTTGTCAAATACTAATGAAGTAACTATTTATTTTAAATATAACTAGAGGGTACATAATCCTCTGTTCGCGGTACAACTCCCGTTCAGCCATTCGTTGTCCTCGTTTTCATAACCTCGGTTTTTGGGCAATTCAGGTTTGAAATTTTCAAACACCTTATTGTATATAATCGGTTATCTTGTTTAAATAGATCATTGTTAGATTACACTTTGTGCAAAGTTTGAGCTCAATCAGTAATATAATTCTATAGTTAAAAATTATTTAGTGAAAAAACAAATTGGTGGCTATGGGGAAACAAAGCTTGTCCGGACCCATGTCTAATTGATTTTTTTTCTCATTCTTATGTGCTGAATCATATCTTAGAATATTGCAGAGTAATTACAAAACATCCTGCATATACTTAAAAATCTTATTAAAACTATGCAAAACATCCCAGTATTGTGATTACGTACGCTGTTATTATCTTTAACTTAACTGTTATCCTTCATCCGATTGTTTTGAAGTTATAAAATCCGATAGGTAATTAAAAGTGCTACAAAAAGGTGTCTTGAATTTTTTTTGTTAAAATGTTCTGTTTTTATGTATATTAGATTAGAAATTTCCAAACAGTCGCCATTACTAAATGCAAGATTGGATATAATCCTTTTTTTTACCTAAAGTAGATCTTTTTACTTTCTCACTATCTTACTATAGTATAGAGAAAGTATAAAGTGATCGCAAAAAAAATCGATGTTGAGATTTTTGTGGATATATCTCTTTTGGGACTCCCTGAGTCCAAAAAAGTGGTTTTTACAAAATTCTCTCTGTATGTATGTCTGTCTGTCTGTATGTCTGTCTCTATGTCTGTATGTCTGTATGTAGACAAAGCTAGAGAGAAAACTATTCAATCGATTTAAAAAAAAATTACACCAAACATTTCAATTAGGCCTGTACAGATGCACGAAAAAGGGTTTTGACAAATTTTGAAAAATAACCCCCTTAATGGCCAAAAAACTCCCAAAAAAATCAGTTATTATTTTTTTATAAAAAAAAACGGCTCTAACGATTTTGATAAAATTTTGCTTATTTTTAGCCCTTAATGTACCCTACCATATGCGAAAATCGGCATCTAAAAATTCTCGTTTAGGTAATAATAATAATAATAATTTTATTATTAGAAACTCTCCTACTTTAATGTGTTCCTTCTTCTACTTTAATACAATTGTGAAGTCACAGTGAATCTGTTTAGTAATTTAAATGTGAGAAAGTATGTGCCAGTTTCTGGTACCGTTCGTTTATTTAGGTATAACTTCATGTCACGTTTGAACCGAATCGGTCAAACCATTCTCTAGATAGATATCAATTATTATTTTGTTAAAAACACATAGAACCTACATACAGATAGACGATAAAGTAAGCACCGTAGACCGATTATTATATTGCGAAATATGTTTGTCTTGATCCCAGTAACAAATCCACAAAAGGGGACCAGAGAATTCGGGGGCATCCTGTATATAATCATATGTAACACAATACAATATAACAATAGTCCCATGTAGGTATATAATGTTTCCAGATTTTTCGTTGGAATTACAACTTTTTTTACTAGAACCCCTTATTCTGTACTGAAGAACAAATTAATTCTTTATAAAAACATAATTTATGGAAAGATTGGTTAAGCTATGCCTAAACTCGGTCAAGGCTTGTACCAATGTACTAGGATACTTAGATAGCATTTTTTTTTTATTGGAGATGGCATAACAGTTGAACCCAGCCTATATGTATGTATTCACCTTAAAAGTAGGTGGAAATCACTAAATAAAAGTTTTAATAGTAAAATTGAGTGTTGGTGTGGAAAAGTGGGTTTTGTGAGCCCGAACGGTTCGTCGGAGAAATAACCTAAATAGTAAAATATGTAGGAAATTTTATGTTCTTTCATTTTGAATATGCTAGAGAGGTTATTAAAGAATAATTGATAGTTTACGAGTTACAAGATAAAACCCGCAAGAATGAGATTTTTTACTTTTTTTGCATTTTTGTCAATGTCGCGTCACGAAATTTGTAAGCAAACCTCAGATTCGGATTCAGCACCCCAAAAACATACAGAGGGGATGAAATAAAAACTACCCCACAACTTTCCTTGTAAAAACAAAATTTGACTGGTTTCTATAATCCACCAATGTAATTTGACATATGTACAATTGAACAATATACAAACACATTTTTGTTCAAATACTAAGAGACGAGAAGCTCAAAAGTTGTAGATTGATAATTTCCAAAATATCAATTTAACAATGAATTTTACGAGAAGTTGGAGTCCTAAACTTGTGTACAACAAAATTAATCTATACTAGAAATTAACCATTCTAGTGCGCTTAAGGCTTATTTTGCGCACTTGTTCACAACCACTCGTTAACTCTGTCGCTGGAGTTGTAGTTTAAGCTACAAAGCCGTTACATTTGCTGTTCATTAGCCCCCTTTCACATCCCGCCGGAAATAAGTCGAGTTACAGTAACCCTATATTATGTTCATATTAGGTTAATACCATTCAGTTTTACTCGTTTTCAGTTACATATGAATTTACTTACTTATTCAAATACAGTAGATTAGGTTGTATTAAACGCTTTAATTGTTTAGTATACAGGGTGTTTTGAGAGAGTTTGGCACAACTTCGGAAGATGATAGGGGTCCACCTAAAAAAAATCAAAATTGTTCATATGTACCTAGGTCTAGAAAAGCTTCGTTTTCCAGACATCCGCCATTTTGTTTCTTTTCTAAAATGATTTATACCTGACCGATTGAGTTTAAACTTGGCACAAAGTTTAACCTAACAATAATAGACCCTATATATACAGGGTGAGTTTCTACTGATACCATTAACTTCGCCAGTATGTTCTACTCACTAAATGGAATAAAAAAGTTCATATGGTCCCATGCCCGATCTCAACCGTTTGGCTGTAGTCGCGTATTTTGTGTTTTTTTTCAAAATCATGCTATTTTGCCTCACTATTTGTTTGAGACATTTAGTGTTTAAGACATTCTCGCTCTTGATCAGAGGACATTTTTCGCATATATACTCTTGTTCAGAGCACAGTTACTGTCCTCTGAATATTAGGAGGACAGTGTGTTCTCATCAAGAGTATATATATATATAACTTACTGTCCCCTTAACATGAGTTTACATAACACGGATTTTTGCAACAAATGCTGCCAACATAGGTCTTGTCCCCAACATTTTCCATATTATTTCATGGAGAAGGGTTTTATCTAATTATTATAAACATCATCATGTTACTTACCCAGTCTAACATTAATACTAAGACACCGTTTGACCGATTAACATGAAAATTGGCACACACATGAATTATTTTAAGGAGAAGGTTTTTATTGAATTACTATAGGTTTACCCGGCTTCGCCGGGGACTTCTATCATATGTTATTCACTAATAAATGTTGAATATGATCTTGATTTCAAAATATTCGCAAACCCGTCTGCTAGCACCTAATTGAAGAATCATGCGCAAGACCCTAAAAATGATAGTAATGAGGTAAATAAAGTATTTTTACAAAGTAGAAATTTACTCAGTAACAGTAACTTTTTTCAGATGATCCGGTGCTATAGGATTGTGTGGTAGTTGGAATATAAGGAGATAAACCTCAAAATATAAGAAGTAAAAGCTTTTTATTGAAAACATTCTAACTATTTAAAATTCTTGTTTATAAACAACATTTTTCCTTTTGTTATCTGGGGGTAAGTTATACAAATTTTTCGGATTTCCTACTCGAGATCAAGCTCCGTATAATTGACCGTGAGAAAAACAGGAATCTTTGAGACTTATGCCGCAATACTTTAAAGTTTGTCCCTATGGTTTATCTGGCTTATTGTTAATGTGTAACATATGGGTCTGACTTTTTAATCTTACAAAAGTTATCGGCGTAACTTTACATAGTCTATAGTCTTTACTTTATTTCTTATTTATCCACTACATCTAGTAAAACTTAGTGGTTTATCAGGCTTATTGTTAATGTGTGACAATTGGGTCTGACTTTATAATCTTACAAAAGTTAACGGTTTAACTGTACATACTGTATAGTGTTTACTTTATTTTTGATTTATCCCTTACATCTAGTAAAACCTAATGGTTTAACTGGCTTATTGTTAATGTGTGACAATTGTGTCTGACGTTGTCATCTCGCAAAAAGTTAACGGTTCAACTGTATATACTGTATATTACTTACTTTATTTCTGATTTATCCCTTGCATCTAGTGAAAAGGAAGCAAGACTATCGTCACCTTTGAATACGTATTCATTGACGTCATTTAAGTTAAAAATATAAATAAATAAAAACCAACCCACTCTATAAATATTACATCACATCCTTTTTTTGCCCTATGGTAATCTATTAATAAAATTTTTAAAGACATTTCTACTTTTAAAAAAATAGAGATTGAGATTGTAGTTTTTCTTCGTATAAATTTATCTCTATTCAGACAAAATGTGTATATTCTAAAATCACAGTAGAAATGTAAACTTTTTGGAGGTATTAAAAATATATTATATAACATTGATTAGTATAACATTTATATAATATAAAATTAATTAATAAATATATTGAAATTGCTATTTTAAACGACAAAGGCCTACTTAGGAAAATGTATTAACAACCAAATCTATAACTAATTATGAGGGCTAGATACCAATTTTTTACGACATAATGCTACAAATCTTCTTTCCTTGTAATATTTAGCATTGACTTGGTGGCCGGTATGTAGTGGCCGGTTGCATAAACGTCAATCAGACATGATCTATGATCATCGTCCAAATTGATCTAACATCAAGAGTTTATGTTTATTATTGATTATATGTTTAGAGTTTACCTAACATTATATTTTGTTGTATTACTTCATGTTTCATTGATTGTAGACATAAAAATTGACCAAGCTGCAAAATTAGCAGTCTAGTAGTCGTTCAGGTAGCCTCTGCCCCTAATAAAACAAAGGGGCTACAGTGTGTTGATCTATAAGAGAAACTAAAAGTTTTGTTAGAGGTTTTAGACTAATGTCTCCAATGCCTAGTATCTGTTGTCTTTAATGCAGTGAAATTACATTTATACAAAAATTCAATACAATCAGTATGAAAATATTTTAATAATAAAAATTAAATCCAATTTTAATCCTAATCTTTTAAATTTTGGACATTTATATTTCATTATTATTTTAAACACATATTATTGAGACATTATCAAATTTCAGCACAATATTTAAAACCCTTAAGTTTCAACTAAAAGTTATCGCACATTAGGACCGTTTAAGGTTATAATTATTATTGTTATGGAATAAATACTTCTTTCCACAGAACTTTGGTTTAACCGGAACAGAACGGATCGAATTAAAAACCTATATCCTTTTAGGCCCTACTAAAAATATTAAGGATTTGTGATTATAGATTGCCAAAAATTTGCCAAAAAATTACCGTTTCCCGTATTTACATTGAGGTGGATTGTAATAACTGTTATTGATGTACTCAATCGAAAGAAACTGACTTCTTAAACTTTTAAAAATTATAAATAGCTAGGAAAGAATTCACGACTGACGTAAAAATTTGTCTATTAAACCGAAAATGTATATCTTTGTTTTCTTTTATATGTGTGTGAATTTGTTACATAAATAAAACTAAAATTTATTTTAGGAAAGTTTGATAGTAGTCTGTAATTTATGTTTTCTAAAAATATTGTGACTGACCATTACAACTCTCTCATTATCAGGAATTATTTTGTCTTAACTGCTATGTTGAGGTTCAGGTAGCCAGGGCGTTA
This sequence comes from Aphrophora alni, assembly GCA_963513935.1. NCBI lineage: Eukaryota > Metazoa > Arthropoda > Insecta > Hemiptera > Aphrophoridae > Aphrophora > Aphrophora alni. The sequence goes on along the minus strand of OY740767.1, from coordinate 103,618,254 downwards.
AGACTAACCTAGCCTCTCTTAGTTTTATGACACTAAGAGACATTTTTAAATATATTTTAAATGAGCCTGACGTTTTATCTTTTCGGGAAAATCATTGTTTTTAAAATTCCTTTAGACTTAGAAAGCGAACACTATCCCAATTCATATTGCCAACAATTAAAAATAGCGTATGCCTTTTACATTTTAGGAATCTTGATTTTCTTAGTAATAACGATGACATTTTTTAATTAAGATAATTAATATTACTACTGTTACATATTAATTGTAAACAAGTGAATGGATCAAAACAATAACGAAATTTGTCTAAGATCTGTTTCTTGTTAAATAAGAAAGTTTGTGTGTATGTATATTTTGGAGCACACTTTAAGAGTGTTATATAGGTAAGGAATTTTTTTTATAAGTTCTAAATTTAAAATGGATGAGTCAGAGGTGGGAGACACAACAAATTACCTGACGTTAAAGTTGAAGAAGTCCTGGAAAATATTTCAAAGTTTTTAAACAACAAATCGTACTATAGCTATTCAACAACTCGAGCAGAATATTGGAGAACTCAAAAATTCCAATAACTTATTTCAATAACCTATGTATGGTCAAAGTTATAGGCTTCTTTGGCGCAGAAGGATAGCACTTTCGTAAAGGATCTTTAATTGTGGTGTCTTATATTTATTTAATTTTAGCAATAATAAATGAATTACAGTACTGTAGTTATTAGTTAAAGCACAAATTTGGTAATTTCCCTAGTTCACAATATTATCCTGAAAACGGAAAGATAGACAGCCAGAGTGAAGTCTAAAGAGGACTTTATTTTTATTATATAGAGGAACTATATTAATCTTTGTTTTTCTAAATCTTGTACTTGGTTCGAATCTAAATCTCGTTATTATTTTTTTTAATAAGCCTAAAGATTTCAATTTATTTAGGAAAGGCTATTTATAATACTAAATTAATTACGATTATACAAAGAAAGTACGTTTGTTGTTTTTAAGATTCGTGTTAAATTAATAGAACAATGTTGAAAATACAATAATGAGACACCGTGAAAATAATAGAGGTTGCAGTTTTACAAGAACAGAAAAACACCCCCCCCCCAGCCCACATCCAAAACAGAATCACGGACGCATGTTATTCACAATTATCATCACATCAGAGAATAATCTATATTTCCGTTCGCACAGTTGGTTTGTTCACATGTAGGCCTATAGGTTACTCATCAACATTTGAAGAATTGTGGCAGGAAGTAGTTCTTCCTTCATTGGAACACACTGAGCATTGAGTTCAGATTTGATAAACGCATTTTTCATGTGAAGTTTTACACGAGATTTGAAAATGATTTCCATTTTAAAATGTTAAAGTCGTATATATTGAAAACTTGTTAACCTTATAAAACAATTACACGAGAGTAAAAACTTTTATTTGTTAATGACGAACAATATGGTATTTATATTTTTACTGTAGCAGTAAAAGAAAATATATTTGAACAGAAAAGGGAAAATTGCATCACAAATATTATATAATTTTAACAACAAATAAACTTGTGCTCTATGAAGTAAGAATCGGTTGACATTTGATGGTTGGAGAAGTGAGGGGTTGGTTTTGAGATTGTCTAGATAAACATTTATAGTTAGTTATAGAAATTCGAACAAACAATATTAGGTAGTAGCAAATTTTAAAAAAATAGTAGAAATAGGCTGTGGATATCTAGTTATGACCTCATATGCTTAGTAAGGAGGGAGTAATGCAACGTTGTCACATGGTGTGTTTTTTCTACCTTCGCCAATTCACTGTTTATTTTACAATTGGACACAATATTAATATTTGCCCGGTCGCAAATTTGACTACATTTGTATTCAGGAACTTTACAACTATATTTTAAATATTTAATAATGTTTTTAATTGATTAAAAAAATACTATTATTAGGTCTGGAATATGAAGGACAAACGTTTATTTATTGTTTACCTTATTTTTGAGGGTCACTCAAATTATAAAGTCATACTATGCCACGTAAAAGTCAGACTTTTTTATTTCTAGAAATGAATAGAGGTGTAAGTACGCCTTTGATAAGTTATGTTGTTTTTCAGAGACAAGAACCCTTAGATGCCGAGGATCCCACAAGAAAAAAAAACAAGTGTTATCCATTTAATTTACCTTTCTTAACGGAATTAATTCAACAAATCGGTCGGGATGAACATCCTGGATAAATTGTATTGGTTTACATAAACTGTTGTTTAATAAGTATTTCATGGAGAGAAAATTGCACTTCACCGTCCAGTAGTTCAATAAATCAATGATTTAGGCAACTCAAGACATATATGTAAGCTTAACATTAATTTCATCAACCATGATAATTGATCGGGTAATAATCACCCTGCTTGTCCAGAATTTAGAATAAATTTAGATAGTACTCAACAAAAAAACCTTTCAAAAAGGTAAAACTTTCGTAAGTATGACCTTGCGTTTTATTCCCTTTAACTTACTCAACACATTGTTACATTTTCCTTTTCCTTGTATCTGAAGTAATTTAATAAATAAGGCAGCGAAAGCATGAGAAATCATACTGGGGTGGGGGTTGTCTCTGAACACTATTCCAGTGGGCGACATATCACCCCACATTTGATTTATTAATAAATTCCTAAATACTACCATCTTGGAAAAACAATTTTTATTAATAAACCAATAATATAAAATTTATTGAGCATATATTATATTAATAATCATTTCGAAGTTGGATTATACAAAGACTTGAATATAACTTGCATAATATCTTCAACAACCATAAAATAGTATTAAATTTTTTTTTAAACGTAAGTGAGCAGTTAAAAATCGAAAATTCAATTTAAAACTTAAAATATTTCTAAAGAAGATAACATGAGCAATATTATTTTATATTTTATTTACAAGTTAAAGTTTTTCCAGCTTCAAATACTGCATTTTCTAAGTTTAGACCTTGACTTTTATGAATAGTTATTCCATAACTATTGCAAATTGGAAATTGTTTTCTTATTATAAAAGCATTCCTCATTAATTGAAATTTAGATTCTATACGTTCTATAGAATATTGTCTTTTATTGGTAAGTTCAATTTTAATAGTGTCGACAACATTATTATTATCTCTTGTTACAGAAATAATAGTACCTATTGTACCATTAGCCTAGCCGATAGAAACATCAATATTTCGTCTTATCATAAATTTTGATCCAGCTTTTATTTTAATTACTCTAGCTAATCCTGCAGTTCGTGAACTACCCGCTTCATCATTCATTATAGACTTTATTCTTTTTTTGTGCATATTCTTCGCTCGAATTGTATCTTCGGCAACAACCTCAACTTCCTCGGTATTAATTTTTTTTTAACATAGCATCTTTAAGGTATCGCACATTTGATTGGTACCTACTTTGCCAACATTATTTGATGGCAAAGTATTTAGAAAGTTACAAAGTTAAGATATTTCCACTTAAAAGTTTAAATACATGATTACGCATTAAGGAATATGTATAAGTAATATTTTGCGGATCATGACCAAATACTAATGAAGTGGCAAATGCTATCGCGAAAACGCCACAATCAACTCCATTAAGTTGCTGGGCTACAGAAGGAAATATAATCTTTTTCATTTTTGTTAAAATAAAATGGTTAAAGCTTTTTCAAAATTTTTTTAAAATCTAATGTATCAGATTTTGAAGAATCATAAATATATAATAACTTACCATCGTAATAGCTACATAACCAATGTTCAGAATTAGAAAACCAAATTTGAATATTTTTTTCACCCTCAGCCATTGGTTTGATTTTTGAAAGAACTTGAAGTCTTCCGGTATGTTGAGGCTTGTAAATAGTAAACCGTAAAAGTAGGTTATGAAATCTTTCAATATGATAATCATTTAGACGTCCTCCATTTTTTATGATATTATAATCACAATTGATCATTGAATATTGAAGATGCCAAGAAGGAATTTGAATTAAATGAAAAGGAAAGTTTTTTATAGAACGCTCTCTAAATATACGTAAGAGAAATTGTCGCATATAATTATTATCACAGTTATATCGCACATAATGTGGTCTAATACCATGTACAAGAGATGTCGCAAAAGCAATTGCGAATATACCACAATCACACTCACTCTGAAGTTGAACTTCAGGCCACTTAATAGTCTTTCCAGATTGAAAATAAAATGGGTATAATTTTAGCAAAACTAATCTATAAGTGACTATGATCTTTCTTTAAATTTAATGAGTCATAAATATAAATAGTTTCAGTGTCAAAAAAAACTGCACACAAAGTGACCTCTGAGCATGTCATCATCTGTTAAAGGCCGAAATAAAATTTGTGTTTAAATCTGAAATTTAAATCTAAATCTAAATCTAGAAATAAATTTGAATTCTAGATCTATCAGGAGAAGCGGGAGTAATCATATCATAAATTTGTAATTCTTCCATTCCTAAGAAATCAGTATTAAAACATTCTTTTATTAAATCGCTGAAGCGCTGTATATGTTCTACACCTAAATATGCATATTTGTTAATAATAATACGTTCAAAATCTTCGTCACCAAAATCAACAGCCATGCTAAAAATTTCTGTAGTCTTGTTTACTTTTTGTTTTCTTTCACAAAAATAATATTTCTTTTCGTAAGTATAGTATAATAAGTAAATTTCGAATAAATTCTTATTTCTTTTTGTGCAATACATATTTTTCCTTTTTAATGATACTTATATAAAATTTCATACTTTTATACAATTTGATTCTTACGTTAAGTCTAAATAGAATACCGAAAATTTCAAAAACTACCACGATCTTAATTATTTCTTCCTGTCGCCCTTATAAAAAGGTACCTGTGAAGAAAAAATAAAAATGGTCGATAAAATACGTAAATTCTCGGGTGGGGATAAGTAAGGTAAACTACTGGTTTTCTTGTAGAAGTATATACATGCTAGAAAAAGTAATTTGTAGAATTGTGGGGTTCATTGTGTGGTGATTACACCGACAATGGGTGATGCGCGTGCAGATAGCCCCGACGAAACGGTTGGACTATTATTTATTTAATAACTATTTATTATTTCGGAAGTTGTATAAATGTAAAGTTATTTAAAGTCAGTTTAGTATTTCAATATATTTTTGTAAAGATTTGACCTTCGATAAGAATAGTGTTTTAGATTGTCAATCAACCGCTTATCAGCAGATAAGATGTAAGGCAGGATGCTAACAGACATAAATATCTCTTGGCTCTAAGCCAAAGAAAATACGATCAACTAATTCTAATCTTTCTGCTGCCTAATTTAAAGTAATGATTACGTTCTGATTATTCAACTAAAATCACTTGCATTTATTTTTTATATTTATAGCCATGTATGTATATTTGAATTATTATGTATGTCTATATATGTATTCACAGGTATTTCGGCATAACCTTACGACAAAAACTTGTAATATTTAACCAAACAACTTTTTAACCAAACCGAGCTTTTTTTTCCGTTCTGGGCTGTGAAAGCCACCTTCAGAGGCCTCACCGGCGTCGACCTAAAGATCTTTTGCCGCCCCAATTTCCTTCCTACACCCAACTAGTGATACCCGTCATCCTTATGAAGGAACAGATACTACCAATAGGGTTATCTAGGATGGTTTCCATCTCTTTCCCCGGCAGGCCTAGAGAGTATAGCCTGGCTCGTCCTAATGCCTCACACTCTAAAAGAATGTGTTCTGCGGACTCTTCAGCCAAACCACATTTCCTGCAAATATTGTCTGCAGCAATCCCTATCCTGTGTAGATGTTTTCTGAGGTGACAGTGGCTCGTTAAGAGCCCAACCACCCACCTCATGTTATCCCTTCTGAGAGAAATGAGTTGTTCAGCATGTTTCTTGCTTGGTCTAAATTATCTTTTTGCAAGTCTATTAGTGGTTGAATTCGTCCAGGCCCTATTCATCCCCTCCCGTATCCACGTATCAACCGCTGCTCTGGCATGTCCATAGGAGATCCCGAACACCGGTTCAGGGCCCACGAAAGGGGATTCTGAACCTGACCTGGCTAATTCATCTGCTCTCTCATTACCATCAATACCTGAGTGGCCAGGAAACCGAGCTTACTATTTTGATGAAATTATTTTTATTTTTCATTATTTAGAAATTATACCGCGACTAATTACAACCGACACTTTTTTTATTAGCATACCTTCTTTCTTCGGCGACTTACACGAATTAACGCTGAATCCGAAATACGTTTACTAAATATTGAACAAAATTAATTTGTTTTCCCCCAAAAATTATAATAGTAATTCCAAATTAAATTATAACGTTACGCATCTCTTTTATTTCTATCTAGGGTATCCCACTTAATTACTGACCTAGACTGCGTCGCTCGAGGTCAGATTATGATTTCCTTCTTTCGTTTTGATTTGACCATCATGTCAATTTACGGTGGGAGACCTATCCCGGAGGGCCCACCCTTAATATGTAACGGGAAATTAGGGGAACCTCGGGACTCACAGTCCCAAGACTGAAATCCCAAAATTGAAGACAATATTATGTATTTTTATAATATATATGTTAGCCATATGGTGAGAATCGAAGATGCGTGCGCACACATACTCGCATCCAGCGTTAATACGGGAAGCGACGCCTGAATTTTTTGGCTGAAGAAAAAAAAAATTTTGTCGGTAAACCGTCAAATCAGAACTTTAACTTAATATAACTTAATAACTAGCAATTATAAGTGAAATATTATTCTTTTAATGATAAACTTAAACGTTTTTCTTACATCTTATAAGTTCAAGGGGCTTTTTGAATTTAAAAACAGTAATAAACTAGAAAACTCGCGTAATATTCAATGTATATAAGGGTGGTGGTTCGCCGGCCTAATAGTAATAGGTCATTAGAAGAGTGTAGATCAATATGTAAACTGAACACCTCTACAATAAGAATATCACTTCCTTATTTTTTTATAGTCATTTGTTCAATATGATGCGGTATTGTTAATTGTTAGTGTGAAATACATGAAATATGTATAGTGCAGCCCGGAGTTTACACGAGAAAGACAGACGTGGTTGGAGCGGAAGTGACGGGGGAGGGGGGAGGTCAGTCAAAATAACAAACACCTCCAAAAAAACGCGCGAACATCGATTTCTCAAAAAGTCGTGAATATGTCTAAGGTATAAACCAGGCATTTGTAAGGTCGCAATAGTGGTATCTTTATATCAAGCACCCAAAATGCCGCGAATGCGTTAAAGTATAAGCCAGGCACTGGAAAGGTCGCAATAGTGGTATCTTTATATCAAGCCCCCAAAATGACGCAAATGCATTTAAAATATAAGCCAGGCACTGGAAAGGTGGTAATTGTATACACGGTATAACATTTATACTCAGGCACCCAAAAGGTGGCCTTTACGTCTGATCGTATAACCGCTTCAAGGTCAGGAATCGCCAGGCACTCAAAAGGTCTTATACATGTATATATATATATATATATATATATATATATATATATATAGAGAGAGAGAGAGAGAGAGAGAGAGAGAAAAGATTACAAAAATTTATGTTTTAATATTTCGATATAATCTTCTTCAGCTTAACCTACAAAAAAAGATAAAAGATTAGAAAATATATATATGAGCTATAGTGGCTGCAGGTTTTGCAATTATTTTATTATTTTTTTTAAGACCTTGGGCGAGTATTTTGGCGGAAAACAAAATGAAAAATTATTTTAGCAGATTTTTATATTTTTTTGTTTCTAATAATTCGATTTTTCATTCAATTTGCACAACAAAATTGTTGTTTTTACAAAGTTGAGTTAATTTTTTACAAATTGTTTACTATAAGTGTAACATATTTGGACAACATTTAGTATAATCGTGTATTTTAACAATAGTTTCATCAATTTATTTAAACAAAAACATTTTTTAAAGTTATATAAGTGTTATCCAATATTTGTCGAATTTGATAAACTAACGATTTTTGTTTGTTTGTTGTTTGGAGAGTATAAGGAAAAATTTGTGAGTTATTATAGAAAACAATTTCATAATAGCTTTAAAAACACATTTGAATATTTAGAGATCAGAATAAATATCTTTACTCTCTCCTTTTTCATGCCCTTTTGGATATCCCTTAAGGTAGGTTTTATTTTTAGAAAACCTTTAAAGCCACGTCAATAACCGGCCATAATAAAAGTCTCCCTCTTTGCTATTAACACATTTTAATTGTCGGTCTCTTTCATCGGGCACCCTTGGTGATTAGGGAAAGACTTTCATCATGACAAAAGCTGGTCCCTTTTTGTGTAAAATAAATTTTTAATATCAAATTTTGTATACTGTTAATTTTTAAAATTAAAAACAAACATGTACTAAATATATTTATTTATTTAAAAAAAATATTTTTCATTTCAATAAATTCGGAATATTTATCTTTAATTTCATATCACCATGGGAAGATTTTATTCAAAAATGTTTTAAATGAGTATGAAGGCCTCCATATTTAGTACGAGTAAGCAATAAACCTCCTTCTAATTGACGATGGCAGTTACACGTAGTAAGAAAGACTTTAATACAGTTACCACTTTTTGTAAAGAAAAAAAAAAAAAAAAAAAAAAAAAAAACTACAATTGTTTTATTTATAGAATTTATTTACCCTAACTTTAAGGTAGTCGAGCAATATAATTTTATGTACCATCATCCCATATCATAGTTCAAACTGATAAGGTAATACATGATTTTATATCTCTGGAAAATTCACTACAATAGTTGTTAACAAAAAAATCAAATTACACTATAAATTAGTGTAAGGCTGATAAATATACAATAAAAGTTTGTAAAAGTCAAGCCAATTTTTAAATAATCCTTAAAATCTTTCCTTTCATAATAAACATACAAAATATAAATCAATAGCGTAATAATATTTCATTATTAATATTAACAGCCTGGCTTCGTTTCGTCTAATATAAGCAAAATAATACTATAATAATCAAAAAAGTCACTAAGAATTATCTGTGTTGTAATTTAATATCTGATGAATCGAGGAGACATATGGAGAATTAATTATGTTTTTTTTTTTTATTATTTCCTCCAAATTTTGATATATTTAATTATTTCAGCACGCTATAAACTCATATACTATCCACATTATTCACAATCAGTGCTTTTAGTGTAACAACAATTTTGTTCAGTTTTTAAGTCCTTTGTATGGATTTATTAATACTTTATTGTCGTATTGTTGTAAGAGCAAGTGGAAGTTATAGAGGATTTCTTAAACGATATAGAATTTTAATAGTTTCGCTTATTTCCCATACCACGTAATATGGTATGTGTTAAGTTTAAGTTATTTAATGCAAAATGTTAAGTGTAGTCGAAAAACACAAATTTGTTAACATACGTTTTATGAAAAGGGAATCACTTCAGTTAAAAAAAAAAGTGTCATTCTGTCATGTTTAATTTGAAGGTGGGTATTTTTTAGTCGATAAGAGTTTAACATGTTTTTATAGTGACTTCTAATTCACTTAAAGTAACTAAAGAAATATAGCACATATACCATTTAAAAATAATTGTTAGTGTATACTTCCTTCTCTTCCTATTTATATGTTAAGAATCCAAAGTTCTCTAGGAGAATTATTGTGCATTTATTTATACATCATATCAGTTGTATGCATAGTCTGCACTGTATTATTTTATTTGTTTGTAGGGGCCACTAAAGCCGGGTTGTCTACAACTCTAAGCTGGCAAGGTATTTTCGGTCTACTTTAAACTGGAGAGGGTCATAATATATTACGACTACATCTGTAAGCAGTATAATATGGCTACTGAATTGTGCACGACGTTACACAATATTATACATAGAACAAATAATACCACAGCTACTGTATATTTGAACAAAACGCCATTTATAGGGAGGATATAATTGTTAAATACTTTATGAATGGCTTGCTCTTTAAGCTGTAATTGTGTTTTAGGCCTGCTATCTATTAGTAAATATTAAATTATTCACAACGATTCAAACATCTAAATGTTGACCGTTCTTTCTGAAAACCCCCTTAACTTTGCTGGAGGCCAATTCATTGGAAACATAAACAATCCGACTACTGCTAATATTTTAGTTTAGGCCTACTCTAATATTCATTGATGAAGATATACAAATACTGTAGTAATTGGTTTCATATCGATTGGTTCAAGCATGGCCGTAACTGCTTAACAACGATACATGTAAAATGCCAAATTATGGTCTTTTAGCAACAAATCTATTTAGATTCAAAATCTTTTGCCTTTCGCACTAACTTCTCTTTCATAAACTGGCAGTGTTTCTCAACAATAGTTGAACCTACAAAATAGAAATTATCTCAGTTTGAGAGCAGCATATAACACATATTTATGTAATTGAACATCTTATGTCTAAGTATTAGATAAGTGTGGTTGTACTATTTCGAAATCCCAGGCGCGACAATACTATTACTGTCTCTTCATCATAAAAACCAAAATATTTGGAGTTTCAATTGTTTTGTGGTACCTTAAATCCATTTGCGAGTGGTGGATATTAGGTTTAAATAAATAATAAATAAAAATCTAAATATACGCCCCATTTTTACCACACTATTGTAGATTTTGAACACACATTAAAATATAATTTTTATGTTACTATAATACTATATAAACTAAGAAAAACGTTTCGAGAGTATAATCAACCCTCGTTATAAAGTGATAAACCTAAACATAAAAGTGTAAAAAACAAAAACAAAGTAAAACACCATTATAGCCTAGTAGCCAAGGACTATTGTTAAAAAGGCCAATATTAATAATAAGACCAATCCGTCATTGTCAAATATCTTTAAAGCCCGAATTAATAATATGTCCAATATTTTTGGAAAAGGACTTAAAAATTTTTAATCAGTCTTGCCAAGTACAATGTGCCCCCTCTTCTCACTCATTCAAATCAAAAACAAATTAATGAAAGTAATTAGATTCTATAGAGTCATGATACACAAAGCAACAATTGTATTTTTGTTCATTGTGTTTTATTTCCACAAGTCAAAACCCCTTTTGATTCTGAAACATTCATATCCAAATTTATATCCTGGCATACATAGCCTTGGACAGTTATGTTTATAACTGAATGCTTTCTTCATAATAGAAAGCCTAATTCATTAATAGTAACTATATGATTGTGTTCGAGTGTAGTAAAACATAAGTCATTATAGATTGTTTATGTGTTTTCCTTTTAAAAATGTTAGTTTTCAAGACTTTTAAATATTTAATTGGACTAGCTTTTATCTAATAACGATTGGATAAAACTTAACTACCATATAACAAACACAAATTTTTAAAGAGTTTGGACAGACTTTTAGCTGATATTCAACATATTATTTAGTGTAATGTAAAATATTCCAGGCCGTTAATATTGATGCCGTAAATCAAGCAGAATAAGAGAGCGCTTTCCGTTTTCTATGGCTCATAAATTAAAGGAGAAATCCCTGCAGGAAATTTCGTCCAATGTTCCACCATACCCCCTTTAAAAACCATTTATCTTTTATGAACGATATGGAAAAGCCATTCCATGCAAGATAGTTTTAGTTAAAAACAGAAAGAAAACAAAGTGTTTAGTCTGAAAGTTGACTAAGGGTTGCGCTTCTAATGAAGCAATATTTCATCCCCTCTTTGTTATGAATACGATGATAATGTAAAACTGAGCTATTAAGGGTGGCATAACCTTTTACTAGCGGGTGTTTGATAAATGACCTACTCAGGATAATTGGGCCTTAAGTTATGGCTCATAGAGCGAGCGCAAGGCTTGCTGTGAAATATGGCTTCCCCGCCAGCTCCCATACTACTGCTCAATTACTTTCTAAGCGTTTATCATCCCTTCAATAATTTCTCCCACCACAAGATACGCTCCCTTCTAATAATATTATTGCGCGTAACTTCCTGTAAATCGTTAACACATGTGTGAAAGTCTCGTTTACACTTAGGTAATATAATATTCTTGTTTAATGGGTTTGTTTTTCTGCCAACTGTAATTATTATTAATAGTAACATTTCTAGCGAAATCGTATAAATAGGTTTATTATGCCAGAGTTTTTATTGAAATTAAATGATGGAACAATTATGAATATAAAATTGCAAAAGTTTATCAAATATAAACTTGTTTAGTAAATGTGAAATTATTACAGTAAATATTTGTTCTCGACATAAGCAATTCTATAAAATCTTATTATTTATTAGTTTTTTGAAACACATTTTAAGTTGTTCGTAGATGAAATTTTGAACACATGGTAAGTTTGACGTACGTATGCTATTATTGTGAACATATGGTATGGAGCTCGTTTATGAAAGTTTAAACATTAGGTAAGTAGTATGTATATGTAATTTTGAACACAATGAAAGTAGTACTATGTGAAATCTTGAACATATGGTAAGTGGTAAGTGAACAAACATAAAATTGTTAACATTGGTAAGGATTACGTACATGAAATTTTGAAAACAATGTATGTAGCATACTACATGTATGTAATTTCTAACTCAAGATAATAGGCCTAGTACATATGTGAAATTTTGAACTCATCGTATGTAATGCGTATATGACATTTAGAATACACTATAAATTTATTACATGTATGCAATTATGAACACATGTTACTTGTTCGTATGTGACATTTTGAACACAAGGTAAGTATGGCGAACGTATGTTATAATTTTAAACATATGGTAAGAAGTACGTATATGAAATTTTGAACACATTGTAAGCAGTAAATATATGGAATTCTGAACACAAAATAATAGTACACATAATAAATTTTGAACTCATGGTAAGTAATGCGTACATAGAATTTTGGACAGATGGTAAATAGTACATTATATGGAATTTCACATATGGTAACTTCTACTTACGGTATATGCAATTTTTTAATTTTAACTGTTATTAAATTTACACTAAATTATAAACATAAAAACATGTTTATGATTACAACAACAATTATGATGAGTAAAACAATTATTGTCTTACTCATGATTTGTGTAACAATTGAAATATCAATACTTACAAATAAACCAATATCCATAACTTATAAAAAAAATCTTGTTTAAGCAAAAACCTATAACCGATTTACAACTTACCGGTAAAAATTTCAAAAAAATTATATATTCATATATATATATATATGAATATATAATTTATATTTATTCATTTAGTTGATAATCTACCATTAGCACACAGTTACCACAACGAAACTTTTCCTCAGCACTTGCACCTAAACGCCGAAACATCTGGACAGTCTCTACATGTTCCCATGATACTCATGTCGATAAGGTTCCCCAAGCCACGTTTGATGAGTCATCGTCGGGTACTTACGCGATACCTTACCCTACAACATCACCTGGTGGGGGCGGCGACCGTTACCCACCTACATGTGATAGAGTAGCCCACCAGCTGGAAGCTCTATTGTATACTAGACAGCATACCCCCAGTTTTCTTCGGCCACACCGTGGGATGTAGTGCACGACCCGATTTCTAGAAGGCTCCCTTTTTCCTAAAACTCGTGTTAGCAAGTGTTAGTTATTTGAGAAAATATGATCAACCAGGATGAATGTACTGACGCAAGTCAAAGAATAGTGGTGTAAGTGAAACTAACCCGCCGAGCTAAGACTCACATGGAGATTCGCCTATTGGCAGGAAAATCGAACTTAAAATCCATTGCCAGATATGCCTTACTCTATGAGTGTGAGATATTAGATATTATCACCAGGCTACATACATTGTTAAACTGTTCAACGGAGTGTACTATACATCTTGAAGATATAGAGACTACTTATTATTATCTTCAATAAAGATCTTTAGATCTTAAAATAGCACCCATTAAGTTATAGGTAAATTGAGATGTTTCTGCGAACGTTGCACACACTCTATTGGAATCTATAAGTAAAAGGTAGACAGAAAATATTAAAACTATTTTGAGAAAAGAAAATGTTGTAGTACAGGAAATAAGAAGCTGGGTCTATTTTTTCGAGCCCCTTTGAATCGCTTAGGAATTAAATGAATTAACTCCAGTAAGTCATTTATGGTAATTGATGTACTTTTATTTGTGATATGTTTTTCACTTCATACATATTCAATGAACATTATAAGCATTGTTGGTGAGCAGGTATTTGATCTGAGCGTAGAAAGTGTAGGTCAATTTAAAGATAAACATCTGAGAGACCAGCCACTTAAACGAGCGCAGCGTGTTTCTAATATTAGTAGTAATTGTTAACACTGTACAATTTGTTTAACAACTAATAGGCTAGAAAGTGCAGAATGATACAAGTAAGGCAAGTGGAGATTTTTCTTGTTGTTTAAAGGCGAAAACATCTCAGAAGAAAAAGAACATGAAATAAAGACAGTTAGCCCCCGTATACTCTAATAGAGTCAGAGTCGGAAGAGAACGAAATTGGATCAAGAAAGAACTGATAAAAATGAAAGAGAGGGATCTAACTCAAGACCAAGTGAAAAAAAAAACTTAATCTAGCTAGATCCTTTTGGATTCCAAAAGCAAAATCTGTCTTCTTTAAATAAAGAAAAATATACATCTTTTCATTTGTCATTGCTAATCAACCAATTCGGTTTTATAAATATGTGTATTGTCTTTGAATCTGAAGACATCACAATATCTTAACTTGCATTAATATTATAATGTTATCTTTATAAACATCATTTTCATACAGAAGTCTATGTTTTCTATTTTGTCATGTACACAAAAATGTAATTGTAGGAAGAAAGAAGCAGTGGAATACCTCCAGTACGATGGTGTCAAGGGCTTCAAGATTTTCTGAGAAAATTTCAACTAGAATCGGAAGCGAATTAGAATAATCCGTTATCTATGGACTTCACTTGGTTTTTATATAAAATGTAATAATTTGTTACTTTCCGCTATTTTTGTTATATTTATTTCAATGTTATATGTTTCAATTGTTTTGTTGAGATAAGTTACAGCATTGGGGAAATTGCTGTATTAATAATTAATGGCAATAACCTATAGAATGTGCAAGAATGGCATAAAATATTATTAAAAAGATTGTTTGTTTCTATATAATTATTCCCCTAATTTACAAATAATTAACTACCATCAACTTCATTTCAACAAGTTAAAGAGATGAATAATCTCACCCTATCCTTGCTGTCAACTAACAATCTAATTTTCTGACAAATTTTTAATTTCCTTGGTACGTTTTTGTGGAATAAATATGAAACCATACGATTGTTCTGCATGATCGTTTGAAGTGAAGACAACAGCTGTTTAAGGTGGAGGAGGGGAGGACGTTGAGATGACAAAGAAAAATAATTTACTCTCTTTTGTACGTTTTTCAAGTATCTTTCGCTTGGGTGCTAACCTTTTACTTCATCTTTCACGCTCAATTTCTCTTCCGATTCTTCAAAGAACCTTTCTAATTATTAAATCATTTCTTTCACTTACACACCTACGTTCCGGGTTTTATTCTCTTTGGAGAAAAAAAGGAGAGAAATTCAAATCGTCGTAAAGAAGAAAAGCGTCACTGTCCCAGGAGGCTATACAAAGGCCACAGCCAGCTTGATCGAAGCGGTACTTTTATTCCCGCCCTTCCAATACCTCAACACTCCAAACTCAATCTGTCGCCTTTGTATTCACGGCGACAAGAAATAATAAGAAAATCTTTAATAATTTAAAAAGCCAGGCGTTTGACAGTAAATTAAAGTCCCCTTTGTACAGACTGCGCTCTAGGATGTCAAGTGAGGGAGAAGCTGATTGAAGATTTGGGACAAAGAAATCTTGTTCACCGCTGATTGTGTTGCAAAAACGTGATTACATTTGCAATATTCGCGTTTTCAAAAGAATATTTTAATATATTTATTCATGAATTACAGTTAGGTGTCGACATGTATTTACAATTCATTTTCTATGGACATTTAATCATTCTTTAAAAAAATACAGTAGAAAATAATTGATCAAGATGTCGACTGTAAAAATAAAATAAAAATAGTAAAATAAAATAAAATATTATTAATAATTGGAATTATTGTAGAAGTAGATAAAACTACCTAATTGAACCTATGTATAATTAAACAGTACGGTACTCTTTATCACTTTTATATTTGATAATTTATATTTATATAAAGGATGTTAAATACATATTACAAACACCATTATTTTATTTTATTGACAACTGATTTAAGCACATATGCTTCTGAAAATAACAAGGTTGGCAAGTTTACACAAACAGTTCGTTTTGTTTGTGTTAAGAAGCTACACTTGATGAAAATGATTTATGAGAAAAAGTTAGTGTTTTTTTTGTATAGCTACCCCCAAATTTTAAATTATAGAAAAATATTTTTTTTAAACTTCTTGTGACACGACTAATATTTCGCCACATCTCAATGCTAAATCGGTAAACGTATTTGGGATGTTGATCAATGCACATACGACAGATATCAACGCTAGACAGAGAGACGTTATTCCTAAAGAAACGCTTTTCGCCTCCGGGTTATGTGTTTATTGATCCAACACGTAACTTTCTCTATAACAGATACATGTGATAAAGTAAAAACTAAAGAGTAGTCCACAACCATATACAAATCCTTAAAGACAAATTTTGTTGCTCCGATTTTCGAAATTGATTCTAAGGGCTGAGATACAAATTGAGCAGTCATATTACATAATAAATATTAAAAAGAAAAGTTCAAGATTAATTGATGTCAACTAAGGTGATAACATAAAGTGATGTTAGACATGTTGATGGGCGTTATCATGGTACTTACCCAGAGCCTCATACAATGTAATACAAGCAGATTGTGTAAATGTAATACCCAAAAGTTGTTTCATTCACATTGTATAAAATGTACTGAGAGATCAAGGAGTCTTACCCAGTAAAGTCAAATGGTTTCAAACAGTTATTAGACATGTTGATGGGCGTTATCATGGTACTTACCCAGAGCCTCATACAATGTAATACAAGCAGATTGTATAAATGTAATACCCAAAAGTTGTTTCATTCACATTGTATAGAATGTACTGAGAGATCAAGGAGTCTTACCCAGTAGGGTCAAATGGTTTCAAACAGTTGTTAGACATGTTGATGGGCGTTATCATGGTACTTACCCAGAGCCTCATACAATGTAATACAAGCAGATTGTATAAATGTAATACCCAAAAGTTGTTTCATTCACATTGTATAAAATGTACTGAGAGATCAAGGAGTCTTACCCAGTAGGGTCAAATGGTTTCAAACAGTTGTTAGACATGTTGATGGGCGTTATCATGGTACTTACCCAGAGCCTCATACAATGTAATACAAGCAGATTGTATAAATGTAATACCCAAAAGTTGTTTCATTCACATTGTATAAAATGTACTGATAGATCAAGGAGTCTTACCCAGTAGGGTCAAATGGTTTCAAACAGTTGTTAGACATATTGATGGGCGTTATCATGGTACTTACCCAGAGCCTCATACAATGTAATACAAGTAGATTGTATAAATGTAATACTCAAAAGTTGTTTCATTCACATTGTATAAAATGTTTTAATGTACTGATAGATCAAGGAGTCTTACCCAGTAGGGTCAAATGGTTTCAAACAGTTGTTAGACATGTTGATGGGCGTTATCATGGTACTTACCCAGAGCCTCATACAATGTAATACAAGCAGATTGTATAAATGTAATACCCAAAAGTTGTTTCATTCACATTGTATAAAATGTACTGATAGATCAAGGAGTCTTACCCAGTAGGGTCAAATGGTTTCAAACAGTTGTTAGATATGTTGATGGGCGTTATCATGGTACTTACCCAGAGCCTCATACAATGTAATACAAGCAGATTGTATAAATGTAATACCCAAAAGTTGTTTCATTCACATTGTATAAAATGTACTGATAGATCAAGGAGTCTTACCCAGTAGAGTCAAATGGTTTCAAACAGTTGTTAGACATGTTGATGGGCGTTATCATGGTACTTACCCAGAGCCTCATACAATGTAATACAAGTAGATTGTATAAATGTAATACTCAAAAGTTGTTTCATTCACATTGTATAAAATGTACTGATAGATCAAGGAGTCTTACCCAGTAGAGTCAAATGGTTTCAAACAGTTGTTAGACATGTTGATGGGCGTTATCATGGTACTTACCCAGAGCCTTATACAATGTAATACAAGTAGATTGTATAAATGTAATACTCAAAAGTTGTTTCATTCACATTGTATAAAATGTACTGATAGATCAAGGAGTCTTACCCAGTAGGGTCAAATGGTTTCAAACAGTTGTTAGACATGTTGATGGGCGTTATCATGGTACTTACCCAGAGCCTCTTACAATGTAATACAAGCAGATTGTATAAATGTAATACCCAAAAGTTGTTTCATTCACATTGTATAAAATGTACTGATAGATCAAGGAGTCTTACCCAGTAGGGTCAAATGGTTTCAAACAGTTGTTAGACATGTTGATGGGCGTTATCATGGTACTTACCCAGAGCCTTATACAATGTAGTACAAGTAGATTGTATAAATGTAATACTCAAAAGTTGTTTCATTCACATTGTATAAAATGTACTGATAGATCAAGGAGTCTTACCCAGTAGGGTCAAATGGTTTCAAACAGTTGTTAGACATGTTGATGGGCGTTATCATGGTACTTACCCAGAGCCTCTTACAATGTAATACAAGCAGATTGTATAAATGTAATACCCAAAAGTTGTTTCATTCACATTGTATAAAATGTACTGATAGATCAAGGAGTCTTACCCAGTAGGGTCAAATGGTTTCAAACAGTTGTTAGACATGTTGATGGGCGTTATCATGGTACTTACCCAGAGCCTCATACAATGTAATACAAGTAGATTGTATAAATGTAATACTCAAAAGTTGATTCATTCACATTGTATAAAATGTACTGATAGATCAAGGAGTCTTACCCAGTAGAGTCAAATGGTTTCAAACAGTTGTTAGACATGTTGATGGGCGTTATCATGGTACTTACCCAGAGCCTCATACAATGTAATACAAGTAGATTGTATAAATGTAATACTCAAAAGTTGTTTCATTCACATTGTATAAAATGTACTGATAGATCAAGGAGTCTTACCCAGTAGGGTCAAATGGTTTCAAAAAGTTTTAGACAGGTTTTTGAATCTCGTAATTATGTATCATACTTTGTTTGACGTCAGGTAGGTCCTGGCTTGCCTCGTATATATTTAATGTCACCAATCGCTTCTCTTCGCTCGTATTAGTGCCTCGAAACCTTGCGAATAAATATTTTTCGGAGTCAGGATTGGAAACTATATTATGACAATAACTAAAACTATTTAAAATGGCCGACATTTTGATAATTGTATTTCAATCATTCTGAATTTTAGTAACACTCCTATACCAAATTTAATGTTACAATATTAATTTTGTGGCGTCTATCGTGCTTACTTACAACGACGGATGGACACCTTGATGAAAATAACTTTTTCAGTTTCCTGAGGACGTAAACGTGAAGATTAATAAAAAAAAACAAAGGTCGAGATTTTTGTCGATTACAAACTTAGTCTATACTTCGTATACTAGATAAATAATAAAGCTGTGAAAAATTCTCTAAGGAGACAAAGTGTTATTTTCTATCACTGTAACATCACTTAAATTTGTGGTTATGTTACTGGGCAGGCTGAATTAACTATCTAAGATAGTAAATTGACCTGATTTCCCATTATATCCTACTCCCTACGCTACTAGGCTATTTTGAAGTTTTTCATGTCACTTGATAAGGAGTTGATTTGCACTCTTGAAACTTCATGTTCTTATATACACGAATGATAGCAAATGTCCGATTAAACCATAATATGAGCAATACATAGTTATTAAATAGCTTTACAACCAAAGAAGAAATCAATATCACAAATTTAATAATAAACATTTCATAAATTTATTACCTTCATTTTATATTACAAGAGGATTTAATCCGTTTTATAACAATAGTTATATAATTATTAATAAATATTATAAAATATAGTTGTTTTTCAGGTTTCTAACGAAAATTGTTTGTACATTATAGAATAATTATAAAATAGAAATATCAAATATTGTAATCTAGTACCAATAAATTAATATTAATTTCCACTTCTATTCCTTCAAGTGCTAAAATATTTTACTTCTACATACAAGTAAAATAATTTGTAAATTTATGTCCTACACAATCTAGTATCTTGGTGAGATTAAAGACTCAAATTAATGAGTAAAACTGGAACGAATTTTGTACAGGATTACATAATTTAATAAACTATTACAATGTTATACTAGTTATACTTATTTTTTGGAGAAAAAGTTTTTCTTTTCATCTTTTTGATCGGTTTTATGCCTGGATAGTTTTACTCATAAATCACACACAAATTTTATTTTAGGCATGACTAAAATACAAAATTTTAATTTCTAATAATTTGTTCTAATGATTTTTATCACTTACAAATTTTGCCCTTAAGAACCCAAATAAAATTCTAGATTTGGAATTTGTGGTAAAGAACAAAACACAGTCTGGGGGGGTGGAGATAATGTTATAAAAGGTCCATTTTCTCAACCAAACCTGAATGTCAAATCAGAAGTATTTGTTCATTCAATTCAAGTTCAAGAGTAATTGTTATAAAAATGAACCATGACCATTGTTATAAAAACTGGAATTCAATCAAGTATTTCAAAACAATTATTTTTTTTCTGTGAACTCAGTAAGAAATAAAATAACATTTTTTTCACGTTTAAATAGATTTGTCCTCGACAGACGTTCAAGTAGGGGGATGGTGACAAATAATCTTTAGGGTCCCTAGATAAAACAAAGGAAACTTATAATTTCACGTACGTGTCTGTAAGTCGCAACCAGTTTACACAGGCAAGACCATAAATCCTACATATTTCCAACTTTTCATTTTCATTCTCTGTATTACCCCAAATTTATGTAAAAAAATAAATAAATAAAAATAAATATCTTGGGGTGGTTAAGAACCAAAAACTAGAGTTAAGAAATTTTATTTTTGGAGATATTATGTGTGGGGTATTAAATAAAACTGCAAGTTATTTTAATTACGAATAGGTACCAATGTTTATTTGACGAATAAAATAATATTTGTTGCTAGGTCTCTTAAAATGACTTCCACTTTATAAAAATAACTGTCCCTATATGCCTATTGAGCCTAAGTCGTGTATATTTGGAACACACTGGAAGCTTTTTTATTTTTTTAAATTAATTAAAATAAACTAAATACTTGTAAATAATGTACTGTTACATCACAAAATTTCATATATATTATGCACACTACCACACGTATCGAATGTAAATTCGACTGTATGTCCCAAGATAACTCCAACGCTTGAATTAAAATGAAGTAGATTTTTGATATAAGTGGCTTATACTTTATTTTTATCGAGCCATATAATAATAATAATAATGTATGTTTATAACAATAATAATAAAATATACTATTCTATGCATATCATGATGAATTATATAATAATTGGGGAAAGGGGAGATTTTTATTTGTGCATTTTGTTATGTTACCAATGCCGGATAAACGAAATCCTGTCTTTATTCTAATAACGCATGCAAATATTTCCGAGAGTCCTAAATAATAAGATATCGAGGTTAACAAAAACACATCTTGCAGCGTATATCATTAGTGACGTCAATACGGCTCGACATATGTTGAGTTTGATTCAAAACTTCTCATTTATAAAAGCAACGCTGTCAATACAATTTGTTAAGTTGGTACGAAAGTCAATGGGATCAGCCCGGCTTATTAAGGCGCATGTCAGTGCGAATATACCAGCCATTACTCAAGTGGGACCCACTGGGGCAAAGCGCGTTTTGTCCAATTTATATTACAAAAGCATAGCTTAAACGTTGAAGGTGTACTTCAAGAGCAACACACTGACAGCTGACAATTAGTATAATTCAGTTACAAAATATGAATCTCTCAACTGGATTTGAATTAATGCCTGTCTACTTGACAACTCAGCTTAAGTAACTATTTCCAATGCTACAAAAAATACGAAAACGTCAAAAAGAGATGAAGGAGGGTTTATCGTGACTTTGTCATTCAGAGGGTGTGAAGTATGATTTGCTTACAGACTGTCGAGCGGTGATGTATTGTAATTATCCGTAGAAAAGTTGTATGAGACGATGTGGTACAATGCTTGCAGATTATTTTGTTGTTTATGTAATTAATTGATTTATTGTAAACAAATGTTTTTCATAAAATTGTACATATTTAATTACACCTAAAGATTTTATATAAAATTGTAAAATTTGTACCAACAAAATAGGTAAGCGATTTTTTTTTCCAAATAAAGTTTTAAAGAAATACTGGTGGGAACACATACGGATTATCTAGGAACGCAGTAGCAAAGTGAAAAGCGAATTTTGACAGAGTTTACGTGATGGTCTAATTTAAAATCCGGCTTATTGTAAATGGTTCTGTAGGGCAATGAGCCAGACAAATTGGTAAATTATATCAGATTTTCTAATCAGTCTTATATTTGAAAAGCTAATATATATAATTACAAGGCGCCCTTGTAGATTTGGGCTACTAATAAAAGGAACATTCGTTACCTAATCAGTCTATTGTCATACAGACTAATTGCAATGAGACTTTTTTGCCTAATTCCTTTTGAAAATAGCGTACGGAAAGGTTCACTGTCGATTCCCGCCCTTTTATCAAACTTTCTTTACCCCTGATCCATACTACTGTGACATATAGCCTATAAGTTTACACAACTTCTTTTTTCATTCTACATTGTTACTTCTTTTATTCTCCGACTTTTTCTCGTTCTTCTTCATCTCCTCCGAAACTGTTTATACGAACAAGTCTCTCTGTCTTTTGTCTCTTTTTCTTCAATTCAAATTCTCTCTATCTTGATGCACATCTAACGCAGACGATCTGTGCTTCTGGTCTTATCTTGCCGTTATTCTACCTTTATTTAAAAAAATTATAAATACTTACAAATAAAACATTGTTATGTAATTTTTAAATTCACACCATTTTTAGTTTAATTAAGTTGTTTTTATATTTGAAGATTTATTTTTAATATAAACCTAGGAATATCTTCAGAACTTCATTTAAATCAGCTCAGAAAGACAAGACATGCCTAATCTACTCTGTATACTTTGATCGACGTTCATCTTTTAGTGAGCATTTAGGCCTAATTAACCATTTAATTGAGCAAACAAGTGTTTACTTCTAATAGCGTAAATCTATACATGGTTATTGCAATAAGCATAAGAAATATAAAGTTTATTTATAAACTTATGATAATTTTTCAATTTGTTAGACTCAATTTGCCCTTTGTAATTAGCATATGTTTTTTTCAATACACTTACTTCATAATAGCTCAGTTAGTTAAGTACAATTTTTCCACCAACCACCCCATAACATTAGAAAATTTAAAATTATTGAGATCGTCAAAAAATCAAATAAAACAAAAACGCCGAAAACTATTGCTTGCAGTTATTCTTCTTTAAGTGACAAGCCTACAGCTGAAAATAATTACTAGATTTTAGTGCTCAATGTCACATTTTTCCGTCATGCAAGTGCTATTATTTATAGACATGGTGAGACATATACAAAAAAAATCAATGAAACTTATAACAGTTGTTAATAAAACTGAAAAACTAAATTTTCAAAACAAAAATCTCGATCTTTCACGTTTTTATAGTGGATTTTATATAAAGGGATAAAATGTGAAATAAAATGTAATCACAACATTGTTATATAATAGTCTATTTCAAAAGTTAAACAATATTAAAGTAAACACATTTCCCTGTCAAAACGCAAATAGTAAAGTATTTTTATAAATTCTATTTAAAAAATTAGATCCATAATATATATGCATTTCAATATATTAAAATATTTTTAATCTCGCAAAATCCGTCAAAAATATCCCTGTCAAGTTTATTTTAATACAAAAAAAATGAAACTCTAAATTTTTCACGAATATGGGTCTCGCACATTTTCTTTAGATTTTAATATCACCTGCTTCCCTTACCTATAACTACTTGGTGACATGCTTTAATCAAATATTGTTTAATAAGTACAACAATGTATGAAATAGAAGCATTTGATTGGAAAATATGAGTGATATATGTGAGTTGTTATTGTTAAAACAAACAGCCAAAACATTTGTTTAGCACATAGCGATTGTTTGCTGATATTAGTTTTAGTAAGGCTAATAATTAAATAGTTTGATTAATTAAAACCACTCACATTTGCGATTTTACAATGTCTTGTTATACAATATAGGATCTTTTTTATTGTTTTAATCTTACTCGAAGCGTCGACGTTTCGTTTAACCCTCCATTAGACCCTGGATAACTATTGCGTTACTTCAGACAACTGTCAGAGGATCCACTCTTAGACAAAGTTGACAGGAAGTATATATTTTTAAATCGAGTTGGACACAGCAGTTAGTGTCATGGCGAATTGACTGTCAGTAGAAGACTAGTGTCACATTATATTTACTTAAACATTTGTGGTGTTTATTTTACTTCGTACATTTCTCTTCATTCAAGAGTGAAGAATACATTTATTTTCAGTAAAAAATAAATGATATTCTTATACAAACGACGTTTCTTGTTGATTTTTCTTAAGATTTCTATTTACAGTTATCGTGTCTGCTGTAAATAACACTTCATTTTTGAAGGAAGTAAATAATTTGGATTTAAAATAGAGATGAATTCCAAAACAATACCAGCTACTTCCAGTTACAGTAATACTTGCTTTTTGTTAGGTTATAAACGCACAGGTTAGCTAGAAAGGACACTCTTTCTACCGAACAAGTAAATGATATTTTTTCAACAGAAGTTTATAAACAATAGATGTAAATACAGTTCATTATGAAATACTTATTTGAGTGATTTGATTTAATAGTAGTATTACAAAAAAAGTAAGAACCGAGGCCAAATGCCAATGTGAACAACCTGTAACCAATGTGTTAATTTGGCATATATTATCACAGCGAGTAACCACATAATGAGTATCGTGCTGATCAGTATATCAATAAGTAATAACAAATGAAAGAAAACATAATTTCCACAAGAAACACACTAAGAGTTTATCGTGAAAAATATCTTTTCATTTTTTGATTGAAGTTTCAACAAGTGTTACTCATTTCAAGTCAGTAGGTATTATCCTATAGTTCAAACAAATAAAACTGAATGATTATTACACTTTGCAATAAACAACATTGAACATAGCTTTCGGGGGGAAATCCGAAGTGGTGTGATTGACCCGCAGAAAATATCTCCGATTGGGTTAGAATATAATAACACTCTTTTCTCTTATAACCATCCTATCCTGCACATCCTTTTGTTTCTGGGAGTTTGAATACAAAAAGGACCTTACACCCGAAAGTTCATTTCCCACTAAGAAGCAAACAAGAAGTGGATTGGTAGCAACATGTTACTTGCCCAGCGTCACAATATGTAATACCAGATCCACCGAAAGTAATGGCTAAAAATTGTTTTCTAGAACCTTGTAGGAAATGTTTAATTACATTGGTAGATCAAGTGGTCTAATCCAGTAGGGTAAGTTTGTTTAAAATTATTGTTACACAAGGTTTCGACATCATAACTGTGTATATCAATACTCTCTTGACGACAGCTAGGCCCTAACCAGTCTAATAGATGTGTATATATTAAAAAAGTCTTTACTAGCTTCGCTCGTGTCTATATCTCGGCCTTGAAGCTATTCGTATATGAAGGCATCTCAATTCCCTATGCTCGTATCAATCACTCGGCCCTGTCGGATCTTATAACTACTTAATATCCTATTTTGTGTTTAAGTCTGGGTTCGAAATTACATTTCTTACAATAACTTCACTACTTTTATTCGTCGTAAGGAGATGGTCACCATTACAATTTTTATTGAATTTTATCTAATTTAGTATAAGTTGAATAAAAAACTATTAAAATTATCACCATTTTGACATTTTCAATTCGTTTGTTTCTGAATTTTTCTAGAAAATATTATATGAAATTTCAATAAGAGCACACTATAATCACTTATATCAAATTTCATGTTTCTAGTGTGTGGCCGATATCGTACAGACAACAACGACATCTCAAAAATCAATTTTTACGTTTTTTGAGGTCAATATCATTCAAAACGGAGGTCAACGTTTTGGTGATATCACCAAATTAACCTAAACTTCCTATACTGGATAATAACAACGAATAAACTTAATGGTGCGCGGAGTTGTATCTAGTTCTTATCATGGGCGTCATCACCAGTTCATTATTGGGGGGGACATATGCCGGGGGTCTGGTGGTAAGGAAATTTTTTAAAATTAAACTTCTCAAAACATCCTTTTTATGCATTTATTTTAATATTTTGTCAGCAAATGAAGTACACTAAAACAATAAATCTAATTATTATAACTTTTTTAAGCTGAGCGGAGAAACAAACCTTCTGCGCAATGAGTCAGATCAGATTCTAGACGAGACGACGATACTCCACACCGACAAACTAACTACCAACATACTGGACTTTATTGCGTACAACTATTCAAAATTATTTCTATTTGCGTTTGTAACAGAAATGTAATGTTAAAAACCCTAGTAAAGACAAAACCCGATGTTTACCTTTTAAGGTTTTAAGTAAATCATTCGTTTTTAGCAAAAATATTTTTACATCTCTAATATTGGGGGGACGCGTCCCCCCCGTCCCCCCGGCGATGACGCCCATGGTTCTTATACGTAATATCAGTGGGTAAAGTAAATCTTTGTCCTGGCTAACCTAAACATCAATAGTGTTCAAAATTAAATGTTATGAAAACAAGGCACAAAACTGTAATTTAATTATACTATGCACAATTTTCTCACATAACCGTACATAAAACCAAAATTTGATAGTCTCGACTCTTAAAAATTACTGTTTCATGAGTTATTTGTAAAATATAGTATAAATTAATATTGAGCATGGTTATTATTGAGATATTTTATAATTAAAATAAAACTCACAACATTACTGAAGATGGCGAAATTGTGGTTGAAACTCGTTAACTTAATAAACGTATTATTTGTGAGACATCGTGTTCAGGTTTTATTTAAAAAATTTTAAGTGATAATAAACCATTAACGATTGTTTAATTTTAGAAGATCGATTTTCGTGTATCTAACAATTGAGTCACGTGATTTCTATGAAATGTTTTATGAACAAAGCCAACGTTCCAAGTAAAATAAAATTACGGTTCTCTAATAAATTTTTTAAACTGTACGTTTTTTTCTTTAATATACTAAAAAATCGTAGGTTTTATTTGAGTTATTACAATGTAGTATGATAAAAATCTTTAGAATAGATTTTGAGAAAATTTTAATTAGTATTTTGGTCTAAAGACAAGAAACCCTATGTTCTGAGTTATTGATAAAAACAAATTTAAACGCGTATATATTATCCAGCTAAATGTGTTCACAAATGAAATTTCATTAATATCGGTCTACCCGTTTAGATTGAACCGCCATTTCACTAAGAGACATACATTTCCAAAACCTCTCGTTCCGACTGGCCTAACCTGAAAATAAAGTAATGAAATTTCCATGTTGTTTTTATTGTTTCTCTATATTACTTATATGTGAGAAATTAAAATCTGTGTGTTGCGTGACGTATAATCAACTAAGAGAGTTTATTTAGCATATTGAAACAATGACAGTACTGGAGTAGATGAGCTGATCATGATCAATCCATCGTAGGCTGTGGCAGTGACAAAGCGTTGAGTTGGTGGAAAAACAACAGTGTCACTTTGGCACTCATTTATCATAATATTTTGAAGTGACGGTTGGCAAGATGGCGGATGTGGCTGATTATTGCCAGACATGGCGCGTCGTTTGTCACTGTCAACATTACAGGGTGTGTCACTAGCCTTGATGGATCGTCTTGCTAAGAAACATAATAATTAAACCACAAGGAGATTATCCGACTCCTGACTTCTAACCTCCGAGATGGTGACTCACTTTGTGCGTGTGTTTGCCTGACCTACCTGAATACTTGTTTAATGTTGCTACCTCATACTACTAACTTTCTTTTTATTACAGTATTAAACAACATGATTACAATAATAAAGTTTATGTTTTATAATAAAGATAATGATTAATAACTCCATTCGTTTTAAATAACGTTCATTTTACGTGCAGGCGTGTGTGTGTGTGTGTGTGTGTATGCACATTCGTGTGTATTTTGTAGGTATTTGTGTTTGTGTGTGGGGGGGGTGTTTCTGTTTTTGTGTTTGTGTTTGTGTTTGTGTTTGTTTTATTTATATCCCACAATGATACTTTTAGAGTAATGGGTGACTAAAACCTTTTTTAACCTTCAAATAAAGACTTTCTTATATTTAGTATTATTTTAAAGATTTTACCCCATATAGTATACAATCATTTTACAATTTGTTAGGTACAATAACAATATAGTATGAGCTCTTAAGGGAAAAAAATTGATTTGCAATATTTCTTGGCATTTTTTTTTATAAAACCCTTGATTTTAAATATCACAGAGACCTAAATAAGTAGTATTATGAGATACTTAAATCACATATGGGACACCAACATTTTCGATTTCGTAGGTGAGGAATATTTTAAGTTAGAAAAATAGTTATTGGAACACAAATGAAGTAGAATATTTTTGGACCAACGATGTACTTCCAGTACAGCAAAGAACTTTCTGATGGAAATAAAAATGGTAGTTATATTTTATGACTTTATTGTTGTACATACATTTGATAAGGATATCGATAATTCAACACGATAGTACAACGATGCTGGACAAAGCGCTAACTAATTAAACTTAATTTGGCAAAATAAACTCATAAACCGTTACGCGTACGAAAATATCTTCTTTCCCGTTTCTGATGAATCATCAAATGACATCAGATAATAATTATAACACTAAAACTGAATATGAGAGAAGTACACTAAGCAGATAAAACAGGAACTTTACGTAAGTATAAAATAATATAATTTGTCATTAATGATCTACAATAATATAACACAACTTCTACAATACTATAACACATATCTTCTTCAATCCAAACTCGGAAGCAGAAGGCATAGAAATATTTTTAGAAGGATAAAATGTAAACAAGCCAAAAAATTATTGCCTATGATTCAATTTCAAAAGAAAATAATTAAATGTGTTGATATGTAGAGTATAAACCGATAAAATATTTTATTTTTATGCCCATAATTAAAACACATAAATGAACCTTAATACACAAATAATGCTTCTTAAGATAGATAAATCATTCGTCGATCTTATATTAATCATGCACAAGGTTAGGAATAAAAATGGTAATAGTCAATTGCTCAGATATAAATAACATAATTGTGTTGTTACCATTTTTATTGATGTTATTGAGTTTCTTTATAGGTTTATCATTATTCAATGCAATGAGTTAATCTATTTAAATGTTTGAAAGTTGGTCATTTACAGCTTAGATTTACAGTGTGAGTTTTGAACTATTATACTTGTTACAAAACTTAGGTCGATAAGAAATGAGCACAAAAATGTTAGTTTTCCTATTGTCTAGATAGATAGATACAGATTCAAGTGTTAAGTTAGTAATAAATAACATTAAATGAAATAGATTAGATTCCTTCTAAAATATTAACAACGCCCTTTGAATACCCGCCCATTCCATATCATGACTCTATATTGTAATAAATGATTTATTTTTACAAGATACTTTTAGTTATTTATTTCCTGTTATTACTTGAACAACAATGTTATCAATGACTACATATCAGGACATAAATAAGTGCTTATCATTTGACACGTAACGTTATAATAACTTGTTCGTATTTCTTTGTGTATTTTGTACAATTTATACGTTAGGAACACGTAAAATGTCTCATAAATAACATTTTAAAGCTATATTACATATTTGTATTTAGTTGTTCTTTCATTGTTGGTTTATTTAGAATTATTTGTAAATTAATGTTGTGAAGACTATTTATAGAATTCTATTGAAAATGTACATTCATGAAACTTTCATTTACATCAGTACGACATTAAAATAATTACTGATTACAAAAAACATTTAGTAAAAAATAGAACTGAATTTTAAACAAAACGTCATTATTCTACTGTTACAAGAAATGCATATTCAGAGGGTGGTAATATATACACAAATAAAATACGAAATTGTCAAAATTATTTATAAATGAAGGTGAAAAATTATGTATTTAGTAAATTTAACAAAACACATTTTTACAATATAATTCTTAACAACTGTCTAATTGCAATTTTAATTAGGTATTTAGATTTTTTTAAATACATTATATAATTACCTTTTATACAAAGGGCTAATGTTGAAATTAGTGACATTTAAATTTTTCAAAGCAAAACCAAAGATATTTCAATTTATACCTGTTATTTTGCGTAAGATAACATTGTATTAAAGTAAAAAAATATATAAAGTTATTTTGTTATGTTTTTACTTGAAAGAAATTACCTTTCTACTAAAATTGGTAAAAATCTTAATATTATTTTCTCGGACTTTGTACCATATATTGAATAAATTACATGGTATTTAACATTAAATAAAACAAAATTGTAAAAGGATTTTTGAGTTCAAGATTTAGAATTTAGTAAATTCTAAAAAAGAGTAAATGCTAACAACTGTAAATTTGGTGTCATGTAAATCGTAAATGAAATTAAAATTATTTTTGTTTTATTTTTTTATTATTTTGTATATAATCCAATTTTTACAAGAACAGATATGTGTTTCCCTTTTACATAGACGTATATTTTAACATGATTGTAGTAATAAGTCGAAACAATAATCACTAGTTTTCAGTACTTTCAAAAATTATAAGATTTTTCTTTCTTTTTGTCACTGTATTAAAACAAAGTAATTTTAATATTGTGGCAGTTAAATAATGACAATTGGCCACAGTTTCATCAAAATAACACTGTTGTCAATAATTAATAAAAATTTGGCTACGTATTACACAGAAATAGTTATATTATTTTTTCATAAAATTACATTATAATGAAGGTAAATGGTTACTATCTAATATATCTATACTATTAAAGTTTTAGCACTATGTTTAATTCGCCGCATAGAAGCAGTTTCAATAAGTCCAGTTATTTTACAACAGCTGATTCAAGCAATGAACTGTTTTATTCCATAATTTAAAACTAAGGTAAAAGACATTAACAAATTATAACTAAAAATCCATAATTGCCTTGTCCTATACGACTGTTAACCTATTTGGAATAAAATATCCAAGTAATAAAAACTAACCATCAGAGTATCATACCATTAAATTTGTAAAATTCACAGTTTTAATGTAATTAATTGATATTTTAAGCCTCTGTACAATCCATCTATCAAATATGTATTAGCTTAAGGACGAATAATCTTAAACTGTACAGACTTCTGGTAGAGGAATTGAAATCCGCGTATAATTTATAACAAAGGATTGGTAAATTATAAAATAATAAATAATAAATATGTTTAAACTACCTAACGAATAATTTTCGTTTAGGCCAATTTAAGTTATGTTTATTGATTTAAATTTGATATTGGTCCATGCTTCGTACATAGGTACATTATATCTTAATTAGCTAAGTGTCACACAAAAATCACAAAAGTCACATAAAATATAAAGAATCTATGATATAAGCCCTAAATCAATCTACTATATAAGCATAGTAACTTGCTTATATAGTATATATTGGTATATTGCTTGCTTGGCGATCCTATACTGGTATATATCCTATACCAGATCATATACTGGTAATATGGCGCAAAATTCCAAAAGTCACTGAGAGTCTACTGGACACTTGATATTATAGACAAAGCTGTCCTGGAAATCTACCTATTTCATAATAATTATAGATATAGTTAATGAAATTGGTATTAATCATAATTGCAGTAGAGATATATAGCAACAAAAAAAGTTCCAAAAGTCTTAAAAATGCACATTAAGTAAATAAAACTGACGTGGCACAATGTCTATCGATTTAAATGAGATTATGGTGATAAGCAAATGTCCCACTGAACTTAGTGATATTTTTCCTTTTTGTTTAAAGGTGAAAATCATCTCGGCCATCATCACTTTTTGTGATAAATTATAAATTAAGCACTTCAAATAAACAAATGATTACAAAGAATATACAATACAATATTATTATCTCCAAGATTACTAGAAAGAACACGTATATTTTTTATTATGGACAACAACTGAACTTATTTTCATGAAATTTATATTAAGTTTAAAGCATAACAGTTAAAATGAGATAAACAATTTTAATCACAAATTAATTGCGATATGTCTTAAAAGTGCGTTACAGTGCGTCCTGTAGGAGCTTACACAATAAAAAATAAGTGCCCATCACATTATTAACTACGTCAGTTGTAATATACCCTAGACCACGGCAACAGCTCAACTGAACACATAAAAGAAAGGGAACACGTGCTATAATTAATTGTCCGTTCGGACAAAATTCACCAATTTAAACAACGCCGCAAAAATACAATCTTACAAACAAGCAATCGAGTTAATGCATTAATAAGATATTTGTTGCCGGAATCAGAGAACTTAATTAATTATCTGTAAGATATTTAGGTATTTGAATTTTTAAATTTCGATATTATTTTATAATAAAAACTTTAAATTTAGGACAATTGAATTGAAATTTTAATATACTCCATAATACTTAAAAAATTGTTTAAATACGGAATAACAGAATTAATTAAATTTCTGTTAAATACAGATGATGTTGAAAAGCTTTTTGATCCTGTCCGTTAATTGTGAAATTATTGGATTTTTGTTGTTTTATTAGGTTCAACCAAAGATTACTTTCTTTAATTACAAATTGTTATTATTTCTGCTTAGTATTTTTTTCAGGACTTTTTGTTATAGTAAGTTATTGTTTATTTAGTTATATTATTATAATTTTTTTTATATTTATTATGTATACTCCACTAAATGATTTTTAGTTATGTATTGGAAGACTACATGACTACACCTTTATAAATCAAAGTCAAACACAGAAATTACACCATGGCTTCCTACACTTCATGGAGTTTTTTTTTTACTTTTACATTGGAGTGAAAGTAAATGGAGTATAAATTTCACTTTTAAATGGAGTAATAAATTGTTGATTACAAGATATATTTAATACTGTACCTTAAATTTAAAATTTGTAAAATTGGAATCAATATAAAAGTTAAACAACTCCCTTTTGATGTTACCAATTTAAAATGTCTGCCCTAGTTTCAGAAGTAGATGCGTGAACGAATATTATTATGATGCCCGCTACCATCACACACCTAAACCCTGGCAACTTGTGATTGTTAACTTGTGGTTATTACCCTAAAACTAATGTTAAAATTATCTCTGTGATAAAAAAAAGACTATGTATTTGACGTGGTAAACACAAAGGCGAAGAAATCGTCGATTAAAATAACAAATTGTATAAAAATACAAAGTTTTATTAGTAACAACATAATATATTTTGTGTATATTAATATTTATATTTGATTTTATAAAAGTATAATAAATATTTTGTATTTACAAACTCCCGGTTTTAATCAGGTTTTAAATTTATATTCAGTTTTCAATTTTAATGTGGTTGGAATTAAAGATTTTGCTTCAATTAAAGCATTAGTAAACGAGTTGTTTTCTTAGGAAATGTTGATTTCATTGATAATTAACGATCACTAATACATTGCAACAGTTTGAGAGAGGAAATAAGGGTTGAAATGGAAATTAACTCGATTGAACATTTACAGACCCTGGGCTCTGTGGGGTATCTAATTAAATTGCTTATAAACAGCCTTTACTGCCGCAAGCAAGACATTTATTTAAGTCCACAGAGCTGCAGTAATATTAGGCACAACATTGTAAGCTGTAATCCGTCCATAATT
Organism: Aphrophora alni; assembly: GCA_963513935.1. Lineage (NCBI taxonomy): Eukaryota > Metazoa > Arthropoda > Insecta > Hemiptera > Aphrophoridae > Aphrophora > Aphrophora alni. The sequence continues at coordinate 103,584,398 of OY740767.1, read as the reverse complement.
CTATCGTTAGTTACGAGATTTAGTGAAATAATCACTAAATTAAATGTGCATATAACCTATAAATTGTTGGCTAAATTAAATTGCTTCGAATAGGAATATAAATTCATTTAATTGTAGTAATTTATAAGTAAAGTACCGTTTTGCTTTGGTAGTTCCCGAATTAAAAGTTTAAAATAATCTCACCACACAGTTGCATATAGCTGACTTGAGTTAATTGAATATAAAAAAAAAATTGTTGTTTGATAATTGTATAGAATACCTTAATTGAAAACGCGCCCAATTATCAGGACTCGGCCGTGACTTATATACAGTAATCTTTTATCTTTTACTAATAAATTTTCTTTCTGAATTGTAAGTACAGTATTGACTTTATAAGTTAAAAGTTTATCCACCACCTTCAGAACATTAAGTGTCTGATATAACGTCTTTACATTTTATTGTGGAACGTTGAAGGTACAGAAAAACGATCTGCTCACTTTTAACATAATTCAAGATATTATTATATAAGATATAAATTATTAAGGACAGAAGCTGTGTTAAGAGAAACGAGTATTAATAAAGGTGATTGGAGGAAAATCGTTTTATTCTAAACTAAGTTCTGGAGTAGGGAAGGTCCAGGATCGGACTTGATAGAGTCCTTTAGGATTTGATTTTATCCGTTCAGCGTTGCTTTCACAAGTCTGGCTAACCAGCTGTAAAGAAATACATCACCCAACATGAACTACTTCCTTGTATACAGATTTGCATTGCAGGCTGCATAGTGTACCGAATGGAAGGCTAATCGTTTAGTCTTTTCTAGAACTTTCAATCGTAGTTCCACTCAGGACCGAACGAGTGCGGTTGTGTTTTCAAGTCGTGTTCAACATTAGTGTCCTGTTTGATTTTATCCCCCAAAATGCTCCCCGTGGTAGTTTTTATATACACCGCACGGATTTTTGGTAATCTTTAAGTTCGGAAATCTGAAATTTACGGTCAAGATATCACAACTCTGACCACGTTATCCCACTCTTATTTAAAAATAATTCGTAATTTTAATATTAGACTACTTGTTTCAACTTCATTTGTAAAGCCGGCTGGATTTAAGTTGTGAATTTTAGGTTAAGTATAAGATAGTGGTTGTGTTCGGGACGTCATGGCAAGAAACAATCATCTCTTCCTCGAGTAACCAAACAACGTTTTTCTAAGTCAGTTTTCAGTTACCTTTGCAATTTTTGATATTAATTATAAGTAAAAAAATCTTTCCAGATTTTATGATTTATAAACAAAAATTATATATTTTTATTGAAACTCAGGACCCGTAACTGAGCATTAGTATCATCATTATAAATCCATAAGATGGTCTTATACTAATGTAGGTAACATTAGTATACATTAACCAATATTTTAGTACATTCACAAAATATTCTATTTCAGTTTTACATTTGAGTTATTTGTTTACCAATCCAATATGAAGCACCAGCTGAGGGGTGGGGATAGATTATTGAAAATGGAGTAATCATAAGAGCGTTTTTTTCTGGTTGTAGTTTCATACTGTATACCCTATACGAGAATCGTTCAAAAATTAATACCCATTCGTCTTTACTGACTGCCCATGTATTTTCCTAATTCGGCTGTCTTGATTTCTTGTCTACTTATTTAGTCTGTGCGAGTTCTCATTACGTTCTTTACAGTGTCTTGTACTTTTTCTTTGCGTATTTAAAATGTATAGAACATACAGAATGCTGCCGCGTGAAAGCCGTAATTCGATTACTTAGTGGATGATCATTAAGAAGTTAAGGAGATTTGATAGATGTATCACCAGTACAGCGATGGTGTCGAACTTTTAATGCAGGGAAAAGTCATTATGAACGAAATGGTCCCCTGCCCTGTCTGTCATTGCAATCTGAAAATCGCAGAGTGAGCCTGTTGTCTAGGGACGATTTGATCCTCCAAGACAATGCACCACCTGTGTCGATGTGAAAACCAAACAGTAGAATGAAAAATATAAATTTGTAAATTTATATCTACGACATTTCACTATTGTTCACTTAGAACACCATCAACCCATTTATTTCACAGAAGAAAATTTCCCACAAATTATTGATAGTCCACAGAAATATATTGATAATTATACTTATTTGTTTTTAAGCTTTGTCACTCGGATGATTGCGCCAATATACTTTTATATCCTGAAGTTTCAAGCTAATATACTTGGAATAATAACAAGTTTAGCTAAAGAAAGCGTGGTACTGACGCTGAACGATTTTTGAAATCTAAAAGGCTGCCGCTTTGGACAGTTCATCCAAACCAAAGTGAATCCTTTCATTTGTGTATGTTATTGTATAATGTTAAAGTACCCACATCTTTTACTTAATGTATGTCTTTCCGGTGTCCTGTATGTAATGCTGGTATAACAAATAGATTTTACAAAAATAAAAAAATTAATTCCTCCGGCAGTTATTTTTAGATAATTCGAAGTTATGTTCCGTCGATTTGCCAACGATAACAGCGAAATTAAATTCCTCCTATATCAATTTATTATACTCCAGAATATAATATTTCATTACAACTTAGATCTGTGTAGTGGGAACAATAGATTTGAGAATTTTATTTTAATGGTAAAACAATTGTTAAAACACGACTTTTTCATGGAATTAAAGTTTTATAAATATGTGAATACGGATATGAAATATTAATGAGTAATTAAAAAAGAAATAGATTATATACGAAGAGCTGCTACAAATTAAAGAATCAATAAAAACTAGGTTAAATTTACAATAAAAATATACACAAATATTTTAGAGACAATTGAATGGATTTGGACATAATTTAAGAATATTAGAGGAAATCTAGCCACAAAAACACTGTTTTGGAAAGCTCGAGATAGAAACAAACATGAAAGACCAAAAATAACCTAATGGAGACAATGGGTGGTATAGGAATAATTATTGAGGATACTTAGTATATGGAGGATTGTGATGGTAAGACGTTAGTAGCTGTATGATCTGAAGATATATAATGAAGTAAATGTAGTCTAATTCTGGAGTATGTAAGTCTAAATATATATATATATATATATATATATATATATATATATATATAATATTTAACAATAAGTTTGTTTTACTAAAGTTCATATCATCCACATTTGTTATGATTTATCAAATTTTACTTTAATTTTTAGATAAACCTTTAGAAATACAGTTTAATTATTAGAGTCAACAAAATTCGATACATACAATAATTTTTACCACAGCTGATCCAACTAACAATTGTAGATTAAAAGCAGGTTTTAAAATATTTTGTACAATAAATGAAATTTTATTTAAATACCATATAATACAATTTTTCTTTAAAACATATCATAATTTTCTCAATAATTCTTAACTGCGGATATATTTAGCTTATCCTTAAAATATTTAAGCTAGGTCATTAAGATATTAGCTTAGGTCATTTTCTTTCTATATTATTACCGTGGTTTTCTTTTACCAAGTAATAGTATGTTATCGAGGATAGTTAGTGCCGGGATACATAAAGTCAAAGATAATAACTGACACGACATAAATAAAACTATTGAATAAGCCTGTTATAGTTGCATTTAAATTTGAAATGAATTAAAGTTGGCCTTGATACTTAGTGGTGGAACAGTGTACACTTAGGCATAACAATATAATATACAACTTTAAGTCAAACAAACGGAATTTTGCTGGAAATTTAAGATTGAAATTAATATTATGGTATATGAAATTCATATACGTTTTAAGAAGAACATATATACGAGTTTCAGATAACATGCATCATAAAAAAATAAAACTCTTTAAATTAATGTAATATTTTTTTATTCCTGCAATACCAAGAAGTAACTGTTTTTTCTCACTCCATTAACAGCTCACATACAATTTTCGTTTTTTATCTAAAACCAATGTGCTTTAAAACTACTGGAAGTAATTAACTTATTATCTATCCAAAAAAAAATAGATACTAAGATACACGGAGGTTTCTCGGTGTCTGGTACTTTTTATATGAAAATAATCAAACATTTATAAGCCATACCACTAGTTTAATTAAAATAGCATTCCAATTTAAATTAAACTATAATCTCCGAATTTATAATCTATTGTAGAAAAATGCATCGGAAATATTAGTTATGATTTAAACATCAAAATTAATAAAACCCTGTTATTAAAATCATTGCTACGCAGAATGTCATATCAGTAGCACTTGCCTTTAACATATTGCAAAAAAACATCCACATCACAATTAATTACTTTTTCTAGCTGTGAATTATTACTTTGAAATATGATCTGACTAAGGGCGGTGGGATGATTCCACCCCTATCTTTTTGATTTGCGATTTTAATTTTCCTGATTGGCTATCGGTTGAAAACACAAGTGCTACATAAAAACAAATAAAAGTACATATTGCTACTGATATATTGCAGAGAGATGATTGTGAAAACTGCTATTGAAAAGTAATAACGTTTCATCTTTTGATGTATATATACGGTCTGAGTTTCAACATTATTTATTATTCCATGTATTACAGAATCATAAAGGCGGAATTTATATTCCCTCAAAAAAATAACTTCATAAAAAAACACCTAAAATATGACTCAATAATCATATATTTATTGCTGAGATCTACAGATATCATATTTTTATCTGTTTTTAAACATTTGTAGTTCTGTGATAATTGTGAACAAATTGGATGTAATAATAATTAACGGTTAAATTATTAATATTATCGTCCAAATTAAACGATTCTGTATTTCTTAAGTTAAAGGCCTGATGTGAATGGTACGTTTCCACAATATTGTAAATTTGATACAGAGTGTTTTTTAAAAAAATGATACGATTTTAAAACGTTATATTATTTATTGATAAAAGCATGTTACAAAAATTGTTGTTGACTTAATCCTAACCTAAACTCACTACCAATAGTAACTCCCCGATTGTCATCACGAACACCTTAATATTTTGAACCCCCAGCTTCTCAAACACATCTAGCTACTAGACCAGACAACAGCTTTCCGAAACACAGTGATGTCTTTTAATGTCAATTAAATTAGGTGACACATATCTCAGATAAATTTGGGGAAAGAAATTACTCAATTTGAAAATGATTTGTTCTAAACACAAAAATATAACATAGTTGGTAATTTTGAACTGAGGTTCTAGACAACGCCACTTCTCACTTTCCAAAAGTGTAAAGAGTTAAAGTAAAGAAGTTTAAATTTTAAAAAAAGAGAGAGAGATTGTCTATTATTGTTGTTGTTCTATTATTAAAAATTTAACTTTTTAAAATTAATATAAACGTATTGAAAATTTATTGACTTGTATCCTTATCTGAATATCTAATTTCAATATTCATCACCTTGTCAACCCACTGAAAAAATACTTACTACAAAAATTCCAAATTAATTATATTTTCTAACTGTTAACTCGACAATTCCTAAGCGGGTTGGTAAATAATTAAGATCATAGTTCTCCCATTATAACCATAGACTAGCTGTAATTATAAAGATATTGTATTGAGGTAAAAAGTAAATACTTATAATAATAATTTAATTATGTAATTAGTTCGAATGTCCAAGGAACACTATGGTAATATTCACAATAAGGGTAACGACGATTCCCCAAACCACAAAAACTAAGACGTTTAATAATCCAGCGTTTACCTGTAGCCTTCTGATGATGACTATATCATCGTAGAGTACATTAGGGTTACAGCTAGTATTAGCAACTTAACTGGATTATTGAAATCAGTTTTAGTTTTATTATTCTGTTTTTGTGGTCTGGGAATTCGTTATTTTACTTATGATTTTAGTGTCAATTGATTGTAAGAATATTACCCGCAAAAGACATCTTGCAAAAATGTTCTATGAAGAATTAAAACTATTGCCTAATCGTAAACACAATAAAGCCCTTTTTTTTATATATATATATATATATATATATATATATATATATATACTGTAAAATATCTCAAAAAGGTGATGTGTTACACCTATAAGGTACGTTGACACCAAACCAGAAGAAAATGATTGTTCAACTGTCAATCTTTTTACCCATCAACCAGGTTAAGGCTTATAGATGGTTGTATAATAGATGGAATACTTCTGGGCTTTGAATAAATAATATTGTTTTGTTTTATTGTTTAATTGAATTCCTATGTTTGTATCAAAGTATTGTATTAAAAGTTTTGTATTAAAATATTTTATTAAAGTATTGTATTAAAGTTTCGTATTAAAGTATTGTATTAAAGTGTTGTAGAAAGTATCAGGAAAATAGACATAAGTTTCAAGTCAAAGATAAGAGTAAATAAAATATTGAACCACTGATCTTGTAATTAATTAATAAAAGTAACCCAGGCATATTTTTGAGGGCCGTTCATAACAGTACCTAGTCTAGTTTTCTAAAAGAATTTACTTAAATTGTGTGTTGTGTGAGTGAGTGAGTGTACGCGTGTATGTGTTTGTATGTGAGTGAGCTTTCGTTTCACTTAAAAGTTTTTATTCCACTTGTTTCGAAAAACCATATATTTGCATAATTTTAGTTATTATGCTCCAACATTTTGTACAAATTGTTAATCAACGATTTATTGTAATTCACAAAATAATATAGATGTTTAATCTGAAGCCTACACAGTTCAAAATTTACCATCCGGGAAAACGATTGGTATGCGAATAGTGTTTAAGGAATCTCGGATTCAATAAGTTGGAATTAGTGTTGGATGAAGTATTTTCTAATCAGTTACCTAATGTCTACACTTTGCATTGTTCAAAGTGGTAAATGTTTGTGACTGGAGTGTGGCAATAAGGCAAAGCATAGCAGTCTTGTTGAATAGAATTTAGTCCGACATGGCAACAAAGACGTACTATGAAGGGAGTTGAAAAGTCAATTTGAGAAACAACAAACAAAACCATTCCCCTTTCCCCCTTTCCATTTCTTACACCGCCATCTTAGATCAAGCAAAGCTGTTTGAGATCAAAGGAAGGCGAGCGTATGATGACGGCTCATCTGGTGCTTTCCACTTCTCTGTACAGCTTTTCAATTGCTTCCATTTACACACCAATGAGCTCCAGAAAATGATTAAAGAGAGAGAGATGGAAATACTTGAAATAGTTGTGGCTGTCAATATATTTGATAAATTATTGGCAGGCACTTTAAATTATAATTATTTGAAATTTCTTTCAGTTAAATGAAAATTTTAATCAGTGATGGATTTATTAATTTATCACTCTTATTTTATAAACTTAAATAAATATATAATTTTAAATATAAGATAGAGGAAGCTAATGTCGCTTACAATAAATAAGTGCTTATAATGTGTGTATTATTAATATTTTTAATATTATCTTAATTGTAATTGTTGATTCATTTTTTTTCCTGTTGCTCTCAATTTTCCTAAAAATGGAAATTAAATGCCATCTAATATGTTCTTCCATCTTGGCTATAGGACTGTTCTTTTTTGTTGTGTTTGTTTTAATAATTAGGTTATGTTTTTCTTTTCTTTTTTTCCTGACTGGTGTTATATACACCAAACCTAAGTTTTGTTTTTTAATTATTGAAACCGTATCAATTTCATATTTATTTTCTTAATATTTACACGAAATATATTTTTAAGGCAACTTGATCGTATCTTGACACCATAAATTTTCAGGTCAATAACCGCAGATTAAAGAAATTTGATCAGCACCCGTTAATAGTTTAACACGTGTTGGAATCAATAAGGAAACATTCAGAACCAAAAAATCGGACTACCGACAAATTAAGTAGGCTATATAATTATATACGTTAAACTTCAAAACACTACAATTAACCATGCATCCACACATGATGTACATTTTTTTGTCAGATCTACGAAAAGCGATAAATCATTTAAAAATACAAAATACAAAGGCGCATAAAATATTGAATATTTTTAAAGATTAAAAAGTCTACTTCCTTCTTTTCCGAAAAATGGTGTATGCTCTTTGATATAAGAGCTATAATATAGTCTTGGGAGAACGTAATGACTATAATAAGAACGTGGTTGAAAGCGCTAAATGTAATAAGTAAATGGGAGGGAGTTCTGACTGTAATAAAATCATGAGGTGAAAACGACGGTAACAAGATCGTGAAGTGAAGTGAAGTATTGATTGTAAGAATAACGTAAGCAAAAGTGCTGACTGTGAGGACCCTATGGGTGGAAGCTATGACTATAACAAGACTGTGTGGCTGCTCTGATTGTAGTAAGATCATGGGAGGGAGTTCTGACTGTAATAAAATCGTGAAGTGAAGTAAGATGGTAACAATATCGTGAAGAGAAGTACTGATTGTAACAATAACGTAAGTGGAAGTTCTGACTGTAAGGAGACCATAGGTGGAAGCTATGACTGTAACAAGACTGTGTGTGGAAGCTCTGATTGTAAAGTAGTAAGATCTTAGGAAGAAGTTCTATCTGAAACAATATCGTAAGGAAAAGCACTGACTGTAACATGATCATGGGTTGAAATACAAAATGAAACAAAATCGTCAGGTGAACTGTAACGTGACCGTGGGTTGAAGTTCTGATTGTAATACATTCGTGAGGTGAATTACGACGGTAACATGATCGTGAAGTGAAGTACTGATTGTAAGAATACGTAGGTGGGAGTTCTAACTGTAAGGAGACCATAGGTGGAAGCTATTACTGTAACAAGAGCGTGCTTGGAAGCTATGATTGTAACAAGAGCGTGGGTGGAAGCTATGATTGTAACAAGAGCGTGGGTGGAAGCTATGACTGTAACAAGACTGTGTGTGGAAGCTCTAATTGTAAAGTAGTAAGATCTTAGGAAGAAGTTCTCTCTGAAACAATATCGTAAGGAAAAGCACTGACTGTAACATGATCATGGGTTGAAATACAAAATGAAACAAAATCGTCAGGTGAACTGTAACGTGACCGTGGGTTGAAGTTCTGATTGTAATACATTCGTGAGGTGAATTACGACGGTAACATGATCGTGAAGTGAAGTACTGATTGTAAGAATACGTAGGTGGGAGTTCTAACTGTAAGGAGACCATAGGTGGAAGCTATTACTGTAACAAGAGCGTGCTTGGAAGCTATGATTGTAACAAGAGCGTGGGTGGAAGCTATGATTGTAACAAGAGCGTGGGTGGAAGATATGACTGTAACAAGACTGTGTGTGGAAGCTCTAATTGTAAAGTAGTAAGATCTTAGGAAGAAGTTCTCTCTGAAACAATATCGTAAGGAAAAGCACTGACTGTAACATGATCATGGGTTGAAATACAAAATGAAACAAAATCGTCAGGTGAACTGTAACGTGACCGTGGGTTGAAGTTCTGATTGTAATACATTCGTGAGGTGAATTACGACGGTAACATGATCGTGAAGTGAAGTACTGATTGTAAGAATACGTAGGTGGGAGTTCTAACTGTAAGGAGACCATAGGTGGAAGCTATTACTGTAACAAGAGCGTGCTTGGAAGCTATGATTGTAACAAGAGCGTGGGTGGAAGCTATGATTGTAACAAGAGCGTGGGTGGAAGATATGACTGTAACAAGACTGTGTGTGGAAGCTCTAATTGTAAAGTAGTAAGATCTTAGGAAGAAGTTCTCTCTGAAACAATATCGTGAGGAAAAACACTGAGAACTCGACGCTCGACAAAATTTAAAGGAACGGATGAGCCGTTGATGGGATACCTAGTAGGGTGTGTACATTTATCCAATTGTTTATTTATCGTTTTAATCTTAGAAATTAATTAATTATATATTTTTTTAGCGCAAAATTGTAAGAAAAGTATTTAATATATTCTAGAATTCTATTATAAGTCCGTTGGCTATACGATACCGGTTAATCCGTAGTCATTCAATATCGACAACTTAGTCATATGAAATAATTAACGGATTTTACGCCGTATTTCGTAAATACAATTTTTTCTGTAATTTATTAATTTCGATTGGTTTTCACAATGGATGTCTATAAAACAAAAAAGATTCTTATTTTTCAATTATCAATACCACGTGTTCATTTTCCCCCATCGAAAAAAAAAACATCGAATATAATATATTAATCGTCAAGTCAACTGTCTTGTCTAGACGTAGTTACAAAAAATATAAACATCATGCATTCAATAATATTATTTTAAAATTATTTATTAATTTTAAATTTTCTTTTCAACATTTCATTTGCAAGCAAACTTATTTCCATTTAAAACACTCAACTAAACAATCTTTTTGAAGTTGAAAGTAATCAAAATTGTCAAAGCAAAGTAACAGCAAGTTATATCTGCAGCTGATGTTTTTCGTTAATGTAAGTTCAGGTGTTTTTTTTTATTTTATGGAAATGGATAACTTACTTTCAGCTTTGCACTGAAGAAAATGAGTTTGGGAAACAAACTTTGATGAAACGATTTGAGATTTCAAATAATTTTCCACTTGAAGAAATAAATTACTCGTCGAGTCAGAAACTGAAGGGGTGGTAGGACAAGGGCCTTAGCTTTATGAGATTTATATTAAAACAAATTATTTGCCAAGTCTTACTGACGATAGCCGCGAGAATGCACGTCTGAAGCAGTGGTTTACACATGGTCGGCTCCACAAAGGAACATAATCATGGATGCGATTTATTTCCAAAACCCTTCGTCATATTTATATTGTAATACTCTTGATCTTCATCGTCAGCAGCAGGCATCTTCTTACTCAATCTTCTCAGATGAGTGAACACTATAATAGTTAGCCTGTGTAACAAGTTCAATTTATTAACAACTCAAGTTGAGAATTGTTTGTCTCGTTTATGTCAGAAGTGCTATCATGTGCAGTCTTTAGCTTCAAAGGAAAAACAACGATACATACCATCACGGGTTAAACCAATGCTGTTTATAAATATTGACAATAATACTTTAATGCCGTTCTATAAGAATAATCACAGTAATTACATATTTTCTGAATTCTTTTACTTTTAAAATATCCACACAATATCCATAGTACTTCACGTTTCATGATTTTTATCTAATAAAAGTAAGTAACATATTCGAAATTGGTTCGATTATTTTTATTGATGTTGCACATCGACTGAAATACTCACCAATTTCACTTCAATCGTAAATGGCAATTTAAAAAATAATCAATCAAATGATTTTTTCTAAAAAAACAAATCACGTATGATTCGTGGAAACGTCTAAACTCTTTCTTTGACTTTTAATTTTTTATTTATAAGGATACATAAACAACATTAAATGCATCTCTTTTCAAAAATTTATTATTATCTCGAACATATCTACAACGATGTTTTAAACACAATAAATATCCTGTAGGTTAAATTCCGACCGAAATTGTAATACGACTTACATTCTAGAAAAAATAATTCAACAGTATTTTCGGTGAAAATTAAAATTCGTATCAACAATAAAAAATCCCTTATCGATTTTTAGAACCATACGAAATACTTGCACTAATATAAAGCAAGGAGACGGGATATCAAAACTTGTAGCAAACAATATCAAAACGTTTATTAACTTTTTATGTTAAATTTTCCATAAATTTAGTAAACAAAAATTATTGGAGTTTACTACAGAAATATGAAATATTTATTATAAAAGTAGCATTTAGTAAGAAGTGACAAAAACCAGAATCCGTTAAAAAAAACTTTATCGATGCATATAGTCAGGGACGAAATTAATGTGATGAATACTTAGGGATTAACTAGGTCTAAAACGTTCGTCTTGGATATTGTAAAAGTCGATTCTATAAAATCTACAGGCCAGCCATCTAACGAGAACACTATAATGGTGAAATCTTTTCCGAGACAAATTTGAACACTTCGATTTATAATCTAAGGAATAAGTAAAGTAAATTGACCTCTAGAAAACCTTAGTGACAAGGTTGCAGCATCGGACTTAGTGACGAAAATGGTAAGTATCGGACTATGGATATTCATGTTTCAGTCTATTAAAAGACGAAATTACGAACTTCCATACTTCACTTATGAGTGCAATAGCGTCGAAAAATATGGTTTAAAGACTACTTTGCAGCACTATTGTTTGGTAAAAGAAATATACTAGACGAAGTTAAGGATTACATAGCGAATGTATATGATTGGAATCAATCTTTTGGAAAGAAAGCTACCCAGGAGAGCCAGCAAAAGATATACTCTTGGCACAAGATCAAATGGACCAGGAAGCTTCTGCGATTTTAAGGCACCAGTCAGCTACGGCATCTATCTAACACGCCTACAACCAGTACTTGATCATCTCTTACTCACTTTGCACAAAACCTTCAGGCCGAACGTATTTTTCAGTTATGTACCCCTCAAATGGAAAATTACCAGAATGGTTTCATACTTAAAAACAATAAGATTTCCTATACTGATTCTAAAGCGGAATATCAATCCATCATCCTTCCTCCTGAAAACCTTGGGGAAACTTGTGGCTAGCTATATTCTGGAGGGACTTTCTTTAGGTGTTCCTCTCCACAGGAAACAGCATGCATACCAGTTACGAAAATCTCATAAGACAGCCTTTGATTAGATTAATTGCGGAGGTTAAGGGGTCGAGAAATGCCCCAGACACTGCGACCATTTATCTATTGTGCAACTAACCCTCCTAATTCTAGCCCAGTAGATTAGTCCCCCTTACGAGTTTCAATAGTCCACTCACTAGTTCATCCAATGAGAGTTCACCAGGACTTTGAAAGTCAAAAACCCTACAACTCTTATTGCAAAGAGCCTACAATCAAAGATTATGTAACTTGCGCTCCGTTCTCCCATTCCTCACAGGTTGCACACATTTTCGCCAAGATATGCTTCTATGCTGTGCAAGTGCCTCCTAAGACACAGTGTCTAGTGATAACTCCCATGTTTTGTCTGAGTTGCCAACCATAATCCGTATTGTCTCTCCAGGTCAACCTAGGACTTCTCTTAGTAGTAACTTGTTATGGGAGTTCCCCTTGGTAATCCAATCTTTGGTGATGTTTTCTCTAAACCCACCTATTTATGACCATCTTGGCCAGACATATAGGTACTCCTACTGCCGGCTCAGGACCCACAAACTCTCATGAGGAACCCTGTTTAGTCTCCTCGTTTCTCTCAACTCCCTTATTATTCCATTATGCCTTGGTACCCAATGTAAAGTTACCCAGTTTTCCAGAGACAGAGTGTTGAGGTTCTCTCGTCATTCCCAGGTCAAAGTGGATTTTGTATTTGTGCCTGTAATTACTTTAATTACTGCCTGACTGTCAGTGTAGATGTTAATGTGGATTTTTTAAACTACACCTCATGTACTCTTGAACACAGTTATATATGGCCATTACCACAGCCTGAAAAACTATGTCATACTGTCCCTAGGGAAACGAACACTTCAACCCCAGTCTCCACCAATACATCTCAGTACCAGTGTTTTCCTTCATGTTGGGACTACTAGTGTACTACACCAAGTCCCCTCAATTGCCTAATGTTTGACTGTATAGGGTTTTGTAAAACGAGTATCTAGTAACTATCTTATCAGTATCCATCCTTAGGATCAAGAGGCCGATTGTTCCCGTATTTTTGGGTGTTCTAGGAGTGAAGTACTCCAGACTCCAAAACATTTTAAGCTATAGGCTGACTTTCAAGCCTCAGCCATTATGAATATACCAATGGGTGGAAGCTCCAGCATTATCTCTATTGCCACGGTTGGTATTGTGGACATTCCTCCAGTGGTGCAGAAACAGGCCAACCTCTAAGCCTTGGCCAGAATAGTTCTGCCCCTCCTCTGTTTCGTTTAAACCAAACAAACTGTGGCTGCATAGCTCGTCGTAGGTCAAATAATCCTAGTGGAGATATATCTCATCAAAGGTAGTCTTAGTCGCCAGGTTTCTACAACTATTCTTCTTACTGCCATTAATGATTTGTTGGCTTTTTGTATAGTGTGTCTCAAGTATGAATTCCAGGATAATTTGAAGTACCAACCCTAGCTATTTGACCTCATCCATATGCTTGGCAGTATCTGGGAGATATCATTTGTGCTTTGTGATATCACTCAGGTTTGGAGTGATCGTCTTTTTGTGAATAGAACAGTATCATCTTACTTGGGTTAACCCTTAGATTTCCTTTTAACACCAGTCCTCAATTAGCTATAGAGCTCTTTTCATAAGATCAACCCTTCTATTCCCATACATTCCTCGGATATGTACCACCAAATCGTTCACATATCCCTGGATATAGTATCCCTTCCATGAGAGAAGATCCAGAAGTGTGTCAGCCAACCAGTACTACAAAAGGTGAGATAGAAATTGCCCCTGTGGACAGCCCCTAGTAACCTTAATCTCTAGCTCCTCTCCCAGGACTTTAGCTACAGCTGTCCTCCCACTTAACACGTCCTCCACCTACTCACCCATGGTTGTGTTAATCCCATGTTGTGAAATGGCATGACCCATTGTCAAAAGCTCCCTCAATGTCGAGAAAGACCCCAAGGGCATATTCCCTATTAGCAAGAATCTCTTCCGGTCTTTGTACTAGACTATGTAATGCACTCTCGCACCCTCAGACTGATTGGTACACATTCTTCCACAGCTTGGTAATGGTTAAATATGCGGTAACATAGCACTGTCATGTAGTGGGAAAAGGCATAATAAACTTCTGCCTGACTGGCTAAACTTCAACTTTTTACCTGCCTTGGAATTACAAGAGCCTTCAAATCAACTCTTTCAATTGCTTTTGAAACTCTACTTAATCTGGTGCCTCTCATTATTCATCTTAAGAGAGATATAAGAGTAGTAGCATATTGTGTGCAAACTGATGGTCTTTGGTTAAATTGAACCATAAGCCATGCTAAGATTATCATGGAGCCTCAATTCTTATATCCTAACTTCCTGTATTATGGTTTGTTTGTTTGATTTTGATATAATTTAAACTCCTTTACTTTGGGGTGTGTATATATAATTAATTGTTAAATCAGTAACAACTCAGCCATACAAAATTACCACATAAATCATCAAATGCCCACCATAATATTTTACTGGTCACAGAATGAGCACAAAATCCCTTTACAAATATCAAACTCATTATTAGGCCTATTGTGATTCTATTTATTTATTTAATCATGAAGTTATATTTATTTAACTATTAATTCTTTTAAACAGAGCTGTAATTAAAAAATGCCATCCCATTTTTAAATATTATGAAAATTGTTGTGATTATTAAGGAAATAGGTTTCAATAGATATGGCATGGCACATTTTCAGAAATCAAGCCCTCAAAAACCTGTTCTATATTTGTGTTTAAGATAGCGAATATTGTTCTATAATTCATTTTACCTCAAAAAATTTATTCTCTCCAAAATATATGTTAAAACATTTCAAAGCAACACTTTAATTAAAGGAATATTTCAGTAATATTTTAAGATGTCGGTAATTGATAATACTTCAGCTTTTTGTATTCAATTTTGTTTTTTAGTGTACACTTTACGTGTTGAAAAAAGACAATAATATTTTACTTTGGAACCTATCTAACAGAAATTTGTAACATTTGATAGTAATTTAGGCATTTGTTATAATAATGCTGCTGTTACTGGAGAATTGCAGGTTTTCTATATTCTCTTCCTTAGATAATCTAGTTGTGTACTACTGAGGCCTTTTCTTTAATCTTAATTTTTTCTTCTTCTTTCTTTTTATTGCATCTTTAACTCTCCATTTCTTAAACATTTATTTTATTGTCTTGTTTCCTTCCATTTATAAATTTGAGTTACTTTTATTCATATTTATATTAATTGTTAATTTTGTCTAGAACTAGTGTAATGAATTGTAATAAGATGGTATTTAAAATTGTATTTCATTAAATTTATTTAAGATTAGATTATAAACAAAGAGTTATTTTCGTTTTCTTTTTTTTTTGACAATTTTGTATTACTGTAATTTAATCTGGAATAAAATATTGACTTACATGGTTTATTCAAATATCTACATTTTATAAATTGAATTTTGCATAAATTAATTACATTTTAAAACTGAAGTTTTACCTTTTACATTGTTTAACATGAAAAGTATCAACCCTCTACATCACTATAGTCATAATAAATCCCACAATTTTCACCACCTTTTAAGAATTAAAAATAATGATATACATTTCTCTTCTCTTTTTATATCTTACACTTAATTTCAACATCATAAATACCTGTAGATTTTAAAGGTCTATCCAATGACAATTTTGTCAATATTGTTTATTATTAATTATTTTAAGCAAATAAATAATAGATGTGAAACAAAGGGGTCAACAAATAAATAAGTCTGAATTTTTATAAAACTATAATTATTTAATTTCTAACACAATTTACATTATTACAAGAGTAATTGAGCGATAACATTCATTCAAACAAAGTTGTGATAAATGTACACTCATGCAGTTTTGTGTACCATTCTTTAATGGTAATACAAGTATTATTTAAATGTCTTCAAAGTTTGAAATAGTTTTAATCACTAATTCCACATATTCCAATTACGTTTACTGCAAAAAAACACAACGTAGAGATTAAAAATTTAAAAACAATAGATACATTAAAAATATATTTATTGCTTTCACGCTAAAACAAAGTTGCAAAATAAAAGTTATATAGGCCTACATGGCATATTAAAGCTTATATCAGTTATTGTTATAAAAATATAGCTGAATGTAAGTCAATAAGATTTTGATTACATATACAGTTTATATATGATATGAATTCGCAACAAATACTGTACTCCATTATTAATCAAATATTTCTATGAATTTATGAAGCATTAATTGATAATTTAAGTTTGTATGTTTTATATTTCATTTTACAACTTCTTCAATGTAATTATATCTTTTAAAGGAAAACCATAAATTTCAAAATAACACAATTTATTCCTTATAAAGCATATTTTATCACTTTCCATTTTATAGCACAGTAAAACTATTTGACTTTAAAGAAAAAATTAAAACTAGAAAGGGTGTTGGTAATGAAGGCTTAATGATGTTCTATTCAAGGTATTTTAAAACAAAAATTAAGATCATACTTTATCATTATTCTATACTCCATTTTAAAGATTTTAATATAGTGTATTTTGTATGGTTTTTGTTTCATTAGTAAAGAGTCAATAATAACTAAGCTGAGAGCTATTTAGTAAGTTAATAATCTCATTGTCATTTTAAACCGTTTAAATGTACATATTTATAAAAATATTATTAAATCTATTTTTAATATCTTGAAAATGGAGTAAAATAAAATAAATTAAGATAATACTTATTTGAAAATTTGTAATTAAATATATTTACAGTATCTAAAATATCTTAATAAGATTGTTTTATTGAAAGATTTAAACAAATTTTGTTATTAATATATGTTTAAAAAAATTAATCTTTTACATGTTTTTTTCAGAACAGTGTTTTTTTTAATAGGTTTATGAAAAACTAACTTTCTTTTTACTTAATCGGGAAATTATTAAATTCGCTCTCTAATTATGTTGGATAAATAATAACATAGACTAAGAGTAAAAATAAAATATAAGTTTTACTTCTCATTTGAATAATAGTTTAGTTTCACACCTTAATTTAGTTTAAAAACTTACAATTCTTTACAACCTAAGACAAATCAAGAAAAATTAAAAGTTATTTATTTACTCTCCATCAATACTGTTATTATTATTTTTATATTTTCAAGAGCACAAAAGCGTATTTTAAACTTTAATTGAACATCACTTAAATTCATCATTCAAAAATGTATTTTCTATGGTATATAATCTTTCATGTAGATGAATCATTAATTATATGTCATTGATTTACATCATATATCTACAACTTGGAATTTATTGTTTACTTAAAGTGTTAGTAATACACAAAATTACTAACCAACTTTTTTCATTCAATTTTTAAAACTCTTTCAACTGTATTATTTTATTATTTCCTGTACATTTTTTTTTAAATTTACAAACTAAAACAAATTTTATATTTATATAACATTGTTCACCTTTTATCTTCTTAAATGTAAAATTTCCGTTGATTAACTTGTCATCCATACAATTTCAAATAACTAAAGCACTAATACTATGACTTTTATTCTTCACTTATAAAATAACAAACTAAAATTTAATTTATGCTATAATATTTACAATAAAGTACACTATTTATATAAAAAGTACATTAACAATAATATATATATATATATATATATATATATATATATTATTTGAAAACAGTTTTTTTTCCTTTTTAACACAACAATCATTTCGCTATTGTGTTAAAACAAAATGTCACTATTTTCTATTTGTTTTACGTATTGAATAATTTGTTACATTCGATGTCATTAAATTCACAAAAAGGCACTTTTAATATATATTATATGAATCAACAATATATGCGATGGTCTGATGGTAAACATAATTAACCTGCATCAATAATAAAAAGAAAATTTGAGATTCTTTGTAATTACCCATAAGGCACCGAGAACAGTGATTAATTATTCATTTTAGTAAGTAAAGCAATATTTGACAATTAAAATATGTATGTTATTATCTAAACTTTGAAAATAACTCCATCTGAGGGTGCAAGATAGATATAATTTTTAAATAAAAATACTTAAATGATATGATAATCCACAGCCATAAACAGATATACACATAATAAATATTAGACCAATGGTTATTTATTAAGCCCCATTCTTATTTTAATTCATAGTTCTATAAAAGATAAGAAGGAGCATGAAATTAACTTAAAATACAACTCAAAAAAATAAAATTATAAACTTGAATCAAATAAACAGAATTGAAAAATATTTAAAAAATAGATAATAAGTTACATGTTTCACAAAAGTATAGTCCTTTAGTAAAAACTTGATTTATTTAGTGGCAGTAGTTGTTTAGTAAGAATCGCATTTTAAATAAAAATTAAGAATTTTTGCCTTTATTGCTACTACTGTATATCAATTCAACATAATATTATTACTTCTAGTTTACAGAACAGTAACACCTCTACAGTGTCATAGAGAGAACTCTGTTTGAACGTCATAACACTAAACTATCTACACTTGTATGAATAAGCATACTGCTCTGCTACCTGGTGTTGTAACTGGTAACTTTCTCTTGAACGAGACAAATCTTTATATGCAGTAAAGATGTGCTAGTTACATAAATTTAATACAATAATTATGTTTCAAGTATAATAAGTTAAAAAATAATAAATATTATTAACATTTATCAACAAAGAAACTGAGAGATACACTTTATTCAAGATAAACCCCTAAAAAGCTTTTAATAAACATTAATGACATATTACTACCTGATGTCACTTAATTTTGAGATTATTGTTTTACTTACTGTACATTTATTTATAGATTTGGGTAAACATATTATAGATTCAAATCTCATAATACTGTATATAAAGTTACAATAATGTGCAAAATAAAAATAAATACAATTTGGAATCATATTTTCAAATTAAAATGACAATAATATTACAAGATTTTGATTTACCGGTACTATTTCCACCCATGAAATCACAATTTTATGTTATACAAGACTTAGTAAAAACTAGTTCCATAACTAAATCAGTCTGTTGATTTTAAGTACTTAAATACTGTAATTAATTGAGCACTATAATTCTGTTGTGGTTTCAATTGGTGATCTGTCTGCTAGATAGTTGAATCCAAGATGAGAATAATCCTTCTTTCCTTTAAAAGTTACATTGTCATTACTAGAGCTTGAGTTTAGATTTCCACGGTCCTCTGATCTGAAAATAAACGTTTTTTCCAGCAATTTTTAGTACAGAACTTGTAGATAATTTCAGAGATAATAAAATAAAATTTTTAATTATTACATAAAATTTGTAAATATTTCTAAAATAAAGTAACTTTGATTGATTGATTAAATTAAATAACCCAGTAAATCAAAATAAACTTGTGTTATTTAGAATTTTTTTAAACATTTAAGAAGGCAAATTTCATTGCATTATTAATAATATTATTCGAATATTGCTCACTCAAAATATATTGTTGTCTTCTATATAATATGCTAATTATATATTATGCTGATTAGAATAAATATTCAAAATATCTCTGTGTTACTTCCCTCTCTACTAAACTAGAGTGTTACCTCTCTTTAAAACTATTTCTCTACTACTTTGAAACCCATAAACATAATTAGCAGGTTGACAAATTTAAGGAAACTAAATGATATTGAATTTTTACAACATATCGGGAATTTTAAATTTTCCTAAAAGTTGACACATTTGTTACTTATAAAAGTTGAATTTATAATTTCAACACTTTCTATTTCAATTACAGTAAGATTGTCAATATCCAAATTATCCTCATTATATTTTCGTTTTTTGGACAAAGATGCACCTGGATATTCATCTGAGATTTTAAGTATTATGAACATTCTTGAAACCATGAATGAATAATACTAAAATATGACCAAAGAACATAACAACATTATACAATAATATAACCTCAAAAGTAAAATATCAGGTGGTAATTTCCCACTAAAAGTAGTGTTACATGAAGTTCCTATCTGCATATGCCTCACAGATAAACTAACACCACACGGACGCAGATCGGCGCCCGTACAATTTTATATCTTACACTTATATATATACAACTAAGAAGTTATTCATTCTTTAATTATAATTTAGAAGAAGAAATTTAATAATAACTTTAAGCAGTTTGTTATCCAACAATTATGTATAATCAATTTTACAATTATTTTTTGAATGAGTCAAGACTTACCTGTCAAAAACAGGGTTCATAATACCCGGTGAGTGATGAAGACTGTTATTGTTAACATTTTGACGACCGCCCAAAGTTGAAGCTCTTATCGTAGTAGCACCAGAACTGACTGGGCTCTGTTGGCCTGGAAATCATTTTAAATAATACAATTTGGAAAAGTTAAACTATAAAACCATCACTATATGAAAAAAGTAATCCCCAAACTACAATTAAAACACTAACACAATAAATGTTAGCAAGGTTAATAAATCCTTATATACATTTAAGTAATACACCTACCATCAATAAACATAACGTTAATTGTTAGTATTTTTTTGTGGTTTACAGATTACTTCTTTCATATTGTTATTAACCACAAAGCTTATTAGATATTGTAAATAATACCACTCATTAATATTAGCTTATAAATAATACTAAATAAATATCACTGAGAACAGGATCTTTTCAAGCAACAGCCTATAATAAATTTTATATTTGAGAGATAATTAGATAATAGATTTCCTCTCCAATTCTTTAATATATTGTAAGAACTTAGTGAATTAAATTCATTTTCTTTTATGACTGTATCACAGTTTAGTTTTTTTTAGTGTAAAATATAAGGGTGCTCTACATTTGTTGTTGCATTCAAGAACATTTTCAAGAATACCCTTGGATTTCTAAGAATATTGTGTTCATGTTTATGACAAATTTACCTTTAAAGTAATTTCTAGAAGAGGGGGTTACTAATTTCTAAACAAATTATAGAGTTGAACAATTTTTCTTTAAAAAAAGCCAACTGATTGTACAGGAGACTAAAATTAATTGTTTAAACTTAAAAATCAACTTTTGGCAGATAAAAAGTAACAGTAGGGTATTTTAAGTAAAGGGTTTTTTGATTTTTTTTTAATGGAACTTGTAATAATGTAATAAATAATTTCTTGATAAATGGAAATGCTACAAAATAAAATGTATAATAAAGAGGAAGTTAAATATAAATAATATTATTTCGGTGTTAGTATTTACTGCTCTTTTGACTAAGTAAATTAGTTAACAGCTTTAATAATGAACAATTCAGTTATAAGGGAAGACCACCCATTAAAAAAACCTATTTTCTTGCTGGGTAACATTTTTCAAATGTTTGTCTACTATTCATAAAGGCCTTGAATAAATAAGTATAATTTATCTTATGTAAATATAAAACAATCTCACCTGTGCTATCACTATTGTCTTTGGTTATATAACCAACATTGTCTAAATTAAAAGTGTGGTTTTTTCTGCTGAAATCAAGCTGAAGGTCATTAAAACTATCATTATCATCCAAAGGAACACTCATTTGTAATACCTAAAAAACATTGAATTATTAATAATAGTTATTTAAAATTACAATTGTATTTAATTTATAATTTACACTTTTGCAGTCTAATAACTAATAACTCATAATACATTCAGAATATGAATTGAAAGAAGTTTTTTAGAATCAAATTCTTACCTAAACTTTATTATATACATATATATTTAGATTAGTACAAAACAATTATTATCGAAATTAATAAATTTATTAATTATATTTTCTCTTGTACTAAGTTAATTGAAACCCCCATTATTAAATAATGTTCCCCATTATTAACCCTTTGGCGAGTGATCATTTTGATCCCAAATGAGTGAGCACGGAAATTTCCGTGTGTGCCCAAATGAGCAAGCACGGAAATTTCCGTTTTTGAGCATGGACTCTATAATTGCTTAAAAACTCTTCAAAAAATCATTATCTAGGGTAAAAACTTTATATTTATTGAATTTTCTTTTGGATTTTCACTAACTTATTTGATTTTGACATTTTACTTCTTTATTTTAACATTCTGCAAAAGATTTTTCTTTATAATAAAACTTTTTTTTCTCTATCAGTATAGTAAAATTATTTAACTAAATTGTAAACACTTAATTTAAAATTTTGCCTAAACTATTAGTAATAAATGCAATAATATAGAAATACTCTATTTTCTAATATATTAGCTTATAGTAGACATACTTGAGGTAGTAGGGATGGTGAGGCCTAGCGGGAACTGGGTAATGCACACTTTTTTACACACTCTTTTAGCTTCACGCGGTCAGTCTGTCGCTGTCTTTGTAGTTGTAAAAAAATGGTTCTGTTGACGTAGTTTTTATTTGTTTTTTATTTTTTCGGTAATGTGTCCCGATCTATTGAAAGTGATCCGCTACGTCTTCAAGGTCGCCACTTCATGAGACCTCTCCCCTCCAATGAGTCACGGAAGAAGAAGCTTTCTCGACAATGCTTTGTGTGTAAACATACTAAGTGATCATTACCAAAGCGGAAGGAAACATCCTATGAGTGCTCAAAGTGTGAGGTGTCCCTTTGTATACATCCTTGTTTTGAACAATATCATACACTACACATTTTTTAAACTGTAAATAACTATAAATAATCATAATTTCAATTTTTTGTATATGTTTTCTTGTAGTTTTAATCAAATATAATGTCTTTTGTTCAAAAGTAAAAATTTTTTTTCCCACTCTTTATGGTATATTTTAGCGTAATTGCCATACTCCTGTATGCCTGTGTCATAGCACGGAAATATCCGTGCTTACTCGCCAAAGGATTAATAAATTCTTTACCTCAAAAATATTGGTAAATGTACTTGCATAAGTATAACTATTTCAAATTAGTTTGCCAAGTGAAAGCCCAATTAGCTATAAATAACAAAACCATGAAATAATATTAATTGCTTGTTCATTATATTTTACTATAATTCGTTAAAGTAATCCAAAACTAAATTCCAAGGCACAGCATCCCTTGAAGAGCCTAGCTCTGCTAAATGCTTTTCAATTGAGTAATGTAATGTGGGTTTAGTAGTTATAAACATGGGCATCATCGCCGGGGGGACGGGGGGACGCTTCCCCCCAATATTTGAGATGTAAAAATATTTTTGCTGAAAAGGAATGATTTACTTAAAACCTTAAAAGGTAAACATCGGGCTTTGTCTTTACTAGGGTTTTTAACATTACATTTCTGTTATAAGCGCATAAAAACGATGTTTTGAGAAGTTTAATTTAAAAAAATTTCCATACCCCCAGACCCCCGGCATATGTCCCCCCCAATAATGAACTGGTGATGACGCCCATGGTTATAAAGTACATCAAAGTTTCTGTCACCATTTTCTAGATTTCTCAATCAAAGTTTACAACTAATAGTAGCTACCCAATTTCCCTCATGATGCTGGATCATTTAAATAAAGTTTGAGCCTCCACGGCGAACTCAGAATCTCACACTTATGAAGCCAGACTGCTAATCTCTAGACCAGCTAGGGTCTCATTAAAATAATCTAATTATAAAAATATTAGTTACTAAGCATTTTTTATTTTTTTTTTAATTCAGGACCATAGATAATTTTATTTATTTCAGAGGAGTTATAATAAGTATATAAATATCTTATTAGACCCAATGGAATCACTTGATATCATCACCTTGATTTGGTTTTCCATGTATGACTCCATTTAAATTTTATAGGTCGGCATAATAATGGTCATCTATTATATGATTCACTTCATCAAAAACTGCAAACTTATTACTAACCTTGGCCTTATACAAGTTGTATAAAATGGAGGTATGTATTAAAATAATTACCAGACTTCCCTGTTTCTTTAATGGTGATAAAGACATATGGTTTCCCAACATAGTCAGCCTAATGTCTTGCTACTGCAAATAGTGAATACTGTAGTACTGGTATTAGATGTGGAACAGTATTAAATTTGAAAAGAGGTAATAAATTTAGTTTTTGGTTTCATTCAACCAAAACAACACTGTAGTGTAGCCAGTCACTTCTATGATTCATATTGCTTCACTCTGTAACATTTTTTTTATATAATCTGGTTTTATGGAATCTGAAATGGAGTTTGCATATCAGTTTATTTAAGTTTCTACTCTATGTAACAACTTCTTATGATGGTCAATTAGTTAATTTCTTAATGTTCTTCTGTTCAACGGTATTGATTTTTAGATCATCTCCATTGTACTTCAAATATGATTAAAATTGAGTCCTCCACTTTATGTCAAACTATATTTTTTACTAAATATTTCAAGTGAACAATATAGGACAAAGACCGGGAATCGAAAACAGGACCTTTGGCTTTATAAGCTACTGCTCTACCAACTGAGCTATCCTAGTCGCTACCCAGCACAGGGCGCAGGACTCACTTGACTTTGCTTTATTGCTGCACTTTTTGAGTTACAAAATTAATTACCTTGCATATGTGACATTAAAAATAATTTGTACTCTAAAATTCTGCTTCTTTTCTGTATTCCGGAATCATGGAATTTTATGTAAACTATATCCTGTATGTATGTATGTGGCAAACGATGTTGGATTTTAACAAACTCTTAACTTAAACTTGTAATATAATAACAATAATACAAAACTTAAGTCTTGTGTTCTTTTTTCAAATGGCCAGGTACATTAAAACCCTCCAAGTGTTAAAGACCCAAAATCGTACCCATTCTCCCAGACAAGTTGGCTATAAAACACATATTTTGCAATTCAACATTTCGCCCACTTAGAATCGTCCTATCGCAATAAAAAAAATACTGTTGGAAAGCTAATATTCCGTAGATACATAATCGTGCAAAAAAATACCACAAAACGTTATAAATAATATTCCAAAAATTGGTGAAGTTCGCGTATTTTTGTTGCGTAAAATTGTAATTTTCAACTCTGCGTCTTTTCGTAAAACACGAAGCCATTTTCCCGATACATTACAACTCTATTTCTGTCATTTAAGTCAACTAAAACACTGTTCTATAGATCACATGTTTCTCTTTCTAACCATAGATTACAAATTATTCTGCGTCTAACAGATCCAGAGATATTCCTTGTTGAGCAGAGAACAAACCTGACAACATGAAATTCAGTTTGCATTCGGTGCATTTTAGGAATACACGTATTCGTTTCTCTATGGTTTTAAAATTATTTTTCTTTACACTAAGCTGTAGGGGAAATTCCATTCTATAAGTTGGTACCGCTTGATATTTACTTAGAACTTTTAGAAGCCTTTGTTTTCATCTCGGAACATAGGCAAATGTGCAACGTAAAAACTGTAACAAATGACGTAGCGCAAATTGTTTTGGCGTTAGATATTTATTATTTTGAAGGTTTGTGTATACAAATTGTATATAAATTGTGTATACAAGTTACAATATATGTGTTTTTATATCTAAAGTTTATGTTTTTGAGTGATAGTTTAGTTTTTGAACGGTTCATATTTGGGATAACCTAGGCCAATATTGTAAGTGTAGCCTATATGCATATTTTCTTATATTTAGTGTTTTATATGATTATAAAAGTGAATATGTGTGTTATTCTTTGTAAAGTATATATTTTCTTAGTAAAATATATTGATTTTGTCTTTGGCCTATCTTCAGATTGTTACTAGTGAGGCTAAATTGTCGAGGTTACAAACCTAACCTCAACTGTCAGAGTATCACTTTTTAGTCAAAATCGTTGTTTTTATTTAGAAAATGTAACATATTATTATTTTTTCCCCTAAATATATTCACAAATATATTAGATATCTCAAATAATGGTTGAAAAAATTGCAAAAAATGTATTAGTATGTTTTTGATTACCATTTCTGTGAAATTTTACTCTCCGTTACTCTTGATTTTTTGGTATTTGACCAAAAATCTCCAAATGTGGTACATGTAACATTTTTTTGCACTACACAACTAAATTCTATGTACCTTTCTGGACATAATGATATATAGAAGTTCTGTATAAAATATATTTTACTATTCTTTTGTTTTTTGGAAAAAATAAAGAGAAAATTCAGTTTTTTCGTAAATTTGATTTTTTTATTTTAAAAATATAACGATTTTATTATTTTTTTCCCTAAATATATTCACAAATAGTACACAAAACTTTTGTATATCTTAGAAAAAGGTGGTAAGCTTTTGATTTTGGATGAATCAGGTTTTTCTTGAAAAATGATAATGTCGTTTTTGACATGTAACATACTTACTCCAAAACCGTTACAAAAAAAATTTTTACATAGATGAATTCTATGAATCTTTTTGAGAAAAATGATGTCTTATAAGTTAGGTTTTGTGTAAAATTAATATTTTTTATTAATTTTTTAAGAAAATAAAACCTTTAACATTGAACATTTGTACGGTTAAAAAAAAAAAATAAATAAAACAGTTATTTAAAGTACATGTTTATAATTATGTAAGATAGCTGTATTAGCTAATTTGATTAAATGGTAAAATAGGAAATTTTAGTCAAAAAGTTTATTAGATAAAAGAAAATATTTTTAATAATAAAAATTACACATGGTTCTCTTTGGTGTATTTCCAATACAAAATGAAATATGATTATTATTGTGACTACTATGAAAATTATATGTACATTAATTCAAATTATATATATATATATATATATATATATAATAGTTCTTAAACTAACCTGAGTTTCGTATTCTTTCAAGCTTGGTTCAACAAACACTGGATCATAATTGGGCATTACGTACATTCTGTTCATTCTCTCTTTGTACGCTTTATATCTACAAACATAAAATCTCATTTATTCCATGATTAACATAAATATGAATTTATACTAATGTTATAATATTCAAAATAGTTTAATCACCATTATAAAAAATTGTTAAAAAAAAAAAAAATACATTGGATATTTATATTATTATTTTTTAACTGTTTCTAATAATAATTTCATTTAATTTGTTTATATATTATCAGTTCTGTCCATTTCTGTATATATGTATATGATTTCGCCAAAAGATGAGCATATTAATAATAAATAGACATAGATAATAACTATATATAAACTTTTTTTGAGTTTATTAGCTCTTGTCTTTGACAACAAAAAATAGAAAGAGTACGGTACAGATATGGCTGAATATAATGATAATAATAACAATAATAATAATAATATAACATATACACAGTAGAACCCCCTTAAATCTTAAAACTAGACTACAGTCGAAAAAATACAACATTTGAAATCAAAAATTAGATTAATGTTACAGTGTACTCCCAATTATCCGCAAAATTGGGTGGCGCTGACATCGTGGATAACAAAAATCACAGATAATCTGCAAGAATGCAAAAAATAAAGGGAAAATTTTAAAAAAGTTTTGAGTAAAAAGACTTAAAAATATACATAAAATCACATAATACACTGTACAAAGCTATAAATTACACACAGTAAAAATGTTTTAATGTAAATTTTATATGTACAGTACTGCAATTTTAATTACCTGACTGTTTTTTGTTTCTTATTGAGAAAACACCGTCTCTTGAATCTTGCGCATCATTGTCTTTTCTTTAAATACTGGAGCAGTCCATTGTTGAAGGAAACTTCAGTATCATTCGCGCATGTACGTTCATTCCTTCTTCCTCTTCACTTACACTTTGCACACCCCTATTGCTTCGTCTACTATTTCATGGTCCATCAGTCGCTCGAATTTTGGCTCATTAGAATCACAATCTAATCACTCTGTAATGTTCTCCTAATCTACATTCTCACCTCCTGGAACTGACTTCACTAAATCAACCAATATAGATCCAGCCAGGTCTTTATTCACTTCTTCGTTGTCCTTTGTTTCCACTTCTACACTAAGCAGCAATTTTCTCCATGACTTTTGATGGGTTGAGGGTTTGAATAAATCCCAAACAGACGCAATATCATAGATGCAATGCAAAATTTTGTAGTTTTTCCAAAATTCTTTTAGGTCGCAACCTTCTTCAATTTTCTGCCTTAGTAGCTTTGTTCTGTAAATGCATTTCATGGTTGGTATAACTCCCTAGTCCATGGGTTGCAGTAGCACAGTAACATTTGGGAGCAGAAATTTTGCAAAAATTTCCCCATCCAGATTTAAGCACAATCAAAGCTGGATCTGAGCATGCATTGTCAATCAACAACACACCCTTTGCAGGCAATCTTTTTGATTCAAGATGCTTACGCACTTGGGGAACAAAAATCTTTTCGAACCACTGTTGGAATATATGTTGGTTGATCCATCCTTTCTTCTGGATGAAATAATCAACTGGTAAACTTTCTGCTTTTGTTCCCTGACACTACCTTGGTTTCTTAGACTTTCCAATGATGAGAATCCTAAGCTTAAGACTACCTTTAGCGTTGCTGCATGACATTATTGTTATCCTTTTTTGCTGCTTTTATGACCCACAGCTTGACGTTCACTTTTGAATGCCAATGTACGCATGGGAGGACATTTCCAAAAGAGTCCCGATTCATCTGCATTATAAATTTGTTCATTAGAAAATTTTTCTCACAACACATATTTTTCAAAATTATATTGAAAATTGTCCGCTGCTTGTTGATCACTACTTAGCTTCTCTCCATGATGTCCAATATCTCGAATACCATGATGTTGCTTGAAACGAGTTTGCCAACAAGAAGAGGCATCAAAATTACCCTGTAGAGCTAACAGTTCTATAAATATTTTAGCTTTAGTCGATACAATAGGCCCTGACACTGGATTCCCCTCACTTGAGCCAACCACTCTGCCAATGCTGAATCAAGTTCATTATAAGTAGAATTCTTCATAGTTTTTCTTTTTGTCATCACGGAAACATTGTCGACATAGATGCAAAGGACACAAGTTTGTCTTTTTGTTTCAAAATGTCACAAACTGTTGTTTCACCTATCCCATAGTCTAAACACATTTCCTTTCTTGAAGCACCATTTTCTATTTTCGCAATTAATTGAAGTTTTTTGTTAATTGACAAAACTACTTTAAAAACTTTACTAAAACACTAATAAAAAAACTCTAACGAAAACACTAATAGAAAATACTGTTCTGTAAAACAAGAAAACGCAAAACACAACTGTGTAAGCGTATGACTACACCTGTCACCACACACACTATTTAGCAACTGAGTAAGATAAGTGGTTGGCAACATTGGAGTGAGGGAGAAAGGCAGATGGAAGGAGTATGGAGAGGGGTAGTGAATGAAGGGAAAGGTTATCAAGTTACATAGAGTGAGTCATTCACTGAAACTGCCTTGCTCACCACGGCAATCATGCGATTAGGGAAAGTGAGCCTGTTAGACCTGAACAAAAATTGATTGGTCTGCGACGCCAAACTAATATTTCTATAAGGCTTACAGTATTTCGCTACACAATAAGCTTATCTCTACTGCACAACTTTGTTATTGAAATTTTACTTGTACTCGTACGAAACAGGTAAAGAGAAACATACTATTTTTTTTCAAAGACTCGCGGATAATTTGTGGTTAATCCGCTTTGTATATAATCGGGAGTACATTGTATTTAATAAAGCAAAATCAAACACGATTTAGTTTAATTAATAATCAAAATTAACAAATCCTCAAAATCCTCATAACAAACATCATGAGAAATGATCAAATTAAATAAGCATACAAATGTGGATGAAACATTTCAGTGACACATTTTATCGTTTTTCCTTTTAAAAACAATTAGGATATGATTTATAATTAATAAAAACCAAATGAATTTATGTTAGTATAATTTATGTTATAAGTAACAATGATTTGTTAGTAAATACAAACAATGAAAACATTTTTACAAATTTAAAAAATACAATGTAATTACTCTAAATTACAGTATAGTAGTTCTTTCTTCAATCTTATAAGGGAATATCTTTATGCCTTACAGTTGCAGATGTGAGCTTTCTAAACACTACAATAATCCTTATAAAATATCTTATCTTGTGTTCCAATGTTCATGTGATGATTTTGGTTAATCCTGTGATTATAGGTATTTCGAATGGAGGGGTTCTAATCTATATGTACCCAAAAATATACCTTATTCTGTATATAAGGAAAATTTTGTTTTAAATCAAGAGGCTTACCTGGACCAAGAGATACAAATATAGATAATGGCTGCAACTCCCAAGACAGTAATAAGAGCAGCAATGGCAATGAAAGCGTAAGGAAACACTTCCCATTGAGGAACAACAACAGAAGTTGTAGACACAGGTTTCACTTGTATTGGAGTTCGAACCACAGAGGCTTTAGATTGCAAAGTGGTTGCAATATCAAGTGATATGTTGACTAGTGCATTGTGACTCATCAAAGATCTACAAAAATATAAACAATTGGAGTTTTTTAATTAATCCATTCTGAACTATCAAGGAATCATTATGTAATTAATTATTGTCTACTTTTTTGTAATAGTAAAATCTTTTGAAACCTGTCTATAATGTCTCAATTCAAAAAATAACCTACACAAGTAATATACGAAAGATTTATCAAAGATTTCTTTTAAATCTGAATTATTTTATTTGACGACGAATAATTTCTTAAGAGTAAATGAAGATTTCAAGTGGTATAGAATTATTTAAATTAAGCTTATTTAGAATCTACAAAGACATTAAATATATATATTTCAATCAGTCCCTACTTTGACATTTGCTGAGCTTTATTTTGGAATGTTCAAACATATTCATCAAATTCAACAAGTAGCCTATATATAAAATTTGACTGAAATTTTACAAAACTTTTGCAACTAGAAATATTTATGAGATTTTTTTTTTAATTTTAGGCCATCTGATTAAAATATATGTTTATAGAAATAGTATATTGTCTTTATGTTTACACTTTATTTTTATAGAAGTAAATGTAATTTAATTGTACATGTAAGACATTGTACAACCTGTAGGTAAGGCACTACTCACTAAAAAAACCATTAAAAATGTTGACCAATGAATTTATTCAAGTGTTGGTACATAGTGTACTGACATTTGAATAACGTAAGATAAAAGTTTAGCTGTTAGCTAGAGTGGTAACAATCACATGTTATATAGATATATTTGCTTACACCATATTCAACATGTTAATTTTACAAAGTAATTTACCAAATTCAGCTATCAACTGTTTTATATAACAAAAATTTGTAGTACTTATATATTAAATCATTACTTCCAAAGTGTCTATCTGAGAATGTATGATTGTCACAAATACAATAGTATATATCGTTCTCGAAAATCTAAAGTACAAAAATAGTGTATTTAAAAATACAAATTCACAGAGTTTTTAGAACTTTTATAAATCATGAGAAAAAAATATTTAATCTTTTTTTATTTAATTCAGTAAAAATATTTTTAAAGATACTGATTTCTTTTCATGATTTAAAAAAAAAGAAAAGAAATTGAATTATTCAGTGCCGGAAGAAGAATAGTGGTGCCTTATTATGGCAAACCATGATATCATTTTTCTTTGATGCTAAACACACACAGGATGACTTTATATATTAGGTCTAATGGTATTTTTTATTGAACTATGTTTTCATTATTTTTTACAAATCTGTTGTTTTGTGAAGAGCCCAAGACGATGAGATTGTGGTCAAGTTTATATCAACTATCATGGAACTACTGGGATTAGCACTAAGGACAGTTGAACGTTGGTGCAAGAAGGTTGTATTGTTAGTGAATCTGGCCAAGACTGATAATATTTGTTTACTAGATGAAGGAATAAATGGACCTCTAACTAACTTCAGTAATGACATTAAAATGGAAACCGAGGTCAAGTATTTAGGGGTAGTCCTGGATTTAACTTAACTCTTGTGTTCACATATTACCAATGTCATCAATAAGGGTAAAAGATCACTTATGGCAAGGAGGCTCATAATTGGTAGGATATGGAGTTTAAGGCCGAAGTTGGTGTTTTGGCTTTACAACTCCGTGGTAAGACCTACTATTATGTATGGTGGATTGTGTGGTTGCCTTAGGTAGAAATCCAGAGATCAACTGTAAGACTGGTGGGAATTCAGAGACTTGCCTGTCTTGCGGTAACAAGAGCTGTTTTTAGTGTTCCTGGAGCATCTTTGGACCTTAACGAGGGTTTATGGAAAGAGTCCCATGGTAAATTGGGACACTCTAAAATCACAACAATGGTTACAGAGGATTATGTATTAGACATGATTTCTGACCATATGGAAATACAGTACTCCTTCTCAAAGTCATTTGTAGTGATAATACCAGAGCGAGAGAAATTGTCTGAGAGAAGAAGACCCATATCCCTAGGAGAACTGCAGTGATTTACAGATGGTTTTAAAACTAAAGATGGAACAGACACGGTATCTGTGGAAGCAAATTTGGTCAGACAGTATTCCAGTCAGAAATTACAGCTTTAATGGAATGTCCTCCCAAAAAAAAACTAAAAAAGACTTGCGTACAGGAATAAGGAAATTTGCATCTATAGCAACAGTCAGGCAGTCTTGAAAGCAATAGATTCAAAAGAAATTATGTCAAAACTACTATGGGATTGGTTCAAGACCCTCTCACAGCTTGGTGACAGTAAAAATGATATTGTTTGCTGGGTCCCAGAACATGCTGCCAAATAATTCATCGGTAGCCAAATTTATAGGACCAGAGCCATTTTATGAAATCTCCAAGAAAAGCGGCATCGACACTTGGGCTGAGAAAGAGATATGAGGTGGAGAAACATCTCAAGTTTGAGAGTGAGTAGACCCAACCTTCATGTCCTCTCTACAAAAATTGCATCGGATCTTATCAAGTTAAGCCGGTGCAATAGTTGGAAAATTGTAGGCTGGATTACAGAACATGAGCTCTCTGTGCAGGTGTAGATTTATGAAAAAACTACAGACTACCTGCTCTTAGACTGTAACAGTCTTGAGCAGGAGATGATAAGTATCTTTGGACATGTGGAGATTCCCCAACCAAAAACCTAACAATCTTCATAGGAAAGATCCTCAAGTTTGTAGAGGTTGTAGATCTATTAGGATAATGACTTTTGGAGCCACACATCATCTTCCGGGAGCACAATAAGCCTTAAAGGATGAAGTCCCTAGGCTAACACTGACTGCCCGAAGTGAATTGGATTAAAGTAACATAGAAAGACGAAGAAGACACAGAGATCACACAAATGAAAATTGGCATGATGCAATAAGAGAGGGGCCGAATATAAAATTGCATTTAAAAATGAACAAGTCGAGACTCTTTCGTTAGATCAGTTCAAAAATTTTGTCCTTATTAAAATGTAAAATATTTTAGTGCAGGAAATAAAAGATCTGTATAAAATTCCTGTTGCCATCATGGAAAGGTTTGTCTGAATCCTTACCAACAATCAGACCTAATTAATTATAAAACTTGTTACAAGTAATGACTAAGATTCAAAAAAATATCATAAAAATATAAGATCATACAATAGTGCCTTAGGCAATGATTAGCAGATTGGCAAAGGTTTATGAATTGGATTAATACAGGTCCTTATTATTATAAAATTAAAAGTTTTTTCATCATATGGTTGGAGCACCTAATCCATTAGGTATTACAATAGTCTACTGTACCAAATTTGAATATCTAACCGGTCGTCATTTTGAAATAGAATAAAATAGCAACATCTAGTTTGGCAGTTATTTTCTATTAAATAAGACTTAAATTGAGATATTACTTGATGGTGCTTTACATTTGAATAATTTGTATTGAAAACATTAAAAGTTACTTATCTAACCCGCGACTTTTTTGACACCTAGTATATATTCAGGAATAGTAATTCTTAACTATTCAGTAAAATCTTTTTAAAACTATTTTGTGAAGTCATTTTTATATTACATTTTTTTCATTATTATATTAATTACACTTTGTTCAAGGATAAAGAATGTCCAACTACTGGACATCCCATGATGTCTAAAATATATCCAATGAGGGTATAATATGGACATCTTATGGATATCAAATTTTTGGACATCTGGCTGTCCTACAGACATCAGATAATTTTCAGATATCATTAGGATATCAACATCCAGAGGATGTCCATTGGACGTCTTTGATGTTGTTTGGGTGTTTGATCTGCCAATGATTTTGCCTTTGGTAAAGCTCTCATGTATGCAGGTGATATAACTCTCATTTTGTCAAATCAAGAACATAACTCTTTGGAAAGTACTTTTTTTATACCCAATAACCAAGACATAGCTAGCATATTTCTTGAATAACAAATTATATTTTATTCTCAGAAAAGAATATAACAAATTATAGTGAGATAGATGTTTTTGTGAATAATCATCAACTGAGTGAAGTAGAGAGCACCAAATTTTTAGGTTTGAAAGTAAACACAAAATTAAATTGTAAAAATCACATTAATGTATTTTCACAAAATTAAATTACTTAAAATCTATATCTTAAAAAAATTATCAAATTATTGCTCTTTACTAGTTTTGAGAATGGGATACTAGGTCTATTCTACTGTCATGTAAAATATGTTGTTGCGATATGGGGTAGTGTATCAAAGGGGACTATGATGAAAAATTTTAAAGTACAGATGTATGCAGTTCGACCTATATTCGGTAAGAAGTTCAAAGACTCAGGTCATTCTCTATTGCAAAAACATTCTCTTCTATTTTTATTTTCAGGGTTAAGTTATAATGTATTTTAATTAAGTTTCACAATAGAATAGATTATAGCGAGATACACAGGATACAACACAAGGAAAACACACAACCTAAGTATTCCAAAACGGGCTTGCTGAATCATAAACAATGTCTGGTGCTATCCTTCACAAGAAGTCTTCCACAAAAAATTTAAATAATAATGGAGGAAAGGTCTTTTAAAAATAAAATAATGAAATATTTAAAAGAACATAATTTTTATTCCATCAATGGAATAACATAAGCCTAATTGTTCTTTTTCTTTCTCATATATATAGTTTTTGTATCACTGTATTTTTCTATTTGTTGAAAGTTATATAATCCAAATAAATAATTAAATATATAAGCTGTTCACATCTAGAAACATTTAAAATTAAAAAAGTACTAGTTGATATTTTTACACAAAGGTATGTCATTAAATTCATTAAATGGAATATTATTAGTTTATAGCCCAATAATTTGAAAAGGAGTCAATTTTTAGTGGAATAGAATAAGTTGACTGGAAGTCAAATTTTTAAGTAGCCTTAAAATTACAAATTTCTTATGGCCAGGGCCTATGTTATAATGTAGAAAATTATTTGGCTAACTCCCTCTATGAAATATTTGTTTACAGACTCATTCAAAAATTTAAAAAATAATAGGTAATTTTAATAATATTTAGTGTTTAATTTTAATATTTATACACCTAATATTAGTGTATAAGTTTACAAGCAAATGATATTTTTTACTTCCTATAAAAGATATTTTTAAACTTTAATATTAAGTAAAAACTTTACATATTTTAAAACATTATTTCACAGTAGTTATTACCTGTAAATGTATGGATTACTCCTGTTTTGAATCAACTCTGTTCGAGGGTCAACAGCATAGAACCAAAAATCTGTCCCTTTTGGGTCAGATTGCAGAGTAATATTGTCCTTGGTATATTGTTTAACTGTTAATTTCTCTATTCCTATAATCATATTTGACTGTTGTTCTAATATTCTTACCAGAGTATTTTCATGGCTATGAATTTCCTCTATTGGTTTATCATCAATTACAAGAATTAATCGGTCGTCATCTTCTATCAAGTTGACCTGTAATAGTGCACATTAGTTTAATATTCATCTGAAATAATTTAATTGTTTTGGTAATTATTGAACTTCACAATTAATTGCTTTAGACCGTATTGCTGCTGTTACAGCTGACTTGCCTGTTAAACCAATTTTTTTTTTTTTTTTTGGAAAAATAGTAATTTGTCAATACGTTCTTTATTAGATCATTTGGCTGTATTACAAAAAAAGTAAAAAACTTTAAAATATCAAAATATATGTTTTTGAAAAAATAATAACCATTTTTTGGTTATAAACATGATTTTTTTCTTCTTCAAAATTTACTAAATGAATTGTTAAAATTACATATGAATACTTAAATACAAATTTAAAAATCAATGAAATTGGATGAACAGTAATATTGATAAGTAATATGTCTATCCAGCTAACTAAAACATTCACAATATAACACAGCAATTACAACAGGTGAACTCAACTTAGAAAGTTTCATGAATATTCCAAAGGCAGTAAATTACCAAGGAAACATAATTTGGATCAATGACATTACAACTAGATACACAATATGGTTCCTAGACTCAGCTGTAGCAATTACTTTTATCTGTCTTAAAAACGGGTTTAATTTTACTTGTTTGAAATTACTGAACTTAGTGATTTGTTGGGCGCCATTCTGAAAATAAGCACAGATGAGTTGCAACTTTAATAAAAAAAAGGTTGGGACCATAGATTTTGAAAGAAAAATGTACTCAAGTCACAAAAAAACTATAGCTCCAGGAAATATTCAAATTCATAATTCTTTTGAATACTTGTTAATGAAATATATATATTCATAATTTACTACTATAGAAGTACTTCCTAAGACAACCATCCTTATAACTAATATGTATTAAATTTTAACAAATATTATTCAAAGAACATAATAAATTTACAACAAAACTGGGTTCATAGTATATGACTGTCCTATTTTTTTGGAAAATACAATTTACTAAAATAAAGTTTATTCGTTTTTTTTAGTTCAAACCTATTTATAACATTTTTAAGATATTGAAAGAAATTATTTGTTATTCTTTTATACTAAAGATGAAAATGTCTCCAATTAAAATGTTTCTTTAGCAAATTTTCACTTCAAATTCATACAAAATAAATCTATTTATTCTATTCCAATATATTATAATTTTGTGAAATAACTTATGTGGCTGATACTGAGGACTCAACAGTGAATTTACTTAAATTCAAATCAAAACCGATTTTTAGTGAATAGCTCTTTTCCAAGGCATTTCTCTCTCAAAGCAAAGCGAATTCTGGTCGTGGCGATTAGCCTAATGAGAAGTTCTGTTTGACGGAGAAAAAGCCAAATGTGACTACCTCCGTCGAAGGTACAAGAGCTTGTCACTTCGAAAAATTGAGTTAAACCCTTTAAACCACAAAATATTGGGATTGGTTGAATTAATGGACCAATTAGAAACATTCTGAAGAAACAAATTAACACATTAACACACTGCACTGACTATAATATGTTTCAATTTTAGGGAAACTAATCTTTCTTAAAATTATTTACTTTTTATAAAAAGTTTACAATTATATCTTAAAACTATACATCTATTATACAATTATTTACAAATTTAATTCATACAACTCATTTACACACAGTTCTATAACATTAACCAATTTTGGAAACTCGTCTGTGCGTCCATACGATCATTTACGAGATATGACGCAAGTCATTTACGTTGTATATCACTCACTTCATACATTGAATGAAGTATTAACACAAATTTGAGATCCAAAAATGTGAAATGTTACAGCGTTTATAAACATTCCTGTGTGTATTCTCAATTAATTAATTAGGTTACTACAATAAATTAATACATATAAGAGAGTAATGAACAATTTACTTACAACTACTTGTGTCCGTGCAATATTGAAATCTTTTTCAGCTTTAGGATTATCCCTCACTTCAACTGTTAACTTGATTGGCAGCATCTCTTCACGGAATGTGTTCAGAGCTCGTCTCGTTCTAATAATTCCTAAATTTGGATCAATAGCAAAATAATCTACAGCTCCTGTATCATCTGGTATTAGTCTGTATACTACTTGTCCGAGTTTGCCAGTGTCCTTATCTGATGTCTAGAAAAATAATGGAGCAACAATAAATATGTTTAACAAATGTTATGATATTAATAAATTAAATAATTATTACACATGAATTACCATGGTTTATTTTAAATAAATTAACATTTTTTCTTTTTTCAATGGAATCTTTTGATTTTCTTGGTATAACTAAAAATATGGTCTACTGAAATATACCACACTATTCCTAACCAGTGGTGGTATTTTTATTTATCTTTTGAATGGTGTCTTCCAAATTATCATTGCTCTCACAGTTAGTGAGATACAACATTTTAAAGTGTCATTTCAAAATGAACCGTAACCATGTCTTTTACGACAATCACACTTTATGTCTAATATCGATTAGTAATATTTCTATTTTGCTGACAATTTATTTATTGTTGGAAAAACAAAGTTTAGAGCTGTCCATACATATACAGAACATATCTGTGGTGTAAAATATTTTTCTTGCACTGCACCTTCAAAGTCTGGCTTCCCTGACAGAATCTTTTTTTTTAATCATTATGTATGCTAGTATGGCTGGTGCTGAGCCTAGTTATTGTTAATTATGATTCAGATTATGTTTTCGGAGTTTATTATTTAAAAAAAATTTTAGTGATTTATATAGGCCTATTATGTTTTGTTGATTTAGATTTATCTTCACAACTATATTCTACAACTATTGTAAGTCTTTGAACAGTCTTAAAAGAATATTCTCCTATTTTATAGAAGTTTCTTGGTGCTTTTTTTGTTCAAAAGATTTTGACATTAGTACAACTTTTGTAATTCTTTACCTTACTCTAAAATATATGACTCAAGGAATTTTATATAACTAGAGTTTATTTCTATGCATATTATGTAAATAATTGTATAATAAAAGTTAAGTTTTCAATTAAGTAAATAAATATTTTTAGTGAATTTTTAAATTACGTCGAACTTTTGAGATATTTTTCCTTTTTTATATGTGTTTTTTTATAACTTGAAAAAATTACAAAAATTATTTGTATGCAGTAGAAGTACCTGCCACTTTAGGAATTCTAATGGTCTGATCTAGGGTTAATATTTTACTGTAGAAAAGAAGAAAAGTTTAAATTCTTATCATATTTTTTACACACCTCTGTGAACTTTCATTTTAATCTCTTACGAGTAGCCACTATTCCTAACTATGGACTGTAGGGTTGTAAAGTTTATGTACCTTAAACCCTAATAATTTTCTAGCCATAGAAAGCTATAAATCTCTCCCCTGTTTAAACTATACTATTTTACAAAAATACACTATCATCAACATATGAAACTCTTACTTTCACTTCCAAGATTTGATCTCCAATTCCTTCTCCATTTCTTGAAATACCAGCAAAATATTTATCCTTTTTGAAACGTACACTTGTTTCTGGATATATAAACTGAGGAACATTATCATTTATATCTTGAACTTGAATTTTCACCTAAAATGAAATATTATTATTTATACACATTTTAACATATAAACAAAATTTTAAATTTAATTGTTGCTTCTCCACATACTGCATGTAGTAGAAATTGATTACCTTGGTAATTGGTCCTTGGTATTACCTAGTAGTACACAATAAAACATTGAATCATCTTTTTTAACATACTACACAAAAAACAGATGTTTTTGCTCCTGAAATTGATCTCTAATGTCAACATTTAGGTTACCTTATATTTGAGCACCAAAAAATCAGCTGGGAGTTTTTTCGGTGTGCTAACCTCAAACTTTGTATTGTTTCATAAGTTATGTTTGTGGACGTGATGAAAACAAAATATACATACAATGCAAGGTAGTGAAATGGCATTTCCAGACAGTATTATAAAAGAAGCAAAAGAAGTAATGAGATAGTTATTACCAAGTAAATCTAAAGGTATGTACGAAGCTGAATATGAAAGGTTTTTAAAGTGAAAAAATGACAGAAATGTAAACATTGTAAATGACTACATTGTACTAGTTTACCTATCTCAACTATCAAAACACTACACATCATCTACATTATGGCCCAAATTTTCAATTATTAAAAGCTGTTTAACACATTCAATGCGGGACACACACCGTTGTGTGTTGGGGTGTGAGACCATAGCGTGGAGCACACACCCGTGTGTAGTTACAGAGCATGAATGATAATGATTTAGTGTAGCTCAGCTACTTGTGGTGAACAGTTGAGATTATATCGTGTGGTGCTTGACTGTTTTGTTGTTCTCACTGCAGTATTCGTTGGTCGTTCCCGGCAGGTGCTCTCACACACCGGTGTGTATTGCATTATAGTGTTGTGCATTGTTGTAGAGTGCACTTGTTAGGTGTTTATTTATATAAAACTTTATTCTTTTGCAAATTTTATTCAAAATGGATTCGGACGAGGCTTCTGAGCATTTGGATGTGGACTTGGTGCAAGAAAATTATGGGGAGAGTGACTCAGATGAATAGGAGAGTGATGACGACCCTGATGCCTACTCTACCCCCCCCCCCATATTGGACAATTACAACCTCAGGTATGAGACCGATTGAATTCAGAAAAACTGACAGACTGCTCCTTCTATGTTACCTGGCAATAATAAACCTATTGATTGGTTTTTTTATTAGCGGACGAAACTTTTCTTGAACAAATTTGTTCTTATACAAACACTTATGCTTATGAAGTGCCCGTCCTCACTCCTAAATCTAGAATAATTAAGTGGAAAATACTAACTGTTCCAGGGTTAACAATTTTTATTGGTTTATTGTTTCACACTGGAACCTATCGTCCAAATAGACTAGAGGATTTATGGAAACAAGACTGGCTTTTTGGCTTACAATGTTTTGGAAAAAGCATGCCAAGAGATAGATTCATGCTTATAATGAGATGTCTAAATTTCAGCCCAGCCAATGCTACACACGAAAAGTTTATTGATAAAACTAGGTATTCAGTTGATTATTTTAACACAAAAATGAAAAACCTCTACGAACCCCAGAAAGAGCTATCTTTAGATGAGGTCATGGTGTTATAGAGGGGCAGGCTCAGTTTTAGACAGTACATAAAGGGGAAACGCCATAAATATGGCAACAAGCTTTACACCCTAACTGAACACCAGGGATTAATTTTGAGTTTTTTTATCTCTGCTGGGTCTGCAGATGAGACTGTCGGTGGTAAGGGCCACACATAAAAGGTGGTGATGCATTTATTACGACATATGCTTCATCAGGGTTATTCTGTCTATATGGATAACTTTTATAACAGTTATTCATAGGCTGCCAGACTGTTAGCTAATGGCACATACTGCACAGGCACTTTACGGCAGGACACGAAGAACATACCACCTGCCGTAAAAGAAGTTAAACTAAAAAAAGGAGAAACCATTGCTGGGTATGAGCAAAGTGTTATGATCGGCAAATGGAAGGACAAACGTGTCATGACATATATTCGAAAACGAAATGATTGATTTCACAGATAAAAGAGGAGATATCAAGAAGAAACCTCTCCCTATTGTAAAATATAATACTCATATGAGTGGGGTAGACAGGGCTGATCAAATGATGAGCTACTACCCGTGTGAGTGTAAAACATTACGCTGGTACAAAAAGATTTTTGTTCATGTGCTCCAAATGCTGTTACTGAACTCACACGCACTCTACAAAATCTTTCATCTTTCATATCCTGATAACAAGCCTCGTGATAGATATAAATATGAAAATCCGCCTGTATGTATAGGTAACCAGCAAACATCCCTTCAAATAGTTTGGGGAAATGCCATATTTCAGTACAGTGCTGCAGTCGCAACAAAATATTTTACAGTTTTTACATCCATTCGAACAAACACCATAATACACACATATAAACCAAATCTTTAAGCATAATAACAAAATAAATAATATTTGACTACTACTTAAAGGTGAAAACAAAATGTGTTTATGTGTATTGTTTAGGAATATCGGCTGATAATAGTTTTTAAATTTTTTGCTTTTTCTAAGAACAACATAGGTAAATAGTATGAATAAAACTATGAAAATACATTTTTTTCAAACACCTGCTAAACTGTTTTTAAATCGGATAATGTGTCGCCGTTGTTCTAGTTATGTATTCTCCATTAGAGCTTATTACCAATTATACGTTTTCAACTGGGTCATCATTGTAATTCTTTGAGCCCCCATGTGCGTTGATCCTGGGACCTGTAGCAAGAGTGCTAATCGCTAGACAAGTCTCCAATCTCCAGATCTCTCAATATATGAATTATTTTTATGATGGTGCCTTAAGTGTGTGATGTATCAAACATGACCAATACTCAACTCAAACAAAATATTGAAGATGAAATAACAGTGCAAGGGATACATTGTGTCACAACATGTAAATTGCAAAACCTGCATAATCGACTAGCAGAATGAGTTTGGCAAAATGGACAACATTAGCTGATGTTATTTAAAAAAATTTATTTAACTATAAGTGTAACAACTTTAAGCCTTGGAGAACATATGTTGATGGTCAATTAAAGTAATGTATTTTTTGTCCATGTTTTATGGATTTAATCACTTCAAATTTTCCTGTATATCTCTGCTTTTCTCTATTTATTAAAAACTCCACCATGTGACTTTATGGGCACACATTTTAATATATAAACAATTCAAATGAAATTAATTCTAACTTGTAATATAATTTATTAGTTAAAATAAAAAATAACTAAATTACCTGAGTACTTGTCCTAGATTTTGGTCCTAGAGGACTGGTGCTTTCAAGTTGCAACTTTAGTAGATATTCACTATTTGTTTCATGGTCTAACTTCCCTACTAAATATAGCTCACAGTTGTGATTCTCATTCATTTTCACACTAAAAATACCTGTAAAAATATATTCTCTTATAATAATAATAATAATAATAATAATAATAATAATAGGGATTGCTATAG
Source organism: Aphrophora alni (assembly GCA_963513935.1). Classification (NCBI taxonomy): domain Eukaryota; kingdom Metazoa; phylum Arthropoda; class Insecta; order Hemiptera; family Aphrophoridae; genus Aphrophora; species Aphrophora alni. Next base: position 103,541,289 of record OY740767.1, on the reverse strand, counting down.
TGCACACATTTATATTAAACCAATGATTTCTTAACATTAATGACTTTTATTACAGAGTCTGAAATATTTATTCTATCATAGTAATAATACAAGACAATAACAAACCTATACTATAAAATAGTATAAATGTATACTAGTTTAAGAAAAGAAAAAAGTGGCTAAAACTGATTATTCTACAAATAAGAAACATGTTTTTTTTTTAGACGCCACACATATGTGTTGTAAAATATGTAAAGATTTTAAATAATTTAGAAAACATTAACAAATTAATGATTATTACTAGTGTTTCTATAAATTTTATATTAAAAATTATTATTTACTATAACATATCATATTACTCAAATTATACTTTGGGAATGCTGAGCGTTAATTATTATAATAACATTAACAATTATGTAAATAATTTGTGCAAACACTTTATCTATTAGCACATACTGTATAAAAAAAATCATACTTCTAACAACAATAATAAGAAGTTTCTATTGTGTTTTTTTTTTTTTTTTTTTAACATACCTTGTTAATTTTATGTTTATTACCATAATAGGTCTACTTTTCATTTTTTAGTAATTATAAATAATAATTTTAATTATTATCATTATAATAATTTATCACTATTATAAAGTATTAAATAAGTAACAGCATAATATTTACATTGAACTATCTGTTGAAGAATAAATAAATAACAGTAAAGTACCTATTAAATTAATTTTACAGAGAATTTTATAATATAAATTAGTTATTTGTTGTCCTAATAATAGAAACTTACTTATATGTTAGGAAAAGGCAAATAATTATATTCCTTTTTTACAATTTAAATCAGGTTTGTATAAAATCAACATAAAAAATAGTCAAAACATAATACAGTGCAATCACATCAATCCGAATCTGCAGTAGCCTGAATCCCACGCTATTCTGAATGGCCTACATAACATTATGAAGTTTTCATGTTGTGACTTGTCAATTTATCAGCTATTACTCACTAGGTCAGTTCGGATTTAATTCTTCTATTTACTGTGCAAGGAAGTAGTGTATCATTCTCCAAGTGCTTTATTGTTTGTGTTGAATTTAGTTTCTTAGTGTAAATTTGAAGTAATAAATTTATGTTTATGTCGTGTATTTATGATTTAAAATTTTCCCTTAATAATCGGAACAGGTTAAGCAAACACATATTCGGATTAATGAGACCTCACTATATTATCCTTTTCCGCTATAATAAAACATAGCACATAAAAAGACAAAATAATTTAAGAATACCTGCTTCATTTCCAGAAGCTATTATGCACTTCAAAGATGTTTGAGGATATAATTTATTGTTTATTATAGTGAATGTTTTAATAAGATAGTTGGTAGCTGAGGTCTCTGGCACTTCTACAGTGTATGACTCATCAGTAAATCCAGAACCAGCACCTGGAGGAGTGGTGGATGTGTGGCGCATGTAGACTGTTACTGTTATGATAGTAGACTGTTGTGGGTCAGCAAGGTCATAAGCTTTTACATCCACCTAAATTGCAAACTATTATATGTAACAAGGAAATGTCAAATCAAACTTAACATGTAGTAGTGATCACTTCATATTTTATGAAACCTTAAATACTTCAAAAGTAAAAAGCTGATTTATGAAATGAACATAATTATGATGATTTAATAAACCAAAGCCAACTAAGTAATTATTTTAAATAAAAGTTGACTAAATGCTCGAGAATGCCTTAATGGGCACTACTTCAATTCAATTGCCAAACTGATGTTCTGGTCTCTTTCATGATTGTTACTAAACAAGTGGTAGTTATAAATAATTTTCTATATACAGGTATGAAAGTGTTATTAATATATCACCAATTTTTTAGATTTACATAATATGTTGCACCATGTATTGATAGAACGGATCAACAAAAATAACATGTTAATGTTTATAAAATTCATGATATCAAGAAAATCTAGAAGCTAACCATTTATGACAATTAAAATAAGTATATATTTAATTATAAACAAAAAATAATGAAAAAATAATTAAATAATTCATGTATGTAATTATAAAAATAATATTAATAAAATGTGTATTTATTTTACCTGATATTCATTATCGGGTTCATTCTGCAGGTCATCTTTAACTCTTACTTCCCCTAAGTTTGGATCTATTTGGAAGTAGCGAGCTGCTTTTCCTCGACCCACAATTTCATACCGCACCTGAAACATTTACAGTATTTAAATTATAACAAACTATTTTTTAAGGAACTTATTTCAACAATTTTAATAATAATAATAAATTTATTAAAAGATTATCATTACTATATTAGTGCTATCATTATATAACATCTTTAATGCCCTTCTAAATTATTAATGAAGTATTTACTCTCTATAATTTCTGTCATTCATCATTCATCAGAGCGATATTTGTTCTACAGAAATTCAAGAGGTACAATTACAGAAAAGCAAATAAAATTTCAAAATTAGCATATATCTTATGGTTGACTTTACAAAAAGCTGAATAGGCAACAAACTAAGCAAATAAACATTTCAGTACATTAATACATTCTGATAAGGCAGGGATCCCTTTAGTTCTATTTCATTTTTACTGGACTATTATTGGACACTAACATTACTTCACAAATGAAACGTTTTACCCATTAGAAAAACACAAACTCATCTAAGCTTTTGTGATTGAGTAGCAAGACAAAATACATTTTGTATTATAGGATACAGACCAAAATATTTTCTGATTTTGAAAATAAAATAAAACGGACATCATAATAGTTAATTTATTTTATACCCTAAAAGAATAATATCTTAAATTTATAATTAATTTTAAAAATAATATTATTCATGTGCTGACATTCATTATCTATACAAGTTTGAAAATCTCGCCCTGAAGTTCCACATCACCCTTCTGGACATTTCTGTGTTGTTCTATTAATTTTTTGTCAAATAGTACTGAATATTTTGGCCTACATTTGAATACTTCAGTCTCCAGAGGAAAAAGTCACATGCCGTGCTGACAGGTGACTATGTAAATGTCCAGGCCATTGGATGTCACCTTGTTGTGGCATAACAAGCTCAAAAATCCATACATATGCTAATTATTTAGGCAATAATTGCCTGGACGAACTAAAAGGAGTGGTGTTCTAAGGCAGTTTGATCCATGTAAGTGGAGGCATATCCAGTGTCAAAAATGGGGCCTATTGGGAATATGGAAGTATCCAGTAGTATGTACTCCTTATATCTTCAATTGGGTCCCTGAAGAGATGACTGAAGTGACTTGGTACTCTTGGTAAAAATAATATATTGGTAAAAGATAAAAAATAATAAAAAACAATAGATCAATTGGAGTATGATTCATGGGGCTCAGACCATTATAATTGAAAAACTAAGTATTTTTGATCTAACATGGATGAGGACGTCTTGGTGAACTCGAACTTGGGAAAATTTGAAAACATAGTAGTGAGCAAAGGAAGGAACCAAAAGTAAGGTTTTCTTGTGGTCAACTACGATAGATAAAGATAGAAGAAGCTCTTGCTAGAGAGGATAAAGTTCTATCAAGGAATGAAATACATTGCCCTGACAAAATAAAAACTGAACCAAATGAAGGTAGACTCTTTGGGGTTTAGGGGAATTTGCTGTGAACCCGCGTGCTGATTCCTCACAAAGCAGATAGACTACATCTGGTAGATAAACTGAATCTCGCTTAAAGAGGTAGTGACACTAGAAGATGTTGGTGATGTAACGAAAAAGGCAAAGTCTACAAATATTTTGACAAAGATGTGGAGGAAGGTTGTTGCTAAGGTGTCTATGGAAAAGCAAGTGATTGTGGAGCTTGAACACCCAGACATGAGGCTCACAAAGGAGATAGTTAAGACCATCGAGAGAGAGAGAGAGAAAAAAAAAAAAAGAGAGAGAGAGAGAGAGAGAGAGAGAGAGAGAGAGAGAGATTGGCTGCCATGACCTTAGGGATGATAACTAGCTGCCATCTGGAATACAGAGCTATGGTTGTGGGCTGCATCAACACCTTAACCAAGGAGTGGTTGGAGAAGCAGTTCTGGATGGAGCCTGGTATAAATGGAGAAGGTACCTTATTTACAATCCTTTTCATTTTATCAGTAATGGACTTTGCATATTTGTTAGTCAACTCCTAGATAACGAAGGAGGTAGATTGCGTCAGGATCAGCCAAGAGACCACTCGGATGTTGGAACGTTCGTCCTGGAGATATCAGGCATCAGACAACGAACGGGGAAGTCCGTCCTGCCGGGATCAGCCGACAGACCATGGTAAGAAAGACAGTAAGGAACAACAAAGAAAACAAGAAGAGAAATTAGGTAACAAGAGCAGCGTGAGAGAGGAGTGTTGCAGGTGACTGTGAAACAGAATGATTTCGAAATCGATACCTTGTATTTATAGGTTGCAATGCAACCAAGTGTGTGCACATGCCCCCTACTCTGCACAGCCTTGAGTAATTAAGTTTTTCTTCCTCTCTGCTGTGAGTTATTTATTTACAAGCATAGATGTTACAAATGTATACAATTATATTTACATATATCAAATTAGCGTAACAATACAAAGGGGTAGTGTGTTCTTACACTGGGTGACAGTAAAATTGCATGAAGGTATATCTTCTTTTTTTCTATCATATTACATATGTGGTAGTAAAATTAAAAGGTACTAGTCTACTGACAATTTCATCAACTCTACATATATGCTCCATCAGTAATGTCTAGAGACAGGCTATCTTTGCACATTTTTATATCAATGACAATGCTACATGTGTGCCGCTAAATGAGATAGGGCATTATTCATTACAAAAATTTAGATGTTACATAAATCATTTGCTAGGTGAGTTTCCAAAATCTATTTCTCCTTATGAAAATTTGACTGTAGATGAAGGAATATGTGGTTTCAGAGGGAGAGTAAATTTCAAGTTATACAACAAAAACAAACCATATAAGTATGGAATTAAATTGAATTTTGTGTGTGATTCATTAAATGGATTATTTCTAAGATTTGAAGTTTATACTGGTAAATCTAAAGATAGTTCAATAATTTCTCTTTTTCAAAGACTCCTTTATGATTACCTTGATAAAGGCCATGTAACACCTAAAAAAGGGTTGATTGAAATTTGAATAATGAAAAATAACCGGGAATCGAGATAGTTAAATGGGGTGGGGGAAAACGTAAGTCAAAGACATGACTTATGTTATAATTTAAAATAAAGTAAATCCAATTAACATAGATTTCCAAACACAAGTAAATAATATTGTATAGGATTTAAGAAATATTTACTTTTAAGAAATTAAATAGTGTTGTGTGTGTAATGAAATTGGTAAAAGAAACTCGTTGTCAAGTGAGAAATATTGAACAGTGCATTCGATGAAATGTGTATGAGACAGATAACACTAACGCAGCGAGATTTTTGAATAAGGTCCATGTTATAGAAAATGTGAACCCCGGAGGAAAAGGATATGGAATTCGAGCATGTGGTCTTCAGTCTGAGTAAAGAGCTTGGAGTGTAAAGATGTGTGCTAAAAGAGTCTTAGTAGCAGTGTGGAGGAGGTGAGATGTGTTTTAGAGTCTTAGCATACCGTCTGACGAAGTCAGACCTATAGCAGTTTATATCAAAAAGTTTGTCAAGAATGTAATGTATTTAACTTTGAGTGGAAAAAGGAGTCTAGTTTGGAATGTTGAGAAGTAATGTCGTATAGCAGTCTTTTGTCAGGAGTCTGTAGTAGAAATACGTGTGTGTGAGTGACTATTTTGAACAATGTAGTCTGAATCAGTGTACTCTAAATTAGTTAGCAATAACAAATAATCTGAACAGTATTTTGAGAGTTAAAATGGTACTGATATTGATTTAGAACAGAGTCTTAGAAGAGTTTATTACGAATCGCATATTACGAAAAAAGACAATAGACAATCACACGCGTAATATCAAATACGGTCGAATGATGAACATTCATAAAGTGTAAAAATGGACTATAAGTTAATAGACATTCTTAATATAAACATTTTGCAAAGTGTGATTGAAATGGTTTCGATGGACCTCGTTTTCCGCGGACAGAATGGAAAAACTATCATCAAATACCATGCTTCATGGACCACTATTGCGCAATGCGTTCTGCAACAATAGTCTGGTAAAACGTGTTATTTAACACAATGAACTTAATCCATATATTGTATAAAATTTAATATGTTTCATGTTTTTGATTTTTGTAATTTGATATTTAGTAATTATACTTTTTAAAATAATAAATAATAACTGTCTACTAACATATTTCTTTTATCTAAAATAAAATAAATTCAATACTAAGTAACAGATATTTTAATCTGTTTGTTTAATAAATATTTCTGTTGAAACGTAAAGTCAAATTCAAGTTTTAAAAAGAAATTAGTCCTTCTTCAGAGGAAATTAAAATAATTCAGATAGGATGCTAGCTATAGTTGATTTTCATGATATATTTTTTGTAATAAATGCTAATGTATAAATGTTCTTATTTAATAAATTCATGTAAAGTTTCAGCAAAATTAAGAGTAGTTCATTTAACCAGGTAGATCACTGTGGAGTAAACTTTAAAAAGAATCCATAACCGAGATTTTAAAATATTTAAATTCATTTTTTAAAATTGGTAAGCGAAAGCTTCCTGGTGACCATAAATGCTGTGCAAGGTTTAAATTAAATAAAAAATAACTTAAGTAATAAATTTTATAAAACCTTCAGTTTTTTTATTTATTACAGCCATACTGTTTATATGCACAGATTTTACAGTTCACTAGCTGTTTTTAATTTTTATGGTAAGAAATCAAAACTAGTCGGTACTTGCATACGAAATCGGAAAGAATTACCGAAAATCATTAATGTAAAAAAAAACTACAAAGGAATGAATCACTCTTTTTGAGAAGAAAAGTTCTCTTCTGTATCAAGTGGAAATACACTAGAGATTTATAATCAGTCCGTAAAATGACTACAACAGATGTCATGGTCAGCTCAAAATAAGGCATGATCTCAAAAACAAAACCTGATCTAATAATAGATTATAATAAAAATAAAACAATTGTTGACAGAAATGATCAGATAATTTCCTACTACTCATTCAAATGTAAACAAATGAAATGGTAGGAAAAAATTATTTTTACATTTGTTTATGATGTCCATTTCAAATTCGTTTTTTCTATACTGTACAAGACCCTAAAATTTGAGAGAAAAAAACTCATTTATTGAATCAATTGGAAAGGTTTTAGAGAAAAATGTAGAAGTTCTAGCTCAAGACAGCACCCCAGCAACAATCAAAACCAATAGACTCATCTGTCGCCACTTTGTAGAAAAAAATCCTCCAACTGAAAAGTAAATGCAGCACAACAAGAACATGTAAAGTCTCCTCAGTAAAAAGCTAAAGCATTAACTTGAAAATCTGGAAGGAAGGAGACAACTTGGTGGTGATCTGACTGTGCAATACAATTATGTTTACCTGACTGTTTATAATTTATCACACTAACGCTGACTATTTAAAGAATGTCACACTTTTTATATTCTCCAATAAATACTCCTTTTTTAGATATTTATAACATTTTTTGTTTTTATAATAATAATTTATACCATATTTACAGTATTCCACTGTATTTTCTGCTTTTCAAACGATATATAGGTAGAAAAACAGTAGGCCTAAACCCAGTACCATAATAAAAAGAAGCAAACAGGATCAGTTGCTAAACATGGCTTGCAGTGGTGACAATCGTTGAGTGTTAAGAAAGACCTCACTCCTTGGGTAACTTTTGACATTCACATAGAAATCACAGTAGCTGTGGGACTAACAGCTCAATGGAGGCACCTTTTGACACTCAAGCGTGCTTAGACGATTAGACACTTAGACAAATAATCAATAATACAAAAATGTGAAAAAATGACTTAGGCACCTTTTAACAATCACCCATTCAATTGTACAGTATGCGAAAGTTTTTCTTCAGGGTCTTTAGCTCATGATTCTACCAATAGGCATGTTTTTTGTCAATTTTGTGATCTTTCAGGACAAGCTTTTTAATATGACTCATTGATAGCTCAATTGAAAGTGTTACCATCTCATCAATCTCATGTCTTAGATCCGACCCAGTATAACCGAGCCTGTCACTAAATTCCTCACTGATCAAGCCGCAGTCAGTATCCCTGGGATTCTTGAACGCTATAAAGCCTACTTATGCTTTATGGCCTATTTTGTCATGATAACCTGGGCATTTTCATCTTATTTGGATAAATACCCAGGTTAACATGACAAAGTAAGCCATAAGGCGGTGGCTGTAAGGCGATCGAGAATCCCAGGAATACCGACTGGCCATGCTCAGTGAGAAATTAAGTGATAGACTTAGTATTACTGGGCTGGATCTAGGACATGGGATTGATGAGATGGTTAACTCTTTGAATAGAGTTATCAATGAGTCATATTAACTCTGGTATTGTATACTAATACAGAGATACATTATTGGTATACATTCGTATTTTTTTATGATTCTACTTTTTTAAATTTATGGTTGATATAGAAATGAATCAATAAAATTTTACATTATCAAATGTCGCTACATGTTTAATTTGGCTTATAGAAACATATAAAAGGTTACAAATTATTATACATACAAATTACAAAACAAGTCTTTTGTTTTTATAAAATTTAAAAAATGCTAAAATTTAAAGTTTAATTTATACTCTTATTAAACTTAAATTAAATAACACAAATGTAAAAATAAAAGGTAAAGGTTCATATTTTGAAATAAAAAAAATAGTTTTATCAAAAATTTTTGGTTTCCAGAGATTTTTTACCATATGACAGCAGAGCGCTGGCACAATTAATTCTCCTGGGTGCTCTAAGCAAAACGCAAGGTCACAATTGGTGCAATAGTTCTATGTCATCCTTCGCTTTTGGCTAGGGCAGTAAGTACTTACACATGGTTATTTTCATCTCCCTCTATTGGTCTTGCTGATATTTCATCTTTCTTCAGAACGGCTCAAATTTCAAGGCAGAACGATCTTCGTATTGTAGGTACTTTCAAACGCTCTTCCAGCCAAGGAGCTTGAAGCTGAAGCCACAATCACTCCATAAAACCATGCCTCTTCATTGTTACTGTCTGTCCTAAGACATTTCCTCTTTTCAGCACAATATATGAATTAATTGTTGCCATATTAATCATACCATAAAAAACATTTAGCTGTCTCCTTTTGGTTTTTTGTGTACAAGAAATAACTGAACACATTTGGTCGAAAGAATCGGCCCCATATTCTGTTTCATTATAGTTCTCAATCATGACAGGTTTTCCAGAGGTTTGCAAAATCGTAGTCGATTTGTGCATGGTACTTAACAAACATATAAGTTTGTTTGATTTTACTCTTTGTGACAACAATATTTTATTCTCATTGAACAAATATTGTGTGTCTCCTACAGCTCTTTTTTTCTTGTTAACCATAAAGGGTAATAATATTTCTTTTTTATCTAAACATAGGGTTCCTTAGAGTGACAAGTTGTAAGGACATTTTAGTAGGGCATTGGCAAGTTGCACACTTGTGAACCAATTGTCCATCGTGATGTTTCGGTTGGATTCATGAATAGGTTCTGTTAGTATTTTGACATAGTACTCAGTAATTGGCATCCCTGCAGGGGTTGAGCCTTTTCCAATGTACGGTTTTGCTCTTATCATATATTTCGAACCTACGTAATATAAAAGGACAAACTTAATACCATATTTTGCAGGCTTTTTCAGGATGTACATTTTAAACGGACATCTACTCCAGTGGCGGCGATAGCGGTCCCGCAGGGCCCGCGGTGCGGGGAACCCGCGAACCGGGAGGGCCCGCCAGCCTTGACTTGGATTTTTCGGGAAATTTTACCGTGACCCGGACCCGCGACGGGCCCTGCCACACGGGCCCCCCTATCATAACAATAATTTTATGAGTATTGTCAAGAAACTACTAAATAAGGTAAAATGTCTTCAGACAAGATTGTGCATCGTGCATCCAAAACGGCAATAACCATTATATTTTAGAGAGCAGTATTTATTATTTAATGTCATGATACGAAGTATGTGTATTGTTTATTGTTGGCCGATAAGTAATGCAGCTATCGCTACGTCGCGCATCGCGGTGACTCACCGGTGCCGGCCGGCGAAAAGATAAACATCTGGGAAAAGATTATTGGGAGAGGGGGGGCCCGATGAACAAATTTGCGGGGGGGGCCCGCGGGTTCTTATCGCCGCCACTGCATCTACTGAAGAATGCTAAAAAGCTGTTAGTCACTTGTAAGATATGGACCTGGTTCATAGTAAGCCTTACATACATTTATGAAATCCTCCCAAATTTCCCTAATAGGAGCAAACTTAAAAATATGTTTCTCTTCTAAGTGTCCTAGTATCTTTATCATCAAATCTAAGGCAATCATGTAAAAAGCAAAATCTCTTCTCTGAAAATGCAGCTTTGTAAATTTGGCCACTTTTGATTGAATCAAGCATAACATTGGTACTCAAATGGTTATCTTTTGGAAGGACATTGAAAATTAATATGCCTATTAATGCCTTTATCTCTATTTGGTCTGTTTTAGATACAGAAAATTGTATGTTTTTGTATTTCATTTGTTTTAATAAAATTTCAGTAAAAGCAAGATGAAATGATTCTAGAAGTGTTTGTACATTTTTACTTTCACCTTTTGTTTTCTGCCCTCCTATGTACAATGTCTCTAGCAGTTGTGCGGATTGACACTGAAGGTGGTTCCAGCAGAAGCCATTCCCATTTTTCACTATATTTACAGTTTCTTCCTGAAATACATTGTGCAAAGGAAGCTTCAGATTCTTGAGATTCATCTTGTGGATTCAAATATTTATATGGATTTGAGGAAGTAGGCACATCATTATCTAAGGTTTCCATAAAGTCGTATATGATATGGTGGAATCCTACTTTATCAACATTATCTTCTCCTTGTTGTTTTGCATAAGTTCTTCTCTTTTTTCTTGTATAACTATTGTTATAACATTCATTGTCAGACTAAATTTATTCCCCAATTGAAGGTTCACGTGAGTCACTTCCCAAATAAGCTAAGACATTGTCTTCATCTTCATTTATACTAGCACCAAGGTCACTTTCATTATCACTTTCATTGATTCATTTATAAATCTCTTACAGCCGAAATGCAATTACAAAACTAAAACCATTTACACGAGATGATAAGAGGCGACTAATGTTAAACAACACTGTCCTAGGAATGATGATGCTTATTTTAGGGTGAGCTCATTTAAACACCACGTTATTTTTCGAGAAACTAAGATAGGAGTTTGATAAGAGGTTTTTTTTAAAGCTCTACGATGTCACAGACAAGCGAATTAAACGTATAAAAAAGTTACATCTAGATGGAAAATCTCTACATGACAAGCATGGCAGACATCCATGTTCAAAAAAAATTGGGCCAAATGAACTTTTGAACATATACAAGCATATAAGCTCATTTCCTGTGTACAAAATACACTACAAATATGGTAAAAACTTTACCTATTTGTCATCTGAACTATCCATCCAAAAATGAACTAAACATTAAAGTAACTGCTATTTCGTAATGGGTCGAACTTTTAGAGTGCGATTTGCAGCATTAATCTCTACTTGAACAGCCCTTATGCTTATGTCTAAGATTTTCTTGTGACTCCTTGTAGGCCGTTGCCCATTAGAGATGAATGGTGACTGAGCACCCTAAAAAATAGCCTTTTAAAGCTCAATACTTCTTTGCGAAGTTTTAATTTACCAGCCCATGTCTATGAACAAGTATTCAGCAATCCTGCAGCTATATTACACCTTACTGTATTTTGAAAATTTTTGAACACCTGCAATTTTTTAATGAATCGCCTTTTTGGAGTGCGGTTTGCGGTATTTTTCTTTGCTTGACGAGGTCTTTAAATTTATGTACATATCAACTGAAGTTTACATTTAAAATTTTCTACTGACATTTCATGGGCCCTCCAACCATTATAGGTGAAGAGTCGGTAAGAGCCTTAAAATATAGTTGTTTAGCTACCAAATGGATTTGCAGAGTTTTATTCTTCATGCCTAATTAATATAAAGATATTAAGCCGTTTCCAGACTTTTCAGCACTCCTGTATATCCCAGTTACCAGTATGTGTTGCTCTCCAGTAAACAACACAACTACTACTACAGTTTACCCACCATGAGAATAGAGGATATGTGTGTCAGTATTAAACTTATTTGGAATAGTGCATCTTCAACAGTGAACAGAAGTGAGACAAAAAGATCTGCACACGCCCTTACTTTTGTTCCTGACTCTATTATCATGGCTGGCAAACTGTACTACATTACATAGTTACATTTTTTTTGTATATTTCCATTTTAAAGGCAATATCTTTCTTATTTAATGTTAATTATACCAGTTTTTCAATGCCGATAGCTATTACGAGAAAAATATTAAATTGGCTCGCACACAAAATCGTCATGGCTCAAAAAACAGAAAATTTTATCTGAAAATAAACCACCAAAAATTATGTCACTAGTGGTGTATTGCTGTCCACTGTTGTCTAAAGCATTCACAACAAAACAATTTATAAGCACTTAAACATCTCATTAAATAATCAAACATCTTCTAAATATCTATTTTTAAAAAATCTACGAGATATAGAAACTTAATTTGGTGTTGTTTGTTAAATTAAGAATAAAATAGAGGTTTATAAAATCACACCTAACATATTGTAATAAAGCAATCATATTTTGTATATTCAATCTCGATCTCTACATTTGACTTTGCTTTCTTATAAAACATACTACACAAAAAATACTGATTGATGATATTTTGCGTGTGAATAAAATCAAACAAAAATAAAATATTAACATAATATACAACCTCAAATATATTATTCTGATTTACCTTATTCCCTGGAGCAGTTCCATCAGCATCAGATGCAACAAGTGTAGTTATACGAGTTCCAACAGCAACATCGTCACTCAATGTTATTGGTTTTGGAACTGTTAGAAATACTGGTGCATTATCATTCTGATCCTAAAACATCAGAAATTTGTAAAACCTATTAATCATAATAAACAAGCAGACACGATTCCATTGCGTAAACAATACTGAGAATTCATAAACAAAATACACAGTTAAAAAAAGATTTTATGAAAACTTTAGAATATGATTTGTCAACACTGTCTTAATTTCAACTTAATGTGAGATAATAAAATATTTACAATTGGAAATATTTGTAGCTATTTGATAAAGAACTCTACAAAAAGTGTAGTAAGTAGTAGTAGGTATTTTATATTTTCTTACACCTGTGCCTAGATGTTCAAATCATTGACTCAATAAATTTCAACATATATGATCAGTGGTAGATTTTTGCAGAGTAGAGATGTACTTGACAAAGACGATATATTTGTTTTTCTCAAAATAAAAACCCTAGGATATAATATTATTTCTCTTGTACAAGAGTTTCATAATATCTTGTGTCATAAATGGCCTATTTAGTGAGTGGGCACAATATTAATCTTTTTTAACACATAAAACATATAAGTGAGTAATAGTGCTGAAACAAAAAGAATTGTGTTTTTACCAAAGTTAAGTTAATACACTAAATAAAATATAGATTTTTAATTCTTAATATTATGAAATGAACATGCAAACAAATAAAAACAGATATATCTGTGTGATTATAAATTTTGTCATTATTATTGTTGCAGAGTTATTAACAATGGAACTATTGGAGAAACAACCATTCTTTTACCAGATTTTAGTAATTTTATTTTTTTTTTTTGAATTTACCAATGGTTTTGTATAATATAATTTCCTAAGACAACATTGTTGTTTTGTCTATATCAGCCTCCACACATTTCTAATTGTGAATTATATATACTCAAATATTTCATTAGAGAATTACAACTTTGGAAAAAGAAAAATCATTGAATCTTCTTAAATTAAATTTTGGGTGTAGAACGCTTTATGAAAAAAATAAAATAATAAAAATAACAAATTGTATGAATCCATGGAGACTTTCAAAAATCTCCTCAAAATAAAATATGTGTAACAAAACCACTTTTCCTATAATCTATTTTTGAGTTTTGAAGCCAAGTCCCTTTGGGTAACACAATTTATGAGCAACCTTATTACACCGCCACCTGTTTAGTTCGTAACTTTTCAATCCCTGTGGATAAAAAAAAACACACATTAAAAGTAATTTAGAGTTTTTTAATGGGCGCCATTCTATGAGTAAGCATAGACACTTGTACTTTAAATTTTTGGGATCATGGGATCTTGGAAACTGTACTTTCTAGTCACGAATAAACTACAGATCTCTTTGGAATACCAATTTTAATAATATGGTATTATTCTCCCTGAAATACACATATATTTGAATAATAATATTTTCCATATAATGTAACATACAAAATTAAGTATTGAAATCTAATGGAGGTGCCTCTGAAAATCATACATATATAGTAATCCATACTATGACATGACATGAAAATAGAAAAATTTTAAAAGTCCAAGTCTTTTCCTGTCTTTAAACAATTTATAATAATGTTTATCAATATAAAATATACCATTTAACACACTCCATCTAATTGTCCTTTAAAGAGAAATACACAAATCAATTGTCCAATGACATAAATATTGTTGGATGATGAAGAGCCAGAAAATTATCCTCTCCGAAAATTGAACTAATCCCTTCCAACCTCAAAATACTGGCATTGGTTGAATTAATGGACCAATTAGAAACATTCTGACGAAACACATTGGTGCACTAATCCACTGCACAGGCTCTTAATATATTTTAATTTTGGGGGAAAACTATGATTTCTTATAATTAGTTACATATTTTATAATAAAAGTATAAAGTTTACAATGTCGTTTATTGAAAATCGTATTGTATTATTTTAAATACAATATTTCAACTTTCCCATCCACACTAATCATTTACTGATTATTCTATAAAATTTATCAATTTTGGAACACTCTCTGTCCGTCCATATGAGGCTTTGAATATACGATCGCAATACGAGAGATGATACAAGTTTCCCGATGTCATATTTCACTTACTTCACATATTGAACCAAGTACAAATTCAGCTTAGAGACCCAAAAATGTGAAATGTTACAAGTTTATTCAATAATTTCAATCTCATGGCATAATCGCAACCCCAGTCATTTTAAAATAAAACAAAAATAGTGTAAATATCAATAAAACTTATTTTATTTCATAATCTTCATAATTTTTAGTACTTGTAATTGTAAATATTCATTTAAACATTTATCATATCGATTGCAAGCTTTAAAATTCTGACTTAAAAAATCTACCATCCGTGAAGAAGCCCAAACCATAAATTCAGTTTTCACTTCTTTTTTGTCATTAAATCCAAGAGAATTTTAGGTACCAAAACAAGTGGTAGACACTGGGAGCAAGGTCCGGGCTGTGAAGTGGAAGATCAAACTGTTCCTATCCAAAAGGCCTGAATAGGCCTTGTGTTCGTGCAGAAATATGTGGCCTAGCATTGTCATATAGGAAAATCACACCTGACAATAGTATGCTACACCGCTTGTTTTGAAAATACAATAATATTTCAAGTGAAAAATATACGCCTAGACTGGGAATCGAACCCAGGACCTTTGGCTTTACGCACCAATGCTCTACCAACTGAGCTATCCTAGTCGCTTCCCAGCACAGGGCGCAGACTTCTCACTTGACTTTTTACATTTATTGCTTGTTTTGAATGCCATGACCGAGTTTTCTCAAGGTCACATAATACGCATCAGAGTTTATTGTTGTGCCTTTTGGCATAAAGTCCACTAACAAGATCCCTTTTCAGTTCAAAAAATAATTGCCATATAATTTCGAGTTGAGATTGTATGTTTGGCTTTCACTTTGACTGGAGATGATATGTGCTGCCATTCCAATGATTGTTGGTTGATTTCTGGGGTATGTGAGACACCCACATTACATCTCCCGTAACTATATGATCCATCTCCTTCCTCATCATATCGAATCAAAAAGGATAAGCACTGATAAACCTTTTTGTTTTGTGATCCTCAGAAAGCAATTTGGGAACCCATCGTTCAAACATTTACTTTAATTCAGTTTCTCTGTCACATTAGCGTACAAACTGACCATGAAACATGCGGAAATTTGAGTGACAAAGATTATATGGTGAAACATCTCTCTTTACGAATATTGTTGTCAACTATAAGCACCACATCAAAGATCACAGAAGGTCAGCTGGTGCATGGCTCATCATGCACATTGTTTTTCGGTCATTCTTATCAGACCCATTTTTGCACTTTACTGTCGGTCATTGTTCACCACTGTAAACTTCACAAATCTGACAGAGATATTTCATAGCTGTTTCTTGTACTTAAAAAGTAAATAACAGATTTGCTATCTCACATTTGGTGGGATTTTCGATTGTCTTAAATGATCTATAGGAGTACATAAAGCTATAAAACAGATGACAAGGCTGCTAATGGTGTCTACTCAGATAATGTCCAAACCAAGCCAAGCCTGGAGATCCCGCACATGGTCATTGCTGCAGGCACCCACAATCCTAGAATCTATTCACAAACGGACCTTACTTAAAAATAGCCCTCGTATGTTAAGTATAATATTATATAATTATACAAATCATTATAATCATTATTTCAATTTTGTATTACATACCTGAACATTTATGATTACTTTAGTTGTTGCTCCAGGTCTATTGCTTGGATTTTCCAAAGTTCCAATTGTGATAGTGAATTGATTTTCAGTTTCATAATCCAACCCTTTAAGAGTTCTTATTACACCGGTATTTGCATCTACGGCAAACAAGTCTGTGGGACCTTGTCGCATTACGTAAGTAACTTTTTTTTTTGTATCTGGATCATCAGCCTAATAATAAATATAACAAGACAGTTATTACTAGTAATATTTTTACCAATTACTTATTTAAGTACTAAACAAATGACTTGTAAATTTAGGAATTAAATTACATAAATTAGTAAATTACACTTGGAAGATATACATATGTTCCCCATATGAAGTGAAATGTTTTTAGGGTGGGACCTTTCATACTGTGTTTAATACTTTGAAATTTTTTTTTAGGCAACTGTAATTTGATACTTGAGGTTCAACTTCAATCTGATAGCTCAACATATATTTATTTAATTTCAATAAATAAATTATTAATCAAAGATAAATGTTCTGGAGAGTAAAAGTGGCCAAAGTCATAAGTATAAATTGATGACTGCTATTGGTTTCTATCTACACCAAGGTTAGCTAATGATGAATATATAATGTCAAAAAATATGGACATTAATGATTATGTCTATGCAATGCTTATATTGTTTAAAGAACTGATAATTAAACTGAATAGTGGGTTTTGGGACATCAAGCTGTCCTACAAATATACAAAAGACGGATGATTCTTGGACGTCCATTTTATAGACATCCACAGGATGTTAATTGGATGTCACTGTGTTATTTGAGAATGGGAGCTTCAAGATAATATTAATGGAACAAAATATAGATAGAGATTTTTTTAGTTTTTAACAAATTATTTAATAGACCTGCAAGTTATTCTGTACCTTGATCCCACTTATACTGTATATATATAAATGAGATATAGAAATTAAGATTTGATAGTTTAGTTCAAATACTAAATTTAACTTTAATATTTTTAACCAAAATTTAAAATTTAAAACATCAAAATAACACCTAATTGTTATTTAATATCACCTATTTTAATATCATTGCCAAACATTGTTTAAAATTTAGTAGTTTGTACTTCCATTCAATACTTAATTGCTGCCATGAATCTCTACCTTTTTCCTTTACACACCCCCTCCTTCAAACAATGTAACATAATTCAAGTGTCATTTAATAACATTTAACTACACATAATAAAAAAATCGCTTATGAAACTGTATTAATTGAATGTCACTAAATATAATATATAATATATTAAAAATAGAGCTAATTGCCTTTAATCATTCCTATGAGACAAACTTTTTTTTCAAACTAATTTAGTGAAAGATATAAAATACATCATCATTTCTTATTGAAATAGTTTATAAAAACTGAAATGATTGTAAACTTTTAAAATCAAACACATTTTGATTAAAAATTTTAAAGTTATAGGATTTTGTTTGGGTAAATGTATTTAGACAGATTAGATTTCTAATGTATAAAGTAAAGTACAATTTGGTTCAGTTGAGCTAAGATTTTTAAAATGATAGTTTGAATTCAGTTTCTTTTGGTTTGAGGTCAGTTCAGTTTGATGATTTCAAGTTGGGACATTGGTAATTTTCGACGCAAAATTACGCAATGAAGTTGTATCTACAACAACACCTGGAAGTATAACACTTTTTTTTTCCTTGTGGTTGTGTATATAAATAATGTTGGGAGGCAAGTAATATGATTAACCCATTATTTTACAACTCTATGAATATATTTGTAATAACCGAGATGGGCTCATATGTGTAACTACAAAATATCTGTAAAGAATTTTTTTAATGCAGTAATTTAATTGTTTTTTTTACAATTTTTAATGGTAAACATTTATTACAACTTGTAAACATCCGAAAATTAATATTTAGTCAGTTTTTGAAGTAAAAACTGTGATTGTGTATTTGTACAATTGTTCAATTGTGTGAAAATATTTTCTTATTGGAATTTACACAAACAATAAAATAATAACTGATAAAACCAAATTATATTTTGCTACTTTTTTATATAACTATATTTTCTCTAAATAATTATAACATTTTGGAATGTATTTAAAGTGTAGCCCATAAATCTTTAACAACTTTATTTTCAAATTTATAATTACATTATATATATAAATGACAAATGATTTTGTTCAATATGTTAATAATTTAGAATCAATCTTATTTCATTATTATTTTTAATATTATATACCATTATCTACTTAAAACATTAGTAAAAAGTTTAACCCTAGAACACTACTCATTCGTAAAAATTACGACCCACCCTTTGTAAAATTCGGAGAACTCGTAGACAAAAGACGGACACGCTCTGTCTTTTTGTTTACCTTCCTGCCATTGTGAATAAAGGCCACTGTCTCTTCGACTAAGCTCAAAGTTGAACCGTTATTACCGTACTCAAGCTCGTGTCGTATATTTTACGAAAGAATAGTGTTTGAGAAAGTTTTAACTATTAAGTGTTTGAATATTTTTTTTTGTAAATTATTGTTTTTATATTGTTAGTTTTTTAGTGTTGTAAATAGTTTATTGTGTAAATAGCGATTTTAGAGTTCAAAGTGTTTGATTTAGCTACTAAGTGTATATTAATCACTGCAAGGAATGTGATTCTCAGTGAAGACAGGACTCTAATTTTGGCATTTTTGGCATTCTTACTAATGAACTTATTGTAAATCATTTTTCTCTTTTTATATAAATAAACACTTATAAATGATGTATTTTATGAATATCCGATTAATTTTTCCATGAAAACACTATTTATATTTTTTCGATTTCTTTTCCAGATTAATTTTTTTTTTTAAACGTACTTGTAGTGGTGGTAAAAGACATTTTTTTACAGTTAAAATATGTAGGAGTTCATTGTTAAATATTTTTAAAAACACTTAAAAACAATAGAGGATTTAATATAAAAAATAGTCAACACTAAAGTGAAGTTTAAAAAATAATAATAAAAATAAAAACAGAAAGTAGTAAAATTTACGAATGAATAGTGATCACGTAACAATGAACTAAGAGTAGTAATCTATGGTTAAATCAATATCTTGAAATTTACAATTTTAGCGTTTTTAGATAAACTATGGAATTTTTCACTATTGACACTTATGGCCCATCTCTGTGTGATTTTTATGGTAAGGTAATGGGTTAAAATAGAGACATAAAGAAAGATTTAATATAAAAGGATCATGAATGTGCTATTACAATCATAAATATGTAGTATAGATATTCTTGCATTTAGCACTGTTTTCATTTTTGCCTTTTGCAGAGTATATTGTACCAGTATTTCAATTTGAAATTATTTACTAACCATAACTTGTGTGACGACATAATCTGCTATATTTTCTGGTACATTTGCCTCATAGGTTGTTAAATGAAAGATTGGCCACTCATCTTCAATATCTGTAACATGAACTGTGACACTGGCTGTTGCAATCCTGGGATCTGGAGCTCCATCATGAGCTGTGACTACAAATTTGAACTCCTAATAACAATCAATAATGTTTAACAATATCATATCAATCAATATAAATAACAAATTTGAGAACCATAAGCTTGCAATATTTTACATTTTATTAAGAGATATACTGTAATATTTGTTAATACCTATAATAATAATTTTTGCGTTTAATAACTACAAAAGGTCCATATAGGCAAATAATCATATGATTCCTAATCATAATTCGTATGAAAATTGTGTTCTTTATTGTCTGTAGTCATCATTTGTGTAAATGTGATAGAGTAAATATAGTTCTAAATGAGTGGCAAGCAATTAAAGGTGGCGTTGTATTTACTCCAACTTTTGTTTTAATGAAGACTGCTGTTATCAAAGGTGTTGGGATTGTCTCAAATGATTAGAACACTCACAAAATTGTGTTGCAGGAACTACTGATTGCAATGGTTACAAAATTTGCATGTGATATAAAATGGTTATACTATCTGATTTATGGATCTTTGGCAAGCCTTTGAATTCAGCTGCTTGGGCATTGATTGGTTTAACCATACGGCGAGTGTTCTCGTTAAACAAATATGTACATTTGTTAATCGTCCTATTTAGAGTTTTAACAAAGTCGTTGGTGAGATCTTTCTTTAACAACTTGACATTATTTTCTGTTTTAAACTTATCGATTTTGGTTGTGTAATCATCTCTGTCCATTATGATAAGAGTGTTATCTTTATCAGCCTTAGTGATGAAGATATAATTTTTTGTTAGTTTAACCTGTATTTGTTTTATATATGTTTCATCTCACTAGGACTCTTGCGATTATGTATGTTGTCGTGTTTCTGCCTATTCAAAAGTCTATTAAGTTTATTGTTTATTAGGACCCGCGTTTCGTTCTGAGTTGTATAATCCAACAGCATTTTAATAGCTGCCTCGACATTAACTATTTCTTTGATTATGTGATGTCTATTGATGTTAGGAATATTGCACTTTAATCCTTTAACGAGAACACTATTTGCATTGTTAAGCCAATCAATGCCCAAACACCTGAATTCAAAGGCTTGCCAAATATTCATAAATCAGATACACCGATCAGACCTATAATAAATTTCACCAGATATAAAATTGCTAAAAAAACTAGCTGCAATAATAAAAAACAGCATTTTAATCCAAAATAACCACAGCATAATCAATAGTGTTGATTTCATTACTCAAATATATAACATAAAAATACGACCTGATTACAAGATAGCTTCTTTCGATGTTGTCAACCTTTATACCAACGTTCCAGTCGATGAAACAATAGCCATATTATGTGATATTCTAACAGAAACAAATATACTGGGTTCGACAGCCATTGCCGAACTGATTATCTTATTAGAGGTTTTACTTAACCTCTTGATGCCCACGCCCGTATATATGCGAGCAGACGACTGTCCTGCCAGCAGCCCACGCCCGCATATATGCGAGTTGGCGTCAGCTGTTTTATATCTTGTTTTTTTTTGCGTGTTAGCGGTTATACTGCTATGACGTATTTGGTATTGAACTGTTCAGCAGAATGCAGGGAAATGAGAGGTAATTTTTGTTTTAGTGCGTCTTAGTCTGCATCACTGCAATATCCGGTTCACTTTCGTTATTTCGCCAGCTGTCACTGTATAGCTGTGGTAGCTTCTTTTGTTGTTGTTGTGTCTTGATAAACAAACAAAATGTCTAATTTGCGTGAATGTGAAATATCGGAGTATTTATCTCGTGATTTTTTAGACAGTGATATTGATAATGACGAGATAATACGTAGTGTAGTGACGTGTTCAAATCGTGTAGTTGAAAATGTTCCTGGACCTTCAGGCGATGCACGAACGCATTCTAACCTATATGACAATCCAATTCCCGACCCAAGTGTTGTAAATAGTGAAATAAATATAAGAGTACTGAAAATCATGTACCAAAAACATATATAGCTTGTATATTTGTTCTTTTTTGATTTAATGTAAAAGCTACAATAAACAGTGTGAAAATCTGCATTTTTTACTTTTACGATTGTTTACATTTTTGCATATAAGTTATAATATTTTTTATGATATATGTCTATATATATATATATATATACATTTTTGTATAGGGAATTAAATTTCCTACAAAATGTATGTAACGATTTTACAATAAAAAAAAATTATAGTTTTACTATAACTTTACTTTAAAATTTTAAAATAAAATTAAAAAAAATAAAAATAAAGTAAAAAATAATAATAATTTGGCCTAGATCCCGTAACTTTTTATACCATTTTCATATTCCCCTGTTCTTTCTGAACAAAAAAATATTACATTGATAGGTTTGCTTCATATTTAGTTTTATATGAATTTTCATAATAATGTCTGCAAATTTGCGAAAAATACCCGGGCTGGAGCTTGTATTATACTGATCATAAGTCGGGCATCAAAAGGTTAAATTAAACAAAACTATTTTTCTTTTAATGTTAGATACTTTATCCAGGAGGATGGACTGGCTATGGGCTCCCCACTTTCTGGACTATTAGCAGATATATACATATATATATATATATATATATATATATATTTAAACCATTTTTAAAACACTTATTTGTTGCCTAATAAAAATAAATTTCACGAACAAATGTATTACACAAGACACATTCGTCATACTTAATGAAT
Organism: Aphrophora alni; assembly: GCA_963513935.1. NCBI lineage: Eukaryota > Metazoa > Arthropoda > Insecta > Hemiptera > Aphrophoridae > Aphrophora > Aphrophora alni. The sequence continues at coordinate 103,518,489 of OY740767.1, read as the reverse complement.
CGCCAGATAGATAACCTTAAAATTTACATAAATTGCATCAGTAAAACAATACAGTTCCACCCTTGAAACACAGATAGAGAATAAACTCTTTTGAGTCCTGGGGTTTTTAACTAGCCCTGGATATTCACAATTTATTTACTGTAGGATGTGAACTTTAGGAGTTGTTAATGAAGCTAGAGATAGAATGGTCAATCTGATTACATCACTCAAGTGATGTTAAATGACTCATTATAAGTAAGTGTGTTAGTGGGTGAAAGGTTGCAATCACTTGATCAAGAATTAATGTTGAAGGTTGTGGGTTCGAATATTAAAAAATTATAATAACATATCTTAAAATTGGAGCCAAAATATAAATACACTAGAGTTTGCTCTTTTATAATGTTGTATGGAACTCAACTGGTTATTTAGTTTAACGGAACATTTAAAAAGAGTATAACTGATATAGTTATATAAATTTGTTTCTAAGCTCTCTTTGTTTTTCTTTAGTGGTATGGTCAATGCAATACTAAATTGTAAATCCCAAACTAAACCTGTACTAAGCCTACTTATCTATATGCCTCTGATCTTAGATCCTGTGGTTGTTAAATTGTAATGAACAACAGCAGTCACGTTTTATTTCTCTACCGATATCTCACAACAACAGACAGGGGTGGTGTGTAGAAATTATCGGCTCTTCATTGGTATTTTTGGATTTCCTACATTATGTATAGGTGGAAAATTCATTATTGGCACTTGAGATTTACGCACAGGTCCGGTTGTGTGACTATTAGTTTAGTGTAATAGTACCTTACTGGAGATACAGCCATGCACAAAGTCTATTTTATGATACCATGTGCTGCATATGCTGTACATAAAGTCATTTAGATACATATCAACACAACCTTGTGATTTAGTTTCTATGACACCGATATACAATTTCTTGTTAAAATTCTATAAAATCTCTAAAAGGATTGAGTCAATTAAAATCAAGATGTTAAAAAAATTAATAAATAAAAAATGAATTCAACAAACATATGAGGTAGACAAAATTTAAAACTAACTTTGTTTCACATTATTTCCATTCAAGGTGTAAATTTTAATTTGACCGCCATTCCATTTCTAGAGATTTTCCATAATACTAATTTATAATATATTCACTCATAAGTCATTACTAAAAGTATTTACGGTTTTCTTATAATTGGTTAAACAATTTCAGTTATTAAATTTCTCAATATACCTTTTGTTTTTCATAATCAAGAGCCATGCTAGTTTTAATTTCTCCGCTGGTAGAGTTTATAGTAAACGGCACATCATGTGGTAAAGAATAGGACACAACAGCATTGATCCCTTCATCAGCATCCAAAGCCTTGACTTGTCCAACACTAACTCCATCTAATCCTTCCTGAACTGTAAAGTTGTATGGTACATTGACAAACTCTGGGTTCTTGTCATTGATGTCACTCACAAGGATGTTGACAGTCGCTGTGCTTGATAGTCCGCCTTCATCTTCTGCTTTAATTAACTAGACACATAATGTGGTAAATATACGTATCTATTATGAAGGTATGTTTTCTTAATAATAGGCATTTAAAATATTTTAAAACAATAACATGCATTTCTTGTTTTGTCTGTTATGGAACTTTTAGATATGAAGAAGTTTATTCAGTCTATCCTATATGATTCTGTTTGTACTACATTTGGGTTAAAACACAATCAAATATTAGGTAATGGTTTTGGTTATAAGAAGTATTTGAAATAAAACAAATAAATAATGAAATATTTCTATACAAGCAGTCACAAGTCAAATCCATTCTCTGACCTGGACAAAACCAATAGGGGCCGTGCAGGTTTGCCAACTTATTTCCCTGCTGTGACAGCGAGTAGCAATGCTATCTTTTGCAGTTACATTCATTTAAGATGATCAGAAAAATCATAGATATACTGCCTTTCATTTTGCATCACAGTTAGTTGCAAAGAGCATATTTTACAACAACAAAAAATATGTCCATAGCTGCTTCCTTTCTTTCCAAACAAATCACCAGAAATTTCTCCCCTTATATTGCATGAAACTTTAATTAAAAAATAATACAGTATTTATTTTTATACTGGTTTATTACTATTATTACAGGGGAAATAATGATTACCCTTAGAGCAAAAAAATGTTAAAAAGTAAATATGTAAGTACTGCTTATATAATGTTAATAAATCAGTTAGAATAAACATGTTAAAATTATTAAAACAAAAAAAACAAACTATATTTTAACTAATAAAAAACAAAGTGAACATAATAAAACTACTTATTTACCCTACTCTATTACCTTTGCAAGATGTTGGTAGTCTAGAGCAAGGATGTGTTCGAATTGACAACCATGTGCTACTCTTGCTCTCCTATTGGCTATTATCCAGTGGACATGATTCGTGGCACGTAATAATGTCCATAATAGAAATCTCATAACAACAAAATATATCGGACAAGATTTAACTAGGTTCTCTATTAATACCAAATAACATTTCATTGTAAAGGGAATTGTTGGATAAAATGTTAACTTCTACTTGTGAAATTACTAATCATGAATGATTTTGGATTCAGAATGATAATATTTGCAGATTTTTTTAATTCAAATTTTTTCAATGTATACATATTTTAAAGATTTGATTTGGGTAACGCTTTATATTAAAGCACATAAAAAAAAAATTTCTCACCCCATTTCAACTACAATCAAAATTATAAATACAAGCCTAAATCATATCTCAAATATGATTTTATTAAACAGTCAATAAGTGCAATAGCAATAGTAAAATGTTCATTTTTAATTGTTAAATTTATTATTTTTTGCATTCCTTCTAATAACATTAAATTCAACTTGATTTACATTCAGTATTGTAATATTGTAATACACAATTATTGCTTCTTTTATTAGGAGTGTTTATAAAGGTTAAAATGCGTGTAATATCTTACATATTTAATATATAATATATAATTAATACATTTAATGAATATTACATGAGAAATCATTTTCCAGATTGGCCACCAGATTGTTAACAAATAGCAATGAAAGAATATAATATATTTGTAAACAAATAAAAAATTACCAATTGGTATCTTGTTAAGTCTTCTCTGTCCAATCTACGAATTACAGTGATTGCTCCAGTCTTATCATCAATTGCAAACTGACGCAGATCATTGCCAGAAATAATCGAATATAATACAGGCTCATTCTCAGGATCTGTTGCCTGTAAAACAATTTATTTGTTAAAAGAAAGTAAGTTCCTAATATTTTCTTCAGTTTTTCCTTAGTTTGTCAAGTTAACTTTGTAATAAATTTTTAGGAGACTCTATCTTTGACTTCTGCAAGTTTTGCAAAATTTCCAATCAAACATTCCTTTTATGAAGATAATAAAATATGAGACAAATAGTGTAATTTATTTTATAACCTCAATTAAATATAAAGTGTTTAAATAATTTTATTTTCATGGTAATAGTATTAATTTTTTATACATGTCTTTGGGGATAGGTATAGTAACATTTATAGACTCGTTGTAGTAACAAGTGCTCATAATGTGGTACTTGTCTATATGTACACTGAAAAGAGACATGTACAGACCTCATCCCTTACTCTCATTACACTTATCCCCCTTCCTATGAAGCTGTAACTTGTCTTTAGTTCTTTGTATGTATGTTTATGAAGCCTGTGGTTCTGTTTTTTCACAACCTAATATGTCATCCAGATGTAATAAATTTTACAATTAGCTGTTGTAAAACTTAAAAAATAAATTGCAGAAATTGACAGTAGCATGTTAGTTAACATGGTAATGAATTAAGTGTTTCTGAAAGGTTTCCTTCCATCAGAAAAGAAAAAAAAAACTGTACAATATCATGAATAATTATCTTCAGATAAATAATTATTTATCGAAGGACAGATTGTTACATAATCAATTTATATCACAAAATATAACCTGGGACAGATTTTCATTTACTTTTGAAATGAATACACTATGTTGATAATGAACTAGCAAACAAGACTAACAGAATCTACAAAATTGAGTCTTTTGTTAAAAATATTAAAATGTAATTTAATTTTAAAACTTGGAAGAAATTTAGTTACCTATTGATGAAAGCATGGTACCATTCAGGGGTTGAATATACTTTAGGCAATACTTAAAAAATAAATCACATATACAGTGTAAAATTATATAAATTATAATTACAGAGGTGTAAGTATCTGTAGTAATCATATTTATAAAGGTTAAATATGACATTCTCAATACTTTGGACATTCTCAATTAATAATTTTCAAACTTTTGGAATCGATTAATGAATTGCTTATGAAGGACAAACTTTAATGCTGAAAATTCTTATTCAATTAGCCATTAGTGTAAAATTTATGTAACTTTTTAGTGGCAGTCTTGAACCCATCAAGAAGAGTGTGCCACAAGTCTGAAGAAGGAAGGTAGAATGTTTTTGTTTAATATTAGGAATGCACATTGGAGTTGTGAAAATGTTGGAAATACTTTTTATAATTTTCAATATTATTGCCTCTTTATATTTTTTATTTGTTCAAATAAAACAAAATAATAAACTATTTTTTTTAAACAAAAAGTGTATACAATTCAAATGATGAGTTTCTCCCATTCTCTATATTATTTAGATTTCGCTTATTTATTTCTTATTTTGACTTAAGGCTCTTCAATTATATCTAATATGATTAAAAATAAATAAATAAATGTAATAAAATCCCAATACCTTCTAATTTATTTGTAAACAAAATTTTTGTTTATCAGTAAAAATGTTGAATACTTATTTTTACTCATTGATAGAGTCTCTTTTTATACTCTACTGATTGAGAAAGTGAACAGTGTTTATGAAATATTTCGGAACTTTAGTGTTTTTTGTGGGTGTTTTCTTACTTGTGTACTATTAGGTAATATATAGGACCACTTTCCAAGGTAAGCCTGTGTATCTTATCCATTAAAAATCAGAACTAAAATAATTGTAATTCATTTTTATATGTTTGTTTTTATAGAGATTATATATAATAATCAAACTGTACATTTTGTTATAAAACCCCAACTTTGTGTTTAAAAGACTATTGAAAACAGAACATTATCATAACTGAGAAAAAAAATAAATACAGAGCTAGATCACAAGAGCTCTTTCTTATTGTGGTATACCATAATAAATGAAATGAAACACTAGTTTTATAAACCCTAAAGATAAAAACTGCAGCTATATGTGTACACATATATCATGAAATTGCAGTAATTTCAAAAACATAAAAATCAGCTAAAAATTATTATATTATTTAAAAAAAATTTTTATGCTATCAAATTTGCTAATGCGTAATATGTGCATCAAATTTTATTTTAGTCATAAATTGCGTGCACCACAGAACCTATACATATATGTGAGATTAATAAAAAATAATAAAATTATTGCATGTTTCAAGATCCACCACTTCTTAACATTTTCACCCCCCCCCCCCATAAAGACAGCCAAATATTATTTGTGCATTATAACTAACTAGTATTAGAGTAGATTTCTGCTAAAAATTATATGATTAAATTTAAAGCAAATAGTTTTATTGAGAGGCAACAAACAAATTAGATAATTATTATTTTTTAATTTTCTTACTGTAATTGTTGTAACAGTGGAGTTGATGGGCGCTCCTTCACTGACAGTTACTTGGTAAGTAGTTTGCTGAAAGACTGGGCTTCTTGTATTTGGTCCAGGAATCACTGTAACTTCAACTATGGTTTGACTAGATTTTCCTCCCGTATCTGTTGCCTAAAAACGAAAACCAGCAATACAGTAACATTTTTATTATCTATGAGTCTATACTAGAATGGAATTGTGTAATACATTATTCATGGTCATATTTTGTTTGAAAGACCTTTGATTCTTTTCCCACGCCTCATTGACATAGTCATTGTTTCAGTTAGTTAAAACTCTTTCATCATATTTTATAAAACAAGAGAATACCACTTGAAAAGTCTAACCATTATTTAATGCAAATAATTTTTTAAACAATTTTAACATTCTGGGGTAAAATTGCTTTTATTATATAAATATTTTATGTAGATAAATAATTACTACTCTATTTATTATTTATTAATAAAATTAGTTTTATTTAAATCAATGTGAATAACTTTCTACAACTTTAACATCTGACTATACTAAAATATTTTTTAACCTTAAGAATATGATTTTACTATTATTTTGTATGGATTAGTGTAGATAGTTTTCAATAAAGTTCACCAATAACTGAATGAATGCATAAATGTCTGCTATACCTGAACTGTAATACTATATTGCTCTCCCGCATTGAGTTTACCAGTTGTCTCAATAGCACCTGACTTTGCATCAATTTTAAACTTGTTCCTCCCATTGTTGGACACATGATAAATACTATAGCTCACTTCTGCATTCTCTCCTAAGTCATTGTCTGTGGCAACAACTTTAACTATCTGTCTTCGTCCTTCTCCAGCTTGTACAGTAAGTGGCTTGATTACTGGAAGTTTAGGTGCATTATCATTGATATCATTCAATGCTACAGAAAGTGTAAGAGGAGGACTGGCAGCATTACCAGTCTTCTCACGAGCAATTATCTACGAATAACATATAAGTAATTATTAGATACATCAAATGAAATAATATTTTAGTAAAAGGTATTTTGGGATTGTTTAAAATTAAATGCAAATATACAAATATACATAAAATATTACCCTCTTCAATATTGATTGATGAATATAGTTAGATACATACGGAGATAAACCAAGGGTATTCTTAAAGTTCCATTTATAAAATGATCAAGTCAAAACCCGCTTAGACTATAGTGCTAAATTAACCCATTATAAACAATAGTCTCATTTAAAATATACCCATCTCTGCCCATAAATTAGTTGTTTCTTAATAATAATAATAAGATGTATTAATTACAATTATCAACAAAGATTTCAATAACATGAAAGAATTTTTCATTTCTTCCTTTAAATAATTATTTAATTTCGCTACTTCCCATTACATTTCATATTATATTTTCTTTGTTTTAAATATTGTAGTTGATGGAATTTAAAATCTTGGGATAGATTCATATCCACCTTCATATAAATATGAATGTGCACTTGTGGTTTATGAATAAATGGATTTGTTTTAAGTACAAATTGTTGTTTAATTCATTTTAATATAAATCTTCATGTACATTTTTTGTATAACTTCTCGTTTTATAATACACCATCTTCTGAAGTATAATAATTTTATGAAAATGCAAAGTTATAAATATATTGTTAATGAATCTGTACAATTCCAATTATTTTGTATTTTTGCAGGAAGCGCAATAGCTGATGAAGCCAGCTAAATAGCACTGTAGTTTATTCTACAAAAACTAGAGAATTAGGATTACACCATCGCCAAAACAAGTTATCTAATTGATAACATGCAATTCAATAAATCGAACAAATATGATAAACAATTAATTTTTTTTATATATAAGAGCTATGGATACATAATCGATTAGAAATGAGGCTATGTGTTATATTTTACTTCTTCCAAAAAACATTGCCATTAAATTCCTATATTATATTTTTCTTGTTGTATCATGACAAAAACCTCTTAGCAATCATCACCTTATAAAAAAAAAGAGAGAAGAACATAAAATAAAGACCCCCTAACCCTAATAACACCAGGGTCAGAAGAGAACAAGAGTTGGTAAAGTAATATTAGAAAGGAAAGATGAAAGAGAGGGATCTGACTACATGAAGAAGGTGTAGATCCAGCATCTCAGGATTGCCAAGCCCATACTCACTGTAATAGAGCCCCCGTGGGTTAAACTCATTTAAATATTTTGTATTAATGTTAACTTTTAAACAGTTTATATTGAATAGATTCTTTACTTAATAAACCTTTCTGTGTTATTGTGAGTTTTACTGGATTGACAATTGTTGTTTTGATGATTTATTGATTTAAATCTGGTTTTGTATAATCAGGTTAGCTTTACAAAAATCAATCAATGATAGCGTTTTATAGAATATAACTAATATGACCTAGTAAAAACTTACTTGAAACCTTAATTTGTCAGGACTCGGAGGATCTCTATCAAAACTTTCTTTTGCTCCAACCAGGTATCCATCTTTGTCTATGTTGAAGAAATTTGTTTTTAGCTTTACAAAAATCAATCAACGATAGCGTTTTATAGAATATAACTAATATGACCTAGTAAAGACTTACTTGAAACCTAAATTTGTCAGGACTTGGAGGATCTCTATCAAGATTTTCTTTTGCTACAACCAGGTATCCACCTTTGTCTATGTTGAAGAAATTTATTGTTAGCTTTATAAAAATTAATCAACGATATTGTTTTATTGAATATAACTGATATGACCTAGTAAAAACTTACTTGAAACCTAAATTTCCCAGGACTCGGAGGATCTCTATCAAGATTTTCTTTTGCTACAACCAGGTATCCATCTTTGTCTATGTTGAAGAAATTTGTTGTTAGTTCAAAGGTATATGTTGGTTTGACATCTTCTGCGGTCTAAAGATAAATCAATTATGATTATTATAAAATTATCTTCTTGTTCATCTAATATATAACTGTTATATATTTATTCCAAAGGTATTTTTTTTACAATTTGTTTTTCATAGCATCTAAATTCATGAGTCTAGTTGTTTATTTGGAGATTTGAAACTGGATAAAATAATATAAATGAGAAAATAATAGTTTAAAATATCAGAATTTAACCTTACAACAGCCAGTCAGTTAACTGATGTCTAATACATACCTAAGTATTTAGTGAAAATGTATATAAAACTAATGACACATAGTTATTATATCATGTTGTACATCATTATTTTTCTCAGAACATTCTGAGGAATATTTATACACCATTGTATTAAATATTTATTGATTTTACCACTTTTCAGGGAGTAAACCAAAATGTGAAGAAAACAAAAAACAAGTTTCAAGTGTTACAATACATATCACGAATGTGTTTACATAAAAAAAAAGAAAACAGCTAAATACAAAAAAAGCATTTGTTTATAATGAATTCAAAAATACATAGTTTATAAAAATTATTTTGGCAAAATAAAATAATATTCCAGAAGAATGAAAAAGTTTCATTGTTAAACATATTATGGGAGGGGGGCTATTCACATCAATATTTGATAATTTACTGTTGTCTCACTTATTTTTCTAGTAGTTCATGAAGATTACTTGAATGTAAGTTAGACATCACTAATAATAATTAGGTATATGAAATGTACCAAAACGAACCGTTAATGCAAAATATACAAACAAATATGGAACTATAATATAACAGAGTCAAACGCAATGCACACTCTGCTGTGAGTCATTATACAAACAAATTTGGAACTATATTATAACAGAGTCAAATGGAATGCACACTCAGCCGTGAGTCATTATAAAAACAAATATGGAACTATATTATAACAGAGTCAAACACAATGCACACTCAGCTGTGAGCCATATCATTTCATATTTTGTCCTTTGCAGGGTTAAGATGGAAATTATAAAAACACATATGTCTACTATAAAATGTTTTTGGTTTAAGAGTGATAAAAAATGATTTCCAAGTACTTACCAGGTCTTCATCTGTTACGGTCAGTCTTATGGGATTTTTTTGAGAATCAATGACTTTGGTTCCTATTGGTGCATTTTCATCAACAAAACCTTCTGTTTGTGATGCTGTAATCTGTGGTGGGTGGCTATCTACAGGTTTTACTGCGATGTGGAGTTTTGCAGTAGCAAATCTTTTCTGTTCAGACATTTCTTCAGCCTATATAAAGGATATGATTTTTTGTGAAGATCAACATTAAAGTAGATTCATTTAGAATAGTGTATTTATTTATTAATAATATTACTAAAAATATTAAATACGGTATTATTTCTTGAAGTGTCAAAAGTATCCATATTACTGTTTTTAATATAATAGTAATAAATGTAAAAAGGTTGTAGATTCGAAACACTATTAAATATTTACATTTATTAAACCTTCGTAAACAACAAATAAATGTAAACGTAAAGTAATCAGTTCAACAATCAACATATGATTATAAGAAAAATAAATAGGTGATATTGTTTTAAAATATTTTTATGAAAGATGAAGAAAAATATGCCAATATAATATGTTATATATAATATATATGTAAGTGTTTGACTTAATCAATAAAACAGTCACTTTCTATTTGAAATATTAATATTTATATATGGTAAATGGAAACTTTTATTAAAGGACCATGTGTTAATTCTATTTTATTTGTATTTGTATTTAATTGTTTAATTCCTTTATACTGTACCAATTTTCAAAATTATTTATTGTGTTATATATATATATATATATATTAATTCTCAAGATTTTGTCAAATTTAAACCTTAAACAAACATCTATGTCTCCTCACATTTTTTCAATTTTATTAATTCAATGCAATTTTTACTATCATTAGTAGCATTAACTTTATGCATAACTATAAATTGATATAAAATTTGTTTTTTATAAATTACACATTGTAACGATATCACCTCAATCAAACCAGATAACATGATTAAAGTGATATCAGAAAAACAAATAAAATAAAATAAATTAGGAATAAGAAATAAATCTTCACGTGTAAAATTAAATTATAGATAGAAAAAAAAAGGTTTACAAAGGAATGTTAAGAAAGGAGTGGAGGCACAAGCGCTGCAGATGTCCAGAACAAATCGTAAAATTATTAGGGTTGAAAAAGGAAAGCGACGCTACGATTTCTCTTTTTAGAAGGGTTCAACAGACTAGGAGAAACCGAAACTTTCCAAAAATAACGACAAATTCAAAAACAACTAATAGGAAGGACGAAATCCTATTTTTTTTTTTGAATTTGTGAAAGTTAGTGTGGCGTTGCCGCGGAACTCAGGAGAGAAAGAAAAAAATGGAGACTTCTACTAGAAGGAGGGAGTAAGGCGAGACTCTAGAGACTGGTTGTCTCTGAGTCACCAACATAGCTTTTTAATAGAATTTAGTAAAGTATAACTTCTAGCCTTCAGCGACATGTATTGAGTATTAGCTTCAGCGAGAGATTAAATTAGTAGCCTTCAGCAAAGAAAAGATTGATATTCACCTTCAGCAGATAGGAGTTTGATTCGTCGTCTTCAATGCGAAGAAAAAGTTGTTCATCGTCACCCTGGGAGAAGGAGATTATCTCGTCATCGCCAGGATCCATCATCAAGGAGCCAGTGTGTGCATCGAAAGTGTTTTTTTAGGGTTAATTAAAGGGGAAAGTGCTAGTTGGGGTTTTGTGAAAGTGTGTTTTCATCGAAAGAGAGACCAAGACAAGAATTGATAAGTACCAAATGTTTTATATTAATATCTTTTTTAATACTATTTAAATTTCATTTTGCTTTAGCTTCCAAAGGATTCCCACCGAGATTGTAGATTTAAGTTTTGTTAGTATAGGAAATTAAATTGAACCAAGAGTCAGTAAATTTAATCATTTCATTTGTTTTGTATATCAAGAGCTAGCCGAGGAGTAAATTGGAGAGATTGATAAATTTGAAATTGTTTTTTTTTTTTTTTTTTGGAGAGTATAAAATGAATTGGGAATAATCAGTAGAAGAAATATATTTGCCCGTATTGAAATTTGTGTTTGTTTAAATATTAGATTGTTAGAAAAAAGGAATGAAAGTTGTATGAATGTCTAATACATTTTAGAATAAGTTGCTAAAATTAAGTTGCTAAATGTGTAACTATCCTTACGTACAACAAATTGTTCCTTGTTTGTTCTGCGCTAAAATAAATTGAGTTTTTTTAAATTTTAAAGTATTGTGTATTGACCAAATAATTTCAGTACCAAAATAAATCAAATTTAAATCCTAAATAAGTAAGTAAGTAAAAGAGTAAAAAGTAAAGTAAAAGGTTTTTTTATATAACATAAAGTAAGGTGAATGTTATAACATATCTTGTTATTCAATGGATTGATTGTTAGATTGTAATAAGAAGCATTGATTGATAGATTGTTGTAAGAATCGTTGATTAATCTAAAACTAAGCCCGAGTTATATACTGAACATATTAGATCATTATAAAGTTTAAAATAAGAGGACTCTAAAATACTATTTTATAAAATTTAATAATGTAATTAGGTAAATGATAAACATTAAAAAGAAAGGAATTGCAAATTTTATAAAATAAGAATATAGTTATGATGGCCAATCTAACTGGTAACGGAATATGTTTATAACTTATTTTTTGTTTTAAAATGAGAATTTAGTTCATATATATTGCAATAATGAATGATTTGGAATTTTATGTTAGTAAACAAATAATAAATAAATACTTTGAATGTGTTGTTTTGTCTGTTAGGTAACAAACAGACCCAACTTCTAGTATATCAATACTATTTCATACAGTTTTTATGAAGAGTGATCACTTTATCATCCTTGAAGTATTGCCCTGTTTTATTTTATAAAAATTTTATATTAGAATATAGAAACCAATTTAATAGTGGGAAAATTGTATGTCTAACCTGGGCACTAAGAAGAAAAATGTAGTATAAATATAGTAAATATGTAAAAACTATTAAAAAATAATACGTTATCTTTATATAAAGCAAACCACTCTGGATGGGGAGTAAGGTAAAGAATTCTGTTACTGCAAATAAATATCATTTGTTCTTAAGCCTATTTCACACAGTAAATTAAAAGTTTCAAATTATACACTTTTACACTCTCTTGATAAACTTTCACACAGTGAAATATTAATAAGTAATAATAAATATTATATGAAATCCATACATAATTTACTGATTTTATTATTTTATTTTTTTCTTACCTTAACAATAATATCAAACTGTTTAGCTATTGTTGTGTCAACAGTTTTAATTTGTCGAACAACACCAGTGTTTGGATTTATTTCAAAGTATTCCCTATACGACTCTGGAGTGCCATCAAGAAAGCTGTAGGATATTGGAGAGTTAATAGAATCTAAATCTATGGCTTGTATTTTTTCTGGAGTAATAGAAAGTGTTCCAGACAAAACACCACTGGCAACCTGGAAAGATAACAAATTTTTAACACACAGTTCAATATTTATTAAGTTTATTGTTATTGTTATTAATTTATTTTAAGAAGTGATTAAAAAGAATTTATAAGAGGAAAATATTTATGTTTCTAAAAAGTATCAAATGAAATTATTTTTGAGCAAAATGTAGTTATAATTATAAATTAATATAGTATTTTAATACTTATTCCTAAGGTTTCATAATAATTGTAGCAGCCTTACTTTAAGAAGAAACTGTTAGTGTAAACAGACCTTTAAAATACATTAAAAAAATTATAGGCCCCTAAATAGATTTTATTTAAAATTTAAAATCATGGAAGGGTCATAATTTTATAAAATTACCTATTTGTCTAAAAATATTTATACTATTGTGTTAAAAAATTCTTTGCCGTTCTCTTTTCACTAAAATATTAATTATTTATAAAAATTTCATTAAGTATTTTAATGTATAGCATTTAAATTTTATTACCGTTCCATAATATTCTGGATTTATACAAGCTCCATCTAGAAACATACAGTTCTGATAAACAAATGATGGGTCTCGATCATTATAATCCTGAACATTTACTGTTAATGTTGTTGTTGCTGAGAATCTTTCTAATTGGTTTCGAGCTCGATCCTGCAACAAAAATTTTACACTCTTTCAATCAGTATTAAATAACTGTAAGGAATTTTAAAACTGTAAAATAAGAACTAAAAAAATCTTGATTACAATAATTGGAAATCATAACAAATTAATTGTTTTATAAGAATAGACATTATTTAAATAATAACAATATTTATAAGACATTTTTAATAAAGAAATATTTGTTTGTTTATTATAATAAAGACTGCCAAAGAGAGGTAAATTGGTTTTGAGAAAGGAAATATGTATTTGTTATAATATGTTGTTGACAAGTACTTGTGAATGTGACATTTCATATTAACATATTCCTATTTTGCTGAAGTGTTTTATCTATTTCATTGTGGTTATGAATAGCAAAAATGACTCTGTGGCATATTGAAAATCAACCATTGAAAGGTTATTCTCTCTATTTGTCAATAAACCAGATCTTTAGAAATGTGTCAAAACAACATTAACCATTTACAAACTATAATGGTTTTCCAATATCTTTCCATAATGATTTAATTGTCTGTGTTAAAACAATCTTTGTTTAACATTAGTTATGTTTAGTTACACAAACTTACCTAAACACAATAACAAATTTCTTTATAACCGATAAATAATGTGTTTTCATTACTGAAGAATAAAAGTTACTTGTAAAACTATCCATTATAAATTGAGATATTGTCATAGAAATAATACACTGTACAATATAGAAACAACTCTATAAATTGATTGAAATAATAGATGACATCATTTTTGTAGGCTAGCACTAATCAAATATTGTAATTTCATACATCTATGACGTGTAAAGATTTGTTTGCATATTGTTAATGGCAGTATATGAAATAAGTTTATAGAATAGAATTTAAATATGTACAATGTAGATACATCTGTTATAATTTGAATTACCTACAAGAGCCAAAAACGTAGGTGAATATACCATCAAAAAAACCCTTAGGGCAGAAAAATTATGTGTATTTGTAAGGAGAAAGCTCATGATAATCATGAATTATTAAATACTTCAAAAAATAACATCATTAACTATACTAATACCAAAATATTTATAATTATAAACAGTACAAAATAGTTTTTATTAGCAATGCCCATTCAGAAAAAATGAACTCATATCACAAAAAGTTTGATCATCTTATACCAGTAAGATTACTCTTCTAATTCATTTTTTCTAAAATAATAAATTCCACTAAAGTATATTATTGGTAGTATCGTAGTATCAATTGAAAGAGTTTCCATACCGACTATGAGATTTAACTATATACACATACATTCCTATTAACTTTTACTGCTTAGCAACTAAAAACAAAGATTGACACTCATAGCTTTTGTTCTTATGAAAATTATATTAATAATTTTTTTAACAAAGACTGTTATTTTCAGGTGATTGATAGAATACATTACACTCATGTCATATGTGATGAATTATTTATTCTTTGCTAGTAACTCAATTACATAAACACAGAGGCAATTTAAAGTACATTTTAATTCACTTGGGCACCAAGTCATAACTCAATTTATTTGTGGGTTGATACATTTCATTCTACAGGTTTTAGTAGGCAACACACCTACCGGAAAACCACAAAATGTGGGACATCCTGAACATGTCATTCCCATGCAGGAATCAGTGCATCAGAGTCCTGACGGTCAGTTAAAAATGTGTTTAAACTCTACAGTTATCTGAACCTAGAAGTGGGAGTATTTTAAGAGGTTCAAAACTGCAGTATTAAAAAATATCGACCTACAAGAATTGAGTGACCTTGATAGAATAACTGCCTATATTTTGGCAGGCAGTTTCTTGCAAGATGTACTTTTACAAACATAACTTTTCAATTACCAATGATTAACAATTGGTCTCACAGATGTACTATAGAAATTATCTAATAATTTTGTTAATGTTTCTGCTCATTGTTGTAGTTTTCTATTCAAAGTGTTTTCATTATTTAAAAATTGTATAGAAATAGAATAATATATTTTTTTAAATAATAAATGAGGTTTTTCCGTTTTGGAAAAGTTTAAATTTTCTAATGAGTTTTGCAACATGATAAAATATGGATGTTACTATTTTGGTACAATATGTATTTTATTTGAACTTCATGCCTATTTAAAGCCAGAAATCTACATTTATGGCATTAATGTTCTAATTTTAAAATACGAAACAGAATTTAAAAAAATTGAGACATACTTATATTTCTTAAAAGGTAAGGTAAGTTTCTTATTACAATACTAATTGAAACTATCAGAAGAATGATGACCAAATGGTAAAATATATTTCAATTATTTAAAAAATAAAATAGGTGTATGACTGATATTTAGATGTATAGTACTTAAGAAACTTTTATCATTCATAATACTTATGGGTTAATATTGTTAATAAAAAGCAATGTTAACATCAATATGCGTATTATTAAATACAGATACAAGGATGTAGAATGTAGGCTATTCATGTCTGAGCACGATTAATGCACTGTAATTTATGATTAGAAATAACTCTTACTTTTATTATTGTGAATAAAGCACTCCCACACCTTCCAACTGACCAATAGATCAACTATCTAATATATTCTGACCTGACATTTGTGAAGACTGTACTGTGTAGCACACTTTATTTTTAATTCTACCATCAGGTTACAATTACATGCAATTAGTAACAGACCTTGAATAATTTTCCAAACATTGCCTCACTTTAAACTATCAGTGAAAAATGTAAAATACCACAACACACCCATGACTGTGGAATGACATTTCCTTGTGTAAAACACTTAATAAAGTTGAAAGTAGTTATTGTGAATGACATTAACTTACTTTGACATCCTGTTTTAGCACCTTATCAGTTATCATTACTAAAAGAAAATAGAGTGTTTTCCTAGTTCAACAAATTACTGACAATATTGTGTAAACCTTACAGACACTTTCAGAAATTATTATCGGAAATTTATTTTATTAATTAATGGGTAAAAATTAACAGCAAAATGTCACTACTACCTATAATCAGTATAATCAGCTCTTCTAAAAGAAATTGATTTGACTATATGTGTGTCAGTGAATTGAGTAATTTATACTCTTATTGATTATAAATGTATATTGCAATACAGAACAGAATTTGATTTAATCAACTTGGACATATTAAAATTCTGTTTTATTTTATAAAATACCATGTCATAAATATGACTTCTATTTTTTGTTACAAATAGTCTGGCCTAATGTTTGGGTTAATCGTAACATTTTGAATTTAACTACTTTAAATTTTAGCTATACATATACAGTAATGTAAGATTTGTGTTATTTCTTCCATAATTTGTTTTATTATTTCCTGAATTATTTGTTTACTGGAGACAATATTTTTTTTATTTATGTTTTTCCTGTAAAATTTAGATAAATAAATCACAACTGGAGAGACAGGTCACAAGCTCTGGCTAGGTATGAAATATTCCTTATCCTAGCAGATATGTGTTCAAAATTACCAAAGAATCCCTTTCAGTGTAGCTCTTGCTGTGGTGATGTGAATATATACCATGATCATTAGACCATTAATCTCCTACGCTGCGGTGGTTTGGTGGACTAAGACATTACAAGGTGGGGTTGGAAGTAGAATGGATGGTCTCCAAAGGGTGGCCTGTTTGGCCATCACAGGGGCCATGGGGTCTACACCAACGGTTACCTTGAATGCTCTACTGGATCTCCCTCCCCTAGGGGTCTATATTCAGGGACAGGCCAGGATGAGTGCATACAGACTACAGCAAACTGGTTGCTGGAGAAAGAGGTGGCCTGCAATCGGTCATTGCAGGATAAATCAAGTGGTCAACAGGGAAGTGTTAGACATGCCCTCAGATCACATGACACCTAATGTTTCATTAGACAAGCCTTTCAAGACGAAGATCTTCTCTAGGGAAGAATGGGAGTCTGGAAGGAGGTTATATAACGAGCAGGATATAGTCTGGTTCACAGATGGCTCGAAAACGGAGATGGGTACGGGCGGTGGCATAAATGGGCTCAACCCAGAGAGTTCCATCGTACTGCGCCTAGGTAAGCATGCTACTGTTTTCCAAGAAGAAGTATGTGCTATTTCTGAATGTATCAAGGAGAATCAAAGAATGAAATACATAGGTAAGAACATTCTGATCTTCACAGATAGTCAAGCTGCTATTAAGGAACTAAACACGACTAGGGTAAAGTCGAAGCAGGTATGTGACTGTATCTCATCATTGATAAAGCTTAGTCAGATGAACACGGTCACTGTGGGCTAGATTCCTGGCCACTCAGGTATTGATGGTAATGAGAGAGCAGATGAATTAGCCAGGTCAGGTTCAGAATCCCCTTTCGTGGGCCCGGAACCGGTGTTCGGGATCTCCTATGGACATGCCAGGGCAGCGGTTGATACGTGGATACGGGAGGGGATGAATAGGGCCTGGGCGGATTCAACCACTAGTAGACTTGCTAAAAGGTTATTTAGACCAAGCAAGAAACATGCTGAACAACTCATCTCTCTCAGAAGGGATAACATGAGGTGGGTTGTTGGGCTCTTAACGAGCCACTGTCACCTCAGAAAACACCTACACAGGATAGGGATTACTGCAGATAATACTTGCAGGAAATGTGGTTTGGCTGAAGAGTCCGCAGAACACATTCTTTTAGAGTGTGAGGCGTTAGGATGAGCCAGACTATACTCTCTAGGCCCACCGGGGAAAGAGATGGAAACCATCCTAGATAACCCTATTTGTATTGTAGTATCTGTTCCTTCATAAGGATGACAGTTATCACTAGTTGGGTGTAGGAAGGAAATTGGGGCGGCAAAAGATCTGCAGGTTGACGCCGGTGAGGCCTCTGAAGGAGGCTTTCACAGCCCAGAACGGAAAAAAAAGCTCTTGCTGTAAATATGTATTATCGTTAACTAACTGATAAAACCACTGTTACACCATTTTCTTTATAATCCTTAAAGGAATAATAAAAGATTAAATTACAAACCACACTGTAATATTCACATTTTAAAAATAATTTTCCATAAAAATTTGTATAAATAAAATTGACATACCACCATCTCCAACAATAGTTTTTAGTAAAGATTAGTACCGGTATTTACATTTTGAGTTTAAACACTACCTGATAACTGTTCTATATTTCCAACTTTTTCTGGCATTTTAATTTCAGACAGTCCAGTTGCCATAACTACATACAGTACATGACCCACAGTTAATCCCATGTGGTGCACTCTTATGTTATACATTATTTTGCTATATCATGTTGGAATTGTGTGAAGGTCTTCATATTGTTTAGTAGTTTTTATGTACTAAAATTTAAAATTTTAGTCATATGTTATATCCTTAATATCTTAGGCTGACATTTGTGGGTTTTATGGTTGTCTGGACAATATTTTGGGATTATAAAGAAGCTTTAATAATGTTTTGTAATAATAGTAAAACAGGAGGACTCTTGTTTTGTTAAAAGGTTATGTTTTAATCTTGTTGGGCGCCATTTGTAATTTAATAATTACAAAAATAAATAAAATATAAAAATTTTAATTTAAAATTTAAAATCTAAAAAAAATATTACTAAAATCTCTAGGGTCATATGTTCTTTTGAAACAGTGTACTGAATGGAATACTGGATAGAAAGAATAGAAGTCCTTTTTATGCTGAAATGTACACGTTATTTATTTATACAAAACAAACATAATAAGAGTACATGTAAAAAATTAAGTTCCCGTAAAACATCTTATGTTAATGCACCCTACACAGTTATTCTATTATGTTCAAGAATCATCACAAAGAGAGAAAATTAAGTTTTATTAAATTTAATTTTCAATTGCAAATATACATAAATTGCAATGCATGTTAATTCGTGTTCTATGAGTATTTAGAGGTATTGAATACAGCTATATTCCTGTAGAAAAGAACTTCATATAGAAATGTTGATGTAGGAAAGAATTAGAAAGGATCTACTTTTACCATACAGATTCTGGGAAATGTAGTTGGTGAATATTAAATATTATTCTCTCACATATAAGATCCTTTTTGACATCTCCTTTGAACCCTTAAATTAAATTTGTCATACCATGGAGTTCTGGATAACAAGGAAGTAGTGTTTGTTTGGTTAATGAATTTTTCATGACTTGTATTAGGTTGTTTGTAAATAAAACAAATTACAGCTTGACCGATTTCCCCAACCCAAATTATATTTCCTTTTTTATTTAAGTACATTTATATTTCTGCAGGAACTTCTACATTAGGTGGTATTGTGTTGTTGTTGTTTATTTTTCATCAAACTGTTTTATGTTCATATTTAACATTGTCTAAATTATGTGTTCTCTATGTTTCTTAGAGTGCTTTCTACATTATTTCATGTGGAAGGATTCAAGAATGGCACAATTTAAGACGGCTACTTATAACTGTGTAATGGATTATTTCAAAATAAATTTCTGTGAATTATTCGTAATATTTGTTTCTTCATTAAAAATAATTTTCAGGGTTTCATTTTTTCATCTATGTGGCTTGTGGTTGTTTAGTTATAAAATAACCACTATACACAACATATACAGTTATACACAAGGCCTTTTGTTACCTAAGAAATTTCAACATACAAGCTGTGAAATATAAATCTATTATATAAAATAACATGACACTAATTGAATTAGTTATAGGAATAACTGTTAGTCATGTAATAAGTATTAATAAGTAAACATCTAGAATGTTTAAAACATTGTACACAGAAGACGTTGGACATATGACAAAGTTGATGACTCTACTCCACATGACTCTACAAACATGTGACTGACTGTAACCAATATGTTTTCAGCATAAAATGGTCAGTTTGTGCTCAGAAGGAGCTTGTCATATAACAAAGTTAATAGCTGTAACTAACACAAACATGTACTGACTATAGCAATTCTGTTTCTAGTAGAATGGTTAATTTGTGTGTGTAGAATAAGCTGGACAAAATGGTAAAGTTGATACCTCTAACTTAGACAAACATATAACTGACTTTAATAATCTATTTCTAGCAAAGCATTTTTCTATAAATTTAGAAGATATTTAAATATTTGGATATTTGTCTTGGTCATATGACAAAGATTGCTCTAACTTAACCAAACATGTGGATTGACTGTCAATTCTGTTTCCAACATAGAAGTGTCACTTAGAATTGGATATTAACAGCCAAAAAATCATAAATAGAAATTCACATACATAAATGTAAATACATATTAAGTCATTTATTTATCATATACATTAGCTCATTTATTTATTTATCTAGTCCCTAGCTTATCCACATTGGATTGTTTAATTGTACATTCATTTTTCCTCTCTGGTAACTTAAAACCTTAGTATTAAGGAAATTTGGTACTTCATTATTTAATTTGTTAATTGCGTTGTTTTTCCATGTTTAACTGATCTGTATGTTAGTAAGTACACTCTAATTAAATCAGTCAGCCCATATAATGTTGTTTTGCTAGCATAGAGCTTCAATTGCTGGCTGTCAATCTTTAAAGTGGAGGAGTGTACTCAGTGCCTCCTGAATATTCATTCAAATTGGGCCTTTTTCAGCAACATTTTTATTGGAAGAACAGTCAAAAGGAGAGTAAAGAGGCACAATGAAAAAATACAGAGTTTAGCCACCAAACTATTTATAAGGTACAACAAATGAGATAATATGTTGTCATGGTGCAGGCATTAGGTTTTTCTATCCAATGGTCATTAAACTTGCACATCTCTTGCACCCCACAGCATCACAAAAACAACGGAGGACCTCCAGGTACTATTATTTGCTATTATTTTGTCCCTTTGGTGGGCTATTCGTGATACACAAGCACACAGAAGTCAAACAAAATGGTAAACACCACTTTAACATTGAGCATGTTAAATATCTCCACTATTCTAGCTTGGATCCTGAGTGTATAAACCTTATCTGTAAACCTATTACTCATCACCAGTAATTAGGTTGCTTAGAAATTTGGAGTTACCATTTGTAAAGTTCAGCTTATTATAAACGAATTTCAGATGGAGTTACTTCTGCTTTGTTGTAAGAAGCTTCAGCACAAAATTATTTTCCATTCTTGATAAGAACAAGTCATCAATTAAAATAGAATTTAGCAATCTAGTGAATATCTTCACCTTATCCACAAATTCTTGGTTAGTGCAATGAGAGGCCATTATGATCAAAGTCAACCTTTGCTCAATGACCATATCAACACCATGTCCATTGGTTTGTTGCAGGCCCACCTGATTATGAGTCACTCTCCAGCAGGATGCAGCCGTCTTTGAAAGAGTTGTATCATTCTTTAATTTGTGTGATGTACCATGATATTGTAGATGAACACCTTCTACATTTATTGAATGGTTTCTACTTGGATAATACCAAGCTTGGTAAAAAATGTTATGCAATCTCCCACTGCTTGAAGTTCTGCTATTTTGAGATAATTAAAATTCGACCGACATTGAGTAAACTCTCACACATACATAAACCCTGATTGCAAGCGAATGGCATTGTCTGCAAGATAAAAGTCATACATGTAAATAGCCCTACTTCCCAGCCTGAGATCGCCTATTGTATTTCAATATGTTATTCCGGAAAAATTCCATCCGACACATTTTTAACAATAATTGAATATTTTACATACAAATTAAGTCACATTTCAATAAACATTACATCTTTACATGCAAGAAGTAATACTCTTTCACTTCTACAATGCAATATAATTAAATGATCAATGCCTACATATATATTTTTAATTAAAGTGAGAATAAGTTTCTCAATGCCATATTATAACAAAATTATTCACTTTTGCTAAAAATGATTTATGAAGTTGGCAATAAGTCAACCATATTAAAAATAATTGTAAGTTCACTTCTGAACTACATGTATAATCATATATTTTTCTACTTGTTTAGGCTCTGTTGTCCTTCAGATTGAATAAGCAATAAGTATAGTTATGTTTCTTATAAACATAAGTTTAGCGTAACTAAAATCTGGCGCAAACTATTAACAAAACAACTTAAATTGAATATTACGGTAATTAGATTGCTAATGCTCTAAGTCATTATATGCATATGTTAAGTATATGCATAAGTATAAATTATGTAATTTAAAGTGTTCTAATAAATTACTATACCTTTTCATGGATATATATTAATATTATTATGCCTGGATTACCTTACTTTAATTTAAGAAACCAACTCTATTCACTGCACTTAGAAAATGTTTCTCATATATATATATATATATATATATATATATATATATATATATATATATATATATATATATATATACTACTACTACATTTTTTATCAAACTGTCAATTGAGTTATTTTCTGAAACAATGTCCATTTTTTCTTGGATTGGTGCTATAATAATTATATTTATGTGAAAAATGGTAATTACTATAAAACAAAACCTAGAAACAAAAAGTACAGTATTATTATTGTGAAGGACAATATTAATATTTCCTCCCATCCTTTTATTTCTGAGAAAATTATTTGATTAAAACTATATGTTATTGAACTTTTAAGGTCAATTAGAAGATGTCGACATTAGTTAATAAATATTTTGTTTTTCTGATTGATATTTATGGTAAAAGGTAACTAACTATATGATATGGTAACTAAATGCTAAAATGTTTTTTATGAAATTCATTTTTCTTTACACAAAATAATTAAAATTTTGGATATGGCATTTCATATTTAAATTAGTAAGAGAAAGATACACTATTAACTTCATTTTGGAAAATCTTTAATATTTTAATTTCAATTCAAAGGTAGAACTGTTTGGAGCTTAATTAGGTAGATAAATTAATCGAAAAATATCAATGCCTGTATGATTTCATTTAATTTACTATCTTTTGTTGATAAAAAAAAGTAAAACAAGTGTCAAAACATTAATACTAGGTTACGGAAATCTGACTAGAATACTAGAAATAAATATATAACTCTACACAGTAAAACAAATACAAACTTAACAAATTCCAATTGAATAACAATAAATAATACCAAATAGATATAAAGTATAACAAATATAATACATACTTTTGTTATTTTTTGATAATACAGTAACAAGGAGTATTAATGTGTTGGACACAATGAGAGTATCTACAGCTTTCATGAACAAAACTAAACCTCAGAATACACACACCCCAGTAACAACAAATATTTCAATTTACCTTTAAATATATTTAAAACTCTTTATATCTTTTATATATTTTGGAAATCTATAACTATTACATCTAATTCCAGCCTGAGCAGGGAGTCTTTTATAGATTTTCAAACTATACTGATCATATATAAAATTCCTCTTCTTCTTACGCCCATATAATAGATAATTACTATTATAAGCTTAATGATTAGTAAGGTATTTAAATCTATAAAAGCTTTTCTACATAATTCTTTATTTAAAAAATTAAAATTATTGTTTCTTTTGCACTTAACTGAATCTGTTGGTTATTCCTATTAACAAATTATATTAGAATTCAGTGCACGACTATGATAGAACAACGGCATGGTTCATGCCATAATTGCAGTTTGAGAAAAGTTATTTACTTGTTGGTTCAGAGTTGAACAATCTGCGACCACATCATTTTGTACATGCTCTTAGCAACACCTACCACAAATATCTTGTAAATCTAGTTTTACACCTTTCATTAGGTTTAACAATCACAACAACAAAAACAGGTTTTAGGTGGCAATTGTGCACTATAATAGGTTGAATTGTAGATATCGTGGTCATAGAAACTGCACTCATTGGAAATGTACGGTTAGAAATAGTAGATGGAATGTATATTTTAAAATGTCTGAGATGGGTAATTTTACTTTTATTATTGTTTCGAAGTCTGTAATTTTAGTTATCCTGTAAATAAATCTTTTCTAAAAACAATATTCGTGTTGTTCAGAAACAAATATTCTTTGATAACAGATGATATTATTGTAATTTAAGTCAGGAAAATACTATTCATAATAAAATTATGATACTTAAAAATGAAAACAAGTTTTAAATGGATTTGTGCATATAAAAAATATATTTTATAATGATTGGAGAAGATTAGCTTCTTAGCAATGTAAAGAGTTCAAGATACTTTGCCAGCTTCTTAATAGAATATAATATAAATATATATACTATTTATATACACTTTCATATCTAGTCCACCTTTCTTTAAAAAATATTTCAAAATGAACTTAGTTTTGTTATTATATTGAAGGAAAGTATGGTAATTAAATTTTAATAAACATTTATGCAAGTACATTACATATTCTACAATGCATTATATGTGTTATGTTATGATATGTTTATTCTGTGTATACAAAAGTCCCAAAACTCCACTCTTTAAAAGTAAGTATATTTACAACATTATTTAGAAATACCGAAAATTTTATATTAAAAAAAAATAATAAATTTTTTTGTGCCTGAAAATAGTTCAATTTCATTTTAATATGTTGAATTATTTATATCTTTGACGGTGATAAATCTATACTCGAGATCAAAACATATTTCAGTTTTTATTTTGTATTAGAAATCAATATTTTAAACTCTTTTATATTGTAAAATTAAATTTATCCTTTTCATAACATCTTTATTAAATACAATGTGATGCAAAAATAACTAAAAATGTAATTATATTTTGACACAATTTGTTAAGATAAGCATGTTTTGTGATGTATAAAAAACATATTTCACTTTATATTTTGCTCCTTTAACACCTGTGAATCAATTTAATATTTCAATTTTTGCAAAAAAAAGAAAGAAAAAAGTAATTTGGTTTTCTGATTATAGGATTAACGTAAATTTCCTTGTATTTCATCACTTTTTGAGGTTACTCTATTTAATTATTTTTATGTTTTTTTTTTAAGTCAACTGTTTTACATTAACAATGTCAGTTCATCCTTTTAAATATAATAATTTAAAATTTATTGATAAAAGATAAAACTATACTCACATCTGAAAATGAAACGTCTAAAACACAAGCACATAAAAGCAATTTTAAACACAAAATAATGTTCACACTCATTGTTCACATAGTTACAGTAGATCTGTGTCCATACATTGTGTCACATACTGACGTGTTGTTGACAATATTTTATTTCACAATTTGAAATCACTTTTCAGCAAATAATAATTTAAGATGATTTACTTGTTTTAAATTTCATGGAAATAGACGGACATTGAATAATCTTTTAAGAAAGACTCAGGGATAAATAAATGAAGATGTGGAGAGATTATATTATATTTAACTTACTGTATTTATTTTTGCACCAAACATCAACTGAACACAAAAGAAATTCATATAACGCGATCAAGGCAGGAGACTACAATAGAAATATGAAGAGTATTTTTATTAGTTGAGCTACCACTTCAATTTTATAAAACACTGTTAAAGATACAAAAATACGTAAAACGAGGAACATGCCTTACTTTAGTAAGAAATAAAATTATGGTAAACAATTTGCAGAAAAAGCTTTATTTAAATAAAGTAAATCAAAAATTTGATTAAATGTGAACCTATATTATTGATGATTTAGATAGATTGTGATTGCTTAAATCACAAAACATTTCAAAAAAAATCATTAAAAAACAAAACGTTTCAAAGAATCTAAATCTAGAAACACTGAAATATAATATCTGACCGTCTCTTTGTGTATTTTCTAAATATACTATAACTAAGGAACATATTCTAATATTAAGTTCACATTTTTTATATGTTCTTGCAAAACACGTTTTAACTTGTCTACTAAACACTCTAATTTTATTAGAAACAGTTTCAAAATTATAACCATTTTAAAAATTTGATCCGAAATATCTGAAAATATCAATTAACTTAACAAAAAATGTATGAATTCAAATTATATTGCTCTTTTTAATGAAAAAACACAGTTGTATATTTATTTTTAGGTAGATTCTGGGACAACTCGGTAACTGATAATAAAAATATTTCTTCTTAATTAACTACACAACACTCATAAATTTCCCAGTTGCCTAGTCTACTCCTAAAGTTTTGGAATGTTAAAAGAAGCAATCAACAAACCTAACTGGTAAGTAGGGTTATATTTGTTTAAAATTACTTTCAAATTAAGAACATGCAAGCAAATTTTATGTCTTTAATTAGGGGCAATAAAATTGGTGAGATATTGGAGAGATCACATAGGATTGTTGGTTGCTTTTTTGTAAACAATCCCAAATTTTAGGGTGTTTATCGGTATAATAGTCAAATAAGAAACAAATATTTTTGATGAATAACTTATTTATCCTACGAACTTAAAATAACAATAAATATTTCACTTTGTTTTTCATAAAAAAAAAAATCGAAGATATTTGTATTTGTAAAAGTTAATTTAATATTTTAATATTTAATATTAATTTCATATTTAAAAGATATTTGAGATATTTTTGAATACATTTTATAACGGTTTCACACAAAATTAAAATGTTTAGTAGAGAAATTAAATAATAATATCCAATTAGGTGTACTCGATGGGTGTACCAAAATTTGAACCCAATATGTACTTCTTTTTTCATTATATATATTTTCAAATAAAATATATAAATGAGCAGACGGACATATAACAAAGCATTTATGACATAATATGTTGTATGGGACCTTGTGTTTATTTAAACACCCTGAATCCTGAATCGAATAAAAATGTAAGGTACCTTTTTAAGAAATTTCCAATTCGTCATTTTAAAATAAAAACTTACTTTTTTGTAAATTTTTTATTCAAATTTAAATTCTTATAAAATAATTAAGGTGTGCTCCCCATTTATGTTTTTGTATCTTTAACTCTTTCAGAAATAGCAATTTGGTTCACTTTAAAAAAATATACACTCACTTTAAATTATACAAATTTTATTGCTAATGATAAACTTCTATTTTTAAAAGGTAAACTATAAGTTTTAATTAATAAAGATAAGAGCACTCTTATGACTTGACATAAGAGAATAAAACTTTATTCCTCTACAACCTTACAGCCCTGAAGGATCTAGGTCTACAGACAATTTACAGTAGGATAATATGTGGTGAACATATTGAATTCTCTTTGCTGTTGTTATAGCAGTCTTACTTAGAGTTCGCTATTAATTGTAGCTTTTCAATTATCCGCACGGTGCTGGGTCAACACTGTAAATTTTTGAGCCCCTTTGGAGATTGATCCAGAAACTAGACTAGCCGGGATATCTAAAACCCCCCTCCCCAAATCATAAGAATTGTTTATACTACTAAGTAGAAAAAAGTGAGTACAGGAATGGCAATTTAGCTGGATCTACATCTTTTTGTATGTAGTCTTGGGTTAGATCCCTTTTTCATCTTTTCTATCAGGAGGGGGCTAGAGGTCTTAATTATATGTTCTTTTCTTTCCATAAGGACATGATAACAGAGATGGTTTTCACCTTTAAACAACAAAGAAAAACTCGTACTTAATCGTTTTTTGAATCAAAATGCAACATATTTTGCAAATCGGATAAAACTGTAAATAACTTTCAAAATGACACGAACGCGTGATAATTTAACTTTTTTTGTAATATATTCATCCAAATATTGAAATTAAATATTCCCACAGTGAGAATGAGAACAACTTGAACGTGAGAGAGTAGACTACAAAACTCAAAACATTTTGTATTCTGCCGCAAAACAGTAAGTTTAAATGAATCTCACATGACTTAGTGACATTGTATTCTGTGAGAATTGGCACGAGTCTATAAACATTTAATCAAATGTTAAGTGGGTAAAGTATTGATTGAACAGCAAAACTTTACATGGCTCACTTCCTGTTCAATGTTTATAGCTTGAATACATTTTACAAACACGATTTTTGCAATTCTTATACTTATGTCTAATTAGCATTATGTAAAGTATGTACGTGTAAAGAACGTATTAGCATATGCTTTTATTTGCATACAAATTTGGAATAATTTGTTCGTCGAACTAGTTGCGAATGCTTCGAGGATTTTAAAAATCAATGATTATCAGCTCTTAGTTAAACTATATGCAAAATTGTTTACCTTATTTGTAAACATCAAACACAAGAAATAAAAAAGGATCTTTAGTTTTTTTTCAATAAGGAGAGTAGATATTAAATATTAGCCTTGTAGGGGAAAAAAAACATCAAGTATAAACTGGAATTGTTAAAAGTGTAATAATTTATATTAATACTGGATCGACATAAGCGAAATACTGTTTTAGTTCGAAATTTTTTCGTTTGATTTGTATGTTTTTATACTTGTTACAGGCCAAACACCTGTACCAATCGTTGTTAAATTTGGGAATTCTAATAAAAAAATATCTTCCACTTTAAAATGGCGTCTATTGAAAACAGTTACTATACAGTTTAAATACACGGAGGTGAGTTATTAAATACCGCGTGTTTCAATAAGAGGGCAACCCTACGTATAAAATAG
Source organism: Aphrophora alni (assembly GCA_963513935.1). NCBI lineage: Eukaryota > Metazoa > Arthropoda > Insecta > Hemiptera > Aphrophoridae > Aphrophora > Aphrophora alni. The sequence continues at coordinate 103,489,473 of OY740767.1, read as the reverse complement.
CTCAGTTTCCATAGAGGTATAAGTTATGCCACACTGTATTCAGGATGATAGTCCTTAACTGTTGAAATGACCTTGTCGTACTAAGCGTTTATTCATTTCTGTGTCAGTAATGTCTCATTCGAAAGATGACATTTATTATCGTGTTAACGTGTATTTATTATCCAATGTTATTTACAGTACAAGTCTTGCAAACGTGTGAATGATAAGTTTCATTTAAAGTTTCCTCAATACGCAGTTTTAAAAAATCAACAATATAATTTTGTTAAATTAATAAATTTTGCAACACATGTTCCGTACAAGATATCAAGGTCACAGGTTGCTCATCATTATTAACTACGAACAATCTCGGGAACTTTTTGTTACAACTCGACTTATTTCATGGATTTGTTTCAGCTAACGGATATAAGATATTGGGTGGTGTTTATTTTAGTGACGAGGTTTGGCAATTTGTATCGTTAAGTAAACAGACAAAACAGTGGAATACGGAACAGTGAAATATTCTCATTCTTTTGCAGAACAAGTTTTACACAATTTGCCGTAGTCGTGTGATAGGGCCTTTGTCTTCAGATACAAGTGTCACTGACGAAGTTTGTCATGATTTAATCCAACTATTTATTGGTTCGTTGAATACTTAAAGAAAGACGTTGCTGGTTTCAGCAGGATGGCGCAACCGCCCACATTGCAAATGAAGCAATGATAATGTTGCAATTTCTCTTAAATAATCGGGTTTGGCACAAAATCGGCTTTTGAAAAATCTTTGGCACAAGATCACTCGATTTTTACCTTTGGGGATATCTGAAAAGTGTGGTGTTTCAAAACAACTCCTGAACACATGAAGACTTGAAGGGAATGTAAAAGAGAAATTTTAAACGTAAGATCAAACACGGTGAGTGGCTGAAATGTCATGAAACGTGTACTAGTCTGTATCCAGGTTAATGTAAATCACTACTGTAAAGGTAAAGCAACTGTTTGTATATTTTATTAAAAATTTACCAACGGGTTGCATCCTTAAGTTGAAACACCAGATAATGTTGTGGAGTATGAAAAAAAAAAAATTGAGTGTTTTTTAAAACTTTTTCACGAGAAGTTGTTATCTAACCAAAAAATAAAACGTCCTCCCTCATGTCTTTTTTGTTATTATAACTTGCATTAATTAAACCGTTTTAGAATTTCATATGATTGAAAATATACAAATAAATTACAATTTACATAACATTTACTCGTTCAGATCCCTTTTACTTCCTCTAAAAGTTGATATAACTTGTACGTAATTCTGAATGTGTATATTAAAAATAGTATTAAAATATAAACAGTAGTATAATCGTTCAGCTTCCAACGTATTGGAGTCACCGGCCACCGAGGCCAACCAGTGGGGTATAGGTCAATTTTTCCAGGTAAGATAGTCAGAATTTCAGGGTTTATATACAACTATGGGTACAGCGAAATCCGGCTTAAAGATATACACACAAAGCCCGATTTTCACACGAGTGGAGCAGTGGGAACAGATTTTCTATATATATAAACATGTATATAGGGTTTAGGAGTTGTGCTTTTAGACGCTCCTGAGAGGTCGTTAAAACATTACACTACAAAACGTAACATCACAAACAATAAACAAATAACACTCAAACACGTGGCATTTGTACACCAACGGTTCAAGAGCGACTGAAGATGGAACACACGTTCTGAAACGCGTAACATATGTTACCAACAAGTTAACAGGAGGTGTAAGTATAAATAACGTAGATTTAAATCTGTGACTTGAATACGATTACTCAAAATGAGTTTTAATAACTTCAATATTTATAGTTTTGTGTATTTATTAAGTCTTTATTACTATTCATTTTATTATAAAATAGGCCCTACTCGCTAAAAATGGCACAGAGTTATCAATTTTCAAATTTGACAATATATGTGTGCATGTTTTGCTTATTTTGTGTAAGCCTACGGGTATATGAATGTATGTAAACAGTTGTATATAATGTGTTAGGCTAATCGTGCATGCTACTCTCGAGGTACTTTTACAGTGATATATTTTGTAATATATATATATATATATATATTAGAGGGAAGAGTTAAATTATCTTGTTTAATGTTTAACACCCCAAAAGATTTCTGTGTTTTAATTTTTCTTGTAATAGAACCCCTAAACGGAGGTTAAGCGTTAAGGACTCTATTTTCACTCCATAATTCTAGTAATATGTGTTCTTTAATTCAAATTGTTTTGTTTTTCTCTCTCTTTTTTCTTTTATATATGCATTGATTATGTCATAAATTTTACACATGTTAATTTTTTATGATCTATTTTTGTTTTACTAGTACAGCATAATTGATAATTACATGACTTTGTACATTTAATTTAGTTTAATTTTCATTTATATCTAATTTGTATTATGGCAAGTAGTTAAAAATAAATAATTATTCACGTCAATGTGAATTTATCTTATTTAAAATAAGAAATATAGGTTGACTTCAGGGACGTAAGACATGTCAATATTCAAAGCTGTGATATGATTACAATGCTAATTAGGTTTGAAGGGGAAAGTTACACAGCGATAGGTAGGCAATGCAATTTTTGTACATTATTACCTCACACACTATAATTTCAATGCAGTACAAACTTTAACCATTTTGTAGTTTGCCCGAGATATTTCATTGAAATCACATAATTAGGCACCATTTTTGGTTCACTATTTATTCAATACTGGTAAACGCTCTGGAAGTGGCCATTTTTGTCGCTCTCATTATATATACAAAGTGGTGTAAACAAAGTTCTCATTATATAAAGTATATATAAAATAAACTGTTGTAACCGCAGTTCTATTTATGAGTACAAAAGTTACAAAAAAAACTTTAAAGAGTATTCCTAAGATTTTTTTGAGTTAAAACTAAAGATATTACAAATATTTCACATCATAAGTCAATTCTTCAATATGGTAATCAACTCTAAATTTTCTTATAGGAACCCTATATTTATGGCGATGTTAAATAAACCAAATTATTTTAAGACGTTTTTATTCTTGGGTATTTTTCAATATTTTTTAACTATTTAGGAGCTATATAAGTGCTCTTAGTTGTAATAATTGCAAGATATAAGATGTTTTAAGTGGTCCATTTTCCGACATTTACAACAGTTTAACCGAATTTAAAATTTAAATACGGATAGACTGCATTGTATAAACAATTTTTTTAAAGTTTGAAGCTTAACATCATTTTATTAACTCACGTGACAGGACTAAAAATGGCAATATTTTTGTAATTAAAATAATTTTGGGGATACTCTTTATATATCAGATGGTTAATTGATCTCTTTATTCTCTAAAACAGCTGTTATCCATATTTTACAGTTTTGAAAAATTATAATTTTCTGGTAATTGTCTAGAACGCCTACAGGCTGACACAGGTGTGCAATTAATATTGGGCGTATTATACCGAGTGAATAGTAGTGATAAAAAAAGACAAAATACTTAACGTACAGTATCCTCAAGGTAGGAATGTGTCTAGGGTGGAGAGGAAAAGAGCGACCCATACACTTTCTTTGTTGCGTTTGCTTTCAGCGGTACAACCCTAATAAAAATATAGACCTCAAATGCCTCTGTGTGAACGCCTACCCTACTTTCGTTTCTTTTATCGGTGTAAATAAGAATAAAACGTTTACAAAATTAAACTTTTAAGAATTAACTTGTACTTAAACTTTAACAATTATGTAGCTAAGCAGTAATTTGTGTACCTAGTTTTATTGGAATGGGTTGTACCGTCAAGTCAGGTTAGGGAAACAAGTAGAAGGGAGAACACGCCCATTACACCAGACACACTCCTAGTCTGTACTTGTCTTTATCTATAATTTTAATATCGCTTGATCACTAAGAAGTGAAGTTTAAAAATGTGCAATTTGCTGGGGTCGTTAAGAATAGAAAGTATTGACAAAATGAGAATAATGAAGAAAGTTTGTGTATTGTGTAAAAAGTGGAAAGAATCCTCTTGATAGTACTGTAGTTGTTTTTCATAATTACCATCTCTAAATGATTTTTATAAATAGACTACATCCGAGTGAGACTACTTTTTTGACTTGTTTGTTGTGTAAAAATAAATAAACCTGGTTTGCTGCCAGAAAATAAATAAAAACAAAAACGCTTTTACATTAATTTTTAATCTGAAAATTTTTAAATAATAATTTTCGAAACTAACATTCTTCTTTTTTTTAACAGCAAAAATCATTTCATTAACAACGGCGACAGAGACGTTTGCTTCAAGATCGAAGTGGCACCCTTATGTTTCTTATTCATTTAACCGCGCTACGCGTTTTCGATTGATCCACATCTCATTTCTGTAGTCAGACTTTAGAAAAATTTGGTATTTAATCAAATATTATTGTAAAATAGGGCCAGATAGAAATGAGTTTTCGGTTAGCTTATTTAACTACTAAAAATTGCAATCCCTAATTATGTAGAGCTTGGCGATCAGCATATATCAATACCCAAGTCCTTAAGGTCTGCAAAGTAGTCGTTACATATATAAAAAAAAAGTATCTAGGTTCATAAGGTCTACAAACAAGTTGACACAAACCAAGGTCGTTAATGTCTGCAAACTAGTAGATCAATACCGTGGGCTTTAAGGTCTGCAAAACTAGTCAATACAATAAAATCAATGCCGAGGTCGATAAGGTCTGCAAACTAGTCGATCAATACTGAGGTCTTTAAGGTCTGCAAACTAGTCGATCAATACCGAGGTCTGGTCTGCAAAACTAGTCGATACAATAAAATCAATGCCGAAGTCGTTAAGGTCTGCAAATTAGTCGATCAATACTGAGGTCTTTAAGGTCTGCAAAACTAGTCGATACAATAAAATCAATGCCGAAGTCGTTAAGGTCTGCAAGCTAGTCGATCAATACTGAGGTCTTTAATGTCTGCAAAACTAGTCGATACAATAAAATCAATGCCGAAGTCGTTAAGGTCTGCAAATTAGTCGATCAATACTGAGGTCTTTAAGGTCTGCAAAACTAGTCGATACAATAAAATCAATGCTGAAGTCGTTAAGGTCTGCAAACTAGTCGTTCAATACCGAGGTCTTTAAGGTCTGCAAAACTAGTCGATACAATAAAAACAGGAAATTTGTGTCCTTTCCTATTAGGGTATTAAACATATATACCAAGTATTTCTAAATAGATCCTACGATCAACCCAAACCGGAAGTAAATCAGTAAATATGTCAATCCCTTTGTGGGAAGCAATAGATACCGAAACCACCACTCCACGGTGACCACACGCGGCTATTGTGTTCAATAAATGAGGATAATATTTTATTAAAATGACAAACATTAGTGTCATTAGGTATGTTTATGTAAACAAGGTTAGTTCATTAAATAATATTAATAGTGTGAACAAATAAGGACTGTGTGGGCAAGGAGGACAAATCAGTTGAGTGGACAAGTCGTTTGTGAAACTGTCCTGGGCATAATGGTCCACCAAATTGTACGTCTTACAAATAGAATTGTTTTACTCTAACGATCTTATTCAAGGCGAAACATGTTTACATTTGCATAATATTAATCTTGTCGATAGTGAAATGGAAATAGTTCTTCCTCTTACTTGGTATTAAGTTTCCAAATTTGATGGAAATCGGGTTAGAATTGTGAATTCAGTAGAGCATTTACCACTTTATTGTTAGTTGGTAATGCGGTTAAAATTTATTTTCTTAGAAATAATCAAGTATTCATTGTCGTAGATGATAACTAGTGGTATCGTAGATGTATAAAGCCCATTTGGAAGAAGTGAGCTGTAACTAAAATTTCAAAACGTTATTCACTAAACAATTTCAATTGCTTGCCAATTTGAAACGGGTTTATGAATAATTTCATTTTAAAACTCGTCTGTCTAGAATAAAGACAAAAAGGTCTGTAAGTTAGTAGATCATTTCTCTCAAAAACTATTGCATAGATTTTAAGAAATTTAACACACACATTTTTTCTAGTTAATAGTTGAGTTTGTTAAGTGTAAAAATCAGTTTATTCATTTCAATGTGGAGGCCATTTGACATTCGTTTAAAAGTCTCAAGAGAAGTAAACTTCGAGTTATTTAATAAGGCAAAAAGAAAACTCATCTGGTAATTAAATATAAAATAAATATTATGATAAAATTTATTGTAAACGTACTGAATTGAATACATTAATTTTTTATTTTAAATCATCTACTCTAAAAATTTAATATTATTAACAATATTTGAACTGTTATGTATGAAACTTCGATTTCCACTGGATTCAAAGCGGAACTTGAATTTACTCAGATTTTGTCAAAAATATTCTGAATGTAAGGGAGGTGAGTAGAATTATCAAAATTGTTTAATCATTTTTTAATTAGCATTTGAACTAATTTAGTTAACATCTCATTAATTATTAATAACAGATGGCAGCCACTTTAATTATGGTTAAAGTTCTTAGGGGGGGGGGGGGGTAGAGATTATTTAGATGAAAAAAAGCAAATTTTCCAATTTAAAAGAATGACAACTAAACTATCAGAAATTTAATAATTTTTGTTTCTCAATAAAATTTATTCAAAATATTTTCCTCGCTTTTCATTCAACGTATTACGTTAAGTGAGTAAGTAACAGTGTTCAAATATAGCACAGAATGAAATGTTCGAGGAAAAGGAAACGATATATCTATTTTGTTAGCAGATGTAATTCGGGTTACCTTGTTAAAAAAATAACTGAAATTACTGCGTGGGGAATGACTAGCTTAACACATAAAAATACGTCCGATGACGGCTAAATTGGAAAACTCAAAATAATTCGGAAAATGTTGAAATGAGAATTTAGTGACAAAATCAGATTTAAATATACAAACGAAAATATACCGTAACGATTGAACAGTTCGTTAAATTTAAAAAAATAAAATATTGCCAATTGTGAATTCATAGAAATGTACATATTTAATAATCCGAAATTTTGAAACTCCGTCTGAACGTACGTATACATATTTATTGATTTAACTTTCTCAAACACCCATACAAAAATCAACGGTCTTATCAAACAAAACTAATAGTTTTTATCTCATCTAAAATTGTGAAATGATTTGTCAAAAGTTTAAAATGAACCATCTTAGTGTGTCGAAACAACTAAAACAGTATCAATCAAGTTTGACCTAAAGAATCAAAAAAATTACTGGTTTACAAAACTTCCGTTTCTGGAATTTTGCTTTAAACGTTGAAATGAACCATGGTCACTATAAACGAGACAAAATTGTAAAGAAGAACATTGATAGCCGGAAGGTTAATTTGCTTTCCTCAAATTCCTTGCTAATTTTAATAATCAAAGATTATTTGCCGTTAGACAACGTTGAATTTGCCAATCCCTTGGGTAAAATTAATTAACAAATAAATAGAATAGAAATTACACTTTCGAAAATCAAAACTAGACATGCCAGGGGCGATGCAACGATGTAATAATAGTGTTGAAATTTGTGATCGACTGCGATTCGAGGAATTTGAGTTTATTTAGAAGAGGATTTGTTGTAATATATGAAGTGGATGTGACAAATTTATGCTTGAATCGTCTGCTTCAGTTTCCGGTTTCAGACGTTTATTACAATTTATTAGCAGTATACAAATTAGACCCGGGTATGATAAATAGTTATTATATAAATAATAACTGTTGGCGGTTATAAATTTACAGATATGTTTCTATTATTATGTGATGGGATTTGGAAAGGGGGTGCAAAAATAACTAATGACAATATATAAAAAGGACTATTTAGAAAATATTAAGTCGTGTGACAGCAGAAAAGCTAAATAAATTGTAGTAATTTTGGAATAACGTATTGCGAGTTACAGATAATGATAAATTAAGTTTTAAACGTCTATAGAATTCGTGAAACGTTTAATTTTTTTGAGGAAACGACTGCAGATATAAAGTAAGATGTCAATCGACCGTTAAAATTTATAATATGCGGAACGTGTAAAATTACCTATTGCAAATTTGAACAGAGTTTAATTATTTAGTACAAACATTTATAGGAAACGATTAAATAATTGTAATTAATATGAATAAAAAACCTTAGAGACACCGACTATATAGTTAATAAATCATCTTAAGCACAATAATAGTGTATGTGAAGTGTATATGAAACGCCTTTCATTATAGAACACGTAGAATTTTAAAAATAGACCTACCTTACTTAATACACTTTATATAGCAGTTGAATGTGTTTACTTGTTGATAACAACTATGCAATAAATTAAAAATGAAAAGAACTTATCAAATAATAAAACAGCTGGTGGTTCAAATTGTAAACTTAATGTGCCAAATATACTAACAGTGAGAAAAATGAACGATGCGAAACCATTCCTCAAACATTTTCACGCTAAAACCAAATAAAAACCAACCAACACACTTCGTCACTAAAATTATCAATTCGGAAGTTATCACTAAAAAAGAAAAATGAACGATGCGAAACCATTCCTCAAACATTTTCACGCTAAAACTAAATAAAAACCAACCAACACTCTTCGTCACTAATAGTGTGAATTCGGAAGTTATCACTAAAAAAGAAAAATGAACGATGCGAAACCATTCCTCAAACATTTTCACGCTAAAACCAAATAAAAACCAACCAACACACTTCGTCACTAAAATTATCAATTCGGAAGTTATCACTAAAAAAGAAAAATAAACGATGCGAAACCATTCCTCAAACATTTTCACGCTAAAACCAAATAAAAACCAACCAACACTCTTCGTCACTAAAAGTGTCAATTCGGAAGTTATCATTAAAAAAGAAAAATAAACGAGCGAAACCATTCCTCAAACATTTTCACGCTAAAACCAAATAAAAACCAACCAACACTCTTCGTCACTAAAAGTGTGAATTCGGAAGTTATCACTAAAAATGAAAAATAAACGATGCGAAACCATTCCTCAAACATTTTCACGCTAAAACCAAATAAAAACCAACCAACACTCTTCGTCACTAAAATTATCAATTCGGAAGTTATCACTAAAAAAGAAAAATAAACGATGCGAAACCATTCCTCAAACATTTTCACGCTAAAACCAAATAAAAACCAACCAACACTCTTCGTCACTAAAAGTGTCAATTCGGAAGTTATCATTAAAAAAGAAAAATAAACGAGCGAAACCATTCCTCAAACATTTTCACGCTAAAACCAAATAAAAACCAACCAACACTCTTCGTCACTAAAAGTGTCAATTCGGAAGTTATCATTAAAAAAGAAAAATAAACGATGCGAAACCATTCCTCAAACATTTTCACGCTAAAACCAAATAAAAACCAACCAACACTCTTCGTCACTAAAAGTGTGAATTCGGAAGTTATCACTAAAAAAGAAAAATAAACGATGCGAAACCATTCCTCAAACATTTTCACGCTAAAACCAAATAAAAACCAACCAACACACTTCGTCACTAAAATTATCAATTCGGAAGTTATCACTAAAAAAGAAAAATAAACGATGCGAAACCATTCCTCAAACATTTTCACGCTAAAACCAAATAAAAACCAACCAACACACTTCGTCACTAAAATTATCAATTCGGAAGTTATCACTAAAAAAGAAAAATAAACGATGCGAAACCATTCCTCAAACATTTTCACGCTAAAACCAAATAAAAACCAACCAACACTCTTCGTCACTAAAAGTGTCAATTCGGAAGTTATCATTAAAAAAGAAAAATAAACGAGCGAAACCATTCAAGCTAAAACCAAATAAAAACCAACCAACACTCTTCGTCACTAAAAGTGTGAATTCGGAAGTTATCACTAAAAAAGAAAAATAAACGATGCGAAACCATTCCTCAAACATTTTCACGCTAAAACCAAATAAAAACCAACCAACACTCTTCGTCACTAAAAGTGTCAATTCGGAAGTTATCATTAAAAAAGAAAAATAAACGAGCGAAACCATTCAAGCTAAAACCAAATAAAAACCAACCAACACTCTTCGTCACTAAAAGTGTGAATTCGGAAGTTATCACTAAAAAAGAAAAATAAACGATGCGAAACCATTCCTCAAACATTTTCACGCTAAAACCAAATAAAAACCAACCAACACACTTCGTCACTAAAATTATCAATTCGGAAGTTATCACTAAAAAAGAAAAATAAACGATGCGAAACCATTCCTCAAACATTTTCACGCTAAAACCAAATAAAAACCAACCAACACACTTCGTCACTAAAATTATCAATTCGGAAGTTATCACTAAAAAAGAAAAATAAACGATGCGAAACCATTCCTCAAACATTTTCACGCTAAAACCAAATAAAAACCAACCAACACACTTCGTCACTAAAATTATCAATTCGGAAGTTATCACTAAAAAAGAAAAATAAACGATGCGAAACCATTCCTCAAACATTTTCACGCTAAAACCAAATAAAAACCAACCAACACACTTCGTCACTAAAATTATCAATTCGGAAGTTATCACTAAAAAAGAAAAATAAACGATGCGAAACCATTCCTCAAACATTTTCACGCTAAAACCAAATAAAAACCAACCAACACACTTCGTCACTAAAATTATCAATTCGGAAGTTATCACTAAAAAAGAAAAATAAACGATGCGAAACCATTCCTCAAACATTTTCACGCTAAAACCAAATAAAAACCAACCAACACACTTCGTCACTAAAATTATCAATTCGGAAGTTATCACTAAAAAAGAAAAATAAACGATGCGAAACCATTCCTCAAACATTTTCACGCTAAAACCAAATAAAAACCAACCAACACTCTTCGTCACTAAAAGTGTCAATTCGGAAGTTATCATTAAAAAAGAAAAATAAACGAGCGAAACCATTCAAGCTAAAACCAAATAAAAACCAACCAACACTCTTCGTCACTAAAAGTGTGAATTCGGAAGTTATCACTAAAAAAGAAAAATAAACGATGCGAAACCATTCCTCAAACATTTTCACGCTAAAACCAAATAAAAACCAACCAACACTCTTCGTCACTAAAAGTGTCAATTCGGAAGTTATCATTAAAAAAGAAAAATAAACGAGCGAAACCATTCAAGCTAAAACCAAATAAAAACCAACCAACACTCTTCGTCACTAAAAGTGTGAATTCGGAAGTTATCACTAAAAAAGAAAAATAAACGATGCGAAACCATTCCTCAAACATTTTCACGCTAAAACCAAATAAAAACCAACCAACACACTTCGTCACTAAAATTATCAATTCGGAAGTTATCACTAAAAAAGAAAAATAAACGATGCGAAACCATTCCTCAAACATTTTCACGCTAAAACCAAATAAAAACCAACCAACACACTTCGTCACTAAAATTATCAATTCGGAAGTTATCACTAAAAAAGAAAAATAAACGATGCGAAACCATTCCTCAAACATTTTCACGCTAAAACCAAATAAAAACCAACCAACACACTTCGTCACTAAAATTATCAATTCGGAAGTTATCACTAAAAAAGAAAAATAAACGATGCGAAACCATTCCTCAAACATTTTCACGCTAAAACCAAATAAAAACCAACCAACACACTTCGTCACTAAAATTATCAATTCGGAAGTTATCACTAAAAAAGAAAAATAAACGATGCGAAACCATTCCTCAAACATTTTCACGCTAAAACCAAATAAAAACCAACCAACACACTTCGTCACTAAAATTATCAATTCGGAAGTTATCACTAAAAAAGAAAAATAAACGATGCGAAACCATTCCTCAAACATTTTCACGCTAAAACCAAATAAAAACCAACCAACACACTTCGTCACTAAAATTATCAATTCGGAAGTTATCACTAAAAAAGAAAAATAAACGATGCGAAACCATTCCTCAAACATTTTCACGCTAAAACCAAATAAAAACCAACCAACACTCTTCGTCACTAAAAGTGTGAATTCGGAAGTTATCACTAAAAAAGAAAAATGAACGATGCGAAACCATTCCTCAAACATTTTCACGCTAAAACCAAATAAAAACCAACCAACACTCTTCGTCACTAATAGTGTCAATTCGGAAGTTATCACTAAAAAAGAAAAATAAACGATGCGAAACCATTCCTCAAACATTTTCACGCTAAAACCAAATAAAAACCAACCAACACACTTCGTCACTAATAGTGTCAATTCGGAAGTTATCATTAAAAAAGAAAAATAAACGAGCGAAACCATTCCTCAAACATTTTCACGCTAAAACCAAATAAAAACCAACCAACACTCTTCGTCACTAAAATTATCAATTCGGAAGTTATCACTAAAAAAGAAAAATAAACGATGCGAAACCATTCCTCAAACATTTTCACGCTAAAACCAAATAAAAACCAACCAACACACTTCGTCACTAAAATTATCAATTCGGAAGTTATCACTAAAAAAGAAAAATAAACGATGCGAAACCATTCCTCAAACATTTTCACGCTAAAACCAAATAAAAACCAACCAACACTCTTCGTCACTAAAAGTGTCAATTCGGAAGTTATCACTAAAAAAGAAAAATAAACGATAAGAAACCATTCCTCAAACATTTTCACGCTAAAACCAAATAAAAACCAACCAACACACTTCGTCACTAAAAGTGTCAATTCGGAAGTTATCACTAAAAAAGAAAAATAAACGATAAGAAACCATTCCTCAAACATTTTCACGCTAAAACCAAATAAAAACCAACCAACACTCTTCGTCACTAAAAGTGTCAATTCGGAAGTTATCACTAAAAAAGAAAAATAAACGATGCGAAACCATTCCTCAAACATTTTCACGCTAAAACCAAATAAAAACCAACCAACACACTTCGTCACTAAAATTATCAATTCGGAAGTTATCACTAAAAAAGAAAAATAAACGATGCGAAACCATTCCTCAAACATTTTCACGCTAAAACCAAATAAAAACCAACCAACACTCTTCGTCACTAAAAGTGTCAATTCGGAAGTTATCACTAAAAAAGAAAAATAAACGATGCGAAACCATTCCTCAAACATTTTCACGCTAAAACCAAATAAAAACCAACCAACACACTTCGTCACTAAAATTATCAATTCGGAAGTTATCACTAAAAAAGAAAAATAAACGATGCGAAACCATTCCTCAAACATTTTCACGCTAAAACCAAATAAAAACCAACCAACACTCTTCGTCACTAAAAGTGTCAATTCGGAAGTTATCACTAAAAAAGAAAAATAAACGATAAGAAACCATTCCTCAAACATTTTCACGCTAAAACCAAATAAAAACCAACCAACACTCTTCGTCACTAAAAGTGTCAATTCGGAAGTTATCACTAAAAAAGAAAAATAAACGATGCGAAACCATTCCTCAAACATTTTCACGCTAAAACCAAATAAAAACCAACCAACACTCTTCGTCACTAAAAGTGTCAATTCGGAAGTTATCACTAAAAAAGAAAAATAAACGATGCGAAACCATTCCTCAAACATTTTCACGCTAAAACCAAATAAAAACCAACCAACACACTTCGTCACTAAAATTATCAATTCGGAAGTTATCACTAAAAAAGAAAAATAAACGATGCGAAACCATTCCTCAAACATTTTCACGCTAAAACCAAATAAAAACCAACCAACACTCTTCGTCACTAAAAGTGTCAATTCGGAAGTTATCACTAAAAAAGAAAAATAAACGATGCGAAACCATTCCTCAAACATTTTCACGCTAAAACCAAATAAAAACCAACCAACACACTTCGTCACTAAAATTATCAATTCGGAAGTTATCACTAAAAAAGAAAAATAAACGATGCGAAACCATTCCTCAAACATTTTCACGCTAAAACCAAATAAAAACCAACCAACACTCTTCGTCACTAAAAGTGTCAATTCGGAAGTTATCACTAAAAAAGAAAAATAAACGATAAGAAACCATTCCTCAAACATTTTCACGCTAAAACCAAATAAAAACCAACCAACACTCTTCGTCACTAAAAGTGTCAATTCGGAAGTTATCACTAAAAAAGAAAAATAAACGATGCGAAACCATTCCTCAAACATTTTCACGCTAAAACCAAATAAAAACCAACCAACACTCTTCGTCACTAAAAGTGTCAATTCGGAAGTTATCACTAAAAAAGAAAAATAAACGATGCGAAACCATTCCTCAAACATTTTCACGCTAAAACCAAATAAAAACCAACCAACACACTTCGTCACTAAAATTATCAATTCGGAAGTTATCACTAAAAAAGAAAAATAAACGATGCGAAACCATTCCTCAAACATTTTCACGCTAAAACCAAATAAAAACCAACCAACACTCTTCGTCACTAAAAGTGTCAATTCGGAAGTTATCACTAAAAAAGAAAAATAAACGATGCGAAACCATTCCTCAAACATTTTCACGCTAAAACCAAATAAAAACCAACCAACACTCTTCGTCACTAAAAGTGTCAATTCGGAAGTTATCACTAAAAAAGAAAAATAAACGATAAGAAACCATTCCTCAAACATTTTCACGCTAAAACCAAATAAAAACCAACCAACACACTTCGTCACTAAAAGTGTCAATTCGGAAGTTATCACTAAAAAAGAAAAATAAACGATGCGAAACCATTCCTCAAACATTTTCACGCTAAAACCAAATAAAAACCAACCAACACACTTCGTCACTAAAATTATCAATTCGGAAGTTATCACTAAAAAAGAAAAATAAACGATGCGAAACCATTCCTCAAACATTTTCACGCTAAAACCAAATAAAAACCAACCAACACTCTTCGTCACTAAAAGTGTCAATTCGGAAGTTATCACTAAAAAAGAAAAATAAACGATGCGAAACCATTCCTCAAACATTTTCACGCTAAAACCAAATAAAAACCAACCAACACACTTCGTCACTAAAATTATCAATTCGGAAGTTATCACTAAAAAAGAAAAATAAACGATGCGAAACCATTCCTCAAACATTTTCACGCTAAAACCAAATAAAAACCAACCAACACTCTTCGTCACTAAAAGTGTCAATTCGGAAGTTATCACTAAAAAAGAAAAATAAACGATAAGAAACCATTCCTCAAACATTTTCACGCTAAAACCAAATAAAAACCAACCAACACACTTCGTCACTAAAAGTGTCAATTCGGAAGTTATCACTAAAAAAGAAAAATAAACGATAAGAAACCATTCCTCAAACATTTTCACGCTAAAACCAAATAAAAACCAACCAACACTCTTCGTCACTAAAAGTGTCAATTCGGAAGTTATCACTAAAAAAGAAAAATAAACGATGCGAAACCATTTCTCAAACATTTTCACGCTAAAACCAAATAAAAACCAACCAACACACTTCGTCACTAAAATTATCAATTCGGAAGTTATCACTAAAAAAGAAAAATAAACGATGCGAAACCATTCCTCAAACATTTTCACGCTAAAACCAAATAAAAACCAACCAACACACTTCGTCACTAAAATTATCAATTCGGAAGTTATCACTAAAAAAGAAAAATAAACGATGCGAAACCATTCCTCAAACATTTTCACGCTAAAACCAAATAAAAACCAACCAACACTCTTCGTCACTAAAAGTGTCAATTCGGAAGTTAGCACTAAAAAAGAAAAATAAACGATAAGAAACCATTCCTCAAACATTTTCACGCTAAAACCAAATAAAAACCAACCAACACTCTTCGTCACTAAAAGTGTGAATTCGGAAGTTATCACTAAAAAAGAAAAATGAACGATGCGAAACCATTCCTCAAACATTTTCACGCTAAAACCAAATAAAAACCAACCAACACTCTTCGTCACTAAAAGTGTGAATTCGGAAGTTATCATTAAAAAAGAAAAATAAACGATGCGAAACCATTCCTCAAACATTTTCACGCTAAAACCAAATAAAAACCAACCAACACACTTCGTCACTAAAATTATCAATTCGGAAGTTATCACTAAAAAAGAAAAATGAACGAGCGAAACCATTCCTCAAACATTTTCACGCTAAAACCAAATAAAAACCAACCAACACTCTTCGTCACTAAAAGTGTGAATTCGGAAGTTATCATTAAAAAAGAAAAATGAACGAGCGAACGTTTCAAGCTAAAACCAAATAAAAACCAACCAACACTCTTCGTCACTAAAAGTGTGAATTCGGAAGTTATCACTAAAAAAGAAAAATAAACGATGCGAAACCATTCCTCAAACATTTTCACGCTAAAACCAAATAAAAACCAACCAACACACTTCGTCACTAAAATTATCAATTCGGAAGTTATCACTAAAAAAGAAAAATGAACGATGCGAAACCATTCCTCAAACATTTTCACGCTAAAACCCAATATAAACCCAAAAACACTCTTCATCAAGAAAAGTGTCAGTTTTAGAAAAGAAAAAAAAATTAACCATAGACACAGCTTGTGAAAAAAAATAAAAATAATAATAATAATTAAAATAGGGGTTTAAACTTACTTCGCTTGTTCCTTAAACTTGTACTCAAAGTAAAACTCATGTAATTTAATCAAGCTTTTAATCACTTTTTTTACAAGGTATTTCTGAACCGTAATTTATATTTTATTGCGTGTGTACGGTTATTAATCTACAAATTTCATAAAAATTTAAACAAAACTGGTAGAGCCGATTTTGAGAAATTACGTCTTGTAGAACATCCCCATGGCAGATATATTGGTTTTCCGACAACTCACGCCATTTTTGGAGATATGACGATCAATATGTTTTATCTGGGTCCTTAGAGACTAAACTTGTGTAAGATTTCATCGAAATCTGTAGAGCTGTTTTTGAAAAAAAAAATCTAAATTTTGTGTTTATTCCCCCGGATATGGCTAAAATTTGGCTACATACCAAATAAAAATGTATCCACGCGTTTTGACTGTAGAACACGGGATGGGTTGACAGACATCATTATAAAATACTCAACATCATTTTTAACCAGTGACGTAATTTTCTCTAATTTTCGTACATGCGAGGTAATAAAAATAATCATACAAAACATTCCAAAAAGACTATTTAGACTTTTGTATTATTGAAGACCTGTTACAATAAATTTAATAAATTGGAAAAAATTAAGTATTTATTTGTTATTCATGCGAAGTTAATAAATTATAAGCATAACTAAAAATACTTGTTTGAGAAAAATATTTAAAACTTTTAAATTCAACAAAAGTTTTTATTTAAAACTTCGATTTTCTATATCAGAACGCGTGTGGTCTTGGAGTCTTAAATGTCAATACTTATGTAAGAACTATTAAAATAGTAGACAAATTTCTTGATATGTGAAATGTTATATATTGATTGATCTTGTCAAAATAATGTTACAAAACTTTAGAAGGAAATATAATTTACGCGTTCCTATTTAGCTGAGGGCAAACAATGAGATTTCTGTATATCTAGGACACGGTCAGAATGCAGGTTATTTATTCGTTACATATGTCAAACCCTTTCACCCACACTGACTCCTTTCCATTTTACCAAACTAATTTTGCTCAACTCCTACTTTGAATGCGATTTGCTTAACAGAACAATATGCTTTTAATTTGATTCTTTCTTTATACTAACATAACGCGTTTCCATGCGAGTGAGAACATCATCTAAATGCAAACGAAGTTAGACCACCTACAGTTCTTCCTAAACACTGTTCTTGTTAAATATTTAAAAAAGATTTCTACACTTAATAATTATCGAGGAAAGGAAGAGAGATCGCTAAAGTACTCCGAGTTAAATTTGAGTTAATAAACATTCTTAATTATACTTCTAATAGTTTAACTCCAAAAAAAATAATTTTCGATTTATTATGCATATATTTTATAAACAAATAAGGAGACTGAATAGGTCAGAAATTTCAAGAAATATTTCGTTTCGCTTGATTTCAGAACATAAGTTAATATATTCTTTACGTTTGACTTGAAACATGATCTAAAATATAAATATGTTTTAGCTTGGTATTACACAAAAACCTGAATCACAAGTTACGTGATAAAATAATAGCTACAACTCGCTATTTAAAAAAATGTAATTTCGTCTACATTGATTTCAATAGTAAAGGTCAAAAATATCCTCTAATAATATATACTTAGTAGGGGATAAAAACCAAATTCGCAAATCAAATGTTTTGTTTATCTCTTATAAATAAACGTATTTCTAAAGTTATGTGAACCAAAGAAAGTAATCTTTCATTTCATTTCACACCGTTTCAAAAATAATATTTGAGATATTATTGCAGTCGTATGAGAATTACGAACTTTGTGAAAATCAAAAATTGTTATATTAAATAAGCTTATATAATTGCTGCTCTGTTAGTTCTGCATCTAACAGTTAAAAAATATAATTTTTCAATTATTCTATTAGGGTCCGTAGGTATCCAAAGACCCCTATAATTTTACGCGCGTATTTCGTCTGTTGTCTACACAGACAAGACGATACATCCTATACATTTCAAATTTTGCATTGTTCCATATATAAGAAAAATATAGCGGTAACAACAAAAATGATATTGGAATTGTTAATGGGCAAAAATTGTTTTTGTAAATAGTATGTGGGGAGGTATCAAATAAAATTAGAAGTTATACAGATTAAGCATATTTTTTGAAGGAAAAAATAATATCTTGGTGGAAGACCGTTTAAATGACTTCAATTTTATAAAAATAACTGTCCCTATATGCCTAAGTCGTGTGGTGTTAGTACACTCTTGATCTATTTATTTCGAATTCAAACATTTGGTCACGATTCTAAATAAGAGAATTATTTACTAATTCTGGTCAGAACATATTTAAAGAAATCATATTTCAGTCCTAATCCCAAACATCCTATCCAAAATTCCACCCCATTCAAAATTTATTTTTTTATTTGACTTTTACTCTTTTTTAAACTAATTAAGTAAATGTTTAGGACATGACCTAGTCGACATCTTTTATTATATTAATTAATGGTTACTATAATAAAATTTATAGCATGGCTAAGTGAAGAATACATATTACTACATAAACCCATTTAACCCTTAAATCAAGTATAGAGGAAGTTATGTGATTAGTCAAAAACACAGTCCTGTTTCACGGAAATATAATGTTTAAGATCCTCTCAGTCAAAAAAACGTAGTTTTGAGAATCTCTGTCTGTCTGGCAGCTGTTGTCTGTACGGTGCTTTACAGCCCAAACGTGTGGACAGATTTTAATCAAAATTTGTATGTCGGTATGTTTTGGTCATATCTTAAGATTTTAAATTTGGAGGTACTCGTGACATAAACATTGAATTCTATTTTGATAAAATTTTACTATATTTTGCAATAAACAACCAAAAAACATAAATCTCCATCTCTTAAAAAATTAGCAAAAAACAAAATGAGTGACATAAAGCTGTTATAAATGAAGTATTTTCTCAAAATCGCTTCGACCGATTTCGTTTAACACGAATTTTTAACGAGGATAAAAAATGTCAATTAATAAACTATTAGTCTTAAGGCAAAAAAATCGAACCTATCAATTAACTTGATTTCATCTCATAATATTGACATGCTTAAAACAATTTATGACACAAGTAAAGCAAGTTTATACCTTATTTAAATATTTAAAAAATGGTTTAAATTAATCAAAAAAAATCTAATAAGGCGTCCATAGTTTATTTACACATTTTCTCTGACAACTATGGACCAGATATTTTTGGCTACGAATAGTTTCATTTGGTTATTATTTTGATTTTGAGTGGGTGTGTGAGAAAGTTTGTGCAATATTTTTACACCACGTATTATATGACAATGTATGTTCAATACAAAATATGTGTTTCATTTCCTAATGATTAACTTTAGTTATTAGGTTTTAACCTACAATCAAATTAATAACATTCCCTGCAAGTATGTAAAGTATTATTGTAAAGTTCAAAGCAAAAATAAATGTTTTAAGACAGAAAGTAACAATCTTATTTCGTAATTTGCGGAAAGGTTAGCACGCTCTACGGCGGTGATCCAGAACGTAGAAGCTTTACTCAGCTGCAAAAACACATGTAATGGAAGAGTTTATTATAGTACTTCCACCTCCCCACATTTATTCTCCTCTCAACCGTAGAATTAATTAAGAGTTCAAATAAAACTGTAGACAGACAGACTAATTTAACTGAACAGAACGTTAAAATAATTTAGTTATTCAATATTTTCAGATGTAAGGAAAATTAATTCACAACCAAATGCATAACTCCAGATATATAATACAAGATTATGTATGTTTTAGTTTGCAATTTAAAATTGTTATTTTAATCCGAGTTTTGCAACTTAATTTTACAAAAAATATCATTTTAAATACTGTTGATACAATACTTTACTACAACTGAGGTTTATTCTTAAAGCAGTTATATATTATCGGCCTTAACTGAGAAACATTACGTTAAATATATATTTTTAATAAAACATTCCAAATTTCTGAAATAATCACACTCTTAAACTTTTTTCACAACATTAAAATGTCACAGAAACACAGACTAACTGAAGCGTAGATTTCACTTAACGTTTACACACAAAGTCTCTCAGTACACTACATGTCTGTTCTATACACAATGACATAATGCTTAGGTATGGTGTGACAGCGTATATAGCCTTGCTTGCCAGGTTATCAGTCTATGGTTGCAACGTTCTGCTCTTAGAACTCAGGAGTTACAATGAATGGCTTATTGTTAAATGTAAATGTCATACAACATACAGGTGTTGATTGTTGGTTTAACAAAAGTTGAGAATGGTATTTATTCAGTATTTCAATATTGATTGTAGGAATTCCAGCTGATAATAAATACTGTTTATGTGAGTAAATTTAAACAGTGTAACGGAAATATCAAGGAGAATTTCATAGAAGTAATAATGTTTTACTGAAGCACTTGTAAAATTTGATTTATAAATTAAGATTAAACTGTTATTATTTATGAATGAATATTTTTTTGTTGTACAATAATTTAAATGTTTTAAATTTATTTATAACTAAATTCATATAGACGGAAACATTAAGGTAGGGTAGTTTTCAATAAGTCTACGTTTTTCTACAATTAAACAGTGCGAAAAAGTTAATCTAACTTTATCATGCATCCATCCTTAAAACCAAATACTAACCTTAAAATAAAATACGTTACCATCTCCACAAATATTTCATTTTTCTACCAATAGACTACGTCAGAAATAATAACACAAATGTCTTTACTAGCTTCTTAATATTTTACCCATATTATATTTTTATAAGCGATAATTTAGGAGAGAATGGTCCCTTAATAACATTTTATGGAAATTAAAAATTACGGCGTTTTGGTTAGTTTCATTTTCATTCTCCCCCGCACTATATTTTTTTACTTATGTTGTAGTTATGCACTTGGTTTGTATCAGGAAACTTAAATTTCAACCAAATCTTCCTTTAATCAGTAAACCAAATTAGAGAAATTAGTTTCTTAAAACAGAGTTATCATCGACGATTTTTTGTTTTTTATTAAAAACTATTTAAATGGTATTTCTTCTTTTTTTAGAGATGGCGAACAACTAAGTGTTGTTTGAGTCCTTAGAGACTATATTTAAGCAAAATTTTATCAAAATCGTCAAGGTAGATTTTGAGAAAATGGGAATTTTTATTTTATTGCAGCTGCTACCCACAAATTTTAAATTATCAAAAGAAAAAAATAAACACATCAAGTTGTGATCAAACGTGACCACGTACCAATATGATTAATGGAAATATTTATTTGAACTGTAAAGCACTGGGCAGAGAACAGATGAGAGACATTATTGAAAAACTTGTTAATTAGTTTAAGTACAATCTTCTGCCAATCCTAGCATTGTCTTATTATTTATATTTGTCGACGTTCTTCGGAGTTACTCCATCTTTGAGTCCTACATTATTTAATCGTATAGGTATCAAAGATGGAGGAACTTCGAAACGCGTCGATAAATATAAATAAAAAGACAAAGTTAGGATTGGCAGAAGATTCTACTCAAAAGAATTATTTAAATATTTCCAGATGTAATTATTATAATAATATTTTAAAACTCCTTTTCACACTTAGTTGATCTCAAAACGGATATTTCAAGAAAAAATTAAAAAACGATTTTTAGACCGAACAAACTTTACACTAACGCGTAGAAAGTAAAAACATAAAGGATATTTTTCATTAAAAATTTCTCCCATATAAATAAGATTAATGAAAGAAAATGTAGACCTATAACCTTTCACTATTAGCGTTTGATTCAGAATCAATAAAATGCAAAATTAATAAATTATTACAAGTTAATAATAGTTAATGCAACTAAGTAATATATCACGTTTTGTCAATTAGTCAACTACAAATGTTGATGACTTCTTTCTTGTTTCCTCGTTAAAAACCCACCGTAAATGAGTTACTACTTTTGATATTTACTTGACAATTAAGAAATTAATAACGATATAAGTAAACAATAATTAACCACAGGCTTGGACAGAAAATGGCACAATATATCGCAACATATTGCGTCATCAAATATTTTGTTAAAGTATGATTAAGTACTGTCTAAAACGCAGGTCGTAAATTTGTAGTGTTATAAGAATGCATATTAATTTTAAGATTTGTGTTTTCGACAAGCAAATGTTGCCCGAAGACATAAATGGTGAATTCAAGTTGTAAATTACCATAGACGAAGGCGACTTGTTTAAATGGTAATTGCAGATTGATACTGTTTTCAACAATTAGCAAGTTTTTGCTCACGAAAATAAAGTGTTATTGCGCTTACCGACAATATCACATTAAATCATTGCTGATTGCATCGTCTATTTCACACTTGTACATAAATCTGTTGTCGTGACGTTCCAGCAGGAACGGGTTCTCGCGTAATTACTAAGCCATTTTGTGTTTTCTTAAAGAACTTGTAAATAGACGCGTTACCTGTAGAAACACATTTAGATAGGTAGCAACGCTTGTTGATTTAAAATAATAGTCTCCAAAATTGATTGTGATTTAATTGTAATTTTCATATTTATAACCCATAAAAGAGGTAGTTTTTACTCGATAATTTGTCATTTCGTCTGTATGTTTTTTTGAGTGTTTTGTATAAAGTTACCGCCAAGCACGGTTACCAATCGTTATGCAAATTGTGAATAAAGCTCTTCGTTCCAAATTGAAAGACGATCCATGGTTTTTTATTTTATTTTCAATTTTAAATTGGCGATGAACAACGCATATCGAGCAGTACTGCACTAAAATTAAACTCAATTCACTCAATACTTTTTTTATACAAAGTACAAGCTTTTCAAGTTTCATGCAGGTTGCACTGCTTTGTTCAATTGATCATGTAACTTTTGTATATCCATCAATGGATTAGAGTAAATAATAAACAGTAGTCGGATTGTTTACGACTGCAGTTACGAGCCAACAAAGCCCAACAGTGGTGGGGATAAAAGTCCGTTTTTTAGATAAGACTGTCACATTCCAGAGTTTATGTATAGCACAATAACGGGTGTTTCAAAATGAATATCAGGGTTTTAAGGCTTTGTAGTATTTATTACATTTAACTTACAATCATAAATAGTACATCAAATAAAAAAGCAATTCAAACAGTTTCTCCTACAAGGTGTTCAATGTGAGCATCATTCGTCACATGGCCACATCGAGTCGATAGCCGAGTTTGTTTTAAACGTTGATCAGTGTGTCTGGAATAATTGTTGCAACAACTGCTTCAATCCTGTTTCTTAAGTCGGGTAGGTCAGGTGGTAGCGGAGGGACACACACATGATCTTTTATGTTCACTAAGGTGAAATATCGATTCGTCACTGAAGTCGACACGATCCAGAAAATCTTCATCTTCATGGAGCAACATATCGTTTGCAAAGTTGGCACGATAACTGTAGTCTGTAGGCTTTAGAGCCTGTAACAACTGCAAACGATAAGGACGTTCACGACTAGCTTCCCGAACTGATTTCTTGGAGCTCGGTGTTAAAGATTCTCTCACCCGTTCAACACGTTCTTCAGTCACTCTTGGTCGTCCCGTACTCTTCCCCTTGTAAAGGCAGCCGGTGTCTTCAAACTGATGATATCTACGGATGTTATTATCACTTGGAGGATTACATTTGAAGTTAATACGGAACGCACGTTGCACTCTAACTACAGATTCAGTCCTTGCAAAATGTAAAACACAAAAAGCTTTCTATTCACTAGTCGCCATCTTTGATAATAGCGCTTTGTAACGGAAGACAGATGAAACAGTACATGCTCACAGGTGTACCAACAAAACTGATTGAGTTGCTTTCTCATTTGATGTATTATTTATAATTGTAAGTTAAATGTAATAAATACTACAATGTTTTAAAACCCCGATATTCATTTTGAAACACCCTGTATTACTATCACGGTGTAATCCTAATGAATGGAATCACAATGCAAGAAGTAAGCCATCAATACAGCATTTAAGTTTTATTATTTCTTCCTACAAGTGGTGTTTTATTCAACTGTGTAAACCTTACAGTTGATGCGGTATTATTAGGTCTCACATCGAGCGTCAGATAATAGTTACATTAAAGACTACAAGAATGATTGATTTTCTTATCAATAATTTTCAAGCGAAGTTTATTTTTCACAGAAATAGTTAGTAGGTTTTCTTCCTCTAATCGTAATTTCAAGACAAACTCAGGACCATAAAGCCAGTCCCGTTCTATGTCTATTACGGTCATATGAAGTGGATTTTACAACTGTGAGTAAATGTCTCGATTCTCCATTCTATCGGCCAGAATTAATATATGTCTAATTTTCTCACAAAATCCTGTACAAACTTCTGTTTGTTTTGTAAAAAAAGAAAGAGTTTGGGTTTTTTTGTGATGTTTACACATTGTTATATACGTAAATACAAAAAGAATTTTTTTGTTTGACTTCATAGATTTATGAAAATTAAAGCAGGTTAAGTGTTTTAAAAATCTAAAAATAATATATATTAACAGTAAATGATATAAATCATTGAAAATTAGCATAATTTTGAACCTTTTCACGTATTTATGACTGCTCTGAAAACAAAAACAACTCATGATTGTTGGTCCAATACTCTCGTGTTGTAATGAAGAAAGTATCTTGGAGAAGATATCGTATCACTTTATCACAACAGAAACAGAATAAAACAGAAATCTAACCAAAGGCGGAGTTGTTAGTTTTAATGAACTGTGTATAGAAAGTTGAAGAAATATTAAAAATTGGTTAATGAGAATTTTGCTTACTTTCATAAATATGGCAAATTAGTAATTCAGAAATAAATTTAATTGATAACATTGAAAATGTCGGTTAATTGATTGTTTCATGTTTCTAACAAGCCATCTCTAAGTATTTGTGTACGTTTTGTAGTTCTTCTATGGCCTTTTTTTAGTTTTTCAGTTTTCTTTTTATCTCTTCAGCTAGTAGGGTCGTTCAATACTAGAATTCTTATTGTGTTTATACCTTTGTTGCTTTTTTTCTTCATTTTGTTCACTACTTCCATATAATTTTATATAGTATTTAGTAAGTAATGTACTCAACTCGTGCTCGCGACAAGGTCTATGTGTGAACTTATTTCAAAAATTGTAATATTTATTTCTATGTATTGTAATTGTTTTCTTGAAATAATTAAATAAAAAAAAAAAAATAAATAAAAAACAAAAAAAAAAAACGAAAAATTAATAGTCGACAGAGACATTATTTGACAAATTTGTCGTTAATAACTGCCAACTGAATACCCTGGCATATTTTCTGGCTATTGAACAAAGATAACCAGAAGTGGCTGAAACACCTTTAAAAACTTACCACATACATACATATATATATATATATATTTATTTATATATATATATATATATATATATATATATATATATATATATATATATATATATTTAAAAACAAACCTTTTCGAAAACCATTTATATAGCCTAATCGAGTAATACCGAACTTTTAATCTATGGATTCTTCACAAAATAATTTTAAAAAATTTCGTGAACTGATTATCCAATTTTGAGACGAAAATTAACAATTTATTCACAATGATTCGAGCCCTAAATTTTATATGTCAATTATTATAAAATTTTCATAAATGTAGGATATTTAATTTTAATTTTCTAAATTTATATTTAAAACTGTTTCTGTGTTTCTAAATCTACAAAAAAATGTAAAATGTTTAATCTCGTATTTATCAATTACCTGTTTTATAAAAAACTATTTGTACTTATAACAATAAAATGGTTATAATTGATTATACTTTATGTAAATAGTATTGGTATCACCACTCATGTGACATGCAATGTCGTCATTACTGAAGCTACAAGGAAATCTAACCTACACAAATCTCTATATATTCTCCAATTATTCATTTAATAAATAAATTGTATTGAAAAATGAAATAGGTCTCCATTCTATGTTGTAAAAGGCAAATTCAACACCTTGGCCTCAAATGAAACGCTGACTGACTCGCCCAAGCGGTTACAATATAGTCTGAAACAATGTTTGAAAAGAAATAAAATGTATTTTTAAGTCTATAGTAATAGAGTAAATAGTAAATGAATTCATATTCCTGTCGATGTGGGTAGAACAATCGTGCATAGAATACAATAAACATAAAGTTCTTAAAGTACAAGAGAACAAGGGTAGAAATAGTTTATCTGGTTGTTGAGTGTACCGATATAAATGGTAATTTTGTGAATCGAGAATGACGTAATGACGTCAAGTTTTGTCAGCAAGACACCCACATAGTGAGAATGATTGCAATCCGGGTTTAGGTTATACGGGTTTGTTCCGATAATGTTAGTTTGTCCTTGTAAAAGTTAAGGCTCTGCGGGAGTGAAATAAAACTGCCAAATTGACACTGACGTGAAAGATTTGTAAATTACAAGCACTTCTTTTGAGCGGCGGCCCTTGCACAAAGTAGTACTGGTTTCATTTTGTTACATTAATGTTAACACCTTTTTTAAATCAATTCGAAAACAAAATAAACTTACTAAAGATAACCTGAATACTTAAGGTTACGAATATGATTTAATTGCAAATACATATTATAAGAAGAGAACAAACGCCGTAAACATGTACAAATTGTGAAGTAAAACCGCCAAGAAACCTCTTATTAAAAGAACAGGTCACGCTCTGCCGACCTGACCCCGTAGTCCACCATGAAGGCCTCCAGACCTCTTGGTCTACTTTTAGATTTCAACATAACAGTTTAATTATGCAGTGCTATTGGCATTCAGTACGTTAACCAATACACGAAATTAGCTGTATTGGAATCTAGGGGTTTTCGTGATATTTTGAAGTCTGACAAAATCTATAGGCCTACGTGTGTAGATAAGATGTGTGCTAATGGAGTTTTACAGTTTATTAATCCATTCCACGCAAAGAACGTCAGTCAAGGCAAAACTGCATTAACAAACAACTAATTCTCAAACTTGGTTAATTTATTTTATTTAAATAATAAAAGAAAATATGTTTAATTCTTTCAATGCAACTCAATTTAATAAACGGTTTTTAATATCAAGATGAAGAAATTGTTATCCATAATTAAACGTAATATATTTTTACATGTACAAAATAGTCTATAGTAGAATATTTTACAAAAAAAACTAACTTTAAACTTTCACTAAAATATTAGTTTTAAGAGTGCAATAGTCCAAAAAATAGTTAAAGTATCTGACACGAAGAGAGAAAATTCCAATTTTTTTAAATGATCTCTAGAGTGATCACATTTCGCTCAAACTCTTGAATAAAATGTACCGATCGCTGCCAATCATATGCAAAATGGAATATTGAAGTTTTATAAAAGACGTAATTTCAAAAAAATCGGCTCAAATAATTTCGTTCAATTGTTGGTGAAATATGAATATTAATTTCCTAAACCAGTTTACAAAATTGTAAATAATAGACATCACCGATGAGGAATAATTTCCGAAGCCGGAATTTCAACTTGATTTCATATTGAAATGAAATGAAATGAAATATCTTTATTAGTCACTATATACATATACATGTTCAGATTACACACTTAACAAACTTAAGACTAATAAAGTCTGACCCCGAGGTTTATAAAAAAACCTGTTTGGGGTGATACACATGAAACTTAGAATCTATGACAAGAGCTAGAGATAAAGGTGGCGGCTGATCGGTTACATTTGATGATTCACCGAACTTTGTTAAAATTACATCTCTCAACATGGAAGAAACAACAAAAAGACAAAGGCTACTTATTATTTATACAGGACAAACAATTTTTTTTTTTAAATATATAAATAATATTAATTATGCAAAAATAGAAAATATATATCTTAGTTAACACAAAAAAAAACAAAAACAAAAAAAAATAATAATAATCTTACCCTAAACAATTAAGTAGGCTATTCTTAAACCCAACAATAAAACAACACAAAAAATATTCCTTATAAGTCATATCTTATTCTAAACAGTCATAAAACATAGAAATATTATCATGAAACAGAAGATATGTTTTTAACACTCTTAAGAATTTACTTAACTTTTTAACAATTTTAATTTGACGCGGCAAGTAATTATAAAATTTCGGAGCAAGATAGGTGAAAAACTTTTTATATAAAGTAGGTCTAGGTCTTGGAACATACGCATTCAATCTATTTCTAAGGATTACAGTAGGATTTCGAATATCTTCTCTTTGTTTGTTACTCTTATTATAATAAACTTTTAATACCTTATAAATATACAAATTCTTTATAGGTAGAATCTCAAGTTTTCTATAAATAGGTAAAGCGTGTTCTAATTTTGATTTATTATCTATAATACGAATAAATGAGTTTTGTTGAACAACAATTGTTTTCATTGTAGTATTATAAGTGCCGCCCCATAATGTCAAAGCATACTCTAACTTTGAATTAACAAAGGCAAAGTACAAAGTTCGTAATAGGTCCTGATTACAAAAGAATATTTAAAATACAAAATATTGTAACATTTAAGCATAATATGAGTTTTCAACACAAGTTTCGACTTTATTTAAATGTATAAACATTCTTTAAAATAATCTGCATGGTTGATTTTCACTTTTATACTTACAAATTACGAACTGACATTTTTCGTTTTGTTTCGTTGGTTTCATTTGTGACTGAGTGTGTGAGAAACTTTTTACACTGTTTTCGCACCGATGATTTTGTTTATGGATTTGATCTTAGACAAGTTTGAAATAAACGTTATATATTTTTATTTTTCTAGAAATTTTAAACATCGAAAGTAATAAAAAAAGGGAATTTACTATGAAAAATTCCGGATCTAAAAATACACCTACAATACTCTTTTCTTTCAAAATGTTTAATATTATTTTTTTTACATTTTCGATTAAGTAACGTGTAGGGAACACAGTTCACGAAGAATCGTTATTTTAGAATCACCTTCATTCTCTAGTTTGAAAGTAAAAACTAATGTTGAACAAGTTTTAAGAATTACCTGTATTTTACTAAACCTTATTTATGTAACCATGACAAACATATTGACAAGTTTATGCGACATACTTGCAAAGATAACACACACAACATGACGTAATCCGCCGTGACATGGGCTGCACGAACTTGGCCTAGAAACTGCACTGCACTGGTTCTGTTCTGATGGCCTCTGTTGTTGCTGGACAAACAATAATGACCGTCTTTGGAAATTAATACACCCGTCACGACTTGTAGTTTTATAATAACAGCGAGGTGACGGTTGTTTGCTTTGACTGAATCCAATTAGGTAACGGCAACCAGCAATCAGACATCTTGAAATAACATTGAACCGTTTCCTCTTTAAGCAGCTTAATCAACTACCCTTAACAGTTTGTAATATATGAATTTTTATTTTTCGTTCATCAGGAAAAATAAAATAACACGAAACTTTTTAAATACATAGAGTGTGGTATTGTTCGGAACTAAAAGGTAATCTCTACCTAAATATAAGATAAAAAGTTCATAATATGTCCAAAAACCCTTCGTTTGTGTTACGGCTAGCCAAAGATTTCATCAATATTTCTGACCCAACGGGAATATGGGGCCGTATTGAATTTCACGGGACATACATTAGGACGCAAATTTGGTGGCCGTATACATTTTGTAACCAGAAAAATTGTAAAAAGTAGGTCCCAAATTGAGAAAACTATCGTACAGCACCCTCCCCAAAATGTAGTCTAAAAACACAATTCAAACAATTTAATTCTGTGCTAATTGATGCGAATAAAGCCAGTAAAAAACAAATACGATGCAAATAGGAACGTTTTAAAACTGTTTTGGGGATAAAAATTAATGGTTAGGTATTTGTATATAACTCGGTTATCTTTCGAGCTACACAAAAATAGGAAAAGTTAGTTTGTTTTGTGTAAAAGAGGAAAACCGTTGCTTTTTGAAATATTCAACATTAAATATTTTAAACATCCGGCATTTTGAAAATGTAGAAAAGACTCTTGGTTTTCTGGTATACTGGTAATAGGTTACGTAAATAATGCAAATACGAAATCTTCACTCAATATCTTAACTACTTCCAGACATATGTTTAATATAAACTTTTTTATCTTATTTTTAGATAAAGAATCATTTTCCGAGAGATTATCGTGGAGATCCGAATCATTCTGTATAAGAATTAAGATTTTTAATTATTACCTGGTCCACCATCTTTTTATCGCTGATCAGAGTACTTCATCCGTTCAAATAAGATCTAATAGCTTAACCCTATGTACCCTCAGGGGACTATTATAGTGAATAGGGGCTTGGAAATCCCACCCTAGTTGGATCTACAGCTTTTTTATGTTATCTTGAGTTAGATCCTTCTGTTTTAATTTACTTCTCTTGACGAACTCTTGTACTCCTCCAACTTAGACTTTATGAGAATATTCAATATGTTTTTTTTCTTCCTTTTTTATAAGGCGATGATGATTGAAATGTTTTTCGCCTTTAAATGAAAATAAATCAACCGAAAAGATTCCACGACGTCACTCCATCTATATCCACGACTGATTTTGAATTAAAATAAGCCAAAATTTATAATTAATTTGAAATAATGAAACATATCCTTATAGTTGATTTACAAGAACACCTTTTTTAACATCAACTTGAAAATGGGTTGAAGTAAGTTGTTTAATTTAAACCACGAAGAGCAAGGTACATAAAATACAGTTGATCCACGTACGAACATTACGTACCCACTTATAAGGATAATGGGGCAAAGTAACAAAACAAAGTTGTCACTTGATTTTCTGAAATAGCGTTGTAATGAACTTATGTTTCGGCTCATAATATACATAGTATGTTTTATATAAATAAATAAATATATTTATGATAAAATTTGCTGTCACCATAGCCTTGGGAAAAACGAAAGAAAAGAAAATAACACCTAGCCCTATATTCCTCTAATAGCGTCTGGGTCGGAAAGGAGCAAGGGGATGGAAAAGAGAAACTCGATAGAAAAGTTGAATGAGAGGGATCTAACCCACGATTAGAATACAAACCTGTACTCACTATAAAAGAGTTCAGGAAGGGATATCGTATAATTTACTCTGTCTAACTATTTGCACTTATTAATTCTAGTGATATACGCAACGTACTAGGATGAGGCAAACCTGCAAGCTGTAGAAGGAGATATCATATGTTCCTCATTTAACATTCTTCCTATTGTAGATGTAGTTGCATGCAGTTCCCTCCTTTTGTACAAATATTTTAGTTTTCGTGTTGGCAATATAAAATGTAGCATGCAGCCCCCCGTGTAAATACACTAACAAGGTGGTTGTAACATAAACCCATTCCTTCATCTTCCACGTTATACCCTGGACGGCGCTGGACAGCTCTGACGACTAATTTCAACCTGACCTGGTTTCCTGAATAATATGTCGCAAGGTTTCTCTTGACCTGATTTCTTGGCCAGCCTATAACTTCACTCTTTGCCCTGATACATAACAAACAATACTTTTTCATAAATTTCTCAATAAGTCCATTGATATAGCTCTTCAAGACTCAAGTAAAACAATTCCTGATTATTTGTCTTACGCTGTAATAAGACTGTAGATGATTTTTATTGATTAAGAATCTTATAATTTTGACAATACAGGCTTTGTCTACGACGATGTATAAGCGTCCACAAAATGAGTATGGTCTTCTCACGCAAATTAAACTTCAAAAAAGGCAAACCTGAGAATCAAAGCTGTAACCATTTATAAGACAAGTTTTCTTGCATTGTGGATGGCTAGTACAATGTAGAAACTCAGGAGTATTTACATATACTCTGCACCCGCCTGGAGACACGCTGGGAAAATACGGTTTTGAGAATAGTCACTAAAAGACCAATATATATATCAAGCTTAGGGTTTGGTTTCCAATCTACTGTATACAAAATGGTTTACTCACATCCTCTAATATCATCACTTCGATATAAAACAAGACAAATATAGACGACCCCTGTCTCCAACACATAACCGTTTGAGCTCATAATGTTCAAATATATTATATAATTACCCTGTCTAACCATTTCAGCTTGTTGGTTCCGTTTCAGAAACGACAGACCCAAAGCAGTAACATAAAATAAGACCATCTGCATGTAGAATTCTCTCTCTCTCTCTCTCTCTCTCTCTCTCTCTCTCTCTCTCTCTCTCTCTCTCTCTCTCTCTCTCTCTCTCTCTCTCTCTCTCTCTCTCTCTCTCTCTCTCTCTCTCTCTCTCTCTCTCTCTCTCTCTCTCTCTCTCTCTTCTCTCTCTCTCTCTCTCTCTCTCTCTCTCTCTCTCTCTCTCTCTCTCTCTCTCTCTCTCTCTCTCTCTCTCACTCTCTCTCTCTCTCTCTCTCTCTCTCTCTCTCTCTCTCTCTCTCTCTCTCTCTCTCTCTCTCTCTCTCTCTCTCTCTCTCTCTCTCTCTCTCATTTAGATGTCAGCATGGAGCCCTTTAACACGACTTTTCAGTTTAAAGTATGCAGCAGAAGATGTTAAATAAATGTATCAGAGCTTCTCAGTAAATGCACTAATAAGATATAGTAAGGTGACATCCTTCATCTTGCACGTTTTCTTTTACATTAAACCGACTACCTCCTTCCACCCAACCCGGATTCTTGATTAGATTTCTTCAGAATGCACTCTTTCCGGTCAGACCTTTAAACTCGCTTTTTACACAGATATATAGCATACAGGAAAAGAGGTGATTTTTAGGTAGTAAGAATCTCGAAGTATTTAGAGTACGTGTGGGTTTTCCATTAGCTATGAAAATTGTTCACCCTCCACAAAAAATAGGAGTTTGTATTATTCATTATTAGTCAAATACACTGAACCTATTTAAAATAAAACAAAATCTAAGTTCATCCCCCATCAAAATTCCAGCTAAAATACATAATATAAAATAGAGTCGAAATATTTTAAACAGCAAAATTACTACAAGCAGAAGCTGACTCACTTTAAGGACTTTCATTGCAACTGAAGATAAAATCTTATCATATTAAAGTCGTTGTGAAATTAGAGTTGTTTATTAAATAATGATTTCGAAACGTATTTTTTACCGACAACCTTTGTTGTCTGATTATGTTGAAAACATTTATCACTCAACGACATTGTGTGTGAATGTTATTTATTCATTGTTCTTTGAATTCCTTGACTCAAATAACCTCATATATTTTGATTAAATCAAATGAACACCTTTCTTCAACACAACAAGTCAAAATACCAGTTTATAAAACGAGACCCTACGTAGGTTTGACCTTTTGCTCTCTTTGAACTCATAGTTTATAGTATCGTGTGTTTCACTAAAGATTGAAATGCATTAGTGATAGTCACTTTAGCCAAGACAGCTGTCCACCTACTGCAGGGTTTATAGAGTAAAAGTAATAGCGCTACACCAACATACTGGAGCGTAGAACCATAACTACCGTGACCCAGGCTTCTGTCAGATATATGAGAACAAACTATATAGCAGGGAGCTAAAATAAGTAACTATCATATTAAAAAATATCCGTTTTAAACAACTGGTTAGAAAGGGGAATGAAAATAGTGGGAGAAGAATAAGATAAACAAACTTTGATACATTTATCACCATACGTTAATTATGTACATTTTACTTGATTTAATTTTTAAAAGATATTAATTAAAAAGTTCACAACACAATTTGTTACAATAAATTAAAACACTTTTGAGCTTTCACTAGTTACCTTGAATATATACATACATACACACATACATATATACATACAGAATCATGTTTTTATTTCTACCATTCAATTAAAAATGATCTAGGTATGACATTTTAGTATTTTTAGAAGTTTTTTAATTGAATATATTTTCCTTAAACAAGCAACACAATAAGAATGGAGAATATGCAAAATTATAACAAAAACCAATAGGTTTTACAAATTAAATTTTATTGGTTTAATAGTTTTATTTCTCGTAAGAAGTTATTTTGTCATTTTAAATAAATACAATGGACCTCTCACACAATATAATTTTTTTTAAATAAAAAATTATAAAATTTTAGATGTTAGTTTCGGGGCAAAATTATTTTTCATAAAAAGTTTTTTTTTAAACATATTTTTTCTTCTCGTACTAAAAATACTGTACATGTAAATTAAGTATTCAACAGTATAAAAATGTAATACAAACTACTAACAAAATTTAGTTTTGGGAAAATACTTTTAATTTATATCCTATTTGGTAGTAAGTTTTTTTAAGGCTCATTTTCAATCAACGTTAATGTAGATATATATTGACTACAAATAAATATACTTAAGACTATGTAATTTAAACCCATTGCCTAATTGCTTCTGCAAAATAAAATACGTTAAATGCATAAAGTATAATAAAATTAGGATATTTATTTTTTTAACATATTTTGTTTTAACACAAGCACACACACAAAATTAACATTTGAAAATTGGTTGTGTGCCAGAGACATTAGAACAAAATTTTGTAATTGGCGTACATGTACGAGATATACACCGATATCAATAAAAATTATTATGGAGAGTTTATTCCCTATATAGGCCACCTAATATTTATTTAGTTTATTTGTATAGTAAATAATTAAAAAAAGAAAACAGAAATGAAAAACACTTTATATTTAGGATCTTTTAATCTTTTTTTTTTTCAAAAGCATAACAAAATTATTTTTATTTTTTTATTATATACTTTTGAAATAGCTTTATTGTGCTGAATTTCTTCTTTTTTTTCCTATTTTCTTATTTTATATACACATAAGTAGGCTGCAATAAACCTTTTGGTATTTATCAAGGTAGCTATAGGTCAATGACTATGGGGAAATGCATAACTATATATGTAATTATGGGGAAATATATATAATTGTAGTTGTAATAAATACTATGAAATAATACTTGTTCCAGACAAACTCTAGACAGACCCTGCAAAAAAAGTGATGCAGCCACCATTACCAGCATGTTGCAAACACCAAGAAAAATTAAATTGAGAATCTTGTATGTTTGTGTTATAATCAAAGACACATATAACCGATTATGTTGGATTCAGATTTAACATTAGATTTCCTTTCTACCCTACGTTAATGTTATTTTATTAAAATGGAATTCCATAAAGTACCAGCGGTCGGTAGCATAATTAATTTAGTCTACCGTAAGCTTTTAAATATTTACCAATCTTTTATTCTTTTGTTTATCCTTCAGGAAAAATAGTGTTCAGAATAAATTTTAATTATAGGAATTGTCTTATCAAATTTAAGTGTTTTGGATACACCTAATCCCATTGTATAAAAATCATTGCAACAATCATTTCATTTTTGGTCCATTTTCTTGAAATCACTATATTCATTTTCTATATATGTAAAAAAAACAATAAAGTGTTTATATAACTTTTTTAATAGATATAAAAATTGAGTGTCTGTCAGAGAAGGGGCAAAGGCACACAAACACAATTTTAATATAATTAATGTTTTATTAGATAATACAAAACACATGTGAATATACTTAATTAAAATTAAAAACTGTCTTCTCTTTATTAAGTAAATTTCAATTTTAATCAATCCACTGATTCAAAAAAATAAATAAATAAATAAATATAACGAACTCAAAAAAATAAATAAAAGAACATTATTTTTAAACAGTTTTGTGTGCTGGTATGAAAGTCTTGATATTCAAACAAAGTGATCTCATTTTAATTTTAATTTTCGAAATTCTTGTTGCGTTTCATTTTTTCACTCTCTTTAACCTTTGTTTATACTGCTCAGTTCACGGTATACAGCTTTTATGTATGGCATTAGATACATTAAATCTCAGTGTTTCAAGTGATTGATGTCCCTCCTGAAGGATAATATTATAGGATAAAATTTATGTGTGGCATAGCTATTTCTCCCACTTACCAAAGTGGTGGTTGCTCTGATGCTAGATTTTAGTAATATCTTTAAACAGACATAAGGCTACAAATAGTTAACAGCATTATAGGTAGATAGTATTACTATTCAGAAAAATCAATTTTTGAAGTTCTGTGGCATAGCTCCTTCTCTGACTTGTAAATAAATAAAAGGTACAAAAATGTTGCACTAACTTTCTTTCACACCCAACTACAAAAACAAATTTTATTCTGTTTATGGACAAGAAAGAAAAAGTAATAGTCTTTATTACTGAGTTTTTCCCTCCATATAAGATTGGTTGGTATAGAAAGGTTAACTTAACCATTTTTCGTGAATTAAACAAAATTATATA
The DNA here is from genome assembly GCA_963513935.1 of Aphrophora alni. Taxonomy (NCBI): domain Eukaryota; kingdom Metazoa; phylum Arthropoda; class Insecta; order Hemiptera; family Aphrophoridae; genus Aphrophora; species Aphrophora alni. The sequence goes on along the minus strand of OY740767.1, from coordinate 103,452,927 downwards.
ATAATGTAAAATATATTTATATAATTATTAGAGCTTAAGCTTGCTTTTTAATGAGAGTTGACAAAGTTTATTTTCGTTTCTTCTGATTATTCCTGAGCCGCCATTTTAAATTTTGTTTTATAATTTGCGTTTTTGCACAACGGTTTTATAACAACGCCATGGATGATTTGTAGTTTTTGTTATTTACAGATAATTCCCGAATCTGCATTTATGGAGATATCATGAGCAATACGTTTTGTTTGTGTCCATAGAGGCAATATTTTATCAAAATTTAAAAACTAATATTTTGAACAGAAATTCCCGACATCAATTTTAATGACTCATCATATTTTCTATGGGAATAAATAAAACGAAGATTTAAATATACATTATAATTAATTTTAAAATTTATAAATATTGCCAAAGTTATTACAAAAATGAAAAGAAATATTACGTTTTAAATTAATTATGTGCAACAAGAATGAATAGATTTTCATAAATAATAAAAAATTATTGAACAACAGTTTGAAATAAGAGTCCTACAACACTAAACCTACACAACAACAAAACAATAAAGTTATAAAGCATTAAAGTCGTGAACAAATTCAAATACATGTTTAAGATATCATTATCAAGAAACTAATTTAAATTGTTATTAAATGAATATGTAACGACCCCTTAGGCAATGATTAGGTGCTTTATAAGTAAACCATAATTACAAAATAATAGGTAGATTGCTATCAGTGACAATGGTCGCCAAGTTTTATACGGGATTTGCTGGTAGCCAGCTTTGAATTGCAGTGTGTGTGAGCAATTATAGAAGTAAGGTTGCATAATTTTTAATTAATAACAAAGCATAATTCAAAGTCGGCAAAATAGAATAGGCAATTACAACATGACAGCTGTGTTAATTGAATTAGGAACGTGATTGTAAGAAAGAAAATAAAATAAAAAGCAAAGAGACCATAACTATTACAACAATGTAAAGAATGTGTTTTTGTTATTAGTTTTTATATAAAAACGCAAGTAATTATTTATAATTATTGTGTCTATGTAGGGGTATGTATCTATTAACATATACTGAAGTTGATTATGTTCAGTAAATTATAAGTTCTAATTATTTTATATGATTTTATGTATGTGTGCCACTGTGTGTGGATAGGAGGATAAATGAGTGTACAAGTAAAATATAAAAACGGCCCCATTCATCAAACAAGAGCAAATTTACCTGTTTGTGTGGGGAAAAAAATGGGGTATAAAATATAATTGGGCAAAGGAGACTATCCTGGTTTAAAGTTATTTGATAATGATGGATTGTTCATGTTATTACCATGGTTTAATCGGACATTTGCATATTTAAAAACTAATACATGACGTTTCGAGAATATAAATCAACTCTCGTTATCAAGTGTGAAACTCAAACATAAAAGAGATACCACCAACATAGTCTAATAGCCTTGGGCCATGTAGTTAACTAAAACTAAATCTATAACCTAAGAACTCAAGCCTAAAACTAGACCTGAGCAGTCAAAGTTAAAACTAAATATAAACGTGATCAGATAAAAACACAACATATATACCTACATTACGGAAAGGACAGCAACTGATTGTAAAGGATGGAGCCTAGAGGAAGTTGTCCTAACTGTTTATCGGGGTAAACAAAGTTTTGCCCCCTCTTTCAAGAGTTATTCCTTGATCGCATCATGATTCCAATTTGTGGAATAAGCGACAAAATTTCAGCTTTATATAAAGTAGAATAATTTTTAACTCCGATTTTTAAATAAATTTTTCGTAACGAATGAGAATAGTTTAATGTTATTTTTTCACCATTAAACAAATTACATATTGGAAATGGTCTCCTTGCACCTCCGTGCATTTTGTTTTTGTTGTTGTTTTTTGGGGTTTTTTTATATACATGTAATAACATTAAACTCACTTTATTTAAAATTCTAATGTCGATAGCTTCATCAGTTCGTTTACCGTTATAGAAATATTTTTATGTAATTTTCATTTCAAATATCGTCCCTCACTGGTAAAAGTCACTTCAACATTTTAAGATAAATCAGGTTACAACTTTTACTATCTCTGAGTTTCTCTGTAAGTCCTGTAATGAACACGAGCCAGCAAAGAAATATATATATATATATATATATATATATATATATATATAGCATCATCCTATACAAAAATCAATACTGTTGTTCATTTTCAGGGTGTAGAAGTTGTAAATTTGATCATACTACGTTTACAAAGATTTTAAAGAAAATAAAACCTATTATCCGTCTTATATAAACTGTTCAAACTTCCAATATGTAAATCGTTACCTAATGCAAAATATGAGAATTTAATTTTTCAGTTGACAGTAAAGCCTAAAGACACGCACACGATATTCGGTAAAGTTTAATTAAGTGTAAGAACTGTTGTACACAATGGCAAGATGTACGTTTAAGACGAGTGTGTTGGGACAACTTTACTACCTTAGAAAATTAATTGGAGTACCTATACTTTTAAGCTGAACATATGCAACCGCACCCTGAGTCCATACAGTATGCACACTGTATACTGTGGGAGAAGTTTACGTTTATGTTTAAGTTCATGTTTACGTTTAACATGAAAAAAAAACCAATATTAATCGCGAGTGGGAGCAGAAGATACTGTATTTGTATTTAGTTAAAAGAGGATTTTTGTGTGACGATGTCACTAGGCTCGGATCGGGAAGTTAAATGACCAGTAGCTTAGTCTACTCAACATAACTTCAATTCACGTTCCTCTAACTTAACCAAAACTGACCATGCTCAAGTAAGTCCCGCTTATCTTCCCGACCTGAGTCTATTGACATCGTCTCATTTGAGAATTTAATCCTTTTTTTAAGTGAATATACGGAAATAAAAAGAAGATTCTATTCAGACAGAATTATTTTAAACGCCTGTGATTCGAAGTTACGTTATAAAAAAAAAAAAAAAAAAAAAAAAAAAAAAGTGTTTACATTTCCAACTTTTACCCCACATAACGGATTAAACATCATTCTTTGTATATGGGTACAAAGTTAAGATATTTCAACGAATCATATAAAGTTAATGAAACAAAAGAACTATCAAATTTATTTAATAACTATTGAAATAAAACTTTAAGATTTATCGCAAGAAACATACCTTGGTTAGCACAAATAGAATAGAAATTGTTATACACTTAGCTGTATGTCCTAAGTTAGAGGATGTAACACAGTTCTGGTTGAGTAGATGATTTATTAAATATTTGGAGGTGAATAAGGAACGGGGATATTTTATGTGAAGGAGGCTCGGAGTAATAAGTGAACAGGCATATCCAGGATTAGTTCAATAATATTGTAATTTTGTACATAATTAGTAAATAATCTTGGTATATATGTTATATGTGTTATAATGTAATACAAAATTAATAAATAACACTGTTGCGTATATGTTTATAAATTTTTATATTCAATTCAATATATTGATATATTCAATAGTTCATAGGTATTTTTAATATTTTCATGTTTTGCTGTTTCGCCACTCTCTATTGAACCAGGTTATGCCACCTGGTATCTAACCAGGAGTGTGTGTGTGTGTGTGTGTGTGTGTGTGTGTTTTCAATAGCTTTGTTTTAGAATCCGTTGTTTATTTCTCTAACTTTTCTTTCTAACAAACCTGAAATTCCAAAATTTGTATAAAAAAGGCATACAAGAAAAATTTAATAATTAAATAATAGTTTAAAATATGTTCCTACGTTTGGGCTATAGGTCTGACACTATCAGCGGAGGGTGAGAAAGAAAAGTCCTTAAAAAGTTTCTTTTCTTGTTACGTTTTTGGAGAGTGGGGGTATTCGGAACATATTTGGTCTTCAATATCGGCTCTATTTAGAGATATCAAAAGAATAGTTGATGAATGTATCTAAAGTGGCATAAATAAAGGCGTTAAAAACTTTATATACACTTCTTCAACAACTCGTTTTCAACTTGGCGGAAAACTTCCGCGTTTCTAAATATTTGCAAATAAAATACCAAAGCCTTTGTAACACAGGAAGGAGTTTCAACTGCCCATGGTTTAATTATGTAAGCGTACAAAATGCCTGCCTATCAATATAATATTATTATAATTAAATAGTGATTTAAAATCTAATAAAGGTGTTATTAAAAATAGCCTGTACTTAGTGATCATCGCCATGTTATTATTATATCAGAGTTCTACAATGCAACCACATTCTTCACCCCACACAGTTATTGGAATAAATATTTCATTGAAAGCTAATTGTCTAAGCGGGAGAGTGAGAGAAAATAAGAAAGAGAGAGAGAGGGAGAGGGTGAGGGAGAGAGAGAGAGAGAGAGAGAGAGAGAGAGAGAGAGAGAGAGAGAGAGAGAGAGTGGGTTTCAATGTCAAATAATAATTCCCTTAACGAAGGTGACAACAATTACGTTCATTAGTACAGGCGAATAAAATTATTCGCATGGTAACATACGGTGATTTATGTTCTTATCGTAACAACTTCGAGAGTTGGGAATTTATCACCTTATAAATTTACTTCTGGTATTACATTATGAAGGATAAATAATCTTTAGGTAATCCTTCCTGTAATTTATAACTCTTAAGTCATCTTTAGGCAATCAACAAATAAATGTTGAAAAATAAAGAAAAGAGTATAGAAATTAATTTCTTTAATATTTAATTGTTTAACAACTTATTCGTACCAAAAACTACAAATCATTTAAAGCAAAAAATTAACTGTGAAACCGTTTTTTACAAAAGAGATAAAAGAAAAAAAAGATTTATTTATTGTTCAGCAAAAAAGAAATTTAGCTTTTAAAACTAGTTGATGTGCTAGTTTACATTTTCTCAAATTCAATTTATTAATTTTTTTTTGCTTTGAAAATTATGAATTTTTGTATGGCTGTTAAACTATAAAAAAATTCAAAACTTTGGCCATATTCCATTGGATTTAAAGGTGTGTCTTTGTTTTATTAGCCACGAACGTTTCCATGTAATTTACTAATGCTTTTATAATATTTGTTGATCACATTGTTCCACAGTTAGTTCCATGTTTATATTTTGTTAAAGTTGATATAACTTTTTTGCCACGAATAAGTTTTTAATAAAGGAAATATTAGCCAAAAACTTTTTCCATACTGTTTTCTTAAATTTTTTCTTTTATTTATATATACATGAAAAACTATATGAAATATGTTGGTTTATTCCTAGAAGAAGTATTCACATATAAATAGTAAAAAAAGAAAGTTATATAATTGATCAAAAATCGATGATGAGTTTATAGCAGAGGTACTCCAGAACTCAAAAAAGTGATTTATGAAAAATGAAGTATGTCGTCTATAACACAAATGAGCCAAACAAAAATACTGTTTTGGGAGTTATCGACATAAAAGCAACAACAAATCGTCCGTGGAGCTGTTATGAAATATATAATTTATCAAAATTGACGTTACAGATTACGTTGCAATTTTCAATGTTAAAATTGAAATCGTAACCTCGTATATGCAAAATAGCAAGTAAAAGATTAATTCAGAAATTGACAAATACCTGTTCCACAATCATAAAAACTCGATAAGTATAATTTTCGCTACAGACGGTTTTATGATACAAGAGAAGCATGCTATTAAAATATCTAAATACTTAAATATTTTTATTTTCAAACAAATTTATGAGGGATGAGCAATCTATACAAAACTTTCCATATTATACCGAGAAATTGAGTAATAAAGCAAATTACATTTATGTTTCTATTTTTCAGGTTCAAGTAATATTGGAGACAGTTTTGTAAAGAGCTGGAGACAAATCACATTTCAAGCTATTATTATGTTTTGTGAATTGGTTTGTAAGTTAGTGCTTTGCTTTTGCACAGTTTATTTTAAGTAACAGACAGTTTTACTGACGGGTATGAAACTTCTTTAAACCTTTAACTTAAATCAAATATGAAATCCCAAATATGGGCTACTAAATATTCAGCCCCTTAGATAATAATACTTACAATACATTTGACAAATTTCCAACGCTCTCATTTTAAAATTTACCAAAACATTTTCTTAAGAAGGTGTAACACTAAAATCAGATGAGTGTTTTAACATCTAGTTATAGTTTGGTGAGATAAGGTATCTTTTTATCTGGGTTGAAACTATTAACCCAAAATTAATCACAGATAAAAACACGTGTACTCTAAGAACCATGGAGGCTCTCAATTTCATAGTCTGTATAATACCGTCATGGCGACTGTCTTAATAGCTAAATTATAAATATTTAATTAGCTATTTAATAAACCCCAAGTTAATCTCCATCTCACTTACAAGAGTACTTAACATTGTGTGCACGTACTTTATACAAAAATAAATATGCACAATGTAGTGTTAGACCTTCAACAATACTACACACATTTCCTGAGAGATGCGCAATCACGTCGCAGAGGTCACGTGACCCTACGCAACCAAGGTCTCCATAAAGTGCATTTTCTTGTACACAATAATTGTACTGTACTCATGAAACGAATGCATAATTCTAAACTTTCTTTATTAAACGCTTTCTTCTGGAAAACCTGGTGCAAAATAATACTATCAACTTGGGTCTAATGAAAATGATTACTATAATATAATAAAATTACAGTATTACTAGTTTTCAAAATGGCTTATCTCATTATGGCTTCTATGTAACAGTTTAATAGTTCTTATGTTATGCTTCCTGCCTCTCGATATTTTCCATCTTTCGATTTCTAGCTTTTCATATAAGTGAATTGTTACACCATAATTTAATGCTTTTCTCTTTTCCAAGTCTTGTATTAAAGAAGCCGATGTATCAACTATTAACATTCTTCTATTTATGTGATTATATTTTGTCAACAAGATAGTCTTTGCACTATGATAGCTTTGTTAATAGGATAGACTTTCTTCACTGTCTATAAATTACACAGACTGGATATTTCTTAACAGAGTATTTATCTGACTAAAATATAAATAATTTAAATTATTCTTTGGGATATGATTAAAATCGACATACGAATTTTCCTACAACATTTAAAAAATATTTTATCTTTGTATTAACTTAACACTATGACCACTGAGTACTTCTTTTCTCGACTGTTTACCATACATTTCGATTCTTAAGAAAACTGTAAGTTCATGTAGATTTTTGCACAATATTCCACGTCGAAATATTGCAATGTCTGCTTGCAATAATTGAGGACTAGACGAAGGCTTGAAAGACAAACAAATCTATATTTCTCTTTGACACACGAACTGCTATTAAAGCCGTCATTTCTGTTCTCGTCTTAACTCTTGTGTCTTATTTTATTATTTGGTTAATAGAAGTTATTATTTAAAAAATGACTAGAATCAATAATAATTAGAGTGAGTGACAGAGTATCGCGGGATGGGAGGGAATATAACAAATATAAATTAGAATCTAATAGACAGTAAAGTCTGACACGACATTCGATATAGCGGAGTCGTAGAATACTATTTCCTTAGAGACAACTGTTGATGAATTTTATAACCACATTTTGTCAGTTTAAACCGTAAAATAAACATTAAATGTCTCCATAACACAGTTTCTCGTCATTACTTATTTCAGGAGCTGGATAAAAATAAAGATCAGATGAAATATTATTGTTGATTTGTTTTAATAGCTTCCAGTTATCCGCGTGGTTACCTTCTAAATACGGAACCTAGTTCCAAGGTCTGCAGTTTCTGAATGGCCGCCCACGGTAGCATAATACGTCAGAGTACATCAATGGAACATTGCCATCTGTCTTCGACAAATTGAAGAAACAGGATTATAGTCGTTATATGTCAACGTCTAGTGAAGTTAAAATTAAAAAATAAATTACATATCATATATCCAGTTGACAGTTACACAACTGTGTGTAGGAGGATAACATATGTTTAGTCATTAAAGGATGATGAAGTATTCTATTTAAAGATATTATTCTGTAAGCTATCTCTCCCCAAACCATTCATACAGACAAAATTGTCATGCGTTGTAGAAATATAAGTAATCAATGTTATTTTTATTTGGTTTTGCACACAAAATTAGTACCACCTTAAATCCCTACTTTTCAAAAGTGTGAAGATATACTAATTTACTTTTGGAAACAAAAAAAAAAAAAAAAAACTTCTTAACATTGGTTTCAGATCTTCCAAAGAACAAATTTTAAAAAGACGGTCGTTTATTTGTGTGGTATTTTAACAGCTTAAATGATAGAACCAGAGGTTACAACGGTATATTTTTTTTCTGAGATCCTGGTGTACATTACTATGCCCCATTTTTTATTTATCCATCATCACACTATAGTATTTTACGTTTAATGAACTAAGGAATAACAACAAAATTATCCGTCAATCGTTTCCCTCTGTAAATAACTTTTTGAATCATTGAATGGCGATTTTTTGTATACAAATGCGTACTGAAATTCAGAATAATGGAATATTACAAAATGGTAACAATTGTAAATAGTAATTTTACTATATCACATTCAGTTAAATCAAAATTTACAAATTTTGATTCTGCAAGTAAAGAAACCTATTTCACATATTTACTATGTTTATTAATAAAGTTATAAGTTTATTAATAAAGTTATAAAAATTGTACTAAAAAACTATGAAATCAGAAATAAGTTTTATATTTGCAAAGTTATTAAAACCACAACGACAGTATTAAATTTTAACTGTTTACAAAAGTAAATATTTGTTATTCACTATTCTTCACAATGAGATCTAACTTTTGGTAACCGCTTTTCCATGGAAGGAGCAAATTTATTGCACATACAAAGCATTGTAACAGAGAAGATAATCCGAGATCGGAAGGAGCTATAGGAATTTAAAGTTAAAGTAATTAATAACAACTAAGGCCGAGAAGTTTAATACCCAAAACATAACATAAACTTAATCAAATTAATCGAACCTGAAATTTAGAACGAGCATATAAAGTATGATCGTCCTTGGAGAGCAGCTGGTAGTATTGATCTTGTTGTACGACGTAGAAAGAGATGTTTGATAACTTACATCAAACTTCACAACAAATTAACAGAATCCAAAATAAATCTTGGCTAAGAGTAAAATAGATGTTATAATACATGAAATCCGTATAGATTTTATGCTGAATATCTAGAAAAATTATTGTAATACTTTTTATTTCTACAACGCGATCCACCTTCTCGTTCCAATACCAGTGCACATTCACTTATCTTTTTGGAAGTAAAACCAATGCATTTTAAAACAACAAGAAGGATGACATTATCTCTTGAAATAAATTATTATCCTTCAACCACAGACAAGGAAGACTTGAGGTCTTAAAGTTACAAGAGGAGGTACTTTCTCAAAGAAGGTTTATAGGTGTTGGGTGTTCTTTTCAACAGTGATAATAATATACAGTATGTGGCTACGAATTGTGTTAAATTGATTACAGTCTATCATTTCATTTTCTTTTTCCTTTACAAATTTGTATAATTGTGTTATTGCAAATATCGTCTCAAACACTTTTGTCCATGATAAAACTGGTCCATTTTTATTCTCCCATCTTATAAAACATTTTTTTCAAATCAAAGAACGGATTATTACCTTGATTCCGCAAGGTGCCAAGACGAAGCTTTCGCAAAAGTGAAGAGTTCAGGTAGAAATAAAGCCACCTTTATTACAGTTGACCGCCATCAGACATAGCTAAAGTCCGTAAAATGAACACAGTTGAACTTTGATTCCGCTTCCTTAAATAAAATTGTTTAAATTTAACAAGTAGACACCATTAATAATCAACAACAATAAAATCATAACTGAAGGAAACAATGACTCACACATAAATACAGTAGAACAGAGCCCCGAGGTTTGACCGATTCAAGTCTTCAAAGAGCCCTGGCAACGCGTCCTAGTTACCATGACAACGTAGTTAGAAGTTACGATGTTGATTGGACAAATATTAGCAAGTTTCCTCGGCGACGTCACTCACAATATTTTCCCATTTTAAATCCAAGTATAATCTCATACCTATATTAACTGATCGAGTTTTATTTCAGTTTATACATAAAAAAGGCAGTACCGTTAATTGAATCACAATTTAGATTTTTTATTTTATCTCGAATTCTGTTTGCAAATCATACTTTCCTGATTAAACGAGAGATGCTGTGCACTGGATTAATAAGCTCTCGCATTATTTCCATAAATTACAGTTGATATAGTGTTTGTATTGAGTAAACGTACAGGTTTTACAAGAACAGTTGCAGATCAAATAGATTAATAGAAATGCAAATAGCTTGAAGGCATACATCGACTGCTGTGTATACGGGTGTAAATTAAAAATGCAAATGAAATAAAGTAAGAAGTAGATCTGTAAAGCTGACTTTCACGACCTATTTACCTTTTCTTTTACAATTAGTGTGAAACATGAGGCATCAATTAGTTGATATCCTTACTGTGCTCTGTTACGAATAATTAAAGTAAGTTAAATACGGTTTTCTTTATATAACAAAGTAACCATAAAGTCGTATTGAGGTAGATGGTCATAATGTAAAGCGGATCATTACAGGACCTACGTCAGGAATGAAGTCATTAGTGAAACAATTTTAAAATGGATCGATTTTATAACAGATTGAAGTTGTTTCCTTTGGCTATATTTACTTTCCCGCATATAAGTAAAATAGAGAACGTTATGTGACGGCTAAAGAACCAGTGACGAGGTTTTCGCGGATATATCTGTTCTGAAGTTCTTTGACTTCAAAAAAGTGGTTTTAGGGAATATCTCTCGTCTGTTTAATGTTCTACAAATGAGTGGACAGATTTTTATCAAATTTAGTATGTACGTATACAGTATATTGACAATCTCTCGAAATATTAGGCTAAAACAAAACATGATTTGATTTCACCAAAATCGGCCCTTATATTTTAATAAAATTTAGTAGACAAGTACACAAACGGAAAATAAATCTCGATTAGGCCTACTCTAAAATTGCCTGTAATTTTTTTAAATCGAACATGAGTAAAAGGGCTCTTATAAATACGCGATTTCTTAGCTCCGTTATATCGATTTAATTCGAAATTTTGGTAAATTGTCTAACCCAAACCTGTATTTAAAATTCAAATAATAGCAAACGAATTTTAAGTAATAATCTCCAAAAATGAAAACTAACCTTCACCGCTGTGTTTTTAATTTAATTTAATCTTATAATATTTAAGATTAAAAAACCATATTTACAAATTAATATTGAGGTTGACCTGTGAGATAATATTAGATAGAACAAAACTCGAAAACAAGATCTCACAAAAATTACATTTATTAATCAAACGCGTTTCAACAACAAAGTCGCCATCCTCAGTAATACATGAGCTACAATACCAACACTACAACTGAATTTGGTGCTGTATGTGGAATTGATATTTGAATGTGTATTTACTTTGGTATTGTAGCTCACGTATCACTGAAGATGGCGACTTATCGTTGAAACGCGTTTGATTAAATAAACGTAGTTGTTGTGAGAGCTAGTGTTGAGTTTTTTATCTATCTATCATTAAAAAATCAGTTTATGATACAGATGAAGGGATTTAGACTTTATATACAAATGTTTTTTTAAAATAATGTACATAATCTAAAACGGCTTTCAGAGTTGATTTTCACTTTTTTCACTGACAACTACCGAACTAACATTTTTGGCGAGGAATAAATAGTTTGGTTTGGTTAGTATTTTGATTATGAATGAGTGTGTGCAATTTTGCAATGTTTTATCCCCGTTTTTTATTAATTTATATTGATAGAATAAATAAATTTAAATGCGACGGTTTGTATACTTTTATATACTTTGGTTGAGTAAATCCCGAGAAAAATTAACCACAAACGGATTGCCAGACGGAAACAAAGTTATGTATTTAAAAAATGACGTGCCAGTGATTTCGTAGAGTAAAACAATATTTGCAGAATCACACATGTCATGATTTTATTTTCTTGTATTAAAAGTGATTGTGGCCTTGAAAATTATTTGTACCTTTGTTTTGATCAATGTTATAATCTTAACCTCAAAATTAATAACAATCAAGAACATCTGTTCAAAGTACAATTTCTACGGAGGTTTAGTTATATGACATTTTTTAAAAAATTTATTGGCATAAATTTTCTTTGCGTACTGTTTATAAAAATACTGGATCTAGTCAGCTGTAAAAACTGATTAGTGTTGCCATTGTAACTAAATTTGTACGAAAACTCCCATGAGAAATATATCTGAGCTATAATTTAAATAACAATCATTAAACAGTTGGCAAATTGGGGGAAAACAGTTTGTGAATTAAATTTAGAGATTATTAGGAAATTGGAATATGATTTTATTTTAGAGTCTTTTCTTTGCTCAATTGTACTTCTAATTTTATAAAAAAAACATTATCTTATAAAAATACTATACGATTTATTAAGCTTATAAAAAGAGCACAAACTTGTTTAAAAAACTCTGTAACATAACCTCAATCGACACTGTTACATTTATCTACCTTCTGTATCAAATATTCAAATTAATGAAAAACATGATCTATTACTTCAACATTTACTTTTGTAGGCTAAAATTTCTTTACTTTGAACTTTTGTCTTTAAAAACGATTATACAAGGATACTTATTTTCACTCATTCTACTTTTTATTCATTCTCATGTAATTACTCCGTGATTGTTTTTCTTGTTAATTAATATCAGGTACAATATTATAGCCATATTTATCTTCAAGGCTAACAAGGTGGTAGTCCTTCTCAGTTAAATCGGCGAGGTATATACTTGACTTGTCAGTAGGCAATCCTTGTTTGAGATATGTTTCCTGGTTCCAATTTGTTGTTAGTCATTATTTCCTGTGACACAATGTCACATTAATGTTTAACGGCATCTCATCATTGGTATTGTATTGTATTCTCAAGGTTGCAATGACTGAAGAATGAGTTGTCAACAGAAACAAGTTTTACTAATGAATGGTAAAGCTGCAAACTTTGAAGCATCCGGTTAGACTGTCGCTTTATACCTTTGACCACTTATAACAATTATCAAGGTACAAAGCTGAGCACATCATATGTCTTTTTTAAGCCTTTTGCTTTTTCTTCTTTCTTATCGTAGAATTTATTGTCGTAATATTTTAAGTACATAAATTGTGTAGTAGTTTGTTATTTATTAATGCAACTAATGTTATTTTCTTTCAAAGTGGAGTTTCTTTCTTATAAACAAGGTACATTTTTAACCAGATAAATATTATAATTTGATAGGTGGTTCCAGATCACATTAGAGATACTTAATTATTAAATTCAAAATACATTATCTTAAAAATTACCCGGAAGACTTTTATGTAGACATTTAAAAATATCATCGAAATATTACCTCATAGCTGAAATATAATGTGGTAAACAATATTTACAATCATTTAACCTAAAAATGAAACCAGTTTTATTCATTATACAATTAGGTTTGAGTTTTATATTGAGACTCCCTATCAATAATACCAGCGAAAGAGTAAAGAATATTATTATTCGTGAAATGGATATACTTCTAACATTATGTATGATTCCTTGAAGAATTCACAGTGCGAATATACTTCGAGATAATACAATATAGCTCGAAGATAATCAGGTACATTGGTAATTTGTAAAGAGATGTTCAATAAGCCACAGATTATGAGTTTGACGATCTCACTGGTTAGGCACAGGAATCTTGCTCGCAATATGTTGCGATTGCGTGCTTTAATTTAGATGGCACTGATCAGCTGTGGCCAGGGTAAAGGACGTAGCCTATGACGTAGCAGATAGGCTTCCCGATCGCAAACCGTGGTGTGTCGAGAGTTCGACTGGACTTGTGTCGAATCCACAAATTTATTGAGTTTATTTAATCCAACAGTTTTCACTAAATAATTATGTCAGTTTAGATATCGGGAAATGGCGTTCCTGCTTATGTCGGGAAGGCCAAAATAATTTGTGTCTACTCCTGGAAACATATATATTTAAATGGGTGAGTTAACAACAGCCTTACTCACTCATATTTCAATTTAACTTCGTGTGTAATTACTTTAATAATTAAACGTAAATCCTCACTTTAGTTTATTGTAATTAACACAAAGAGCTGGTTACTTAGAGTGGTGATTGGTCTGAAGGGAAATTTAAATCTCGTACGAACATGAACCCCTATGTTGGGTAGGCTAATCCCGGTATTAATTCATTAGTTTAACCCCAAGCAACCATAACGCGTTGCAAAGTAAAGTGCTAGAAGGTGAGAGTTAACCTTTACCAACTACTGGGCCGTTTGCCGGTTTGAAGGATGGCTATAAATTCAAATCCGCTGATGGAGAAACTTTAAATAAGTATAAAACTAAGTATTAATTGTGCAATCCAACCTTCAATTGAAATGTTCAAATAACTTCCTTCACACATTAGACACGTTATGGTAGAGAAAATATAGATATAAATTATATAATATGAGAAGAAAGTTATACTAACTGATTTGCCTGTTTAGTTTTATTTGCTAATTTAATATAACAACAAAAATTAATGTATGTTATGTAAATACAAAATTTAAAAACCAAAAAAGCGTAATAAAGAAAGTAGTTATACTCACCGAAGCAACGACAGTGACTAGGTATCTTTGAATTCGTTCGAAGTCGAGAGTACGGTTAACCGTCACTTGCCCCTGATGAGGTAAATGTATTGCGAAGTATTCAGCTCCGTCTGCTACACTGATGCGTTGTCGTCCTGTGCCTTGATTGGTTTCCAATTCCTTTCCGTCTCCAGGGATGATGGTGTATTCCACTAAACCATTGACTCCTGCGTCTATATCGACGGCTTTCAATCCTTGGAAAACAGTAGTACCTACTGGAGCCATCTGTAATTCAAATAAACCTCTTAGTCCTTCATTTACTTACGAAGTCAATGAAAAAGTGATTAAATTTCATCTATATTCCCAGTACCTAAGGGTGTATCTTCAAGGAATAGAAATATCATAGTTACAAGTTATATATAATGCTATATATATTTGGAAACTCTCTGTATATTCCCAGTACTTACTGGTGTATCTTCAATGAATAGAAATATCATAGTTACACGTTATATAGTGCTTAATATTTAGCAATTTCTCTACATTCCCAGTATCTACTGTTGTATCTTGAAAGACAAACAATATCATAGGTACATGTTTTATATAATGCTAAATATTTGGAAATTCCATTTATAGCCTGAGTACCTATAAAATATTGGGAAATTCCATTTATATTCTGAGTGTATCTTCAATGAAAATAAATATCATAGTTATACGTTATATATAGTGCTAAATATTTGGAAATTCCATTTATATTCTGAGTACCTACTGATGTATCTTCAATGAAAAGACATATCATAGTTACAAGTTAAGTACAGTGCTAAATATGTGGAAATTCCATTTATATTCTGAGTACCTACTGATGTATCTTCAATGAAAAGATATATCATAGTTACAAGTTAAGTACAGTGCTAAATATGTGGAAATTCCATTTATATTCTGAGTACCTACTGATGTATCTTCAATGAAAAGACATATCATAGTTACAAGTTAAGTACAGTGCTAAATATTTGGAAATTCCATTTATATTCTGAGTACCTACTGATGTATCTTCAATGAAAAGATATATCATAGTTACAAGTTAAGTACAGTGCTAAATATGTGGAAATTCCATTTATATTCTGAGTACCTACTGATGTATCTTCAATGAAAAGACATATCATAGTTACAAGTTAAGTACAGTGCTAAATATGTGGAAATTCCATTTATATTCTGAGTACCTACTGATGTATCTTCAATGAAAAGACATATCATAGTTACAAGTTAAGTACAGTGCTAAATATTTGGAAATTCCATTTATATTCTGAGTACCTACTGATGTATCTTCAATGAAAAGATATATCATAGTTACAAGTTAAGTACAGTGCTAAATATGTGGAAATTCCATTTATATTCTGAGTACCTACTGATGTATCTTCAATGAAAAGATATATCATAGTTACAAGTTAAGTACAGTGCTAAATATGTGGAAATTCCATTTATATTCTGAGTACCTACTGATGTATCTTCAATGAAAAGACATATCATAGTTACAAGTTAAGTACAGTGCTAAATATGTGGAAATTCCATTTATATTCTGAGTACCTACTGATGTATCTTCAATGAAAAGATATATCATAGTTACAAGTTAAGTACAGTGCTAAATATGTGGAAATTCCATTTATATTCTGAGTACCTACTGATGTATCTTCAATGAAAAGATATATCATAGTTACAAGTTAAGTACAGTGCTAAATATGTGGAAATTCCATTTATATTCTGAGTACCTACTGATGTATCTTCAATGAAAAGACATATCATAGTTACAAGTTAAGTACAGTGCTAAATATTTGGAAATTCCATTTATATTCTGAGTACCTACTGATGTATCTTCAATGAAAAGATATATCATAGTTACAAGTTAAGTACAGTGCTAAATATGTGGAAATTCCATTTATATTCTGAGTACCTACTGATGTATCTTCAATGAAAAGACATATCATAGTTACAAGTTAAGTACAGTGCTAAATATGTGGAAATTCCATTTATATTCTGAGTACCTACTGATGTATCTTCAATGAAAAGACATATCATAGTTACAAGTTAAGTACAGTGCTAAATATGTGGAAATTCCATTTATATTCTGAGTACCTACTGATGTATCTTCAATGAAAAGACATATCATAGTTACAAGTTAAGTACAGTGCTAAATATTTGGAAATTCCATTTATATTCTGAGTACCTACTGATGTATCTTCAATGAAAAGATATATCATAGTTACAAGTTAAGTACAGTGCTAAATATGTGGAAATTCCATTTATATTCTGAGTACCTACTGATGTATCTTCAATGAAAAGATATATCATAGTTACAAGTTAAGTACAGTGCTAAATATGTGGAAATTCCATTTATATTCTGAGTACCTACTGATGTATCTTCAATGAAAAGACATATCATAGTTACAAGTTAAGTACAGTGCTAAATATGTGGAAATTCCATTTATATTCTGAGTACCTACTGATGTATCTTCAATGAAAAGATATATCATAGTTACAAGTTAAGTACAGTGCTAAATATGTGGAAATTCCATTTATATTCTGAGTACCTACTGATGTATCTTCAATGAAAAGACATATCATAGTTACAAGTTAAGTACAGTGCTAAATATTTGGAAATTCCATTTATATTCTGAGTACCTACTGATGTATCTTCAATGAAAAGATATATCATAGTTACAAGTTAAGTACAGTGCTAAATATTTGGAAATTCCATTTATATTCTGAGTACCTACTGATGTATCTTCAATGAAAAGACATATCATAGTTACAAGTTAAGTACAGTGCTAAATATGTGGAAATTCCATTTATATTCTGAGTACCTACTGATGTATCTTCAATGAAAAGATATATCATAGTTACAAGTTAAGTACAGTGCTAAATATGTGGAAATTCCATTTATATTCTGAGTACCTACTGATGTATCTTCAATGAAAAGATATATCATAGTTACAAGTTAAGTACAGTGCTAAATATGTGGAAATTCCATTTATATTCTGAGTACCTACTGATGTATCTTCAATGAAAAGATATATCATAGTTACAAGTTAAGTACAGTGCTAAATATGTGGAAATTCCATTTATATTCTGAGTACCTACTGATGTATCTTCAATGAAAAGACATATCATAGTTACAAGTTAAGTACAGTGCTAAATATTTGGAAATTCCATTTATATTCTGAGTACCTACTGATGTATCTTCAATGAAAAGATATATCATAGTTACAAGTTAAGTACAGTGCTAAATATTTGGAAATTCCATTTATATTCTGAGTACCTACTGATGTATCTTCAATGAAAAGATATATCATAGTTACAAGTTAAGTACAGTGCTAAATATGTGGAAATTCCATTTATATTCTGAGTACCTACTGATGTATCTTCAATGAAAAGACATATCATAGTTACAAGTTAAGTACAGTGCTAAATATGTGGAAATTCCATTTATATTCTGAGTACCTACTGATGTATCTTCAATGAAAAGATATATCATAGTTACAAGTTAAGTACAGTGCTAAATATGTGGAAATTCCATTTATATTCTGAGTACCTACTGATGTATCTTCAATGAAAAGACATATCATAGTTACAAGTTAAGTACAGTGCTAAATATGTGGAAATTCCATTTATATTCTGAGTACCTACTGATGTATCTTCAATGAAAAGACATATCATAGTTACAAGTTAAGTACAGTGCTAAATATGTGGAAATTCCATTTATATTCTGAGTACCTACTGATGTATCTTCAATGAAAAGATATATCATAGTTACAAGTTAAGTACAGTGCTAAATATGTGGAAATTCCATTTATATTCTGAGTACCTACTGATGTATCTTCAATGAAAAGACATATCATAGTTACAAGTTAAGTACAGTGCTAAATATTTGGAAATTCCATTTATATTCTGAGTACCTACTGATGTATCTTCAATGAAAAGATATATCATAGTTACAAGTTAAGTACAGTGCTAAATATTTGGAAATTCCATTTATATTCTGAGTACCTACTGATGTATCTTCAATGAAAAGACATATCATAGTTACAAGTTAAGTACAGTGCTAAATATGTGGAAATTCCATTTATATTCTGAGTACCTACTGATGTATCTTCAATGAAAAGATATATCATAGTTACAAGTTAAGTACAGTGCTAAATATGTGGAAATTCCATTTATATTCTGAGTACCTACTGATGTATCTTCAATGAAAAGATATATCATAGTTACAAGTTAAGTACAGTGCTAAATATGTGGAAATTCCATTTATATTCTGAGTACCTACTGATGTATCTTCAATGAAAAGACATATCATAGTTACAAGTTAAGTACAGTGCTAAATATGTGGAAATTCCATTTATATTCTGAGTACCTACTGATGTATCTTCAATGAAAAGATATATCATAGTTACAAGTTAAGTACAGTGCTAAATATGTGGAAATTCCATTTATATTCTGAGTACCTACTGATGTATCTTCAATGAAAAGATATATCATAGTTACAAGTTAAGTACAGTGCTAAATATGTGGAAATTCCATTTATATTCTGAGTACCTACTGATGTATCTTCAATGAAAAGATATATCATAGTTACAAGTTAAGTACAGTGCTAAATATGTGGAAATTCCATTTATATTCTGAGTACCTACTGATGTATCTTCAATGAAAAGATATATCATAGTTACAAGTTAAGTACAGTGCTAAATATGTGGAAATTCCATTTATATTCTGAGTACCTACTGATGTATCTTCAATGAAAAGATATATCATAGTTACAAGTTAAGTACAGTGCTAAATATGTGGAAATTCCATTTATATTCTGAGTACCTACTGATGTATCTTCAATGAAAAGACATATCATAGTTACAAGTTAAGTACAGTGCTAAATATTTGGAAATTCCATTTATATTCTGAGTACCTACTGATGTATCTTCAATGAAAAGACATATCATAGTTACAAGTTAAGTACAGTGCTAAATATGTGGAAATTCCATTTATATTCTGAGTACCTACTGATGTATCTTCAATGAAAAGATATATCATAGTTACAAGTTAAGTACAGTGCTAAATATGTGGAAATTCCATTTATATTCTGAGTACCTACTGATGTATCTTCAATGAAAAGACATATCATAGTTACAAGTTAAGTACAGTGCTAAATATTTGGAAATTCCATTTATATTCTGAGTACCTACTGATGTATCTTCAATGAAAAGATATATCATAGTTACAAGTTAAGTACAGTGCTAAATATGTGGAAATTCCATTTATATTCTGAGTACCTACTGATGTATCTTCAATGAAAAGATATATCATAGTTACAAGTTAAGTACAGTGCTAAATATGTGGAAATTCCATTTATATTCTGAGTACCTACTGATGTATCTTCAATGAAAAGATATATCATAGTTACAAGTTAAGTACAGTGCTAAATATGTGGAAATTCCATTTATATTCTGAGTACCTACTGATGTATCTTCAATGAAAAGATATATCATAGTTACAAGTTAAGTACAGTGCTAAATATGTGGAAATTCCATTTATATTCTGAGTACCTACTGATGTATCTTCAATGAAAAGATATATCATAGTTACAAGTTAAGTACAGTGCTAAATATGTGGAAATTCCATTTATATTCTGAGTACCTACTGATGTATCTTCAATGAAAAGATATATCATAGTTACAAGTTAAGTACAGTGCTAAATATGTGGAAATTCCATTTATATTCTGAGTACCTACTGATGTATCTTCAATGAAAAGATATATCATAGTTACAAGTTAAGTACAGTGCTAAATATGTGGAAATTCCATTTATATTCTGAGTACCTACTGATGTATCTTCAATGAAAAGATATATCATAGTTACAAGTTAAGTACAGTGCTAAATATGTGGAAATTCCATTTATATTCTGAGTACCTACTGATGTATCTTCAATGAAAAGATATATCATAGTTACAAGTTAAGTACAGTGCTAAATATGTGGAAATTCCATTTATATTCTGAGTACCTACTGATGTATCTTCAATGAAAAGATATATCATAGTTACAAGTTAAGTACAGTGCTAAATATGTGGAAATTCCATTTATATTCTGAGTACCTACTGATGTATCTTCAATGAAAAGATATATCATAGTTACAAGTTAAGTACAGTGCTAAATATGTGGAAATTCCATTTATATTCTGAGTACCTACTGATGTATCTTCAATGAAAAGATATATCATAGTTACAAGTTAAGTACAGTGCTAAATATGTGGAAATTCCATTTATATTCTGAGTACCTACTGATGTATCTTCAATGAAAAGATATATCATAGTTACAAGTTAAGTACAGTGCTAAATATGTGGAAATTCCATTTATATTCTGAGTACCTACTGATGTATCTTCAATGAAAAGATATATCATAGTTACAAGTTAAGTACAGTGCTAAATATGTGGAAATTCCATTTATATTCTGAGTACCTACTGATGTATCTTCAATGAAAAGATATATCATAGTTACAAGTTAAATACAGTGCTAAATATGTGGTAATTCCATTTATATTCTGAGTACCTACTGATGTATCTTCAATGAAAATAAATATCATAGTTACAAGTTATATAGAGTGCTAAATATTGGGAAATTCCCTCTATATTCCCAGTACAATGAATCTACAATGAAGATGAACATCCAGCGACTAGTGGTTAAAAGTGTTTTTAGTAGGCAATAATTTAAACTAGTGCCATTTTTATGAAGATAAATCACTTTATAATAAATAGTGACGGTACCTCCTGGTACTATATTTAATGTAGATAAACATCATTCTTTCGCAATGTCAAGCATGTACAGTACTTGACGTTGAAGTGCTGTTCTTTATGTTGCCTGTGCAACTGTCTGTTAAACTACAATTTTTATTAAAGAAATGACAGTATATAATGGTAACGTCGTAATAAGTACTGCAAAATTGAAGAAAAGTTCAAATTTTATTTTGTTCTAAAAGGTGAGTATAAAAATGGTGATATGAACTATGATATTACAATGTGTCACCATTATGGTAACTAATATTTGTCCTACAGTTTTCATATTCAACTATTCTAGATGGACAATAAATCACATAGATAAAAAAAAAATCAAACACAAGATTTCACTAAACTATAACTAAACTGAAGTTTTGTTATTGTAGCTCATGTATTACTGAGGATAGCGACTTTGTCGTTGAAACCCCTTTGATTAAATAAACGTAATTTTTGCGAGAGCTTGAGTTCGAGTTTTTTAAATCTAATATTGTATCACGAGTCAAGCTCAATATTTATTTATTAAATCACTTGTTTTGATTTTTAATTATAATCATTAATTTAAAATAACTTGGAGTGTATGATTTTATTCTGTTTTCACTTTCAGTTCTAAAAGCGAAAATTTTAACCTCTATCAGGTCTGTTACATTTATCTTCCGTCTGTTTCAGATATTTAAATGTTTTACTTAAATGAACGCAAAACCTGATCGATTACTTTAGATTGTATATTCCGTAAATGTGATTATAAAAGGCTATTAACTTTCAAACCCCTTCTACATGATATTATATTATTAGATAATAAGTATAATAAGATGAACTATTGATAATTGAAAATGTTTTGGTTAGTTTAATATGATCATTGATTTGGAAGAATCTATGTTTTTCAGATAATTAAGAAAATCAGGACAATTACTTGAATACTTTCCATACTTTTCGCCCTGAAAGTTATTCATAAAGTAAAAATATACTATGTAATATATTGTATGTATATTATTTTAATATTATGAATTATTTTCAGTTTTGTTTTTCCACGCTTCATCCGTTTTTAAGTTATTTGTTTGTTTTTTTAAATAAACCAAAGAATATTTAAAACTTTAATTAAAAAAAAAAAAAATTGTAAGATACTTCGTAAATTTGAATTTTGTGATAACATTTTCAATCAATCTTACAGTTTTTGTAAAATAATAAATAATATCCTGAAAATAATCAAATAATGTTACTAGTATATTTAAAGTTAATATTCGTATTTATAAACAAATGTGTTAAAAATAGAAATATTATTATATTACAGGTTTTGAACACTATGCCAAGAAGCTAGTTCATATATATTTGGTTTAGTTAAACTTCAACAATAGTAAATGGCGATAGATATTGAACAACAGCTATGTTGTAGACAAATTATTATCTTTAACTTACGATAAACATAATAAAACCATTATCATTATTCGGTCACAAAGTGAGATGTTTCCTCGTGTTTAAAAACAAACCAGATGTTCCAAGCTCTATATTTTGTTTCCTGTTCAGACTTTAAATCCAACCAAATCCTTTTTTAAAATTATTATTATTATTTGATTTTGAGTCTCTAATACAAAGCCATTAGGATTGCAGTGCGTTTTATAAATTGGAATTATTGTTGTTACATAGTACAGTTAATGTACTAGAAACTAGAATGTTTTCCTTTTTTTAAGTAAGTAATTTTATTTAATTCTCTCTCTTATCCCCCCGCTTATTACAAATTATATTTACATTTCAACACTGAAAAGTTAACCATCAAAACCGAATTAATTTTTCGTCCGTATCATCCCTAATAAATATAAAATTTTATTTACGGACTAAAATTAATTTTGCCTTATCACAAATAGATTTGTCTACACTTCAAAATGAGTTTTTGAAACAAAGGATTTCAACCGGCAGCTGCTATAAACAATTCGTGAACGTACAGGCAAGAGCTCCGTATCTATTTAATCGTTAGAAAATCAGATCTGGATGAGATAACATTGTCAGCTGGCATCTTAATAAATTATTTCAACGACTTGTCCATGGGCTAAGTTTGTGTTTAGACCACACGCACGCACACGCACACACAGACGCGGCCATTTATGTAATGAAAGAGATTAACATATTCAATGTTATATAATAATCAATAACATAAATATTTATAACTACGATTGAAGGGGTTGCTTCTCAATGTGTATTTACGAAAATAATTTGGTTGTTAATTTAACTATTGTTGAGAATTTTAAAAATATGAACATTTTACAAATTCATTTAAACTCAAAATTATTTAAAAAAAAGAAACTGAAATTAGACAATATAAAATTTCAAAAATCTGGCTTTATAGAGCACAAATAGAACATGTGACGAAGAGAACTGGTATAAACATCTTAAGCCGTACCAGCTGATCGTAGTACCAGCTGATTGTAGTACCAGCTGATCGTAGTACCAGCTGATTGCTACATTTTAACAAAAAAACTATCTTGAAACCCCTCAAAATATACCACAAAGTAAGATAATGGGGAAATTTTCATGAAAATTGCTACGATCTTTTGGGCCGTAGGAAATATCTTAGTTATAATAGATTTTAACGTCTGAACTTCTAGATATCTATATATTTTATTTTGGGTTTGTTTATAAAATATCAGCACTTTCTAAAAACAATTGTTGTAACATTTTAAGAGGCGAGTAATATAGGAAATATTTTTGTTTTTAATTTGTAACACGTATGTAGTACCAAAGAAAATTTGAGATCAGCTAAAAATATCGATGTTTAGTATCATGTAAATATCAGTTTTAAAGTCATTTTGAGTCAATGAAAATGATCAAATCTCTATAGTAAAAATATAAGCAGATAAGACTGAATTCGATCTAAGTTGCCTACATATATGAAACAGCAAGCCTACTGTTTTATATTAATGATCATAAAATTGTTTTTGGATAACTTAAAATTTCGAGATATCTGCTAGAGATGATAAAAAAATTGCGTCGTGTGTGTGTGTGTGTGTGTGTGTGTGTGTGTGTGTGTGTGTGTGTGTGTGTGAGAGAGAGAGATTGTGTGTGAGTGTGTTTGTGTGTCTGTGCGCGCGCACGAGCGTGTAATATATACTGCAGTAGTATTGTTATGAATTACAATTTTTTATTTTATTCTACAATAGTTTAATAAGGTTTAAAGTTTACGAGTTCTTATTCAAATAATCTTTTCAGTTATAATATTTATTCAATTATGTTACAATGTAATAATTTCTTATTGTTATTTTGTTATTAATAATATTAATTTTATTGTAAGGTGCTAAATTAAAGGTTTGCTAATATGCCTTACGTGTTAGTTTTGTCCGTTTATTCTGTTTAGAGAGTGCAATGTATTGTTTTAGTTTGTTATTTTAATAGTTTGTCTTCTCCCTTCCGTAAGACATCTAGTTTTAATTTTTAAAACGCAAATATTAACATCTGGATTACATTGGTCATGCCACTACTATTTCAATCCTATCTAAATTGTGTTAAATTAGTTATTGATGATTTTTACAAATAAGTCTTACAATGAAAACTATTAAAACTAATTTCTTGTTTTTTATCAGTATTAGGCAATTTGATATTTTGGCGGGATGGTGGTGAATAATCTAAGCAATTTTGTTCGGCAAACAAAAGCAAACTTTAATTAAGCCACTTAGAGTCAAGTTTAATTTATTTATATGACATAATCCATTGAAGAGTTTGATCCGGAAAAAATTGCGGACAAATTATTTATGTATATAATAATTAAGAAAATCTTCTGGAATTAGTGTAAACGTTTATTTAAATATTATAAATAATATAAACAATAACTAATAAACAAATCATTTTAATATAATTACAAAAACAAAACTGGTAATTATTATTTATTTAAAAAATATAGCAAAGTAAATATTTTCTTGATGATATTTTCAATAAAAATTAAACTTGGTTTAAATTAAAATGACTAAAGTAAATTATAAAATATGCCTCTCGGATATAAGATGGGTCATGCTATAACTCAGTCTCGCAATTTATAAAATGATAAACTTACAAATAAAGGATGTGATCCACGCCTTGAATAAAGGTTTTACAAATTGTTATTAGTGTAATAACTCACAATTATTCGTTAATGTTAATACATGTATCATCGACTCATGTGGGAGTAGAAGAATATATAGAGTCACGCATGGCGAGATATCTGTGTAAAATATAATTGAAAAGGATTAGTTCCACAAAATGAGGCGTTGCATCGACCAACAAGATATGTCTATCTGGCCGATATGCTTTAATAGCCTTATGATCATTAAAAACATTCTCTGACGAATTGTGAATAATTAACGCAAACATTTTGAGACAAATAAAGTCTATTTTAATTTAGTTAATTATTCCCGTAACACATTTAATAGACTACACATGCTTCTTTCATTTCCGTCTTTATACAGTGTAAAACACAGAGAAGTTAAAACAAGTAACAGAGTTATTTAAATATCAATATTGTGGTTTTACACTTCAGTTAGAAAAATGATTACATAAAACAATTTTTAATTTCACTCAAATTCTAAATATCCATCAATTATATCCATAATTTGTTTTGTGGATATTATGTTAGGTCTCATCCAAACATGTATAAACCTCTTTCTCGAATTTTAAAATGTGGACTATAAAAACTCTAATCGAAAACTGACACACTATTTACAATTTTTTTAAAAATAGTAGCTAAATTAGTCTAATTAAGGTAAAAATTTAAATTACGTTTAATTTAAACTTTATAAAAAACAGAATGATTCATAACGGATAAACAATTAATTGTATTTATATACTAGTAACTAAAAACTAAGTAGAATTTGTAAAACAAGAGTTAATTTTCTATTTATTTATTGTTATGATCACATGTTCTATTTCACCCTATGATAAGAGTTAAGCTAAAACACTTCTATTTAATTTCGTCTTTGATAAGACTTATATTTTAATTAGCTTTGAACATTAAATTCTATTTCTATTAAGAAGAAATTTAAATAATCAAAGATAAAGCATCGAAATAAAATATAATGCTAAAATTAAATGTATATGTGTGATGTAATTTTATTTATAAGTGGAAGGAAGTGTGATTTATCGTATTTTAATGCTTACCTTTAAAGTTGTTTACGTATTACAAGTATAAATTTATATATTATGTAAATATATGAAGCTATATAAATAAAATAAAGGTTAATCAAATTATTTCATATTTGCAACTAAGTAACATACAGTTTATTGCATCATACAGTTAACGTGTATTTAATACAGTTACTGTTGCATCACACAGTTAGTTTATTGCATTTAAGGTTTACTGGAACCTGGAAGACCGAGCATCAAATAGACCTCGGACTTTGATGCGTTCTTACAAACGAACGAGATATAATGTAATTAATGTAGTTACACGGTTTCATTAGTTATTTTGTTCTGTACAATTACATATATACAATTTTTTTGAAGACATATATTTAAAAAAATAACTTTTTTTTGAGTAATATGATTACAAAGTACAATTTTTCAAAGTTATTTTGATGTTGTTGAATTTTAATATTATACCTGCTCAAGAGTTTTAGAGATAACATTTTTTTTCAGCTATTGATCACAGTATAGTACAAATTGGAATCTGTATGTATAATATTTACACAATTATTAATTTTGTTGTGGAGCACTCTTTTTATTAATGACTTTCTTGATATGTTTTTGAACGAGAGTAATCGTTGTTATTTTCGTTAGTCTGTGTGTGCAAGTTATTTCAAAAAGCGATATTTTAAAAACTGAATTATAATCAAAAACGCTGTGTCGTACTTAGAGACGGAGGTACAGTCTGGGTCCCACTGGACATATTGTGGTCGCGCGGCACGCCAAAATACAGTCAACTGACCAATAAATGTTTCACTTTGTTATTAAAATACACTGATACATAGTTTTCACAACAATAATCTGAAGATGTTTTAAAAGTTTGAACAGTCTGACTTAGGCTACTTTAAACACTATTGTTGTATATAGGAATAAAACTGTTTGGTTTACATTCCAAAAGACCACTGAATCATTTAAAAATATACAATGAAATTTAAAAATCTTTGTGTCATGTGGAAATGTTTAGTATCATTTGTTTAAACGATATTTGAAGTACTGCATTTACTACGCCTGCATCAGATTAAATAAAGGGCTAATGCTTGCTTATCAACACCGTATATCCAATCAGTGTTTTTTGTCAAAACAACAGTGCAAAAACTGTGTTGAATACGTCATAAAAACAGAAGAGAAATATTGCCAAAGTGAACATTGCAGTTGAGCCCGGATATTAATGCATAGGGTCGGACTCTAATACTCAAAGTGAGAGTGATAAGATGAGTGGTAAGCCTAATGTAGGTAAGTTGAATTACATTCCGAAGAAAAGAAACCCACACAACGAGTGCGCATTAGGGAAACTCGATCGGATAGTGTTGTACATTTATCTAATATAAAAGCCTAATTCAATCACAAAATTGAAATTTTGAAATATAAAGAAATCCTGTGATATGTTTTGCCAGATTTAGTGTTAATTACAAAATTCCAAATTCTATGTTAAAGGTAAACTCTTCACCAACTGCACAAGTTCTACTGGCTATCGTTTTGCAAATCCAGGACAGCGGGTGCTTACCCACTGCTGTTGGACCCAGACTGTACATTCACTGCCAAGCGCCACCGCTTCGTCTGTTGTCCGGTGTCATTGTCAATTATAATTTAACAATAAATATAAATAATTAGTCACCATCTGCTTTTGTGAAGTATTTATACTAATGATTTAGTCATGCCGATTATGTAAGTGCCGTTTTATTAATATTATTACAAATGAATTGAGCTGAATATCAGGAAAAAATTAATAACACTGTATATAATAAAAATAAAGATTTGAAAAATACCAGTTATATTTAGGACATTGCGCATGACCGCTCCGAAAGAAATTATTTCATCTCTAATACTCTTAAAATGGTAAAAACTTAAATTTCTACATCAGCAAAAAGACTCAGAAAAACTTTGTTTTTTAAACATATTACTCTAAAAAAAAATTATATAATTTAAAAAAATATATATTGTGCAGAATAAAACAAATATAACTGTGCTACATTTATTACATTATTTTTTCGATTGGATGTAACAACGCACCCAAGTCAGAGATCTATAATAAACAATCAGATAGTGTAGTACAGCAGGCCCAACGTAACCGCTCTACTAGCCATCCTTACAACCTTGTTTGTATCCAATAGCTGCACTAACCCATTTCGTCCCGCCGACTTTTAATGAGCGCGACCGACGACGTGTAAAAGATATCACACTATTGTGGCCTACCGTGCACATATCGGAGTGATCTCTACGTTTATATTTTTAGAAACATTAGTAGATTTAAACAACAGGATCTATAGTGCAAAAAAGCAGTCCATAAACCCGGCCTTAGTTTACACATTTCGGTATGATGGATTTTAAACTAAATAAGATGTTTTCTATAAATCAGTTAAATTATAAATCTATTAATGAAGAAAAATATTGGAATTTTAGTTCAAAATCTTCTTCTATGTATGATTTTAGCATTTCATTTGTGAAATCAATTTTTTTTAAATTAAAATACTTGGTAAAACTGACATTTTTTAAATCACCTAAAAAATATATTTTTATCGAAAAAACGGTCGATTTTGTGATTAGTAGATATTCTTAAACAATCGTAAAAATCACATCCGTTCTCCCTTAGTCACACTGTGTGGGAACCGCTGGCCGATATTCTAAATAGTTTATAGAAAAGTACCCAAGCCAAGGCCCCGGACATTCAGGCCGTGTGCATAGTTGCTTTGGTCTTGTAAAGGGAGAGGGCATAACATTTTTACTTAGCATACGACTTATAGAGTAAGTTGACAAATTGCAAAAAATTTCGACCTCTGTTTTTTGATTAATGTTCACGTTTTATAGCCTCAGACACCGCAACAAGTTTTTACGGAAATTTGAACTTACTCAACTTTTATAATACACTAACTTAGATATTAATTTTCTGATTTCAATTCTGCAAGTAATTGTACCAATACTGCCAATACCGTTATACGATGACAACTGGCGAAGTTATTGTCAACAACACAATAACATAAAACGAATATGAGACAAGATAAACTTATATACGATAAATTTAATGATGATTAGTATTATTGTTTTGTTGTAGTAAAATATGAAACAAGATTGTGTCCTTTTCAGATCATAAAACGAAAAGTACAATATTGATAAATTACACTTACAATACTGCCCGTTTATGGTGGAAAGCGTTAAAAAAAATCTTTATCGCCAAGACATAATATGGAGTTCCGAGAATAGTAGTGCATCACGTTGACTGAGATCGTTTATTTTCTTTTTCAACTTGAGATAACAGCTTGTATTTGCGTGGTGAATTAATAGCTATTCAATAAGCTGCACAAGAGGGGGGGGGGTCAAAGGGTTTAACAAATATTATTTCTTTTATTACTGATTCGTAAATATTTGTTGTTGTTGTGACGTCTGCACATTAAATATATTTTATTATTAGTCGACTTATTAATTTGTAAACATTTTTCTGGTATTTTTTAGATGACTTTTCGGGTGGTCAAAACTAACCTAACTTAAATCACTTATTCTCTTAGAAGAAAATGTTAGATTTATCACATGCCAACATAATCATTAGGACCTTTTTCAATATAAAATTTACAAATATAAAATAATTACTATTTTATTGTAAAAAGGAGCTACCTCTTATTACTAAAAATAAATTTGTTATTGTAGTTAAGTGTAGTAAGTGACTGTAAAACATCAAAATAAATTGAAGGTGAACATTTTTTTTTTAACGTAAGACTCCAGAAGATCCTGAGGGCTGAACATACCAATATGGTGGGCTCTCAGGAAAAACCAGATGGCTCGTATACGCAGTCCGGAAGGGAGACTCTGGAAGTACTCCTGAGATGTCACTTCCCGGATTGCGAGATAGAGGGAGGAAGTGATCCCTCCCTGTACACTAGGGCAAGCCCGCGTAGAGCGGACTGGAACTGCTCGAGGAGACTCATCAATGAGGATAAGGTGGGCTGGGCCATTAGATCGTTCGAGACGCACAGGGCCCAGGGGCCGGACGGGATCACTCCCTTACTCCTCAAGGAGGGTTTGGAGGTGCTCAGGCCGGTTATCACGGGGGCTTTTCGGGCGAGCTTGGCGCTGCGCCATGTTCCAAGGAATTGGTCTGTGGCGAGGGTTGTCTTCGCTCCAAAGCCTGGAAGAGCGGGATATGCTCAGGCCAAGGCCTACAGACCAATTTGCCTAAACTCTTTCCTGCTAAAGGCTATGGAGAGAATTCTGGATGTTAACATCAGAGATAGCGTGCTTAGGAGTTCAGGCTTGCACGATAATCAATTTGCTTACACACCAGGCAGGTCCACTGAGGCTGCTCTACATCATATAGTAAGTAGAATAGAGGAAAGTCTGGAAGCAAAGGAAATAGCTCTGGGGGCGTTTCTGGACATAGAGGGAGCCTTCAGCAACACTTCAATACAATCAATGATTAGTGCTCTGGAGGATTGTGAAGTGAATAAGACTGTTGTAGGATGGGTCTCTGCCATGCTGAACAACAGGTCAATCCAGGCTACTCTGTATGATGAAATCATCACGATCAGAGCTAGACGTGGATGCGCTCAGGGCGGAGTCTTATCCCCCCTGTTATGGAACCTGGTAGTGGATAAGATCCTTAGGCGTTTAAACGAACAAGGATTCTACTCACAGGGATACGCTGATGATGTGGCCATCGTGGTTAGAGGTAGAGACATGAGTGTTGTTTGTGACCTTATGCAGGCTGCCTTTAACCAGGTGGAAAGGTGGTGTCAGGAGGAACAGTTATCTGTGAATCCTGTAAAAACTTCTCTCATTCCCTTCACAAGAAAAAGGAATCTGGGAGTGAGGTCGCTACCTAAGCTCTTTGGGCAGGAGGTAGCGTTGGAGAACCAGGTGAAGTACCTAGGTACTGTGTTAGATAAAAGGCTCACCTGGAACCCACAGATAGAACGGGTAGTAACCAGAGCCAAGTGTCTTATGTTTGCGTGTAAGAGGGCTGTTGGTAAACAATGGGGTCTGCAACCCAAGGTGGTTATGTGGATTTACACCATGATTATTAGACCACTAATCTCCTATGCTGCGGTGGTTTGGTGGACTAAGACGCTACAAGGTGGGGTTGGAAGTAGAATGGATGGTCTCCAAAGGGTGGCCTGCTTGGCTATCACGGGGGCCATGGGGTCTACACCAACCGTTACCTTGAATGCACTTCTGGATCTCCCTCCCCTAGGGGTATATATTCAGGGACAGGCCAGGATGAGTGCATATAGACTACAGCAAACGGGGTGCTGGAGGAAGAGGTGGCCTGCAATTGGGCATTGCAGGATAAATCAAGTGGTCAACAAAGAAGTTTTAGACATGCCCTCTGATCACATGATACCTAAGGTTTCATTAGACAAGCCTTTTAAGACGAAGATCTTCTCTAGGGAAGAATGGGAGTCTGGAAGGAAGTTTTACAACGAGCAAGATATAGTCTGGTTCACAGATGGCTCGAAAACAGAGATGGGTACAGGCGGTGGCATTAATGGGTTTAACCCAGAGAGGTCCATCGTACTGAGCCTAGGTAAGCATGCTACTGTTTTCCAAGCAGAAGTAGGTGCTATCTCTGAATGCATCAAGGAGAATCAAAGAATGAAATACATGGGTAAGAACATTCTGATTTTCACAGATAGTCAAGCTGCCATTAAGGCTCTTAACACGACAAAGGTAAAGTCGAAACAGGTATGGGACTGCATCTCATCATTGATAAAGCTTGGTCAGATGAACACGGTCACTGTTGGCTGGGTTCCTGGCCACTCAGGTATTGATGGTAATGAGAGAGCAGATGAACTAGCCAGGTCAGGCTCTGAATCCCCTTTCGTAGGCCCGGAACCGGTGCTCGGAATCTCTTATGGACATGCCAGGGCAGCGGTTGATACGTGGATGCGGGAGGGGATGAACAGGGTCTGGACGAATTCAACCACTAGTAGACTTGCTAAAAGGTTAATTAGACCAAGCAAGAAACATGCGGAACAACTCATCTCTCTTAGAAGGGATAACTTGAGGTGGGTGGTTGGTCTCTTAACGAACCACTGTCACCTCAGAAAACACCTACACAGGATAGGAATTGCTGCAGTTAATACATGCAGGAAATGTGGTTTGGCTGAAGAGTCTGCAGAACACATTCTTTTGGAGTGTGAGGCGCTAGGACGAGCCAGGCTGTACTCTCTAGGCCCTCCGGGGAAAGATATGGAAACCATCCTAGACAACCCTATCGGTAGTATCTGTTCCTTCATAAGGATGACGGGTATTACTGATTGGGTGTAGGAAGGAAATTGGGGCGGCAAAAGACCATTAGGTCGACGCCGGTGGTGCCTCTGATGGAGGTTATCACAGCCCAGTTTAAAAAAAAAAAAAAAAAAGGGCTAAGTTACCCTTAAAATGATACCCTTAAAATGATAGTTAAGGGGATTTTACCCCTTAAAATGATTTTTTCTAAAATCGAGACATACATAAATCGCTTTCCCACTTTTATAAACGGTAAATACAGTGTATTTTAACAAAATCCTTCGACTCTTTTGCAAGATACAATTTATAAGAATGTCTCGTTTATAGTGTAACTTTGTTTTTATTACTTTCACATTTCGTAAAAAAAAAACTATAGGAATATTTGTTATGAAATGTATATAAACATCCCATATATTTAATTGAGTTTTAATTGAATTTAATAATCGCATCACTAATCTTATAGTGTTAATAAACAATAAAACCACAACCAGATTTTTTGATAAAATAGTTTTTTAAACTTATTCAATAGCAGAAAACATTAAATGATCTACTATTTAATTTAACATTTAGTAAGGATTAAGTATTACTTACATTAAATATGTATTTACGAAGTCTGAATATTATTATGACATGTGTTGGTCAATTAAATAAATGTGACATTTTATAAGTTAGAATTAAAGCTGCTAACAAGTAGCTGATTTCTTACTGAAAATGTCACACATAAAATACTTTACAGGCGATTTTTATTGTGGGGGAGCAAAAACTGCAAATATTATTTATAAATTCCCAAGATAATATATCAAACACAACTCATATTTACAATTAATATTTCTCTGAATTGTTTACAGAATGTAATGTAAAATAATAAAAGAAAAGAAAACCAACTATATTGACTTAAATAATAGATATCAGATACTCTTAGTTATATCAATCGTTTACTTTATATGATAAACATATTCTTATAAACATTTTGTATTTCAAATTTAAACATTTAAATGGTTTTTAAAACAATTGTTGTTCACATGCCTTATATCGTAAGTTAAGTCAAGCCAAGAACAAATAACTTACGATTAAAGGTCTTTTATGATTCTTGTAAAAATCATGTCTTAGACAAAGAGTTTTATAGTAATTATAGCATTACTTATCTTAAGTAAGCACTTTAAATATGTCCTTAGACAAAGAGTTAACAATAATACCATCGACTTATATAGTAGTTACATATACTTACCGTATTTTACTGTCTTTTAAAAATATCATGTAAATTAGCTAGAATTGAATGTGGATGTAAGTAGCAATAATTAAATACCCTTTGTTATTCGACATAAATAAACAAGTAAAAATCATGGTTTGACTGTAAAACTAGTTATTGTACTTTTATTGAAATCAACATGTTAATCTTTGTTGTTACGTGTTTTTCTTTCTGCTAACATATTTTGGTATTGACAATTATTTTTGAAATGTTCCCAGTAAATTATTTATTTTATGTACGTGTGTATGGGAGATAGTGGTGATTTTCTGTCATATACAGTAGGAAAATACTGGTATAGTCATAAGGAAGACTTATGTAATCATATGCTTATTTGATATTGGTGTAGGAGAGAACCCTTGCACAGCGGGTTCCCTTAGATGGATAGTTGGCTTTGTTGATATAGGAGCTTGGAGAAGCACTGGGCAGGGTAATTGCAGAGATTGCCTCTAGGATAGAATGGAAACTTACAGAAAGTTTGAAAAATCCTGGAAAGAAGTATTAGTCGATGGGGTAGAGCAAACGGAAGCCCTCCTAAAAAAAATACGGAATAATACTCTCTAAAATTCATCTAGGTACCCTCAGATAGCCAAGCCGCTCAGAAAGCTTGGCTTCATATTAGAATCACTCAACTTTGAATAGAGATTATTGTGGGACTGATTTAATGTGGTGAATTATATGGCTAGAGTCAATAATGCCACCCTAAAATGGATACCTGGTAAATACATGTATGGATGGAAACGATACTGTCGATCCCTTTGTTAGAGCTGGTGTTCAAGAAACCATCCATGATTCTCAACACTTCTAGAAAAGACTAAGAAATGTGGTGAGGTCTTTCCAGAGAGATGCTGGATCCTCTACCGAGGGGAAAATTTCTAGACTTAGACAGGCAAAGAGGGTTATCTGATTCTCCGAATCGAAAACCATAAAATATTTATCGCGGGGTAGACATGACTTAGAATGTAGGATAAGTTTGATGTTCAGTTCACTGTCCTGTGATATATTGCCTAAAAAAAAGGACTTTGTGAAACCTATAGGTTCTGCTCCAAGCAAAATTAGGAAGCAAAATTTGGCCCCTTGGACTTCTCCCTCCCCACCCAAATTGCCTTATTTGAGAAAATAATTGTTCAGTTTTGATTGACATTTATAAATTAGTAATATGAATATTACTATTGAATTGGAACGTAATATATGAATTTATTCTTGCAAATTAAAATTATTATGAAAAGACAATAAGAAGCATTTTAGTAGCTATATTTATTTGAACTTTAAAAAAAGTTTTCTTCCAGAACATGTACGTAAATTATTGCTATTTCCTTCTGGCCTTTTATCTAGATGGTTGATATCCTTTACTTAACCAGGAGCTACGAATATACTTTCTTTTTTAAATTTATTTAAAGCTAAAATTTAAACATTTTAAAAACAATATTAAACATATCGTATAAACTATTCAAATAAGTTAATTACATTGCAAGCAAATAATTTATTTATATTTGTAGTTAATGTTTAGACAATATGACAGTTAGTTTTGTGTTGACATTTCGTGCTTAATTATATGTTGATTTACCAAATGGTCCAAATGAATATGCTAAACTCGTACTTTTTTACAAACACATTCACCGAGATTGTTTATGAACATGAATAACTATTTATGTTGTGTGCAATGAACACAAAAAGAACGGTAAGGCCTACAGAGACTTTATAATGAATAGGAAACCAGTGCAATATTAATTGCCTTCAGTGAGTAGCCAGAGCATAACAAAGTACTTAGAACTACATATCATTTATTGCCGACTCTACTGTGTAATAACCAAGCATACCTTCGGCAAAATAATTTTACTACGTTTACATAAATTGTTTTCTCTCTGTACGTTTGCAATTCATTAACGAGATATTATTAATATTTAAATGTAATGCAATGAAAGCTAACTTGTGTTTTCTTTTAATAATTTTTTTTTATGTTGGTAATTTTTAATGTAATGTTTGTTAGATTATAAATAAATACAAATAATTTTACAATAAATTATGAAATTAAAATCGTAATTTATTATGCATGGCTTATAAAGTAGCTTTTTACTTAGTATTCCAATAAATCTCATAGAAACCAAAGTAAAATATATTAGAGTTTGTAATTAATTCTAAAAAACCTTGATATGTGTTCCCAGAAAATTATGAACCTTACAGAATATTAGTTCTTCATAGTAAAAGAAGAAAAGAAGATAATTTCTTATTCTATACCACACAATTGAAAGAAATGTCAACGCTAATTTTAAATGTTTAAAATTTTAAACAAAAAACCGTGCGAATTTCATTCAAGATGATAAAATGAAATCGACAAAAATTGGCAAATTTATTTTGAAAATTTCTCAATTTTTTCTTCAACAGCTTCATTGTATTAAAACTCGATATTCACGCCAATTTTTGTGAAAGTTGTACAAAAAATGCTTCCAGTATACCCTGTTTCGGGTTTCTAGCAACAATGAAAAAGTAGATTAGTTTTTACTTTAAAAGTTCATTTAAAAAAAATGACCAGTTTAATTTGATTTATTTTTAAGGTTTATTTTAGAGTATTAGGCTAATAACATGTTTGAATCCCTGCTGTGTTTCTTTTATTAGATGTTTCAACAATGTGATATCAAAGTTTCATAATATGTACTGCATTACACACAGTAAAAGCTAAACGGATTTTAGGAAGTAACTTGCCTAAAACGGCTGCCAAAATGAAACGGTTTCATCGATCTTGCAGGTTAATAAATTTGTCAAAGATATTACAAAAAACAAAAATAAAATCATAATTGGACAACTCAATATTTTGTGTGGAAACACTACTTTTTGGCCTACATAAATTAAAATGACCTGAACTTATTATTTTCTATGTTTAATATCGGTGCATTTAGTGCTCTCTGGACTGGGTTTCAAAGGTTTTGTCTACTTATTATTCGAGGTAAAATTTGACGTACATACCATATACAAACACTATCGTACCTAGAAATTATTGGTGAGAAACCCAAATCATTTAAAATCGTACACAACGTACGTTAGTTAAATTCAAGTCAAATTACAATTTTGTTGACATTTTTGGCTCAACATTAGAACATGTTCATTTATAAAAGGAAGTAGATGGAACTTTAACGATCATATTAAAAGTATGGATAGAAAAGTTTGGTTACAACTCAAAATAAAATTGTATCAACCAGTAGGGCGAAGAGGTTTGGTTCACCGAGGCAAAGTGAGAACCGTGTAGTAGACATTATGCCTAATACATAAAGGAAGAAAAATAAGACGTAATTGCTATTATAAATATTATGGTATGTTAAAGCCAATATAAATCTTTGTTTATTTTATAATTAAATTCTCTAAATGTGAAAGCAATAGAGAAAATAACTAGAAATCGTAAATATCAAAATAAAAAATATGAGATAAATTGTGTAAGAATGAAAGAGGCCGCACTTTGAGTTAAAATATATGTTATTTTACAGCAATTGCTAATAAAAGAGAAAGAAACCTGACTGATAAAAATGATGTATTTGTTTATCAGATGTTATAATATATCTTTGCAAGAAACTAAGGGTTACCGAATGGCTGCGGGATATCACGCGAGTAGCAAGTGCTAATCTTATCAATGAAATATTAGTCATAATGGCAGATAATAGCAAACATGTTAATGTAATGCAATCGATTACTAGGTTTAAAAGCCGTTATAGATTGTAAATTGTGGTATGATGTCATGTTCAGATTAGGAAATACTTTGATGTTTTTGATTGTAAGATTACTTATTGCTTACAGCACGTCATAGTGACAAGTTGTTCTATAATAACGACTGCAAACTTATATTTATCTAATTTGTTACTTTTTTTGAACGGATCGGTTGTTTATCTTTTGAAATAAAACCGAGATTAAAATTACATTGTTTTACTATATAAATGAGCTTCTATTTCAATTTACGTTTGGAATAAAACAAAACAATCAAATCATTAGTATTAGATATGTATTTAAAAGAAAATTTATGATTTATGTTAAGTACTCAAAATTATCATTCAGTTCCTTAGCTGACGTGATGTGGTTGTACATCGTGGACTTTATTTTTTTAAGCAGTACTCTCGCAGGTCATGGTCATAAATTATAATTTAAAAATATATTACTTTTTCTTCCATAGTAAATGGATAAGATTTGTACAAAAAAATGAAGTTTTAAAACTATAGATATTGACTTTATTTAAAAAATAAAAATAAAATTGTAAAATCTATATTTATTTCATAGGGCGAATTTCCCTTGTAATTGAACATTATGTTTTGAAATTTATCCTGTCATAGACACTCTATTCACCACAATACGCCAGGTGTATTCTCCCCACTAAAGTTTTATTTTTAAATTTTATATTGATTTTTAAAGTGAAACGATAGACAATTGTGTGCTGAAATCTATATTTTAACCTGAAGAAGGGAGATGTAACATATAAAAGATATTTACAAGGGGAATACTCCCTAATGTATTAGTTAAATTGATTTAAAAACTTAACCTAAAGAAAATTTAAAAATAGCCCATGTTTAAAAAGTATGATATCGTACAAAATAACTTTCAGACTAGAGTATATTTTTCCAGGTTAACTATACGTGAATTATTTCCCAATGTTTTTAAATTGTAAACAATACTGTATAAAAATTCATTAAATATGTTTTATTCGTTCTTGAATTGGGTGGGTGTTATTGACTTATTGAATATATATATATATATATATAAAGCGAACAATTTTTGTTTACTCAAAATGTGAAGAAGTAATCAGATTTTTTAGAGGAAAATTTTAATTAGTGACAGGATATCTATTGGTTCACAGAAATGATCATAAAATTAATCTCGGATATATAAACAAGTAAAATTAATTAATTAAATATCACTAATTTCTATTTATACACCATTGACTCCCAAATTATAAAATTGAATCATAAAATCCAGAAGCTAAGTATTAAAATGTTGAAAAATTAAAAAAATGTTATGTTTCTATTATCACTTAATTGATTTCCGTGTGGGATGCTGGTCCCATATCGGACGCCTCCCCAGGTGGCGGATAGGGGAATGCCTCTCAGATATGAGTGGTACCGGGGAAATCAAATACCCGGGGCGGACCAAAAACCAGATAGGGGAAGGTACCCCGAAAATAAACCAAATATGAAAAGTCAGCAGGAGGAAAAAGTTACGGTGCAGGGAGTCGGATCCCCAGTACCGGCGGCTGTCAGGGGTGAGAAAGCGGGCCCCGGGTCGTCGTCAGCCAGCAACCGCAATGAAAAGGGATTGGAACACTTGGGTCCCTCGTCACGTGATGCTACAAGTGCTACAAGTTTTTTGAAGAAACAGGATGAAGATCCTTTTAGAAAAAGTGGCTTATTACAGAGATCTCCAGAAAGCCAAGGTACATATTTAGACAACAAAGTTGGACAAGAGAAAAATGGGTTGGACGAAGTAAAATTGCAATCAACGGAAATAAATCCTCAGTTAATGGGTTACTATGATAGGTGGCAAGAAGAAAAAAAGGCAAGAAGAGAACTTGAACAAACTGTTACCAATTTGCAGCAGCGTATAGGGGAGTTGGAAAGAAAGCTGACGCTATTGGATGGAACCAATGCATATACACTAACTGATGAGCAAAATGAAAGACAGTATTTCACAGAAGAAGAGGAACTCTCAAGGGAGACAGACTGGATTTTAAATAAAAATAAAAAGAGAAGAACAAAAAAAAAGGAAAGCAGCAAATAGTCCTGAAACGTCTCCTGAAACGTCCCCTCAAAATAAAAGTAATGGATTGGTACCCCAAGAAAAATTAGATGTTGTCAAAAAACATAAACCACCGCCTGTAATATTGAGCAACGTAGGGGACTATATTGAAATAAGTCGAGCCTTGCAATCAAGAAAGATTAACTTTAGAGCTAATCTAATGAATAATAACCAATTGAAAATCAATGTTGATACTGAACTGGAATATAGAGATTTAACTAAATTCGTAAACAATCATAAACTAGAATGGCATTCCTATGAGAATAAACAAACGAGACCTATAAGAGTCATGGCCAGGAATTTGCATCCATCATGTAATCCTGAAGAGATTAAAAATGAATTAATTAATAGAGGTTTTAGGATTATTGATGTGGCAAACAAAATCAAGAAAACAAAAGAAAATGGCATAGAGATTAAAACCATACTTCCTATGTTCATATTAACATTTGAAAACTCTGAAGATATTAAAAAAATATATGAAATAGAACACATATGCCATATGAGAGTTAAGATTGAAGCTCTCAGGAATGACAAACTAATTCCTCAGTGCAAAAGGTGTCAGCGATATGGGCACACTCAAAAATATTGCCAACGAGAAGCTAACTGTGTTAAGTGTGCTGGCAAACATTTAACTGTTGAATGCAGCAAGCCAAGGGATACTGCGCCTAAGTGCTCCAACTGTGCGGAGGCACATCCCGCTAGCTACCGTGGCTGTTTAGTAGCAAAAGAGCTACAGAAAAGAAGAAATGAAATAATTAAAAGTAAAAGAATTCAAAATCCTCAAAATCGAACATTCACATCCAGAAAAGTTACCAACCAGGTTTCATATGCTCAGACAGTTAAAGCTAACGAAATACGATCGGAGTTAATAAAGCAAACTGAGCAGGTTCCCCTGATTCAGATGATGCAGGGCATAACATATACGCTGAATAAACTTATAGAAAGGTTAGATAGAAGCGAATTTAAGGACACCGGAGAGAAATCTATAAAGGAAATTAACTGACATGTGGGATTTGAGAATAGCAACCTGGAATGCTAATGGTATCCAAAATAGAAAACAAGAAGTAGAAGTATTTTTAAACACGCAAAATATTGACATATGTCTTGTCACGGAAACACACTTAACTAAGCAGTCTTATTTGAAGATAGGAGGATACAAGGTTTACCAATCAAACCACCCCGACAACAAAGCGAAAGGAGGAAGTGCCATAATAATAAAAGATAATATTAACCATCATGAAGAGTGTCATCTCCAGAGTTCACAAATGCAGCTTACAGTAGTTAGAGTAACGTCCTCTAAACAAAAATTGTCTATTGGTGCTTTATATTACCCACCAAGATATAATCTTAAAAAACCAGAGTATAAAAAGGTTCTACAGCATATGGGTGACCGATTTATAGTGGGTGGAGATTATAATGCAAAACATGTTGATTGGGGATCAAGAATAACAACATCTAAAGGCAAGGAACTCAGAGAAGCTATCATAGAAATGGGATGCAGCCACCACTCTACAAGGAAGCCAACTTATTGGCCCACAGATCCAAAAAAAGTTCCCGATCTCTTGGATTTCTTCATATCAAAGAAGGTGTCCCAAAACTTTGTGGATATTGAGGATAATATCGACCTTAGTTCAGATCACTCAGCAGTAATTTTAGTACTGAGGGAAAACATTATCAAGAAAGAGAACAAACCCAGACTAGTCAACCATACAACTGACTGGATTAGTTTTGGAATAGAATTGGATCGTGAGATTAATTTAAATATCCAATTAAGAACAAAGCAGCAACTTGAAACAGAAGCAGAGAAATTTATCAACATCATCCAGAAAGCAGCAAGGAATAATACTAAGGAGTATACTCACAAAACAGTAGGCAAAAATTACCCTCTCAAAATAAAGGAACTAGTCAAAGAAAAAAGAAGAGCGAGAAGAAAATGGCAACAGACGCGAGACCCTTCTGATAAGAATATCCTTAACAATAAAACGCAAAGTCTGAAACGGGAAATTCAAAAACTTAATGAAGAATCCGTCAATAATTTCCTTGAAAATTTAACAGCAGATAAAGAGACATCTTACTCATTATGGAAAGCAACGAGAAGAATAAAAAGACCAAATACTCAAATTCCTCCAATTAAAAAGTCTGATGGCACCTGGGCAAAAAATAACAGGCAGAAAGCAGAAACGTTTGGTGATTGTTTGGCTGAAATATTCCAACCTCATGACATTTTCTCAGTTGACATGATAGAGGGTAATGAAATTCTCGAAGAAACAAATATAAAACTAGTTACTTGGAAAGAAGTTTACAACGAGATTAAGACTAACCTAAATCCTAAAAAAGCACCAGGTTTTGATCTCATTACAGGAGAGATCTTGAAGCAGCTGCCCAGGAAAGGTGTGGTGTTATTGACCTATTTAATGAACGCAGCATTCAGATTAAAACATGTTCCTGGTATTTGGAAGGTAGCCGAAGTCATCATGATTCAAAAACCAGGTAAACCACCAAATGATACCAAATCCTATAGGCCTATTTCATTGCTACCAATAATTTCAAAGGTTTTCGAGAAATTACTGCTAAAAAGACTAAAACCTATCATAGAATGTAAACATTTAATTCCAAACCATCAATTTGGTTTTAGACAGAGCCACTCAACAATAGACCAAGTCCATCGGATAACAGATATAATTGAAAAAGCATTAGAAGAAAAATTAATTTGTTCTGCCATCTTCTTAGACGTGGCACAAGCCTTCGATAAAGTTTGGCATGAGGGCCTTATCCATAAATTAAACAAAGTACTACCAAAACAATATGTGGATCTGTTAACGTCATACATATCTGGCAGACTATTTAGAGTTAAACAGGAAGATGAATATTCGGAACTAAGAGAGATGAATGCTGGTGTACCTCAGGGTAGCGTATTGGGCCCTATATTGTACTTGCTCTATACAAGTGATCTACCACAAATAGAAAATGTAACTATAGCTACATTTGCAGATGATACTGCCTTATTGGAGAAAAAAATATTTTAGCTTCTCCTACGCTTTTATCAATAATACCTTATTGATAAAAGCGTAGGAGAAGCTACCAACAGAATTCAAAAAGCAAGCGATAGCATCTATCAATGGACTAAGAAGTGGAAAATTAAGATAAATGAGAGGAAATCTGCTCACATCAATTTCACAAATAGAAATATAAAGAATCATTGTATAGTAAAACTGAATGGAGTTGAAATTCCATGTGAAAATACAGCAAGGTACCTGGGTATGACATTGGATACCAAGTTAAATTGGAATGAACACGTAAAAAAGAAAATAACTGAACTAAAAATCAAATACAGTCAGCTGTATTGGCTTTTGGGACGTAAGTCTAAATTGTCAATACAAAATAAAATATTAATTTATAATCAGATTTTGAAACCTGTCTGGGTATACGGTATACAACTCTGGGGTTGTGCCAAAAAATGCCACATTGAAAAGATCCAAACTTTTCAAAATAGAGTATTACGGAACATGGTCAACGCTCCATGGTACATTCGAAATATTGATTTACATAGGGATCTTGGAATTCCAGATGTTTTTACTGAAATAAAAAGGTTTGCTGTGAAGCACGAATCTCGTTTGAAACATCATGTAAATGAGGAGGCAGTACAACTTCTTGACAACCGCGATTTAATCAGAAGACTGAAGAGAACAAAACCTTTTGAGTTAGTCTAAGTGTTTGGTTGTTGGTAAACATTGGGTGATATAATAACTTTGGGTCACTGGTGGGTGACTTATTGGATATAAGATACAATTTAGAGACTTATTGGATATAAGATACAATTTAGAGGCAAATTGATGGTTAGTCTGTAAGACTAGTTTTAATGTATAATTTGAAATGAAATAAATAAATATATAAAAAAAAAAAAAAAAAAACTTAATTGATTGAGTTTTCAATTAAAATTTTCTTTGCCACAAGATCATAAAATTACTTTTCCGTGCAATCGAATACACGTCCCTCCATATATGGTTTTGTTATTTGTGTTGATATGAATTTCATACAGTAATTTTCCAAAAATGTTGAATTTTATTTTTATATAAATATTTAGTTAAATCTTAAATAATAGAATTTGCGTTGCTTAATTTAATTGTAAATAATATTGATATGATTTTTATGTAAATATTAGGATTTAGTAGCTTTAAGCAGGATCAGAATTTAAAATAAAACATTATTTTAGCAAGACCGAAAAAATAAGGATATATTGAGAAAAAATCAGAAAAATCAGTAGGTGCAAATGAGAACTTCGTTGCTAAGCTCCTTCCAATATTAATATTTTATTTACGTTTTGGTTAAGCTATTACAAATAAAGTTTTTTTTTATTGAACACATAGTAGGGTTGTAGATGTAAAGGTACAAATTATAAATTTCTCTGTCTGTAAACATAGAGATGGGAATTGATGCCGAAAAACTGTTTAAAGCTGCCGCTATTATGAAATTTGCTCGTTCATATTTTGACTAACAAAGTTGTTTAAATGTTTGAGAAAACGTATATTTGTATCCAATTGGATAAAGTTAGAACAACTATTATTCTGGAACATTTACAAGAACATCTTTTTAAATTGTAGATTTACAAATAAATGTACTGTACAGAGTGTTTCCTAAAATGTTAAGTTTTATAACAGCCATTTTGTGTTTTTAACAAACAAAAAAAAAAAATCATATATTTTTAACGGTAAATGATATGGAGTTGAAATTTTGGATGGTACTTGGTGCTATAAAAACACGATTTGAGAAAATTTATCATCTTAGTTCCCTTACTCATTTCAAAATGGCGGCTATTTAAACTTTTTAACGTCAAATGTCTGAAAAACCGCTAACTTTACACAATATTTACATTAGATCAAATATTTTCCTAATTTAACAATAAACTATTTTTTTTTTAAATATTCCTTCTGTAGTTTAAAGGATAACTGAGTTCTCGACAAAAACATGAAAACATAATTGTAGGTAATTGTCTACAACACTCAAGATTAATCTAAAACCAAAATTTAAATTTGAATAATACAAATGTTTACCAACAAATCTTTCTGTAGCTTAAAGTTCAACTAAATTAATAATACATGCAATAATAATATGTAATAACTAATATGATAAAAGT
Organism: Aphrophora alni; assembly: GCA_963513935.1. Taxonomy (NCBI): domain Eukaryota; kingdom Metazoa; phylum Arthropoda; class Insecta; order Hemiptera; family Aphrophoridae; genus Aphrophora; species Aphrophora alni. The sequence continues at coordinate 103,408,093 of OY740767.1, read as the reverse complement.
TTTTGTTTTGTAGGAAGTATTTCGAAATGAAGCTTTAGGCCTACAGTGTTATGGTAGAGAATAATGTTAATGAATCAGCTGTTTCACCTAAAACGTTGAGAAACATTCTAATGTGTACTAAGTCAAATTTAATTGAACTTTCTACTGAAAATAATAAAGTGTATTTATATTACAAAACAGCGGGATATTTACAAAGTATTGTTGTTTCTGTAGGAAACAAAAACTATTATTAGTTAATCTATTGCTATTGATCAGTGAATAAGTAGAATCCAAATATTGTTAAATGTTTTTTCCATATTATTATCGTGCACGCCCATGGCATAAAATAATAATCTCGTTTTTACAAATTCAGAAATGGCGGAAATGCATAATATTATATTATATTATATTATAACGTACAGTATTACACATTGCAATAGTCTTAAACCTAAAGGTTTTCTGGAGAGCAATCGGTTTCTCCTATTATTGGGTGTATTATTATTTAACTCAGTTTCCTTTAAGCTACGGGAAGATTAAGCTATAAAAATTGGCAAAATTCAGAAAAAAAGTTTTGTTTTAAGCTAGTCTTGGGTGTTGTAGAAAATTACAAAGAAGTATTGTTTTCAGTTTTGTGTCGATAACTCGGTTATCCTTTTAGCTACTGTAAGAATAAAAAAAAATTGTCATTAATAAAGAAATTAAATAACCTCCATTTATAAATGAGTAAAGGAAATCTGTTGATTATTTTCTTGAATTTTATATTTATACCACTAAATATATCTAAAATGTTAACCCATATCATTTACTAGATATGAATATATTGTTAAACACAAAACAAGGGCTAGATAGAGAATTATTCAATTTAAAGAAATATGTTTAAATAAAGGTTTTCATTGGTTTGATGTGATGAAGATTCTCCAGAAGTTTTGGAATTGTTTTAGGAACACACTGTATACACAAATTTAAATTAATATACTTTCATGATCTTAGAAAATTCATTTTTTTGCTTATGGACTATTTATCCAAGTGTTGTTTATTTGCGATCTCTAATTTACAAAGATTCAATTATTGTATTTATTTTAAATTCAATTAAAAATATACATATTATATACAAAGCTTGAATACTCAACTGAGAAAAATTACACCCCCCCCCCCTATACTTTTCTGTGCTATAAAACTTGATAAAGGTTACGACATGCAAGTGTTTCGTTACCTTCCCGAAGTAAAACTATTACCACAGGCTTAGCAATAAGGATTTTAATAACTCCATCACGCGTCAACTCAGTATTAAATATAAATATATATTTGTATTGAAGCAATAAAGTTTTATTTTTAGCCTTGTCGTTAAAATGACATACGACAAGAGTAGGACTAAACGATTGCGTTGGAGTCCAAACGTAATTTTTCAAGGTTAAAATGTTTATAACATTAGTAATTACTATGAACCACGATTTGTGACGTCATCAGGTCACGATGTCTTTGTCTCGCTGAGTTTGGCAACTCCACCCGTACCTCGCAGAACCATTATTAAACTATCAATCAAAACACTGCTCAAGCTACTGAAGTGGTCAAGGGCTTCCAGCAGGACCGCGTTATGTCTTCAGATCATTCTGATCTGTAGTACAATATTATGATATAAAGATCTAATATAACACAAGGTTATTATACAAAGGAATATACAGTAAATACAAAATTGTCATCATATAATTTATAAAAGTGCACTTTCAAAACATTTAACAACACTACAAAATAAATAATGAATAATCTTTCAAGTGATAGTTTTATCTTTTTAATATTTCATATATAGGGAGTATATCGAAATTTATGTAACGGTTTGAAAAATGGATGCCGAGTTTTTTCCCAGATATATTCGTTTCTGAGATCTATTGAATTCAAACAAAGTTTATATAATGATGTCTATCTGTCTGTCATCTATTACATGTGGATTGCTCTACTACCATTAATCAATTAATCAAGTTTGGTACGAAGACATATTTTAGTGATATCCCGGGAGGTTTTATTTTCAAATTTTTGATTATTCAAAATCCCCGAGTCCCTGTCTTAAGACAAAAACACAAAATTACGAGTTTCTTAAAATCGATTCGAAAAAATATGTCGGGTGTTAAACATGATGGATACGTTTTATTAACTTACAAAAGAATATTGGCTATACGATATTAGGTCACATTGAACAACATGCAACCCAATTCCACAATTAAAATTTTTAAATGATAACCTATATTTTGAATTATTGAATTCCTTATAAAATAATAAGGTAAAACAATTTTATTCTTCAACTTAAAAAACAACCCTTTAGGATATAACAGCTCTAAAAAATATGTTGAGATTGTAGATATTTCAATCTTAGGATCAAAACTAAGCATATAATTTAAAATTCTAAAAGAATAAAATATTACTAAAATCATTAGATAATCTAGAAATTATCATTAGCAATAACACAAATGATATTTATTTTGCGAAATAGGATCATAAACTCACAAAAAGACAATCATTATTTTGAGTAATTGCAGTAGTATTAATTAAATTTACTTATTTCTTCTTAGGGTGATTTATTTAAAAAAAAAATTGTTTCTGAGAAGCTATGTTTTAGTTTTATGGGGCTGAAATACTTTATTAACTATAATTCTATAAAATAAAAAAAGTTTTCATTTAAAAGTGTAGACTGATGAAAAGTGATTTAAAAGCTCTGGGGTCACCCTTTTTGAGCTTGTGTAATTGGGCAATGTCTAAATGATAGCTCAACTTTACCAATAGTTCTTGTTTTCATGTACACGTAGTTCATTGTTCTAGCGTTATCAAATCTTATCTATGCATTTTGGGCATCCTGCATATTTATTGGTCAATATATGTAACTAATATATAAGTTTGTGACGACCAATATAACATAGAGGGTTCGGCGCGGTGATCTTATAGTCGAGAAATCTAACTAAGGTTATGATATTTCTGTTATAACGGTTTGCATTAACTATAGTCATTTTACGGTCATAACGTATCCAAATTAAACTTCAACTAAAATATTGTATTTTTGTAGTATTTATCCACAGCCTATATCCTTAAATTCTGCTGCTCCAAGGAGTTTAATAACATTAGAAATATAATAGGATTATAATATTAAATAAAGTTTGTCATTTTTCATTGTTTAGTTAAAGCAATAATTAAATACCTACATAAATCGTACTCATTTTCTTTTCAGTGCTGATTTGCACTTTCTTTTGATTTGTTTAGTAGTGTGTCACCTTTCGAATACTCCATACATAAACGAATTTAACTAATTCAAAGTTAAATGTTCAAAGTTAATACTCATTTAAAAAAAACGTAGATTAGTAGTAAAATCTAACTGTTAAAAGTATAATATGCTAAGAAATACTTTTATTTGTACAATGAACTAAGTAAATGTTACGTTTATGATTTCATATAGTGAATTATCTGTTCGTTAGACGTTTTCGAATTACGTAAACCAAAACTAGGTGAAATTTAAAGCCAGACGTTTATTTTAAATTTTGGGTTTAAAGATTGGGTAGAAAGGAATCAACTATTCAAAATGTTATGCAATCAAATTTATAGTTATGCAATTTACTGAAAGTATCGTGGAACAGAATGTAACAGGTGTCCAAAGTCACTTCACCTCTAAATTTTTAAAGTGCGAATACGAAATCAGAAATGAAATAACATTAATAATAACACCGCGTTTTAGGGAAACTTTTATGGAACAAAAGAAGTTAACTTTCAACAAATAGGGCAGTTTTCCCTACTTCCAAAATCAAGTTTTATTAAGGCAACTCAATAATTTTAAATAGTTATCCTCAATTCATAAATCAATCCACAAAGTCATGAGAGTATAGAAAAATTGTGAAAACTGGAGGATGCTATGCTGCACCTATAAAAAATGACGTCTATAAACATTTCAAATAATTTTGTGTTACTGCTGTCGTATTTTATTTCGCAAAATGTAAGAGTGGCTATCCCCAAAGCGGGCTATGCCTTTAGGGGAACCGGGTGTTTTCTTTGTTTTTTTTCTCTTCCAGTGTAATGTGGGGGTTTTCTTTGAACTATATTATATTTTTTATGCAAGTAAATGTTTTTTTTTATACTTTAGTTTAGATAAGCAAATGTTATAGTTATAAGCCATGTATATTAGTTTTATGTATAGGTGTGTAAGTATGATTGGGCGTAAGTGTATATGTTTAAGAATATGGTACAGGTCAATGTACACTTTATGTCTATTGTAGATTTTGTTGGTGTTTTTTTCTTTCTATTTTTTCTCTCTCGCTGATTACTGTTGTATAAAATAGCTGTAATAGATGGTTTAATATTTTGTATCGTTATTGTTTCTGGAGGAAATCATTTTTTTTTTTTTAATATCAAAAACCTTTATTTTTTTACATTTAACTATAAAAAAAGTTTTATTTGAAATAAGGGAGCTAAATTTAATGATTAGTCGACAATCATTAAAAATTGTTTTTACCACTTCCTCAACCCCTCAATTATTATTTCTTCGAGTGTCATGAATTTCAACAGAGTTTTGATGGAAAAACTACGTTCTTAAAAATTAAACTGTAATTTATATTTGTCCTTTGTTCGCTAAGTTCTTACAACCTCATGTAGAAAATATTGATACGTAGCTATATTTTAACTTTCTATCTGGTATTATTGTAGATATGGGCAACCTAACGCCCTCCGCTTTTTGATCTGAAAAGAGCACAGTTAGTAGAACACCTGTTCTGTTCTGCAGGTGTTAGTAACTTATTACTGAGTATTGCTAAGATATATTAATTTTAGTAAACCAAATTGAATCTTTTGCAAATACATTCAATGTTGATAAAAAGTTTTAAAATTAAGTAAAATACTAACATTCACAATTTTAAATTTATTAGTGCATATTATTTTATTTCGGGATATACACAATTATTGATGTAGTCTACTTTCTATAATGCTGATAGTACACATTGAAAATTGACAAATAATATATCATAAGAGAGAAACAAAAAGTTACATATGTCCTTAAGAAGTTCTGCAGGAATTCATTTAGTTATTCGACAACAACAAAAAACTAGTAGAATTCTTTTACATTTGGAATTCTTTATCAATGGGTGGGACTATTATGCTACAGCAAGATTTGTAAATTTTGAATAAAGAATGTTACAACTTTCCCTCAAAGGTATTTCTAGAGCAAATATTGGAGTGTTATAAGTGGTATTTCATTTTTATAGTACTTAATAACATCACAGATGTCCTAGATTCGGTTTTATTTTTGGTAGAATTAAACAAGAATTGACATAGAATGTTGTATTAAATGTCGTCACGATTCAGTTTTGAATATACTGAATGATAGAAAACTTATGTTGTTGAATGTTTTATGATGACAAACACAAATAAACATTGTGAAATAACTGACACTTAGCGTATAGTTATGGACTTTCCATTCTGTAGATATTGAATAGTTGACGATTTTGCTCATAAATATAGTGTTGAGATAGTTTATTCAGGTTAGATAAGTTGTGTATGTAAAACATAGGCCTACGCTATATGCTCATTATCTTTATACGTGTGAAAGTTTAGTTAATTAGTTAAAGGTGCACGGATTGTAATCAGTTCAAATGAGTTTTTCTCATGTAAAAGTGATTCACAAAATATGTAATTTTCATGCAGCCAATTAAAAATATAGTATTTGTTGTTAAAGATAGAAGAAAATACACTGGTATTTTACAAGTTAAAACATTACTTTTTAAAATTTAATTTTTAGTTAAACTACATGACAAGTTAATTGTTAGAGTGTTTATTTACCCAACAAGCGTACGTAATAGGGTAATTATGGTAATCGCAATAAAGTCTACCTACTATTTATGATTTTATAATGGTTTTATTGCTTTTCGTGGCCTACATTTTATGACCATCCGAAAATAGGACGTTCGGGAAGTCTATGTATGATGTTTTGAATTTGAGATTTAAATCTTATTATATAGTAAAATACAACAGAGGATTTCTAAATGACGGTATTAAATATATATTAACGCGTTTTTACTACGAGGTAAATTTACAACACGCTAAATAAAGTCAAAATTTTCAGATTTAAATTCTGTAGGTATTTACAATATTTTAATTATTATTGATGTCCCTCAAATTTCCAAAATAGCTGTTGTTGTCATCTTAAAACAATAAATTTTTGGATATTTCAGGCGCTTCGTTACTTTACGTGTGATTTTTTTCGTTCGCATAATTAATTTTTTTACAAAGATGTGTTTGTTTTAGTTACATGACAAGGTTGATTAAAATTATGGTACCGCTCATCAAGTAAATGTTTTGGGTTTATTTTTTAAAAAGGCTGCAAGTTTTAACAATTTTAATACATTAGTTTGTTTATATAATACAATAATATACAGTAATTTATTTAGGATCGCGGTGTGATCAAAGTGTTATAGGATTTACCTACAGAAAAAGTATAATGATCGGTAAAAACATTGATATTGCGTTTTTCGTAAAAATATTCATATGACCCTAAATCAATGTGTTTTTTGTAATGATATCTGACTGCCGTTTCTGCATTGCTTTACAAGTATTGGACTTTTTAAAATTTTGATTAATTTTGGATTATGAGCACTTTATGGTAAAAATTTGAGGTTGGCTGCTGTAAGACTAAAATTAAAAATGACAACACCATTTATTAAGTTTTCCATTTCATATATTCAATATTTTTAAACCCTTTATTAATCTTTCCATTTCTTACTTCCACTATCTTTTAAACCGTTAATTACGTTTTCCATTTCATAATTCCAGTATGTTTTAAATCATTTCTTAAGTTTTCCATTTCATACTTCCACTATCGTTTAAATAATTGATTAATTTCCATTTCATACTTTCACTGTTTTTTAAGTTATTTACTAACCTTTCCATTTTATACTTCCCACAATCTTTTAAACCATTTATTAAGTTTTTGATGTCCACACTTACTCTGTATTTTAAACCATTTATTAAGTTTTCCATTTCATACTTCCACTATCTTTTAAACCATTTATTAAGTTTTTGATGCCCACACTTACTCTGTATTTTAAACCATTTATTAAGTTTTCTAATTCATACTTTCACTATCTTTTAATCCATTTATAATAAGACATTGATTGGCTAGATATATGGAGAAAAATAACGAGATGTGTGGAATAAATGGTTGCTTAATATTTAAACTTTAATACAGCAAAAGATATATTTGTAGTCAAATTCCAAACATATACGCCTAGCCTATAAATATATTATCGATAAAGCTATTAATTTATTATTGAATTCATATCTTACTGTGAAGTGAAATTCCAAGCGGTACAACTTCGTGATCAATTACTGCAATTTTATACGCCTAGCAATCGTAGAACTATTTGTTTGATCAGCGGAACATTAATTTTAGATATAGTAACCATGAATCATTTCGGGGAGAGTATTATTTTCATGTCGTGCAAGTGTATAACAAGTACTTTCACACCTGCTCAATTAGTGTTCGCACTCCACTCACGGTTTCTTAATTAACTCTGCTATAGAGACACCAATGTTAGAAGGGGGTTAACTTTCTTTACATAATCGACCAGGACTATATGTGTGTCACAGGATACTCGACCCTCAACCTGATGATGTTTAAATTGCTCTTTATAATAAGTCACGATAAATTACACCAAAAAAAACCTTGTAAAAGTTAATTACGTTTTTTTAAATAAACTATTTCTTAAACAAATGAATTTTCTTTCACTTTCACTGACACAAAAATGTGTCAATGCCATATATATTCTTCAGAAATTAAATTAAAATTACATCATTTCTCGATATATTACATAAGTTATGTATTATTTATATGCGTCAGTCTTTAAATTTCAAATGTTTGAACCATCATAAAAATAAAATAAATTTTAACACAAATTCCATTGTTCTGAAGAAGATAACTTACTTTGTTTGTATGACTTAATTTTTCATGCAATCATTTCTGGAAAGAAATATTTTTTTACAAATGACTTAATACTAGTACTGCTTGGTAACGTACAATTTCCTACAAATAGTAAGAGGTACAGAAAATTTGGACGTCATTCAACTGCATCGAACATAAATGTCTAACTCTATATAATTCTCATAAATATAAGAATAAAGTAAGTAATAAGAGCGTCCAGAACTGAAAACTTTTATGACTTTCCTTACAGCTGAAGTTGTTATTTATTTAAAAAAATATGTATGTTTCTGTTAAAATTAAATATATCAGATAATCAAGTCACTGATGATAAATCAGAACCATGGCGGATAGACTGTATTTTCTTTAAGTGTTCAACCACTGAAGCCGTTTGGTATCCATTTTTGATATCATGAATACAGGGCTTTCAAAAATTAGTCACACAAAGTAACGTATATTTATGAAATAATTATAAAATTTCTCAATTGAGCAAAAATGCATAAAGTGTTGTTTATTACACATTACATATGAGTAATATTGATTCCTTTTAACGTACTACAGACTAGTAAATTCGTCCTGAATCTGTCACCATCTCGTATTCTCGCAACTCATAACTACTTCTGTTAACCGCAAGTTAATTTAAACATACCGCTAGAGATGTAACTACTAACCTTGTGTTTAATGTCGATATCTAATGCACAGACGTCTAAAATGAGGAGATCGTTACGTCCAATTCAAACAGTCATTGTACGACTGAGATAAAATGTAACTTCGATTTGTAAAGTTGGAGGTACAGCATTTTCTTGTTGAAATTAAATCACCGGTTCGTAACTTGTAATTGTGGGAAAGTAACATCATCACAAAACACAATTTTATTAATTAAATTGTCATCATTATTCATTCTGTTGTTTATTTTACCATAAAATTCAAGCCTCTGTTAATCACTTAAAGCAAATGTATGATGTAGACTTTAATTCAAAGTTTTCTTTAAAATTTCCATGACGTTGTTTGGAGATTGTTTAGTTATACTGTAAGTTAGTAAGTATTGTTAATTTCTTCGATCAACGGATATAGATGTGACAACCTTGTTCCTTGTTTTGTCTGTGCTTCACACAGTTACTTTCAAGGAAACAACCAGTAGTGCTGGAGCTATGAGGTGGTTTCTTTTAATATTTCTGAGTTTTCTTTAGACAGAAATGGCTGATTTATGAAATGTAAACAACATCAAGCACGGCTCAACCTTTACTCCATCACAGTTACAAACATCTAAATAATAAAACATAAACTGCGATCTTATAACATTCGAGACCCTAGCGGCTGTGGAGTGAATTTGATTCGGCAGGACGGTTAATTCACTTTACAGATGGTAGAAGAACGAGTGTTTTTAGAATAGATTATATGACTCAATATTGACCAATACTTTGAACAAATAAACATATATTTAACATTAAAATTTAAAATATATGTTAACAAAACGTTTATTTGTATTGGTTTTATTTACTTTATCATTGAAATTCATCATGGTTTATGCTAACTTATTAACTAATTGTTACTTTTGTATAACTAGTTTGTGAATAAGAGTGAACTTGCACAACTTTTAATAAAGGAAACTTTTATACAACTAGTATAGACTGTATAGGACTAGTATAGAACTGAAGAAATATGAATTAAACCGTGCATAAACTTCCACACTCAACCATCCTGAAAACCAAATAAAAACTAGTCGTCATCCAAAATGTCACTTCGTTAGTTGTCGATAAAAAGTTAAAATAAACCAAGAACGTTGTTAATAAATTGATTTAAATATAGACCTAACCTAACCTAACCTAGATAAAAAAACTCGAACACAAGATCTCACAAACATTACGTTTATTTAATCAAACGCGTTTCAACGACAAAGTCGCCATCCTCAGTGATACATGAGCTACATTAAAAAAAAAAAAAAAATATATATATATATATATATATATATATATATATATATATATATATATATATATATATAACTGACAGTTATTGTAGCTCATGTATCACTGAGGATGGCGACTTTGTCGTTGAAACGCGTTTGATTAAATAAACGTAATGTTTGTGAGATCTTGTGTTCGAGTTCTTTTTATCTAATATCATCTGACAAGTCAAGCTCAATATTTATTTATAACCTAAACTCGCTTCGCTTTTGTCAGAAACACGACCTCAGCGTATACCGTATTTGATTAAAATCTAGCATTGAATGACGGCTGTCAAATTACATGTTTATTTTGCCAATTATTCCTAAACAGTATTACTGATTTTATTTGCGGGTTTTACACGGATTTGTGTCATTAATTGTCACGTTTGTAGAAATTACCTATTTTATAACAACGTAATATTTTACTTGTTGTTACGGTCGATTTTTAATTTTTACTTGTAACTCAAAAACTAAAATTTTTGAAGGGATGGCGACCAATAGAATTTGTTTGGGCCCTTAGAGGCTACAGATGAGTAAAATTTGTTCAAAATTGTTAATTCTATTTTGATAAAATAGTAATTTTGAGTTTTTATCACCAAATTTTAAGATTATAAGTCCGAGATATGACCAAAATATGCGCCTATACTAAATTTGATTAAAATCTGTCTACGAATTTGGGCTCATACGACAGACAGAAAGATTTAACCTCAAAATGATTTATCCCGATAATATTCGAATTCGAATTTCTAACACACAATATAACTTTTTCTATAGGCCTAAATAAAGAAGTAAAATCACTAGTGTTTTTTCTGAAAGATTTATTTTCTAATTATCCGTTTTCATGTGAATAGATGTCTTGAATAAGTCGAATATTATAGTTGATCGTTATATATAAAATTACTTTGGATTGAGTCTCAAAAGAGTTGTGATGAACGATTGACCGAAACATTCGCTGAATAAAAACAATTTCGAGTCACGGAGTTTTACCAATAACATAACGTGGCTCGTATACTTGATTCTATGCTGTCTCTGCATTTAATAAATTGATTAAGTGACCACTATTACTGAACGTCGATATAGTCTAACTGTGCAAATCAACTGTAATAAATTACACTATTAACTGTAAAATGTAAAATGAATAAGTAACATATGAGTTAATTCGTGTTATGCAGAGCTCAGACCAGCCAATGGGATTTGTAGGAATTACGTCTATTGGTTGAACAAACATGTCATGTAGGTCTAAGACGGGTTTTTTGCTTCATAAAAATTGCAATTAGCCTCTTAAAAAGGAATTATGTTAGTTACTAGTAACATTAGCTACACGTTCTTGTAATTATTATGAATTATTTATCTGGGACGCATGTAACACCAAGTACCAAACTAAATGTCTTTTGTTTATTTTTCCATAAATTTCATACTTTTTCTGATGAAGTTATAGAATGTATAGACCCCTACGGAAATAAGGAATAATAGAATTGAATATTACAAAATGGCGGCCATTTAAACGGTTTTTTGTTCATATCTCACGTGTTATATTTCAAGTAACATATTAAATTAAATTCAAATTGGAAGACCTCAATTCTTCATTTAATGGTGCTAAGGCCACATCTAGCTACAAATAGCGAAATTATTGAAAACAAATTAGTATCTAACACTATGCCTTAAATACTTCCTCAGTAAAAATCGTATTTTTAATTTTATGACCTCTGTAAAAGTTACCGATATTGATAAATTTTATAAAAACCGCATGGCCGATATTTTTGGTTTTAACCGATAACTCATGACCGAAATATGTGGCGACCAATGAGATTACGTAATCTTTGGTTTCTTAGAGGCTACGTTCAAATTAAATTAAATTTACGCCACATCACTAGAACCGATTAAAAAAAAAACCTTACTATTCTGTTTTGTTTTTTAATAAATTTTCCCGTCAAATTTGAATCTATAAAAAATGAAAAATGTTCAGAGATACGGCCACATTTGATTAAAATCTGTCCAAACGTTTGTATTGTAGAGCACACACTATAGATAACGTTACAAAAGAACGATTTTTAACGTTGAAACAGATATATATTTTTAAACACTTCTTTTTAAAGGTACCTCAAAACGGAAATCTGAAAAAATATCTTATCCATTTTTTTATCAATCACATAACTTATCCCATCAACACATATATTATGCAACTTATCGCATAGGTTGTTATATTTTATGTACGAGTATATGTGAGAAAGTATTAAGAGTTTCTAATATATATTTTGAAACAATAATAAACTTGCATATCTCGTCTCAGAACAAATGAAAACATGTCTAAATTGATTGGAGCTTTTTAAAATAGATTTTTTTAAACTAAGTTTTAATTTTTTATTAAATTGTCATTGAAAAACAAGCTCACATTCTCTTAATACGATAGAATTTACTCAATTTACCTTTTCACCTATTACCAAACAGGTCTACTTTCTTTTCGTTTAGGTAACATCTTCACGATTGAATTGTAACTATCGTGTTCTAAATGTTCTTCAACTGTATACATCTTGCATACGTAATGAATAAGTGGAGAAACTAATCACATGGGAACATACTAATGCTAATATAATGAAACATAGCTTGTATATCTGATTGATTCCGGATTCAGACTTTACAAGCCTAGTAATCATAATATATTATATTTGGGTAATGTTTAAGAATGGAATATTAATGTAGTTTTATCTTTTGGACAGATATCTCAACATTTTCGGTGTTAATATGATCAGTTTTTTTACTAGAATCGTCACGAAATTATCAAAATGAATTATTTTTTGGTAAACAGTGTTATATTTTACGGAGTGTAAGATATAAGAGTGAACTTTTTTCTTCTTCTTATCTTCCATTACCTACTTTAAATACTTACGTCATTTAAATATATATTATATTTGGATTGATTTTTATGACAGTTTTTAAGAGTTTTACAATCGCTAACGCTGCAAAATTCTCGTTAGATTTCGTCATAAATTATAATATATTGTGAATTTGAGTTCGCTTTTCGGAGTTACCTATTAGAGCACTAAAGTAGTTCTCGAAGTCGAAGATGGAGTAAATCCGAAACGCGTCAACAATTATAAATAATAAAACAAGGATAGGATTGGCGGAAGGTTGTGCTCAAATTAGTTATGTAGATACTAACAGATATAATTATTATATTAATGCCAGTAAAATATTGTTTCGTAAGTTTTCAATGAAAACCATTTAGACCGAGAATGATATTCTTTCTAATGATAGATATTACAAGGCATCTACAGTATGACTAGTATAATTTAAAATGTTTAAAAGAAGGATTTTGTCAGTTTATTTTACAATTTTCGACTCTAATACTTATAATATTACAATTTTTGTGTCTGTGAACTATTTCGGTTTTATTTTCATTTCTTCTCTTAAGATTAAAAAACCCCCTAGACAAGTAAATGTTCAAGACAAGTATAAGAAAATTATGAATTTTGTTTCTATAATTAACTCTGTTATTCCTCAGCCACAGAAGATAAATATAACAATAGTGTTATTACAACTATTACCCTAGCTCTAGTTTAAATTTGACCTGAGTTTGACTTTCAAAAATGTCCCTGGAAATAACTTGTATTTTCGAATATTTGAAACATTTAAGTGCCTGTAGTTCTTAAACAGTAGAGATATCGAAAAATGTTGAAGGATAGAAAGTCTTTTTAACTTTAAAAACCCTGGGGTTAGCTAATAAAGATTTTGTAACTTTTGCACTTATCGAATAAAATAGCGGTCACACCTGATGCAATCATCCTTGTATACATATTTAAAATGGAAAAACATGTTGTGACACATAAGTGACCATTTGTTAGCGATATAAATGTTTGACACGAGTAATTCAGTACAAAAATTCTGCTTCAGATATTTCAGCCACAAAACGTAAAACTTAACTTATAAATGACGATTATGAATTATAATTGAAATGATAAATGTTTCCTCTCGCTAATTGTATTGGCAGATCAAGAGGCTTTATCCAGTAGGGTAAGTATGTTTAAAACAGTTGCTACACATTGCATGTTTTCTGAAACTCGTAATCGTGTATATCTCTACTTTAAATTTTGATTGCTTCCCTCTAAAGGGCCTCGTAGCGGATATTTATAAAAGTCTCCCACTCACTTCGCTCATGTCCAGTGGCTCTTCCCTAGTGGACTTTGAAACTGTACACATGTAAAGCCTTCTCATTTGTAGGCTTTTACTCGCTATGCTAGTATCAGGAACTATAAGCATATCACACTTTCTTCGGAACTCAGGGTTCTAAATTACATATTTCGTAATAACTTCGCTATTTATCATTATAGAGAGGTGGGGTTTACATATCCACAATCGAAATCGTCAATTAATTTTCTAATTTAGTGCGTCATAAGTTGAACACGAGATAAAAAAAGTTTAAAATGGCGATAATTTTTACACTCTCAATTAGATTTTTAGAATTCAATATGAGCACATTGTACTCCCCTAAACCAAATTTTAAGTTTTTATCTCAAATGTTGAGGGCACTATATATATATATATATATATATATATATATATATATGTATATATATATATATATATACGACTTTTCGAAAATCACTTTTGTGGTATCTTTAGGTAATGAAACCTAAAGATAAGCCAAAAATGGATGTCGATTATTTTTTTATTGTCAAACTTAGCCTATATAATTTAAAGGTACACTGGACTAGTAAAAAAATGGACATACATATTACTGCAAGATTAAAGACTAGTTCTAAAATAAATAAATAACTGCTTTAAAAAATTATACATTTTTGAAAAACAAGCTATCTATTGTATTGTTTTTAATTTCATCTTTTATGAAAATTAAAGGGTTTGAATAAAAATATAACAATTGCTTAGTCTTAGAATTGCACATTTTTGGATTTGTTATTCTGACTATGAGGCCAGATTTCGGATTTCCATACACACATTTTGTAAAAGTAGCTCAAATGAAGAGTCTAGAATGAGAATATAACATCACGATACCAATCTATAAAATAAAAACCAACCACAGACGAACACGACTATTATACAAGATTTCCGAAATTTTTTGATTTTCGATCATTTAATAACACTAGGTCTACATGATTCTGATAGAACTCTGAAATAGTACAACTATGTAAAAGGTGCTTTCATATTTATTTATAAAAGCGAAAATCGTTTTTTATGATTACTAAACTTAATCATTAATATACAAACTAAATAAAACATTATTTTTTTAAATAGAAATTATTAAAACGCTAATAAACTTTCGATTTATGGAACAATACATTTTGATTATTTTTAATTTACCAAAATATATAACTAATAAAATCTTATACATTACTAGGTTATACTAACAATAGGTTGAGGTTTGTGAAGTTACACCTGTCTTTCTACCAAGTTGGGTTTCATGTCTTGTGTAGGCATCAGTGACAAGATCATTATTGTAGGTAGTGAGTGATGCCTACCTTTACTTATGTTTTAGTGCATATTATGTTTCCACACATTATTACCGCTGTCATCTGATAGCCTAGGTCTATAAAACAACCAGCTTTACGAGTTATGTAAAATAATCTGTTTGTTTAAAGCAATAACACGTGTGTAAAGAAGCGATATCGTAATACCATAGACCATAAGCCTTCTCTAAATAGATCGTTTAATTTTGTTTTTATTTCTGATATGTGAGTACTAAAAGGGATACATTGAAATAGGCTGAACAATTATTTCAAAATTTCGTTTTTCGTTTTCCGTAGAGCTGTCAAATGCAGTAGGTTGGTCAATTTAAAAGGAACAGAAAATCCATTACCAATATTTCATCTGTTTAAAGTTTAAAAAAAAGTCAAAAAGTTTTATGATCAAAATATGTTATGGTGTATTTATAGGTGTAAATTTTGACAATAAATCAATTTTATAAACACAAAACTTATCCAATCAACTATTTTATAGAACAATATTTTATATAACCACTAAAAAGAAATAACTTTTGATTTCTCTGAAAGAAAGTTTAATAAGTTTACTTTTAAATCTCATTTTGTATTTAATGTTATTATGTTACTATGTTGAAACAAAATAGATGAAACTATTATATTAAATAATTTTATAGAGTTTTTTAAAAGTAAGATATTCATAAAATTTTGAGACAATTGGGAATATTTTCGAGGAAATCGGAGTAGGAATGAAAACAACATATAGGAAAATAATTGGATATTAAAAAATATTCTTTTTTTACTTTTATTAAAACATAAACTATTATATTATTTTGTAGTTAATTTTTTTTAAACTTTGTTTGTTAAAGTTCTTTTGATGATGAAATCAAAACATTAATTATGTCAAAAGAATCAAGTTATATTTTCGCTTACTCGGATATGAGGTTTCTCGAGCCCATGCCGTGGAATGATGCCTGTGTGTCGTCTGTATGGGCCGATTTTAATCAAATTCGATATCTCGGCATATTTTTGCCTTATTTCGATATGATTATATAAGTTTTCTCGATAACTATAAATTTGATGGTGCTACTACGAGAAAAACAGAAAATTCCGATTTTCTCTAAATCGGCTTTAATAATTTTAATCATATTTTGCTAGTGTATCGTCTAAGGAACCAAACATCGGAATAGTCATCACGTACCCAGAAACCTGCTTTTTGAGTCTCAGTAAAATACCCCCAAAAAAAAATCAGTAATAGAAAAACTAAAAGACGTAATTTCTCAAAATCGACTCTTCCGATTTTGTACAAAATCACATTTAAAAAAATAATTACATTTTAAAAATAACTATTACAGCTCAGTAATAATAGGCAAAAAACCATTTTTAGGTTGACTAACTTAAGTGTTTTACATTATAAATTTCGTGTTTGTTATATTTTTGGTAAATTAAACGGGAAACAACAAAATGGTAGTTTATTTCTGGCATGGCAGACCTCTTTATACATTATTTTGTATTAAAATATTAGACAATATTGTACATGTTGAAGGCTTACCTCCGATACTGATGTCACGTAGGGCGTGTTGATGAATACAGGAGCATTGTCGTTTATATCGGACACTCGGACAATGATGGGAATGGTCCTCTTTTTGTTGCTGGATTTCACAGTACATGTTAGCTGAAAATATTAATTAATATAAATAGTAGAATATTTATTTATCTGATAATATTGGTAATGTTTAAACAAATTACAGTGTACATTTAATGATTATTATATCCCAATCATTAAATGTACACTGTAATTTAATGATTGTTAAATAATAATAATCCAGTCTTTGTATTTCTCTTTTAGTGTCTTCTTTTGTCTTAAGTTTATTAATTGCACAGATTGCATCAGAAATATTGAAATTTTCCTGCTATAGGGAATTATTACTTTAGTAAACTTTTGGTTTTAAACTACTTCAGGGGCACAAAACAGGAGTGTTATGGATTTGGCAGGACATTGGTGAGCGAAGCGTGGAGGAACAGGGCCATTTATTTTACCGCTCAAATTATATTAAAGAAATACACTATTTGTATTAAAACACACATCTATTGAGCCTTGTGGTTAATAAAAAATGAAAGAAGTAATCCCCAAACCCCAAATAAATTATTTGTTGTTTTGGGGATTACTTCTTTCATTCAATTCAATGAAATGTTAATAATATTTTATTCTCATTATTTTCTATTAACAATTAATTTTTTTTTTATAATGGATAAAATATAAGTAAAAATGGATGTGTACAAAGGGTAAATGGGGAACAATGTGCCGATATTATTTTCATTTGAGTGATATTACACTTCATTTGCCAAAATTGATCATCCTATATTGGTTCTTTTCCGAGATATAAATTTTTGTCCATTTAAGGAAAAAAGTGACTTTTCAGTTAAAAATTCTATTTTCTCACTTTATTTTTCACCTAGCAAGTAACGTTACCCCATTTTCCAAAAACTGCATTAAATATTCTATAAGACAAAACCAATATAGTGATTTTAAAACTGAAAATATGTATTATTTACAAGCCCCAAACATGAAAAAAGTTTTGAAATCTTTGTTAATATTTTAATTTGTTTTACAAACAAACGACGACAAAAATAGGTGTTCAAATTTCATAAAAAATACCACTTTTCATAGGCATTCCAACGGTATAAACGGTTTGCTAGTTTACTTTTTCGTTCATAGAATTATAGCACCTAGGAACTCAAATATGAAGGTATTTTATATTTTGGTTCTGTAATTGACACTCAACAATGGTAAATTATAATATTTTTACAATTATTTTGGTTATTAATTGATACTCAGCAATGAAAGTAGGTTGGTAATAACTTCTCACAAAAGAGAGAAAATGTCAATATTGTCAGAATTAACTATTACTATATTAACCAAATTAGTGATCTGGTCAATAATAGGATTGAAAAATAAATTCATTATTGGGTTTACTATATGTTTGTTTAGCCAAACCCATGTTGTTGTTGTTTTTTTTTTTTTTTTTAGTATTTACTATCGAGTTTTTTTATAGTCAGTTTTTATTTTGCTATGATTTATAAATAGATACTATGCTAACATTCATTCTATTTATGGTTTGTGTAATAATAGAAACAAATGTAGAGCTGAAGAAGACTACGTAGAACGTCCTTCTCCCAGCCACAGTGTGTTTGCAAGAATACATCGAAAACTGTCAGAAACTGCTTGCTTGTCATTTAACCAGATCAGTAACCTTGATAATGGTTAATTTTGAGAACGTAGACATTTTCTTAGCAACGTACTTTAATTGATGAATCGTCCTGCAGAGTATACTAGAGGTAAAATTAAGATAACACCTTCATGTAAATAGTCTGGAAATTTATGGTATCGAGTGAAATATTTTTTCATAATTCCTTCTCCAAGAGTGAAATAAAACCATAATGTAATTCGTGGGGCTCAAATTAAATGAGAAAATTAGTGGTTCTATTTTTTCTGAGAAATTTAATAAAATAGGCTCTAGATCAGTATCTCCAGTATTTTATGAGAAAAAGGCTATAAAATAGTAAACATAGTTATCCAAAGAAACACTGTTAGGTTTTTAGTAAAAAACTTTGTTCAATGATAAACGCATAAAACCTTTGAACTAGAGTTGAATTTAATTCTGAAAAAATGAATGTAATTTCAATTACAAACAAATAGTAGTTACAGAAATTAAACTTTCATTAAAACGAAACAAACCAAAATGCTACAGAAACCAGTTTAAACAGAACAAAATTTTCTTTTCTTCATAATGTTAGTCTTTACTTTAAATAAGTACAAAAGTTCTGTTAACTTTTATTTGTTTTCTATTAATTTTATTGACATTATTTTTTCACATAATTAAATATTGTACAATTTTCAAAGACTGTATTCAGTTATTCGTCATTTAACAAAGTTATTTTACACAATGCCTAAAACATTATGTTTTCTACTCTATTTTTAAACTTTATACCAGTTTTTATTTTTAATTACTGGAGGCGCAGTGATGAGACCCATTTTATTGAATTTTACAGATCAAAAATTAAAAAACCTAATTCCTAATTAAAAACAAAACATTTTCGAATCCTGATAATATTATCTCAGGACCTATTTATTTTAGACCTTATGAAGAAAAGAATCGTTTTAAAGATTCAGCAATTTGAAAATTTCAAACCAAACGAAAAATAATACTAGGAAAAATAAGTTTACCTTTAACATGAATTATTATTTTTATTTTATTTTTTGGTAAATCGATTATCTTTTAAACTACAGAAACAAATGTAAACCGATTTGTTGGTTGTAAAAAAAGAATAATTTGGTATCTTGTTAATTTTATTGAAAGTGAACGGTTTCCAGATATTCAAACACGAATATTTTTAAGGTCACCATTTTGAAAATATACAAAATAAAATTTCTTGTTTTTGGTAAACATGGAAACCGTAACATAAAAAATGTGGGTTCCAAATCTAATTTCAATATGTTATTTATGTCCAAAGTTATATATTTTTTAATGACGGATAGAAGGGAAACTAAGCGTTTTTCACACCTACGTTCATAAGAAATTGTTCCAGTAGAACGCCTTTTGAGAGTTTCTTTATTTTTTAATGAATCACGCTGTATTTTAGATTAAATAAATTGTTTTGTATTTTATAAGGTTATCATTAAATTTTCCTATTAACTCAATAAACAGTTTATTCTACAGATCTGAAAGTTTGTTGCGTGAACGTGAAGCTATGTCGATGATTATACGTAAGCGAATTCTGATCTAACACTGATCTGACTGGCAGATCAATCTCCTTTGACTTGCTGCGTTTCTAACAACATACATAATTATTGCATGATTTCGTGAGAACACATTCACTTACCTGGAAAACGATATGTGAGAGATTGTCTTTGTCACGATCTAGAGGTGATACGAGATGTAACTTCTTGTCGTGAAGAGTGAATATTGGGGTACCTTTTGGGAAAACTAGGTCAAGTATGATTTCTGAAATTGGATCTCCTATTATTGGCAATTCCGATGGTGTTGTCTTTTGATTGATTTCTGTAAAACAAAAGAAATATTAAGTATTATTGGATTTACCTTAAAATTGTTTAATGTTGCTAACATTTATTGAGGAGATATAAAATAAAAACATTTACAATAGTAGACATTTTATAATGTGTTGTATTCATGTAGAACCAGAGTCCTTGTAATTATTATGAATAATTAACTTTTATTAAATTTATTCCGTTGAGTGTTCTCTATATACGAAAGGAGTTCGGAAATTAGTTATTGATAAAAATATGTTTTAGGTGCAAAGTTGCACATATTATTACATTATTTTTCGACGTAGTCTTTTCCTACATGTTGTTGCTTATATTGTGACATTAGCTTTTGCATTCCCTTGTCAAAGAAGTGTGCCCCAAAGAACTTAACCAGAAAATAACTCCTTCAGCTCTTCCTTGGTTTCAAATGTTGAGTAGTAAATCTGGCTTTCTTGGTAATCACAAGAGGTGGTAATTACTTGGTGCCAAGTCAGAGCTGTATGACTGTGGTAAAAAGTCCCACTTGAAGTGTTCTTTGTCAAGCAGAAGAACAAGAGTCCCTGTGAAAACAATCACTGTCTATTTTTAAATCGATTTCCTGAGCTTTTTCAGAGATTTTCAATAAACATACGCTTTAATTATTGTGCCTGGATCTTTAAATTCTGTCAGAAAAAGTCTGTTGCTATCCCAAACCAATGTAGTTATAATTTGTCTGTTAGATGAAACTATTTCTTTGAATATTTTTGGAGACTGAGGATCCATCCATTGTTTGGATTGTTCCTTAGTTTTAACATTTACAAACCTAACCTATGTCTCATCCAAAGTACTATAAACGCGTCCTACGAGTAAATCGTGTTTGATTCAAATGGAGCTGATGACGGCCGTCAAGGTTAATTTGTTTTGCCAATTAGTCCTGGTCATTAATATTTTGTTTACTTACAGTTTTCAACACGGATTGGGTCTGTTTCTAAACTTTAAACGAAATCGGTAACATCAATTATGGAAAATTACGTCTTTTATATCGGCGTCATGGCCGATTCTGTTAATTTGTTACCGATGACTCACGAACCAGTATTTTTGTAGAGATGGCGACCGAAACGTCTTCTTGGATATTTAGAGGCAAATACAAGAGCAAAACTTAATAAAAATCGTTAGCGTTAATTTAGAAAAAAAGTTTTTTTGTCGAAATTGCAGCTTCTCCAAAATTATGAGTTGTTAAGAAATTTTAAAAAAATATCCCGAGATATAACGAATACCGACATACCAAATTTTATAATATCTGTTTACGCGTTTGGACTATTAATCAGTGTTTGTCGGACTAATTTTTTTAACTCAAGGCAGCTCAAAACGGATACATCCACAAAAACTCGGTATCGCTTTTTTTTTACTCACCACGTAACTTTCTCTCTAATACGAATACAAGAGAAAGTAAAAACTAAATAAATAATAATAAAAACAGAGCCTGTTAATATATTTAAAAAATCAGATAGTTAGCAACATTTTTTAGTCATAGGTTCAATTTATCCAACGTTTGTTAAGCATTTATTAACTCGATAAAATATTAAATGATTGTTTAATATGTTTTCTGTTTTTGAAACGTCTACTATGTTAATGAATTGTTTTATCTCATGTTAACTCAATCGATTAAAAACTGAATCGTTTGTGGTCTGGGATGAACCACTATACGTGTATATTAAGTTGACAAAATTTACATTATGGATCTGTCGTCTGAAATGTGTCCTCGAAGCAGTATAATATAAGGCCTATATTAAGTTATAATGCACATTAAACAATTTCCTCATCCTTGTAGTAGACTGACTTTACGTTTCTCTTTATGACAACAAACTGCCGCTGAATTAAATGTGTTTATAAAATGAAAAGTAACGCATCGTGCCGAATATGCTTGAGAATAATCTCTGAAATATTTGGCATTATAGTTAAAGTATAGCGTTTTAATTTTCAGATATTCTCACCTCATTTTGCAGATTTTAAGATTTTAATTTTACTTACTCATTATACTAAATTATAGTATAAGGTCAATTTGATATTCCCAAAAAAAAAGTTCTGCCTAGTTTTTTTAACTAATCTTCACATTTCACAACCTCAACAAACTGAAAAAGATATTTTTGACTGGCCATCCATCAGTCATCGTTGACATTTATACTTAACCACGATAGTAACTACAAAAATTAACAAAGAAATAGAAAATTTCTCATAGGGGACTATAGTGTGCTCAGACGGAACTCTATTTAAATTCAGAAATATTTAATTGAAAATGTCGATATGTCGGCCATTTTAAACAGTTAATTTCTTATGCCATGTTTGTTAATAAACTTATAATACACAAAATTAGATAAACATTTGCAGATTCAAGTTTTGCATAATAGTACCACCCCCACTTCTCTCAACAATGACAAATAGCGAAGTAATTTTGAAAATTGTAATTTAGATCCCCGTTCTTCTAAGAAAATTGTGATATCCATCTAGTTACAAAATCTGTTAGGGCCGTAACGAGACGAGCGTGGCGATTAGAGAATATTTAATATATACAGATCTACAAAACTCGTTAGATCCTTGCTGACGTTAGGTAATTAATTATGTACACAATATTAAGATTCAGATAACCAGTGTAATATTGTTTTTAACATCCTTATTCTATACTACGTTTAAAGGTGGGTAAGGACATGTCCTTCAAAACACAAGAAATCATCTGCTTGTTTATACATTTCTAAGCCTATATGTTGAATGAAAACTTATATAACACTACTATTCATTTGAGAACTGTCACTATTTAGCAATTAGTTTAAAAAAATATATAGACTATCAGTGTTCTAGTCTAATATATGTGATAATCTTATAAATTGTGATAGTTGTATTACAGTCATACTGCCTAGATAGGTTGTTTGCTACAAAAAAAAAATGTTCAATCACTAGCAGAGCGATAAAATGAAATGACTGCATGTAACAAGCCGTTAGTTAATGATTGTTTAAATTAATGAGAGTTTGACTAGACAGACTAATATTAATGGATTGTTAAATTTTAAACGATTCATTTGTTAACTCGCCATTAGGTCAAGTTTAAGAGACCTTGGTCAAACTTTCCCATAGAGAAATAACTTAATGTCAATGAGTGTAAAGCCAGGCTGTAGTCTGTTATAAAATACTAACCAACAAAAATACAACTGAGGCAATCCAATAAAAGTATAATTGAGCCGGTAAAAGAATTAAGTTTGTTTGTTAAATCTGACCTTGTTTTCGCGTTGTAGGAGGTCGGATACGGTATCGGTTCTACCCACAACAGCTATCTAAGGCTTATCGATGATTGCCGAGACTTTCATCCAATAATTACGTCACGGGTCAATAAAATTGTCCTATGACCTTATGTATTGTGTATCTTATGTTAGTCGGTACAATAAATATATATCATGCTTTCAATTTATCAAAGATGTAGTGAATGATATTGCAAACCGTCTATTCAGGAAGCATTAGTTGTGGCTGTCTTCTTGTCAGATTAGAAACATAAATTCTCTATTGACAAGATGTGGCAAGGAAAGAGCTTTCGATGTGTAACTTTTAATGTAAAATTGCTAAACATGGTTTGAATACGGTGTCAATCAAAGAATTTCAATTATAAAAACCACAATGAGCTGAAATGGAAAATGTCAAATGTTGCAAATAAAAGATATTGCACATAGAAACCACTTGATTGATGAAAGTGAGTGCAACCAATGTTAAAAGAAAGGAAAAACATGTATGAATACAATCTATTTAATATATAGCCTATTTTTCTTCTATCCCTTAAGATTTAATAATTACACAAATGTACAAAAAATATTTCAACATAAAATATATATATATATCAAATTAATGTGTTAAATCAACCAAATCAAAAACTATTATTCATTACAAGCCACCCGTTTAATGGTAAGGTAGGTAATAAGTTATGGTTCAAATTTCATTTTATATTTATACTTTCTTTGATTCTACAAATTAACAACATTAGGTAATGTTTACAGTAACAACTATAATAACAGTAAGAGTAATATTTAAAGTAACAGTGATGTTTATTGTAGCAATTATAATAATAGTAATACTAATGTTTACAGTACTAACTATAATATCGTTAAAAGGTATAATAACAGTAACAGTAATGTTACAGTAATAGTAATAATAACAGTAACATTATACAATCCATGTCTTAATGATTATACAATAGTCGATTTGGAGTAATAAGTTTTTTGTGTTTTTTTTTCTTTTATTGTTTAAATACAAAAAAAAATTATATTGTTATCATCGGCTTATTAAAAAAGAAGACAAGAATATTAAATAACACCCGTTAGTCCTCTGATACTCTAATAACGTCAGGGCCGGAAGAGAACAAGGATTAGTCAAGAGAAACCCTATATAAAAGATTAAAGAGAGGGATCTGTCCAAGACAAGAGGTATAAATCTAGAAACGGCCCTCTGGATTGCCAACCCCGTACTTACTAAATGAACCTCTTAAGGATTTAAAAAATCTCTTTTTCAACCATTGCTGCGAGTTAAATACTTAATAATTATTGCAATTTTTTTCTGAAGATTGGATTATACCCTAATATTTTATTTTGGGTGTCACAATTAAAGCCAGGAAGCTAATAATTAAAAAAAAAATGAACTCTTATTAACTTTGTTTATTTAGAACTACATATATAATTTGTTACTACAAAATGTTTCATGTATTTATATTTCATGGTGAATATATTTTGTTGTAAATGTTTTCTCCGAAAACTACTGCAGCGATAAATAAGAAGATAGAAATATTTTCTTAATAATTAAATAGAATCTTAATCTGTTTATTGACGCTTTGGTAGCTTCAAAAATAACTATTTTATACTGAAACAGCTAACTGAATTTGTAATTTACTTTTAATTAAAAACTACAACTCCTAATTACGTTAGATATATTTTTTAATAAATATATTTAGTTTAAATATCAAATGTATTGTTCAACTTTTGCTAATTAGGTAAAGTTGCATTACAAACATTGGCTGTTGAATATAATCACTTTGGTACAACACTTATTTATATTATTTTATAAAATAAATTAAAGAAAAGTAGCCTTATGATAAATTTTAACGTTATTTATCTTACAGCCAAGATTGTAATTATTTAAATAATTATAATCAAAAGTTATGTTATTTGTATGCGCCTTTATTTAACATGCCAATAAATAACACATAGCTAATCTAATATGTTATATAGCTTTAACTTGGAAGACTAGATTCTAATCTTTATTGGAAACCTAAAATATTAGTTCCGCCAAACTATGAAATGGAGAGTTTTACAAATATTAAAACACTAAACAAAAATCCAAGTCAGAAGTACAGATAAAGAGAAGGGTTCAGCCGAGAGGGAAATTCCACTCGGTTACCTACTTTCACAGACATAAGATACGACATAAACTATAAAGGTTACGCGGAATTATAGTGTATAAAAATATCAAAGGAAATACCATAGAGGCATGTTGATGGAGAGAATACATTATGTTATAAGATAAATCAAGTATACAAATTGCACAAAATATCTCATACTCAAAACCAAATAACAGTCAAAATATAAGAGCGAAATTACATAAAGTACAAACATTAAAATACTTATTATTTTTAAAATTTGGCTTATGCTATTTTCAAGGAATAAAGCAATAAAGCTAAAGTTTCAAAATCCGATGATGCCGCGAGGCGAAACAATTGTAGCTCCTTTATATTATTAAAATAATTTTGAAACTTTAGCTTTATTGATTTATTTAATCCTTGAATATGGAGTTTCAACATGAAATGTCTGCTGTTACATTAAATAGTATTAAACTATTTTCATTAAGTTTAAGCTCTATAAGGTCCAAGCAAAACATTTGGTCGCCGTATTCCTCAAAATTGTGTTTTTTAGAATAAAAAACTCACAGTAATCATTGCCTTAACAAGAAGAATTGACGTAAAATAGTAAAACCTCTATCTCAGAGTAAAAAAAAAGAATGGGTCGAAAGGCACCTGAAAGGAAAAATGAAAAGGGTGGGATCTAACTTAAGACTTGATGAAGAAAGGTAGAAGTCTAGCTAGCGTACTTCGTGACTGAAACTCCTATAATCACTATAAGTGAGATCATGACGGTCAAAATATTGGTTTGGGCTTTGTGGATTAAAATTAGAAAATTAACAATAGGTGTCATAGTAAACGTTCAAATATCTTAAAACTGTTTCAAGAGATTTAGATCAGAGCACATTTTTAGTATCAAAATTACTCATGAACCGTAATTTTACATTTAATTCCAATTTGACTAATTAGTTTGGGTGAAACATATAACATTTTACCAACATTTAATCAGAATCACGTTTGGTTTCTGTCATTAGAGGTTAATCAAAGCGCGATTTATATCCAATTAAAACAAAATCTCAATTTTGTTCTGTTTTCATGGCTGTTATAACTCCAAATTTATGGGGTATCTTACAAGTCACGACTCAACCTTAATATGCCCACACTGCAACTAAATCGGTATACTAACAAAATCGGTTAATTGTTTGTGTTGTAGAGGCGTTTCGTTGAAGGAGAACGCAAATAAATAGAATTTGCAACACATTTTCATTCAACATAAGATGGAAACCACGGTCCCATAGATGTAATAATAACATACAAAGAGAGGTGGAAGGTATTTCATTAGGTCCGGGTCGTCTGGACTACGTTTTTAAATAACAAATAAATTAAATAGAGACATACTGTAAGTTTTTAGGTATGTTATAGACAAATTTTCAGAGGCATTCTCTTAAAAAGGTTGTAACATAATTCAATTTGAATTTGGATTTGAGGTGCAGTTTAGTTTAGAGGATTGAGTTATTAAAGGTGCACATTTTGTAAATTTATGACAAAATTCTAACTATTGCTGACACTTTCGTGGCGAGCCCACTCCCGACACTATGAAATGGGCACCAATCCTATACCTACAGTATTTATTTAGCAACATTTTAATGTTACTGTGTAAATACGGGTTAGTAAATTGTATAAAGTAAGCAGTTACGTCCGAAGTTGCTGAAATTAGATACGGTGTCTAAGTTTTATAAATCATTAAATAAGATCGTTAAATATCAAAATGGCGCCCGATTTTAAAATTGCGAAATTTCATTTTAAAGACACAATGTATTTTTCCGTTTACACAAATTAATAAGTTTTATATCGTCGGGTTATAGATAATTTTATATGTAAATTATATTACAAAAATAATAATAATAGCTCTAGAAACCAAAATCGTAGCTGTATTGCTGTGAAATTTAATGACTAATCTAGGATTATCTAATCTTTAAATATGAAATGGAAAACGTTTAGAGGCAGTATATACTTAGTAAATACTTATCTAGGTCCTATATTTATTCCGTTTCTGTTACTTTCCTATTTGTATTTAATAATTACCAGACCGTGGTATACAATCAAGATGATATACAGTGTGAGTCAAAAGTATGGATACACCCTGTTAAATTTTAAATGGATAAAGATAGAAAAAGGAAACTCAGAACACCTTTTTAGGAAATAAAAGTGAACTTTTTAGTCACTATTACAACTTTGCCCATTTCCCCAAAATGGGATTTTTGGGGGCAGCTCAAAATGTTTAAATGTAAAGACCCATTAAGTGACACCTCATTTTAAAGTCCTTGATAAAAGAAGAAGGACAGTGGAAACCAGAGCTTTCTATCTCAACCCAGTACAAATTGGCAGCTCATTGGTTGTCTATTGGGGTTATTTACCACCTGAATGTGGATGTCCATATTTTGCCTCAATGAAGTTTTACTTAATTTCAATGAGCTGCCATTTTGTACTGGGTTGAGATAGAAAGCTCTGGTTTCCACTGTTCTTCTTCTTTAATCAAGGACTTTAAAATGAGGTGTCACTTAATTGGTCTTTACATTTATAATTTTTCAGCTGCCCCCAAAAAATCCCATTTTATGGGAAATGTGAAAAGTTGTAATAGTGACTAAAAAGTTCACTTTTATTTCCTAAAAAGGTGTTCTGAGTTTCCTTTTTCTATCTTTATCCATTTAAAATTTAACAGGGTGTATCCATACTTTTGACTCATACTGTATACAAAATACATAAAACATCAAAAACGATTCAAGTCCTTTTATATTTGCATATCATATGTATGTCGGGTATTTCAGATTCATATCTAATGTAAAATTTCAATTAAAACATTACGTAACGAAAACAAATATCTCCCATTTAAAAAATTTCCTCAGTTGTAGTTATTATAGATGTCTAGTTTTATTACCTTCACATATATTTTCAGTTTATTCACACCTTTTCTGGTATAAAAAAGGGTAGTATTAGACCAAATAATGGGTTTAAGCATTAACCAACTGGCTTA
Organism: Aphrophora alni; assembly: GCA_963513935.1. Taxonomy (NCBI): domain Eukaryota; kingdom Metazoa; phylum Arthropoda; class Insecta; order Hemiptera; family Aphrophoridae; genus Aphrophora; species Aphrophora alni. The sequence goes on along the minus strand of OY740767.1, from coordinate 103,379,367 downwards.
CGTGGTTGAAAAAAAATAATGGGATAAAATTTTAGAGGTGTAATGTGGCTTAGAGTTAACCTAGATTAATTTTATCGTTAGATATTTCCTCAATCTTCTTATAGACGAAAATGGTAACTAACCGGCACTTTAAGCGTGCAAATAAGTGTTTTTATTTGATGTTTTCGGCGTTGGCTTACTTTGTGTATACAAGAGTATAAAGTTATTAGTCGTGTTCCGAACCTACATGGCTGCTCCAGTTTATTCAAGAAAGAATGCACGTGTCAAGTTATACAAACCTTCCATCATTGAGAATGAGAAGGCGTGGGAACAGATGTAACCTAGAGGTCATGTCAACCGGTAATAGGAAGTTTGTAGTTGGGAAAATCGGTACTCTGTGGTTGTCGTGGAAGTCTATTCGCTACGGATAACTGGCTACAGGAGAGGAGTAGGAGAACTCGTAGAAAACTTATCGGAATGTGGCTGCTTAAAGTAGTGTCACAAAGAAAATTTAAATGAATTTAAAAGATTCCCTGCAACGCCTCCAATTATTACTTCTGACTTAATACAAACGTTTTAATTTAGAATTAAACTGAAAATTGCAATCAAATAACAAATATGTTTTAATTCGATTTTTGCTGAGATTTCCCATATTGTCAAATGCAAAAAATCACAAAACTACAAATAACTATTTATTGGCAAACCTCTCTAGGCAAGACTACATTGTTATTTAACTACAATTTTAGAATTTATACGAAATTATATATATTTTTTGTAGTAATATTTAAGGCAATAAAAAATCGAATGTTCAATTCTTATTTTATAGTTATTGTTATGATGGGTTGTTTTTATTACTGAAAAAAGTTAATTCGGACATTTGCCTTTATCTGCGTACGTATATGAAAAGTTAATGTCTCGTGTATAATTTCAGTTCAACTTTGTGTTAGGTTAGGTTAGGTTAGGTTATTGCTGTTGGCTTGTTGCTTTTCCCTGATCACGTTCGTATGTGGTTTTATTTTATTTGACCGCTCAAGCTTAGATCACTGTTTCATTCTTAGGACAATAATTTTAGTTTCTCAAATGGCTAGTAAGCTATGTTGGGCTGTTTCACAATTCTCGTGTTCTAGGTTTAACACTTGAAAACGAGAGTTGATGCATACTCTCGAAATGTTGCATTAGTTTTATATAAACAAATAATGGCAAATATCAGAATAGTTTTGTTGTTGTTTAATTTGAAAACTATATATTTAATGAATAGTTAATGAAATACTACAATTTTTCCTATAAAAAAATCTCAACAGAAGAACGTTGGACAAGAACTTTATAGAGAACGACTAGAGATTGAAAGGACAGAAGTATATTGTATGAGTGAGTGAGTGAGTGAGTGAGTGAGTGAGTGAGTGAGAGAGAGAGAGAGAGAGAGAGAGAGAGAGAGAGAGAGAGAGAGAGAGAGAGAGAGAGAGAGAGAGAGAGAGAGAGAGAGAGAGAGAGAGAGAGAGAGAGAGAGAGAGAGAGAGAGAGAGAGAGAGAGAGAGAGAGAGAGAGAGAGAGAGAGAGAGAGAGAGAGAGAGAGAGAGAGAGAGAGAGAGAGAGAGAGAGAGAGAGAGAGAGAGAGAGAGAGAGAGAGAGAGAGAATTGTGTGTGTCTGTTTATTGCGACTGTGGATGAGAAAATATAGACTTGTTGGGGAAATATGTATTTTAGTGGAAATATTTTGATGATTACGAATTTTTCTGAAATTTTGATCAACATATAGTGAGAATTATATTAATGTAAAATAAATAGTGTCGTGCTAGCTTTCGATTTAATGAGTTAAGTATGTCTACAAGGCAAATGTAGATAAAATGTTATGATGTAAGCAAGCAAACACTATCCGGTTCTGCTTTGAGACGTTATTTCCGTCACAGGTCGCTTGGAGGTCTTGTGACTTGGTCGGTAGATAATGACAGATAAGAAAAGTGCTCTTATCGACATAACAGTTAACTTTTATTTTATATTGGTCAGTTAATGGTATAAATTTATCAACTATTAATACGGTAGTTGGTTCATTCACCGACATGTTAAATTACTTGTTTGTATATTCCTCATCATCGAACGCTTAATATTGCACTATTAGCAGATCTTAGAGAAAGTTTAGAGAAACCTCAGATCACGTGGTTTTATTGTCAACATCTCAACTATCAGTGCAATACCAATGGTTCATTAATGTTTGATAACCTTGAAACTTTTACCTATGTTAAACTAGGTCTCTTAATTGTTAATATATTTCATTCTCAACATATATCCTTTTGTTATCTTTGACAATAAATCTTTAAAAGTCACGTTAACGGTTCAGCATTGTGTAATCGATTGTTACGTTTGACATGTGGCAAGTTACAAGTTGGCAATACAAAAGATAAAATATATTGAAAGATAAATCGATTATCAATATTTACAAAGTTAAATCATACGAGGTCATCCATTTAATATTTAATAGAATTTAATTCTCTTAAACCTGTAAAATATAAAAATAATGGCTTAGGTATATGATAAATATTTCTATTTCTTATTTTAAACAAGTTTTGTCATTGTGGTACTTACACAGCCCACGGTATACAATATAAAATAAGCAAATCCTATAAATGTAATGCCCAAAAGATTGCATCTTGGGCATTGTAGGAAATGTTAAATTGTCAAGGGATCTTACCCAGTAGGGTTTCCACTAGCTTTGCTCGTGTCAATGTTTCGGCATATAAAGAAAACTCGCTATATGCTCGTGTCGATGATTCAGCTTTGCTGGACTTATTAGCTATAAGAATATCACGTTTATATATCTCAGAGTTCAAAATTATATTTTTGATAATAACTTAAATATTTATCATCATAGATAGATAGGGTTAGTATAGAATTGAAATCTGCACATAATTTAACATGTTATAAGTAAATAGCAAACGAGATATGAACAAAACGCTATTTATATTGGCTGTCTTTTTGACGTTTTCAATTTAATTTTTTCTACATTTCAGTAGGGTTTTATATAAGTACACTATATGTTCTATACCAGTTGATGTTCCTATATTAATTTTACGGCCCCTATCGTACTTACGTACAAACGACAATGGCGACGAACGGACGGCATGGCGAAAATCACTTTTTATGTTTTCTTAGGCCGTCAAAATGGCGGTTGTAATTTTTTGTAATTACCAAACTCACTTCTTATACTGGATAAGTATAAAAAAAGTATGTTAATGCAGAATAAATGTTTAAATTGTACTATAATTTGGTGAGTTAATGACCATGACGTTTTGAAGTAGCAGAGTTAATTAAGAGAAATTAATATTTATAGAAATTTAATTAAATTTAATAAGTCATATCATTTTATTTAAACAATCATATGGTTCCACAAAAATAACCATTAATACATTGAGAGAATCGGAAAATGTGTAATGAATTTTTGTTATAAAACATTGTTTATCAAGATTTTGAATTATTGCAGTTTATAGCATATTATTATTTTTATGATATAATTAGACAAATAAATAGTAATATAAACTTTCAATGGACCTTGGAAAGGAAGAACTTATTACTTTTTAAAGCATATTTATACATACTTTCCTTTACTATAATTTGTGTAACTTGTAAAATGTTAAACAATTTACTTAAATAAAATATATGTTAGTAATATCTTAACCATTATAAAATGTTGAATTTTTTTTGTTACGTTTTTAACCCATTTTTTAGACAGTATATCTAATTTAGAGAAAGTAAATTATATATATTATGTCTTTTTAATTAGTAAATTTATCTATAAATGAATACTTACGTGTCCCTCTACTTTCTTCAATATCAAGAATTATGTTCGATTGTCCTGTTTCGGTTTCGCACAAGCCTGAAACAAACCAAAACTATTCTCAGATTCTACATGACAACTTCGTACTTTTTATTCTACGTATGACATATTAACATGTAAAAAATACCTTTTTAGAAGAATCATTTTGAACATAACGCAAAATCTTTGTATTTCGCTTATATTTATATTTGAGTATTTCAATTGTTTTGCTTTCTATGGAATTAATTTATAAATATAGTTTATTTTACGGTAAATTAATATTATAATCATTGAATTATTCATTCACGAAACTAAAAGAAGGAATACAAACTCAATGATCATCAGTGGTTAAATTTCAAAATTAATTAACATTTCACAAATATATTCAGGTACTACACCTAACATGATTCTTAATAATACAATCTGAAAATTAACAGTTTATAAAGTTAAAAGAATTATTTAAAATATTTTAATACACATGTTACAGGATTCTGTTGGTATTCCGTGGATCGGAGTTATGGCTAAATAAATGTAATCTATTAACTGGGTGGTACAGACTAGCTGCATTTTAATTAGAGGGATTTGGATTAATAAACTAACTGCATCCTACAATGAATAAACATCTGTAGAAACATAAACATTAGATATAGTATTATACATTACTACTCCGCTTAAAAATGGCTTTGTAAATTTGTTTCTAAGGCAATGCCCATTTTCTTTGGTAACCGATTGACGCAATTCTACCATTCTTACATATCACTAAAGGAAATACAGAAATGTTATGCTTGTATAATTATTTCTGTTAGTAGGACCAAGGCGTGGATCCTGATATGTGCATACTGTATACCGAGGATCGTGGATATTAAGACGTTAGAGCTATTTCTGTAAATCTGTCAAGCGTTTATTTGGACTGATTTAGTAAGAGATTTTAAAAATGTAACACAGTAACAACAAGCGAAGCCTTCTACTATTGAAATTGAATTTATACTTGGAAAAATTGAGGTGCTGGAATCCACATAATATAAAATCATCTCTAAATCTTACAATTGTTCAAAACTTTTTTGTTTGTATCTTATTGTTCAACAACATTTCAATCTTAAGACACTCTAATAGTTTAGATTTTATTTAACAGTTAGCTCATCAACCTGATGTTCGAGTGGATTTTTAAGAATCGTTGAGACTGGTGAACCATCATTTTGTAGAAGCAGACAACAGCTTAATAGATAATAATAATAAAACATTATTATTCTAAGTTTCAAACCACATCATCCAATTTATCATGTATAGAACCATTTTGACAGATAGATATTCTGAGAATTAGGTTAATAAATATCTCCAACAAGTTGTACTATTTAAAATGTTGACAAATCTTATATTGTTCAAGAATGGTTTATTCAAACGCCGTAATTTATTTTAAATATACAACTTCTGATAGTGATATATTCAAAAAATATCAACAGGATTTTATCGCTCTATCCATGGAGAGCTAATCCACAAAAAATTAATTGTTCATTTTAAGAATTATGATCAGCATCTAGCGTTATCACAAAATACGTGGAGCAATATTGTTAAGTACTTATAAGTGTTTCGTATAACTTCCACAAAAGTCCTCTACAAGCTAAGTTAAGAATATTTGGTTTTTAGGTTTCTAGCTTTTATTCTAAATAGAGGTTTCTCCTCCACAATAAACAGATAATAAAACTAAAAGTTTTTCGTTATTAAAAATATATATTTCAAATATCAAGTAAATGTAATATTAAGCCATAAAATAAATAAATGAGTTTTAAAACATATTTTTCTCACTTCTTGATAGTAGTCTATTTTAAACTGTATTGGTAACAAGCTATATTAGAACACGAAAAGAAATATTATTGATTTTATTTATTCTGAATAAAATTAAAGACAAGATTACTTTACAAAGTCCATGAATATACAAAATCAATTAATTAGTCCTAAACAACTGTTCAACCACACACGGATCTTCAAGTTGATTAAATAAACATCATAAACTATCACCATGTTCGTTATCCATCAAATCAAATCAAATTAGGACACTAAACTAGATCGGCGAACGTCGTTCATTATATTAAATTACCGTAGAAATCAAGTATGTAAATTTATAACAGCTGATGAAAGGACATTCACCAATAATTTTAGTAAATAATCGTAAATCTTTCATTAATTTGTGACTATCAATTCCTCCTTCAACGTACTATAATGGATGCTATATTTTGTAAATATATTTTAAGCATATATTATTATTCGACGCGATTTCTTAATTATCTCGGATTTTTTTAATTATACACCATGGACACTTTGTGAAACTTCTCTCCTTTATTTCACCCTAATTTTGTAAACGTCATTCCAAACTATTAGGTTTAGTAGTCCTGGATATTATATCGAATTAAAATTAGTATGTTTTAGAGAAAATACGTTTAAATAATTTTCAATTATCCATTGTTTACTAATATCCATATACGGTATATAAGTTTAACCTAATACTCATAATTCCACGAAATACCTATCTCTCACCAATCTTCTTAATGTTAAGTCACTTAGAAAATTAGTTAATATGTGACAAAATTTCCATAACATTACTAAGAAAATTATCTATGAACACAAAACTTTGAGAGCAGTTTAAAAAACCATACGGAAATATTCATGTTATCATAATATTGTTCCTTGCTTTATAATTAGACAATAAAATAAAAAATACACTACCTATTACAAAAGTTGTAGCGTACCAAGTTCAATATTTTTATATTTTGATCTAAGTAATTACACTTATTGTGGTCGAAAGATTTTCAAAAATGACAAAGTGAATAAGGACATTAACGAATATAAGAAATCATATTCACTGGAAAAAGTGGGTTTTCGGAAGCTAGAGTAAGATAAATACAGTGTTTAAATTAGAATAATCATTTAAAAATTTCATTTATACTAAATTTATTTTACTTTTAAGTTAAAAGGTTAGGTACTTTTTGAACAAGTATTTTCGTACACAAAAATTATAATTAATGAATAGTCGTAGTTTTATGCTAATTTTAAACTGCACTGATTTTAAGAAAAATTCTAAATATTTATAATATAATCAATTTAAAATCGGAATATTATTCAAATAGCCTACACGTTGCAAGCACATTACACAAATTTGCTCATGCACCCATCCTCAAAACCAAATATAAACTAACCAAAACTACCCGTCACCAAAATGTCAGTTCGATAGAGTTCTCAGTCAAAAGGTGAATATGAACCATGGACTCGATTATATTTATAAACTCTGTCTTAAATGAGTCTTTAGCTTAAATCGTATTTTATTAAAGTCGAGCTTTAAATAACGGAAGCTAAAGTTACAATTATTACCGAAACGTAATATTATTATCTTGGGATTTTCCAAACAGTTGAGTCATTAAATTTACTAAAAATCGAACGAAATAGATAGAGTCTATTTAATAAATTACGTCTCATAATAACTACATGATTTTTTGGTTTGTTTTTTCACCTATTTTTGGAAAATGGAAACCAAATAGTTTTGTTTGTGGCCGTAGATATGGACTTCTTGACCTGCCCCAAAACTATTTTTTATAGAGGAGAGGGGCGATGCCGTACAACATATTTCTCAGGCATAAGGTTGAGTTTAACAGAGCTGGATAGTGGTGTTGATGTGTTCAAACACGCCACCGAATGGAGATTTGCTGTTAACGTCAAAACGCTAGAAGCTGTTTTTGTTATTTTGTTTAGTGTATAGTTTCTATAAAATCACCATTAAACAATTTAAGATCTAATCGTAAAATTTTTATAGTGAAAAGAATATTTGTCTTGAGGTATTTTTCATTTTTATAGTAAGATTGGTTTGAAAATAAGTATAGGTTATGTTTTAAAACTTACATATAATGTTGACATTGGGCAAATGCCTCACAAACTGTACAGGAGTGTTGTACATTTAAATAATAATTCAGCCCTACTATCGCATACAAATAGTGTTTTTCCATCACAGGTAATGTTGAAGCCTGTCAAATCATACTTGACTTGAAAGGAGGAAAATATGATGATTCACGGTACAAGATTCGGCGCCTAATCAAACAAAATATTTTTATTTCCTTTAGTTAGTGATTTAGTCATTTTAAGCGGGAAAAGAGTTAAACTAGTGTGGGTTATACCACTCACTGTTTTTTATTGATTACATATTTTACGATTCATTCGTGATAGGCGTTTACTAATGTGGATACTTGTAAAACAAATTAAAAAACAGAAATAAATTTATTAGTATCAATTAAAATGTAAATATAGAATGTAGTTTCAAGTTGCAGTACAACCTAAATATTTATTAACTCAAGCAGTGAATGCTATTATGCTACTTTAATAAAGTTGTCATTTGATTTTCTATGAACTGTTGTGTAATTTGAATTGTTTAGTCTTTGCACGCTAATTTACACATGAGGAAAAACTGCTCGATTTTTGACTTTGTTTATTTACGTTTTCTTGCAATTTGAAACAGTATTAGTCAACTTCTTTCGATAGTTTGTCAGATAGTTGTAGATAAATTATTAATGAGACACTTGAATTATTGTGGATTTTTTAACGAATCATTTACCGTCAGTGTGCCGCATTAATCCACTCTCTCCTACGGCATGTATGTAATAAACTGAAATTGAAAATGCATAGTAGATAATTATTTAACACTTATAAAATAAATATTAATAAATTACTATTCAGATCTGGTGTGATTAACCTTTTAAATATACGATAGATTTGATAAACACACATTTTAAGAAACTTTCGCTGTTCAGTTGGTTGCAGCGTAACTTTCAGTTGGTTGCAGCGTAACTTTCAGTTGGTTGCAGCGTAACAGTAGATCGTTTTGTGTTGCTACGAACATAAAATTTAACTGAATAAAAATGTACTTTAAAATGGGCCGGAACAAAGAAAGTCACTGCGGGCCATGGAAAGCGCTTTCATAAAGATTGCAATAACAAAAAACGAGATCAGTTTGAATTCCCCGAGGCGGACATAAAATGTCTAAATACAGGTTTGTATGTGCGCAGCACAGTCGGTCTATAAATGCAATTCGTAATGCACCTAGAGCAGATTAAGATTTAACAGTTCACGGCACGTTAAGGACAACTGGACAGAAATCCAGAAAATGTAGTTAGGACATTGTATGACTTTATATGGTACTCAAGGCGTAAACAGCTCCCGTATGAGTTAAAACCGACACGCCCGAGAGTTTAATTTTCATATGCTATACACTGTGACATGTTTAAAACATTCTGACGAAATAGTTGGATTGTAGAGCATTTATTTCTCTTTCTGTTATTATGACAGCTGTTATTGTGGTTACTCTACAAGATAACGAGGGATTCTTAAACAGCCGTGGAAGAATCAAGACGTTACTGTAGCGTGGTATAGAGTTGTACATCACCGAGTCAAACTTTCCCTCCTACAAAACTAAAATACTACGACCAGTCCGTCTTATATTGTCATAAAACTTAAAAGTAAATGATATAAAAACGTGATAGCATACAAGCTTCACACTGAAAAAATATGTATACTGAACAATAATAATTGTATCTTCGAAACTTCAGAGCCGGAAGCAAATGGTCAAAGAGAGAAGAAGTGATTTATATCAAGTATGGACGAAATGTGGGTTTTCTGTAACTACATATACAAAAAACAAAAAACAAACGGACAAACAGACACTTACACCTGTAATAAAAAAAAAAAAAATAAATGATACCTAACGAGTGTTCCAGATAAATTTTTTTAGACACCAATCCAAAAAGAAGGAATATATATTTTTTTCAAATATTATAATTTTTAAGGCAATGAGAGCTTTCGCACTTAAATTTGGTGTAGTTAATACTTATGACAACCGCTATAACCCCACTTATATATTTAACATTTATTGACTGATGCCTCATCGTACGTAAATCATAATTGCAAATATTCCTTGAAATATATATATTTTTTAATATTAGACACAAAAAATTAACCGCCACAATTGTATTGCGAATAGTCTCTACTTGAAATAACTTAACCTAATTTGCAAGAGCCAAGACATCGGAAGGGCATTTTGAGGCGCATCACTCTTCTCACAATCTGAGTTTCAACAAATATTTAACAAATTGTATGTTCTGTATTTTAGCTTTCATCGCAACAAAATTGTCAACTGCGATAAACGTATTTTTCAAAGTGCGTGATACTTTTTTATTCAATAACATGTTTTTAGTTCTACTAAAATATACAACCAAGAATACAAACAGCTTGTAGTGCTTTCTGTCGTAATTTAAAGGGATAATTTATTATGAAGACGAAATTTGTTTTAAATGGTCAACTTTTGGTATGTGGAACAAATATTTATGGAATAATAATTACCTAGTGTGTTACCACAATTCGAAGTCGTGGTGACTGCCATTCTAAATCGAAACTACGGTAAACATTTTAATTTGTAATTAATTCATAAGTAATTGTGTTTCCAATAAAAGGTTGAAAATATTTATAAAGTAATTAAAATTAATATAATTTTAAGAACAACATATTAAAACAATTAATCAGATATTTAATTCTACACATTTTTGTAAAAATTGCACGCCTGCGAGATTAATCATCATATTTCTTTCTTGCACGGAACTTTTGTAGCAGACGCAAATAACTAAAAGAAAAACAGATATCCTTTTAAAGCAAAAAATAATTATATTAACTTCACATATTTTTAGTTATAACTAATAGGATTAATAAAAAGATAATAAAACACAATTTTTTATTTTGTAATATCCACTTTTAATTAGTCTAGCCGACCAATGGTTTCGCCTGCTAAGGCATTGACGAGGCTGTATTACAGACTACAAAATAAAAAATTGTGTTTTATTATCTTTAAACATGGAATTCCACCAAGAACCATCGGTCTCAACAGTAATGAAAAAAAAAAAAATAAATAAAATTTAAAAAAAATAGGATTAATATTTTTTTTTATTAGCCCCTAATTGATTGGCACGGCACATTTTGAATAACTGTTGATTAACCATTAACACAAAAACATTATGAAATTGAGATTATATAAAATTTTGTTGTTGTTGTATTATTATATAAATGATTCAATTAGTGATTCAAAATCAAAATTGCATAAACATTTCTTTTTTAAAGGGAATATAGTGTTAGTAAGAGTTCCCGGTAACTATTTTTGATTTATCCTTGAGTGTACCGACATCAACAAGTGTTTTTGCAATGATTCCCTACACCTATGTCTGTAGTCTGGATGCTTGGACATTGTTTGTAAAATTTTAAATGTAGACACATTGAAAATGACCAAAGAGCCGGATTTATTATATTTTTAAAATTTATAAAACTTGAAATTGAGGAGTGATCACTTTGAAACTAAAACTAAAAGTTGTAACATTATCCAAATCTGCTCTAATTGCTTTTATCAAAGTTTGATAAAATTTATCTCCACATAAAAGAAATGTAAAATGAAGAGATAATCAGTCAAAAGACCATGGAAACCGTCCTAAAGTTTTTGAATATCTTTAAGTTGGATGAAGTAATGTCGAATACATTTTTCTGAATCATGAATATGTACGACACACTGACGTACAAAACGCACAAAAATAACACTGACAGCTGCTAAGTTCCTTTTATTTTTGTTTATTTCAAATTATTTACTAAATAAGACGCTGTCTCACTTATTGATTTGAGTTATAAATCTTCACATTAAAAAATATTCGAAACTGCTTAGGCAGATTTATGAGATATTCGAACTTCAAAACATTGTGGTTCATTTTCCATTTTTTACCCATACTCATTAACGAAGATATTAATTTGGAAAAAAATGAGCACCAAATAATTTTATTTTTATTCTTGATAATGTTAGCTACTTATACAGAAAGCTTGAACAATGGTTTTAGAACGTTTATTATTGCCATTAGTCGAATAAGATGTCTAACAGAATATTTTTTCAATATTGTAAGAGTGAATAAACTATAAAAGTTGTTTATAATAAATACAATTTAATAATAAGAGAGAATGTATTCAAGGTTTGACATATATATGATGAAGAATCAAATGAAAGCTGGCCTGATGACCTACCCTAAGTCATCTTCACGTCCTCAATGAAAGTTGTCTTCTCTCCTGTTGCTTCAACTTTCCTTAATGATTTCTAACAAACCGTTTAACCTCAGCACTTCTTAGTTATGAAACTGTTTGTCTATACATTAATTACAGTTTCTCTCATCATAACTTTTGCAATCTTTTTTATTTTGACATCGATTTCTAACTTTCTCAGAAATAATAACTTCAGAAATATATGTCAGAAATAAAATGATTTAAAGTTATTTTATTTTTCACTCAGAAATACAATTTGGATATTGAAACACAAACAGCAAACATAACAGAAAACACAGCGCACGATCTATAGCTTTATTTTAATAATTTAGTTTGGAGACCCATGTAATTGGGTCCTACGGTTTTTTTTAAGTGCCAAAGTGCATCTAAAGTACGAATATTTAAGGTAATCTCTTATTTTTAGTAATACTTGCAAACTAACTATTAATTACTTTATAATTGAAGCTTTATTTAAAATTTATTGACTAATTTTTACCCCAAGTAATTAACAGAAACGTAGATGTAGTAGTTAAAAAATGTTACTAAATCGGTAAAAAAATATCCTCCAAGTATTCGAGTCGTCTACACGCTCTGCTCGATTGCCAAGCTCGGCCTTTGGCTTCGGATGTTACAGTTATTCTTTATAAATAAATATGCAAGCTAACTTGATTGATTTTAGGTTTTTAATTATTGAAGTACCTATTTCAAGACCAATTTGATCTTTACACCTTTAAAAAAAATCATTTATAAATTCCTTTAATAATATCCTATCCTATCATAAAAAGAATTCATTTTAATAAGTTCCTGTCAGTTGAAATGATAAACATTTCTTTAAATTTAGACATCATTAAAAGGTTTTCAATACATTATATTTCTATACTTCAATATGAATTTTAAAACCACTCTAGTCGTATTACACATATCGTTTATTCGGAGATTTGTTAACACTGATTTTATTAAAAAAATATACACGAATTTTCCAAAGAGGACTCTCGTTTTAAAGTGAAAACTTCTGAAAAAAAAAAAAAAACACAAAAAATGAAATTTCGAATTGAACCAAAATTATACATGAGTAAAATGCTTTCAAAAACCAATAATTTTAAAACTCTAAACGTATTCTAGAGGTCCTGTTATATAAGAAACCTTGTCCTGATAAAGCTGTCATGATGATTCCTTCGTAAATTACTTTATTAAGAGGAATGAGATTAGCCTACAAGGATTTGAGAATAATGTTTTATCTCATTAGTTTCTTTCCCTGCTTCATCATTAATTACATAAATCTCAAACAATAGGAAAAATACTATAAAACGGTTAATGATTTAGAGTAATGATTCAACAAATTATATACAAACGTGCATTTAATGGTTAAAGAAGTTGTGAAAGATCGTGCGACAATACTGGTGTTCCGACGCAATAACGAAAGACAAAACTAAATTCCTTAAACTGTGAATCAGCTAAGAATTTCCAAGGCTAATCTTGTTAAATAAATATTATTACTTTAGAAGTATTGCAACAGTAAGGATTATATTATAATATATCGGACACGATTAACAGTTTAAAGAAAAGGTTACAAGGTTGTCTACGGCCACGAGTATATTTACTTTAATATTTCTTCATCGAAATAGCCACAGCCACAAATATGTTGGAACATTCCCGTGTGAATGACTTTAAAGTAAAAGTATCGCCTAGTTTCATGACTCAGCCAAATCTGACATTCTTCTTTTTATGTATTATTTCTTACGACAACTTTACTGAATCGAATTTCCTTAACAATAAGTCACAGGTTAATAGGCAGCTCGTGTGTGAACTGTCTGCCAGTCTGTGAGTGAATCATGGATGTATAAAGGTGTACAAAGAATTTGTCTAATGATTTGTTCTTAGTTGCCCTAGTTATTTATAGTGTTGCATAAGGTATGAAATTCCTGGAATACTTCTTGAAGTAAGCAGTTGTGTTTTTATAATCAAATTGTCTTAAGAAGTCACTAAAGTTATTCAAATGTTAGAAATTGTCAATACTAATTTAACAATTTTAAGATGCTTAAAAATTAATCAATACAAGATGTTTGATAACAGATCATTATTTTGGTTACATATTGTTTTTAATAATGTATTACTTTTTAAAGAAGTGAAAGGAAACTAATTAGAAATAAGCTAAAAAGGGTATTTATAATTCATTATTTGAATTAGTATGCTATTTTCTATTATTAAGTATTTTTATAAATTAGTTTAACCCGTGAAAAATATTCGCTAGTTGGTTTTTCGAAATGATAAACTTAACCTCAAAGTTCAGTAAATTGTATGGCTATTTAATTAGGGTATCAATATCACACCTAAAAACTTAAAACTTTAATAGCTTATTTTATTCTTAGATCTGATACTATACATTTCATATTTTAAAATACAAACTATAAATTGTTTATTTTCATGGTAAATATGCATCGTAGCATACGTGTTGAATATTTGCTTCCATTTTGTGAAAGCGTTGAATACGTACCTTATTATGTACAACTCAGATCTTATTGTACTAACACAATTTTCAATGCAATAAATATATTTTTTATGTAAGAAAATAAGAAATATTCAAGTATGGATTGTACTTTGCTGTCGTTAATGTAGGCCTGCGTCTGTATTTACATTTTACAATATATCCTGAATCCGTGTGACATGCCTCCTAGATATTATGTTGCGTGACTGCAATAATATTCAGTATGTTTGGTTAATACAAAATATAAATAGGTTTAAACGAATTTGTAGGCGTACGAATGTTATTTGCGTGAAGGTAAGGTCAGGTAAGGTGTAGGCTATCCCTACCTACCTGACTAAAACAAAATATATAGAGAGGGATATGAGAACAACATCAAGATGAAGGGCTCACAGATTCAGGAGGCGATGTAGAGGTAAATAGTTAATTGACGTTATCACTTGTACTATCATAACCAAAGCAGGATTCTTTTGTTTTAACGGGATTCCCTTGTTTTCATGCTTTAAATTGTTATTTTCTTAAATAATGTATTTGGTTCATTGAAAATGGTGTTGGAACAAATACCATAATCAGAATGTGGATTGTAGATAACAAGGTATGTATTTAAAGATTTCACAAAATAGTAGCCAATATTCAACACGTATGCTACAAACGATATTTACCATATATATATATATATATAAAACTCATGAAAATTGGCCCTGGGAAACTTTAAGAAATAGTAAAAAAGTTTACTAAAAATCGTAGAATTCCTGTATGATATTTCTAATGGAGGCAACTGTGATCTCTAACTAAACACAAAGTGTACTAGTCAGTCAAGTTTTGTATTTGTTGAAAAAATAATTGCACTAAAAGTACTACAATATAAAAAAAAAAATATCATGAAAATTTATTCAGTGAAACTCTAGAAATTCAAACTTTTTATAAAAATGTGTTGTAAATAATATACGACAATTAATATGAAATAAAAAGCCATTAGATACATAAAACTATGAGAAAGATTGACTTAAAGACAAGAAGAAATTTATTCTCTAAACTTGATTTTCTCAGTTTTATAATAGTGCGTTCTATATGCAATACCACATACGAATTAGGGTGGTGAATTACTCACAACAAAATATTTAGCTAAAAGGAAAAAAAAACCAAAAAAAAACAACACAAAAAACACAGTTTTAACCTCAAATA
Source organism: Aphrophora alni (assembly GCA_963513935.1). Taxonomy (NCBI): domain Eukaryota; kingdom Metazoa; phylum Arthropoda; class Insecta; order Hemiptera; family Aphrophoridae; genus Aphrophora; species Aphrophora alni. The sequence continues at coordinate 103,363,816 of OY740767.1, read as the reverse complement.
AGTTTAATAAAATACCGTTTTAGACCTATCTTTGTTATTTACAAGTGACAAACTATTACATAAAAGGAAATATATTTTCTCATACACCCTAATGCACTACCACCATAATATCCATGGAATACAGATATTCAACTTAAATGTAAAACACGATTAAATGAAAGAGAGAAAACAAGAAATTTCGAGCCAAAGTAAATTGTATTTCTTTTACAAGACATACATAATTATTTACTCATATTCTTGTTTCACCGTCCTACTAAAATACGTAAAAATATGTTTGTAATTACACGTAATACAATAAAATAAGATGCGTGAAAACGAGGAAATTAAAATTATAACAACAAAATTAAATAGGTATACAAATAACTACGAGATAAAACCCTAACCTATTTAGAACTTGAAATCTGTTCTAAAGTTCATTTGCACATACCACAGTAAAATACCAACCATCATCTATATTAATTATCACATTAACGACTAGTGACCTTTCTTGATACATTTATTCATGAAAGTAATGATCTGTGACTAACACTTTCTGCACAGCCAGTGTAATAATTTATATAAAAATAATAACCTTTAGCAACATGTTAAACCACGCACTATACCATTAAGAGTTTAAGTTTAATAATATTCTTAAGCAATATACCCATTAGTTTTTTTTAATGATTGAATATCTCTCCGAGATCAATTAATCAATCGAATTTCCAAAAGGTGATTAGGGTCTTTCAGAAATGAACATCAAACACAATATGTTTTTAAACTCTGCTATATACAAGAGCCTGTGAAATTGAAATACTGAACTACATTTCACTAAGATAAAAAAAGAGAAAAATAATACACAGCATCAATAATTTTATAGACTTTAAGAATATAAACTACATAAACTATACAATGGTTGTATGAAATAGACCACATACATAAAAATAAATTATTACCAAAACTTAAAACTTTAATCTATAATTACGTAAGTGAATAAAACTATTAATGGCATATGATCTACTAAATTGTAACAGTTAAAAAAATTTACTAAATCATTTGTTAACATATGTCTGTGGGCCATTAGCTGGATCTACTTCTTCATGTAGTCTTGGGTTAGATCTCTCTTGGTGGATCAGTCTAACAGAAAGAACGCAAAAGTGTAGGTTTATCTAAAACGATCTTATTGGTAAAGCTGAGTTCGAATCCGATGCTCAAAATCATTCTGCGCAGATTCTCGATTTCGAAATAATAATAGGAGTATTGAAATCATTTGAAACCGAGTTATGCGAGTATCCATTTCACCCGAGTATCAACATCGCTTGTTCTGACCTCCCAAGAAAATGTGAACGAAATCCGGCAGAGCCGATTTACCAACGCAAACTATGTAAATAATATGTTCTTAACTATTGCACAGGGGTTTCTGTACTATGTACATGTAATCACGTAAAATGTGTGTATTTCAATGCATTCACCTGTTGTCAGTTTACAAATTAGATTGCTAAGGACCGGAAGTTTGTTAATCTATCATCAATTAGTTTACATAGGTTACTTAACAATATTTATATCAGTTAATTACATATTTCAGATCGGAAGAAAAGGAATATTAATCTATTTTTACTCATAAAATATTATTATATGCAATGAAAATTTATATTTTCTTAGGAAAAGTAAATGAAGCAATTGTAAAATCAAATTTGTTTCGGAATAGAAAAGAAAGAAATTTAATTTAAGAATTATTACTGGGCAATTTCTTAATTTATTTTTTGATTTAAGTTAGAGAAAATAAAGTTTAGGGTACAAAATATGGGGAAATGAATCCCAGTAAAAATTTCGTATAAACAATTATAATAGGGAAAACGTTGAACTTTACTGTTGCCATTATAAAATCTTTATTTAACAAATAAAATATAAAACATTTAAATCAAAAACTGTTAACATGATCTTGACCAGCTTCCCTAAAAAAATAATTTCATCAAAACTGTAAGTAATAAAAATTTGGAAAATTAAAATAAAATGTGGCCACTTTTAATAAGTTGTACATTTTATCGCCACTGTCAGAAATTATATAGCTTTGTTAACGACGTTTAACAAGTAAAAAAGTATAAAATTTGGCAAGAAAGGTTAATTTATATAGACATCCGGAATGTATAGACAAACAGTTTGTTAAAATAATAAATCTTTAGATAACGAAAAAAGTTAATAGCATGATGTTTTTGAAAATCGGTTTCGCTGTTTGTGTTGTAGAGACAGCCTCAGACTTTTATTATTCATACTATCACCCGGACTTCTGGATCGTCATCTATTTTTTCACTGATGTGTTTTTAAGAAAGTTTGAAACTGAAAAACTCAGTTTTGTTTAACTTATTTGATTTACGTAAACTCCCGAGTGTTCACGAAAAGATAAGCTACTTGAAAATATATTTAGCCGAACCTAAATTCACCATTTTTATAATACTATTTCTTTTTAGATTAACCTTGATTATTTAATATATTTCTTCTTTAATAATAAAACTACCAGTATATCTACACAGATATTTTATTAACAAAAAAAAACTTTAGTGATCTAAAATAATTTGTTGGGATTATACAAGTATTGCTTAAGAAAGATATTACGATCCATTCTCATTGTTAGCATATATCTGAGAAAACAATTAGTCGGAAGAATAACGCCCTGTCAGTTGAAGGACACATAATGTAACAGTAATAGAATAACAATAAGATAGTACGGTAAGAGAAATGATGGTTCGGTATAATTGAACAATAACCTGAAAGAACTGATGTCTGATATAATTGGCGAAATGGTTAATCACGACTGCAACCGGTCCAAATTAAGACGAACATTCAAAGCTTACTAATCGAGAAGGTGGCACTTTGTGTCAAACTTTGGAATGTTAATGATGGTTTCTGCTCGCGCCCGTCTCTACTCCCAATACTGCTGTTAGTGGTGGAACCAATGCTGTGGTATTTGTCTTATGTTCACTTTAAAATATTATTTTATAGAACATATTTGCACAATTTGTCACGAATGCTAGTTGTAATAGTAATCATCTGACTGAGATAAATTAAGAAGAAAAAAATTAATTTACTCTAATTATACTGGATGACAAACATTTCAACTTGAGAAAAAAATTGGACGATTCATTTGTTTTAATTTGTACTCTAATGAATCTTAAAACCAATTTTTTCTTTAAATAGAAAATTTTGTTTTTTTACAAAATAAAATTCACAAAGATTTTACCTTTTCTATAATATGAGTGAATTTAAAAACCTTTGGAATATAAATTATATCTATCTTTGTAATTAGGTATTTACATAATATTTTGTATACCGATAAACTATAATTCAAAACAATAAACTTCTAGTCAGTGTTACTATCATGTACTTCTGATATACTATAACTACAATCTACATATTATACAATGTGAGCAACCTAAACACAGTCTCTTAAGAATAATGTAAGAGTGAAGAGCACACCTTAAGCAATAAAACTAAGATTAAGTAATTGAGGACGATGACAAGTGTCTGAAGTTCTTCGCACGATATATTTCCCAAACTTTCTCCGTGGATAATTCTCTTTTTCTTCTTTTTAATGCTTAACCATTTGGACGTAAATTAGGTAAGCCTTAAGAGAGACTAGCTAAGCCATAAGTAATTACGGTGTTGTAATTTCCGTTACATAATACGGAAGGAGATGAGGAGTGTTTTTAATTAACAATATGTCCCATGCAGCAAGTTGACTGTGTACTTATTGTGGTCAGTTATTTAATTTGGAGACCATATTACATTGTGATCTAAATCTATGTTTTTCAATAATTTAATCTAATTTTTAAATTTTGTTATAAAGGATTTTAATTTGCTAATCATGTTAAATTGGAAATTGTATTACTGATAGGTTTTACTATATTCGTACACTTATGTTAATTATGTCTTCAAATTTTTAATGTATTGAGTAATAGTTTTAGAGTATTAAACATTAATTAAAATCAATCCATAGAGAGATTCGTTTCAGCAAGGGTTTCAAGAGTGACTATAGCAAGGTTTTTCTAATTAATCATACAAAAACCATTTGTATATTTTTAAATGTTATTAGTAGCAAGACTATGTTCGACAGAATAAATATAATGTATATGGTCCATTATTTAACAATATCTCAATAAAATTCAATGGTGCAAACAGCCAGTGAAAAGCCCAAATCTGCTGAACGACTTTTTAGTCAGCTTATTCCTTTCGCGGTTGTTCTATCTTTAACAAGAGTTCACTTATATTTGTAGCCACCCAAATTTCTTGCGAGAAATTGGGTCAATTTTGTTGGTATTTGAGCCTGAAATCTCTCTCTAGTGAGACCAGAGTATTAACACAGACCGGCGGAGCCTCAATATCCCTATACCCAAATTGAATATATATACAAATTATCAGTTAACTTACAAGTTGTCAAGTGAATGTGAACAATCAGAATTTTAAAGCAGCTCTTTAATCGACGCTCCATCACAGCAGAGCTGGTGAAAGGTTTGTTTATCGGCCCAGAAAGTATTGGATTTACTTTAATAGAGTTATTATCAATTTTGTAGTTTCTTACTAACAACAAAATATCTCCCCTTATTTTCATCCGCTAAATACGGGGTGTGTGGAAGATACACTCGTGAGAAATGCTGTCGGTAATTATACTGTTGCTCTATAAAGTATAGAGTCTCTAGATTATTGAATACTCCAACTTCCTAATAATATTTATCTACTGTAAAATAGTGTTTAAAAAATTCTTTTTAGTGTTCCGTTATCATCAAACCTTCTAAAAATAATAAAATTAAATATATTTTTACAATGACACAAAAATAAAGGAGCTTTGTCAGGGAATACTGACTAATATAAACAAGAAAATTACTCTGATAAAATTCTTAATAAATAAATTCACAATAGAAAATTAACTGATATAAAAAAAATCTCTTGTGAATTATAGAGTTTTTGAATCACCATAGTGTTGCTTTTTTTAAATTTATCATTACACTTGATGATTCAAACGTTTTGCAAATTTCTTGCTTGTTTCTTATGAAACACTCAGGTACCTTGTCAATTTCTTATTCTTTTTGCTTGGGGACTACACATTACAGGGTGGCCGCCGATGCAAGGCAAGTGAGTTTAAAACGGGCAGTAACAACTCACGCTCTAACTCTCATAAAGAGGGTAAGCATTCACTGTACTGTACGTTAAAATATTAGGTTGAAAATTATATGATGTACTAAATTATTATAATAACTTGTTTTATGTAGAAATGATTGATTTCTTGGTTCTGATTTAAAAAGTTATTTTTGGCAATTTCATAATTAGAGCGTCAACTAATTAGACAAAATTTGAGATTGTTTTAATGTTTTACACACGTTAATTTAAATCTTTTTCATATAGGACTATCCCAAAATATTTTTCCTAGTATACTTATCTAATGAGCTTTTTGAAAACCGTTAAAATTATGTAAATCTTTAAAAATATAGAAAATACAAAGTTTCGTTAATGACATCATTCCAAAGTGTAATGTAACGTGAACGGTCTATTAACCTTTATATGTGTAAATTTGTATTGCAAAAGTACGAACTTACTGATCACTGACTATATTCATAAACTCAGTATCCCCTTACAACCATCCTAAATATCTAAAATTCGTTATCGAATTAATTAGAGATAATCTAACTGACCAACATGAGCAGAAAATGGTGACATTTATATTTATAGACGTTTCTAAATGTCGTCCAATGGCGTTTACGACCGCAATCTTCACTTAATGTGAAACAATCTCGTAAAATATTCACAAGTAACTGCAAGGCTTCTTGTAAAAGCTATTTAGTTGATCACATTAATCAATAATACATAAATCAATCCCATCGGTGAAGAAGCTGGGTAGTACTGACTGTTCTGATTTCCATCCAAATAAGGTATATAGGTTACTAACTGGATAGTATTATCGGAGAGATAGGCATCTATTGCAACGTTGAACTGTACTAGTAAATAACTGTGCTGATATTATTAGTCGAAATCAATTAGCTTTTATCTTAAGAAGACCGCTAACTTTTCCCTTTCTGAAATACAGATGAGAAACTGAAACTGCGTACGACCAGTTCTGATCGACCGCTCCATATTTAGTCCTCAGTCAGTTACACGTTATTGATAATTTTGTCGTTCCCAAGTCTCGACATTTTTATTATAACTTTTATTCCTTTTTGATTTGCCGCGGTTATTTGGCTTCCGTCAAAAAGAAATATGCTAATAGGAATTGTTATGCTATTGAGATACATACACAGGTAATGGCCTAAAACAATTCTTGGCATTTATTTTAAATTGTAGGTGATTATCTGTTTTAGCTGTCTTCTTAAAAAAAATGTTTACTTTAAATTAATTCACTATATTGTAAGGTTAATAACCATTTTCATTATTGTCATGGTTATTAATCATAGGAACTGGCAAAAGTAGGCCATGTCAGAATGTTTTTCATACTGTATATGTGTATGAAATGTTACTTACGTAAAAAATAGTTGAAATAAATTAAAGCTTTCAGTACAAAATGTTTGCAATGTTTTAAATAAGATTTTTTTTTAATCACAAATAATTTTATAATTAAAAATAAATTGACAATGTAAAATGTTTTTTTATTTGAATGGCGAAAAAACTTTCGGTTATCATCGCCTTATAAAACATGAAAGAAAAAAAGAACATAAAACAAAAACTCCTATATCTCAATACACCAATAGCGATAGGGTTGGATGAGAACGAGAGTTGGTTAAGAGAGACCAGATAAGGAAGATGAAAGAGAGGGATATAATCCAAGACTATTCCGAAAAAAGGTGTAGATCCAGTTAGGTACCTTCGGTATTGTCAACCCGTACTCATTATAAGGAAGCACCTAATAGATATTGCACTACACAGATTATGAAAAACAAATCTCCTCCGGGTTTTGATAATGTAAACAATGAAACTTAATATTAACAATCATATTCTGTCCAAAAAAGTATCAACTTAAATATATTGTGAAAAATAGTTGCAAATTTGTAATCAATAGGTAACTAAACATTTTTCACACCAATATTAAAAGATCATTGAAGAAAAACGACAGAAAGAAGATGATGACTTGGGCTTTGGGTCGTTGTTTTGTTGGTGTGTTAGAAAATGGAGTGTTTTATTAACAATTAATTGTTTAGTATTATTTTAAAGAAATGAAATCCTTTAAATTTTTAAATTATTAAGATATATTAATTATAGATGTTGAAATGCAAATTTTATATAAAATATGCACATTTTTCTTTAAAAAAACGGACCATTATATATAAGAGCCAATAGAAAATATTCAGGTACAGACAGAACAAAATATGCTTTAGATCAGAGAAAATTTTTAATTTCAATATTAATCCTGAATGTAACTTTAACACATCGAGATAATTAGTAAACAAATTTATATCTATGTTTACTATTTATATTATATTTCATATATTTACATGTACAAATATTTCCAAGAACGGGGTTTTTAAATAAATCTGAGAATCCCTAATTAAAAAATTAATGTTTATTTTAATATTTGAACTCTTCTATAAACAAAAAGTAAACTTTCAATCTTAAAACTATGTACTTAAACGTCCTTGTCAAAATAAAGTAATTTATAAATAACGCCCACAACAACAACTATTGTTTTATTTTGTTCCTAAATAATTTCATACCTGTTTTGGCCGAAACTTGAAGACAGCTCAGGCATAACAGCAGCGCTGCTTCCGCCCAAAATCGCTGGCTCCATGCCATTTTATTTCAACCTGCAATACAAACGTGCGTTTCAATTACGTAAGCAAGTGAAATATATATTAATACTCAGTATCTTTAACGCGTTTATAAATTTAGTAAACTATAAATTACTAATTTGTAGTCCTAATTTAGCTGACATTAAAAAATATTTATGCACTAGTTCACGTGATTACACAAATTTCGTTTGTATTTCACTTTATGATCAGACTTTCGAAATATAAATTACTGAGAGACTAGATATGTAAACTATATTCTATGAGTACAGTATGAAATACTGTAAATTTGTATCTTTAACCAAAATAAATGTAGTTTTACTAATTTACTAATATGTATTTTAAGATAATAGTATAATAGGTTAGGTTAGGAAAGCGTAAACGGAGCATATCATGTATAATTTGTTATCACCAGTGCAAATAAATCTATAGAATTTCCTACTTAACATTCAAAAGTACCGAAATCTGATCGGTTTTCATAAATCAAATATAATAAATAAATTACGTACACGATTATAAACTAACGCTTTATCTTTAAATATAGACTAGGATCTAATATTTTCGATCAAATTCCAAAACGTAGCTTTTAATGGCTGAAACTAAAATAACAGTAGTAAAATCTCTCCAAAAACACAAGTTAGAGAGTTAAGCTTAAAGGTAAAAATGAACCATAGACCTCACCCTAAAATGTCGAATATCCAAAATAAGACCATACAATTTCTGACCAATTTTTATTGAAGTATAAAAGTATACGATTTTAAACAAATATTTTCTGTTCCGACCCTGAAGTTATTAGAGGGCTATGTCGAAACAAAGAGGGCTATGTCGTGCGAGGGCTATGTCGTGCGAGGGCTATGATTCTTTATTTTTCTATTTTGTGTTCTTTTCTACTTTTTATTTTTTTCATAAAGCAATGAAGGACAATTTGTTTCTCGCCTTTAAACATCAAAGGGGACAAAATAACGAACCAAGTGCATTATGTGGTCAAGTTAATTTATTAAAAATACTGTAGTTTAGTAGACAATAATTCCATATTTACAGTTGAATATGGGATAGCTGTGTTTCATTTTGTGATTAGATTTAAAACAAAAATGTTTAAGAATTGAGTGTGAAATCTGGGTCAGGGTAAAACGAAATTGTCATGTGTTGTTGTGACTTGAAGCAGTAGGTGTTCCAGGGAAAGATTAGAATTTAATATAAATCGCAAAAAGGAAATCAAGTGAGAATAATTTCAATACTTACAAAATTTATGAATTTTGTAGGAATGAGTTCTAATTTGGGTTTAGTATCCAATTACGATGATTCTCCTCTCACAAATCAAAAATCTTGTTTAAATCACTCAACATTTAATAAAAGTTGAAATGTAAGAGTATTATGAAACTTAAATATTTATGTTTTTAAGGATCTGATTTAATTTAACAATAATTTAAAATTATTATTATTATTATTATTATTAATATTAATATTATTATTATTCTTTTATGTCATAAAGTATTTTATTTCAGAGTTGCCAAATGTTTAGACAAATGAGAGAAAACAAAAAAAAATAATAATTTTTTTGAATTCTAAGTTGGAGGTTAAGATTCAGTAAGTATTTAAAACGAAACAAAGAGAAGCGAATATTAATTTTAAATTGATAAATAATCAAATAACTTTTAGTTATGTTTTTATATCACTTAAATATATTTATTGAAATTTATTATATATATATATATTTGAATCTGAAATTTTTAAAACGTTCAAAGCGATTAAAAATCCATAAACAAAATCACACTTTAGAATTATCTTTTCCTATATATCCTTATACCACATAAGTTACGTTAATTGCAAATCATGTTGTGCGTCATCAATCTCAGTCTATAGACTATGAATCTGTCATTTAGGAATTACCTTTTACGTCATTGTATATAGGCCTACTTCTATTAGAGTTATTTTCACAGCACAATATGCTTAACTTTAATATCTTTTTTTAATCTTCAACGCATTAGTAATTGATGTTTCGACCTAGTTTTTAATTTTGCAAAATGGATAAAAAATACCTATTACTGAGTTTATATCAATTTATCAATTTTTTTTATTATATCGGTTTATTGACAGAAGAAAAATTATGATATAAATTTTATTTTTACTATTGATTTTCTTTTAGCATACAAAATAAACTGTGAACCAACAATAATATATAAAGATGTTTTACCACAACTCTTAAGTTTGAAACAATGTGCCACATACAAAAATTTTATTACATCTTATACATAATTTGAACCACTAATAGAGAAATTGTATACAAAATATAATATCAATTTTAAAAAATAATAAATTCTGTTACCTCAATTAAAATCTAAAATAAAAACAAAACAACAATTAAAAACACTTGAAAAACAAATGTATACGGAATCAACTACGCAGAAAAGGAAAAAAAAACAAAACAAAGTGGGCAGTGGGTACTGACCTGTATGAAGGATTACCACAACCAATAAATTTAAAGAAATAACTTTCAATCACTCGTAACATATTCAGTCAAACAATAACATAATATATTATGAAGTTAGGCAACAACTAGATCTGAAGATATGATCATATTCAGTTTATAAAAAATTGTTTAAGACTCTTAACTGATTTAAAAATGGAACATTTAAAGTCAAACAAGCTGTCACCTATTAATTAGTTTTGAATTATAACATTTATGAAAAAAATGTTTAAGTTGACTTTTAAGTCTAAATGTTTTAATAATATTCTTAATACCTACAAAAAATCAAACATTATATTAACATTCTGGAGAAGCCCAATAAATTATAAACCGTACAACTGAATCTTGATTTATTATTTTAAACCGACGGCATGAACTTTAACGGACTTTGTCAATGTTTAAAAAAGAAGTCAGAACTTCCTATGAGTTTTATCAACTGAAACATTAACTATATACTCCACTGTTGTATGATTTTTTCACGCCTATGGGACGAAATTGACCCAGGTCTTCTATCCTACAATTTTCTTTTCAAAATGTAAAGATATAATTGTTTGGTTAGGTTAGGTTAAATGACCGAAACTATCCATTTAGATATTATAAATTGTCTATGTTCATGAATAATAAAACATTAGCAGGTAGAAAATCACTGTTTTAAACTGCAGTAGTTAAAATCAACCAATAGTCGCAATAGGTTTCTGTTGTCTGCGAATTAACACAACAGAGTTTTTTTACAAATGCGCTGTTACATTTCTCAAAAATTAAAAATAAGTTTACTGGAAGTAAAATCATTAGTGGTTGCTAACAATTCCCTGTAATAGTGCACCCCCTTAATCAGGTTTAACTAATAAGCGCAAAATATTTGGAACTTGTACTTTGAAGTTATGTTTAATCAAGACCATTAAATTGTGTAGCTTATCTGTGACAATATTGTTCACTAAATATCGCCATGTCACTTCTATTTCATTAACTTAATCAACCTTTCACTTTTATTTAAATCAGACAGGATACGAATATCGAAAGCTTATTCCAAGCAATAATCCGTGGAGTCATTTATCATTTCTCTTGATTTTATAAATTACATCCACCTTCAGTACTATAAAGTGTTCTAGATGTTGCTAAAATACACAAATTATCATTTTCTATATAACTGCAATAACTAGTATTTTTTCGGTTCTATTTTCATTATTCAAATTAAATGGCGAAGTATGTATAATATTATATCAAGCGGGTTATTATTACTTAGTATTTTATTGTTAAGTTAAATTTATCGATATTAAAATAAGATCATCTAATTGAGATCATAGATTTAAATACAAATACTTAGGCCACAAAATCAAAAACTAAATATAATTAATTAGTTTTCCCTTCCTAATTACAATAGCTACAATAATTTTTGAGATGTAAATAATTATTTATAAATAATAATAATTTGTTTGTTTGTGTAATATACATATAAAAACGTTATAACCAAAATAATATTAATTTCTTTTCCTACATAGCAGTAAACTATTTGGTTATTGTAATTAAGCACTAATTTTTTTTAATTCTTATAATGTGTTTATCATTAGTATATCATATTAGCTTAATGCTTTAATTTTCCATCCGTTTAAAGAATTTTATTTTAGAAGAAAGTACAATTTCTATTGAAAACAAAAAGTAAATGTAATTTGTTTTTGATAAATGTTTGTTTTATTGACTACAATGAAAAATTATAGCATGAGGATATTTTGTTTCAAAAAAGTTTTGTAGATATGGAGTTTGATAAATAACATCCCAACATTTAGGAGACAAAGAGGACATTCAATTCCAAATATTAATACATATATAGCACTATTCGTCTTACATTATTAAAATTAACGACAATTACTTATTAATAAGCTTGTAATGTTGTAGTGGTTCTGTAGCATTAAAGGCAAAGAACTTATGGTCGAAATCATGTGAGAATTTTTCAATCCGCAAATAAAATATACTAAATTTCAATATTATTATTATTAGTCTGGAATTTGTAACATTTTATAAACCACACCACCTTCAATCAAGTAAAGGTGTTAAATAAATATCTTTGCCACGTTTACCATCAGATCCGAGAACGAAAATGTGCGCATAACAGAAGTGGGGATGTAAACAAAATCGCTGAATAGATTGTGCTGTTCGGCAAGAAAATTAGGAAAATAGGATTGGGTTTCTGTTCATAAAAATAGTTTATCAACTTATTGTAAGATAAAGACAAAGAAATATTGGATGATCACAAATAAGGAAAACATCTACAAGAAAATAAAATTTTATATACACTACTTCGAAATATTTTCGAAAATAAATGATACAAGTGTTACATGGAATTATATGTCTTTTTTCTATTTTCTTGCCCGAATTAAAACAATACATCAATTTAAACATTTAATCTCATTTAGACCAGTCTAAGTAAATTTTAAAATTACTATTTCACATTCATAATAGGCACCAGCAGAAACTATTATACATATAAATTAAAATTCTAAATAAATAAAAAAAAATGGTATGTATATTGCTTATGTTAATAAAAGTTCTTTTGTTCACAATTTTGAGTTTGTTATTATGACCCGATTTTTTTTTTACATTTTAATCCATTTAGATCTCATTTTGACTTCCGATTTATAAGCTGCGACCCTAAAATGTAAATATGCTATGTTTCAAAAAGCGATAGTTTTTCATATATTTTTATTTTATTTTGGGTGAGTTAAACCTATTAAGGGTAAGAGCTTAGAGCTATAGTCATATTATTATAAATTGAAATAAATACATTTTACTACAAAAATATACATAATTCAATATGATTTTTTCGCCAATTTTTGCATCTTTTTCAACTGTAGATTTTATACTATATTATCATTTTTCAGTAGGTTCATGGGAGTCGAGGAATATTTTTGCAGCACCAAAAACCCTCTCAACGATGGTTCGAGCTTGAAACACCTGCTGTATATATTTTTTGCTAGTTTATGGTGGTTTTCCAGCTTCATTACGGACATAAAGTAAGTATGTTAAGCAAAAACATTTTCTCTTTGAGTATTGATATTAACAATGAAAGTACGGATTTACATATATTGCTAATAATAAAAACGATTGAGAACCTTCGAATTGAGTGGTATTGTATCACGCAGAGAAAATACCGCTTCTAAGATTAAGTTCCAATTATATTACGATAATTGACGTTCAATTTTTGCCCATCCAATTTTAAGGTGCGAAAGTGGCAACTGTCTGGGTACCTATCCATAAGAAACATGTTGATGATTCAAAAAGAGTGTTAAATATAAATTTCTAAATAAATAAATTTATTTTAACACCTCTACAAAAAATAATGAGGCCAAACTAATGAAAGATGAAGTGTTAAACTATATGTACTAATTAAGTAAATCAATCAAAATCCAATCATCTATCCCATCTGTCACATCCTAATTTACACTCTTAAGCGAACATGAAAGGTCATGACCCGACAAAAATAACGTTCATCCATCATAAACAAAAATGTCTTCAAACGTCAACTTGACAAAAGAATTAAATTTCATACAATTAGTTTGTCCATGACAAATCCATAACAAGAAGACTGCATGTCCTTAAGCGTGGCAACAAATATTCTAATGTACATAAATATGCAATTAAACCATGTCACTAGATACCTGTTAAGTTAATACGTTTTATTCATGCTCTAATTGTTTTAATAGATAAACTCAGCCAGGTCGTGATCACCTGTTGTATTGTAGACTAGAGACTTTAATGAGGGGTGCATGAGGAGTTGTAGCTTGAGAGTGTTGTAAGTCACAATGGTTTATTACCAATCAATAATCTAAATATTTTTACATTTGTTTTAATTTATTTTGATCTAATTGATCTGCAAATCTGTAACATGAAAGATGACAGGAGAAAAATATTAAAAGACATGTGGTCCGATTATAAAACTGTAGATAAAATCAGATGCAATTACGCTAGAATGAATTAGGGCCTATATATTGATTTTTCGCTTGTCTTTCACTTGTTCCTTACTTCAAATACGCTATGGTATTGCTAGAACGTGTTGTTCGTTAACAACACAGAAACTAAAGCTGGGTTTACGGCAATATGTGGAATTGTTATTGGTATATCACAATTCAAGGGATGAGTATTTTTATCTAAATATTTTTTACGTCAAATATGATTTTTTATTGCAACACGTCATTCGATTATTGTTCTTACGTACTTAATTAGGCGAAAATCAAAACTCGGCCCCATTTATGTATTTCCTGAATACGTTTTAGTATTTTTTATATTGTTAGTTCAACTTAAGGGTGTCAACTCATTATTTAAAGTATATATCTTAGTTCTAAGATGTTAGAAAGAAACTCGTTTTATATATTAAGTATGTGAAAAATACTCTTCTCATTGATATATAATACAAAATTATTGTTTAGTAAAAAATGTAAGTTGTAATACCATGGCTTCACACGCACACATAATAATTTCTAATCAGAAAACATCTGAACTAATTATAATTTATATCTGTGAAGAAAAATATACTAATTTATACCACTATTAACTTATATTTTAAATACATAAGAATGAGGGTGATTAATTAAAAGATAAAAAAGAAAAACACGTTACAGAAAATATTTGTACAATCAAGCAATGAATTGAATTGCAAATTTATGTAGGTTATCGAGAAGAGAATAGCTACTGTACTAATGAATTTTAAAATGTAGTTTGTTGATGCATGTGAAATGAGAAGTTGTTAATAACGAACCTTCGAAGTGTACATCGAGGAGTTAATTGAATTTGCGTCACACACTGAGCTGTAGACTAATTAGAGTGTTGCCTCTCAGGCGTTATACCACGCGAGCTTACATGTTACTCACTAAGTTTGCAACATTTCTAAACTGTTCTAACATTATACAATGACTGATAAAAAAAAAATGATCAATTTTCAGATTTCTGTTTTAAATTGAAACATAATGTTTCCGTATTATCAATAAACTTAAAGAAATCCAGCGTTAAAATTTTATTAATTACAATATTTTATGCACAAGTTTAAAAATTGTGTAATATATTAAATTAGTCACTTGAAATTCTTTAATTTCCAAGGTTTTGAATATTTAGCTCAATTGTAACTTTCAGACGAGATACAAAATGTATATCTCGTATTAAAGAGAAAGATTTAAACATAATTCCTTTCAACAAACAATTAATAGAAGAGTTTTTATCGAATTCTAATAGTCTATTATAACGTAAACTTTTCACTAACTTACGTACAATATTTTCAATATGGTGGGTTGAAGGAGGTGGTGAATTCGATGATCCAAGTATGTTTAATCAAGATAATGTAAATATCGACATTTTTAAGTTTGAAAAACTTTATGACTTTAATTACACATTAACAAAATTAATTAATTTTATTTCAAATTGCTTAATAGCTCTATAATAACAGTATAAAATTTTGTAACATGTAGTGTCAGTAGGTAATTCGGAGAGTGCGTATAAGGATGAGATGAATAAATAATAATTTAAGTTATAAGATGTTTCTGAAATTCGTAATAACATGCTATAATAATAATGAATAATTGTTAAATTATTGATTAATAAAATTATAAAAATATAAACAAATAACATCAGAAGAGCAAAATTATAGATCCTTGTACTACGAAATTGGCCTCTCCTTTCAATGTGAGATATAGGTGGTAAAATTTCATACTTTAAATGCAGTCTTTATGTGTTTATAATAAAGGAAAACACTTTAATTGTTAACAATAGAATTTATTTAAAAAATCTCAAGACTTTCAAATTATAATCAACTGAACAATTATTACTCATGTGCATAGTAACAACTTTATAGCTTTCTCTTCCCCTTCCTATTGCAACCCTGCCGTCTAATTTGCAACCAAACTGCGGTTTTACAATTAAAAAACCCATTATGTCTTACAACTGTGTCTGACGAAACAATTAGATGTCAACAATTTATACTCGGATTAGATAATTGTTAAATTGAGTATTTATTAGGTAGTTTTACCGAATATGCGAAAAAAAATACAGCGAAAAAGCTTACAATTGGAATTTAGCGAAATAAGCGCACAGCCCGCTAGGTAGATGTTTGAAGAGGGTGAGATAAGGGTTAAACCTTGAGGAAACAAAATTTGACAGGGGAAAAAGTTCACAACATCGAGAACCCCCACCTCGGTGATGAATAGGATGATTTGATTTAAGCAACAAATCAATTTTTATTGTTTACAAAAAACTTACTAGTAGTGGAACTGACTAATAACCAATATTTTCAGTAGTTTAAACTTTAAATAATATAGCCTACATATAGAGTTATATAAAAAATAGCCGACACCGGGACTGGGGTTCTCGGTGTTGTGCACTTTTTCGCCTGTCAAATTTTATTTCCTCAAGGGTTGACCCTTGTCTCACCCTCGTTAAACATCAACCAGGTGGGCTGTACGTTTTTTTCGCTAAATTCCAGTTGTGTGCCTTTTTTGCGACACCGTTTTCAACCTTAATATTGATATGTAAATTTGTTCGAATTTAGAGACATTGTTTATATATATATATATATAACATAAAACCAAATATATAATAAATATAGAAATTGCGAAAAGGTTTAACGTTTAAAATATTTTCTACTCATCTTTACTTTTCATGCCCTAAGTAAACTAAAGTTATTATTGACATACCACCAGGCATTCTTTGTCGTTGTATGTCTACAAGCATTTAAGCTTACATATTTGTTATGAGGTTTATATAGCCATGTAAAACATTACTGAAATTTAGAAAAAAATACAACACAATATTCTGAAAGGTGTTTTCTTAACAGTTTTTTTTTATTTATGTCTTTTCAGCGATTCAAATTACAATAATATAGTTTCGGTGAAGATTTTAATTCTGAATTTAACTATAATCCTTCTTTTTCATAGTAAAAAGGTACATTTAGAGACACTAGTGGTGATTTCATCGTTTATGTATACAGCTTCGACTTACTCAAGGCCAAAACACGAGCGATTGCTGTTTAATATTACTACAGCAACCACAAATCGCTGTCACAAGAGTAGCGATAGGTAGAATTTCGAAATTAAGTTAACCTCTGAAACGGTTGGTTTACTTGACATGACTCAGTAAATACCATGACACCTTTACGTTAACTTCTTTAAATATTACATAGTTTCAGAGCACCACCAAGTAGCGTATTTCAAATATGTTTGTTATGTTTGCCATTTCGTACTAAATTCACTATTCTCTAATTTCCGTGTAGTTTTTTAAATGTTAAATGGAAGAATTTAATTTTCAAACCAAAATTTATGAATCTACGTAAAAAATTAGTTCCAAATTAACAACTCTTTTGTGTGTTGATTTTACTATGATTTCAGTGAATTATAAACAAATATCTAGCAAATAGTCAAATTTCGAAATACTAGTCAAAATGTCAATGCGATAGTTGTCAGTTAAAAAAAAGGAAAAACAACCAAAGACCTGTTTTACATTATTTAAATAGATATTTATATATTTAAATAAGGTCTAAACTACTTCACTTGGGTTGTAAACTCGTCTTAAGCATAAATATTATAAATTTTAAAATAAAGTTTAATTGTCGTTTTAAGTTTAAGGTACATTTTTTAAGATATTACGCTAATTTGCAGTTGTGCAGAAGGGTTAGGGTTACTAATCTTAACACTTCACTAAAATTTATACGAAAATTATACAAACGATTTTGAGAAATACATCTTTCATAACAGATCCATGAAACATTGTTATTTGTTATTGTTATTTTTACTGATATCTCACGAACCGGTATATTTGGAGAGATCGCGACCAATATGATTTATTATAATTAGGAACTACGTTGTAACAAAGTTTGAACAAATTCATATTTTTGTGTTTTGTGTAACCGCAGATAAGCCCAATATTTAGTTATGAAAATGGAGAAAAGTCTCGTGATGTGGCCAAAATAAACACATAATAACTTAACTTAAAATCGATTGGGCCGCACAACTCTGCACCTACAATAAACGCTTGACGTCATTCAGACAGGTATCGTTCCCAAATTATTATTATTTTTTATTTGTACTCGGAGGACCTGGAAATTGATTATCCCTCTAAAACCTCGATACCGGTTTTTATATCCATCACACTGATATTAATTTCAATATTAATCAACAAAAGAACATATGTTTTATGCATTAAAAAAAAATGCACGTTTTCAATACAATATAATTTATATGCTAATTATTATACAGTTTGCATAGCTAGTTACAAAAAAATGAAATAAAATTACTATCACTTATAACCGACTTGCATGCAAAATAATGATTACAGCATAAGATGATGACTTAGAAAACATCCCGGAAGCTGAAACTTGCATAAAGAAGGTATAGTTTTGTCGTGTGACGCTGCAGGCGACCTCATGTGATGCGACAAACATAACCTGTCGTGAGAGTTTCCCCAGCATACATTCTCCTAGCATTATTATTACTTTATCAAGTATATATTGTAATAGAGTATTAACTTTGTTCTCTGTGGATACAAGTTAATATATTTGCAACTATGTGGTGGAAGAATGTCAGCCAATGAATAAACTAAGTATTATCAGAAATCTCTCAATGAATTTACAGTATTTACTGTTTATCAACATAGTAGCTTGTAGTTCTTGAACAATGCAATGTTAATGTTAGGTTTTTTTGAAAACCTTACATCGTGATACATTCAACATGTATTCAAACATATTAACAATGTTTACTTTCCATGTTTAGTTAACCTAGGTTAAATCGTGCGTTTAGCAATTGATACTATAAATCGCATTCAAATTGCGTGAAAGATATAATGAACTATTTAGATAATATGTAAATTGTTAATGTTGGTTTTATATCTGTTGTTTTTAATTCAAATTTTATTAAAGTTGTAGATTATTTTCAATGTTTGACTTACTATAAAAAAAAGAAAGAAAAAGAAAAAAAAGACAACATTTTTTCATAAAAATTGTTAGATTTCTTCTTTATTAAATTTTATAAGTTTCTAAAATTATAAGTACATTTAATAACCATAAAACATTTATTTTTGTTAAAATTTTGAAAATATTTAATATTTTACTGAAAAATTAGTACGAAAAAAACAAATAATTCAGATAAGAAAACAAATGCTTGTTTCTTTAATTATCTGAAAAATACAAATTGTATAAAGTTTCATGAAAGTATATTAACATCGAAAACAAAGAGAAACCTTAGGAAATTAAAGTTTAGGCCTACGTTATATTTAGTAGCCTATGGAAACAGTTAATGGAATGTAATTTGGTATCTTTTGAAACTACGATAAAGTGTTTAACAATCCAGTCTGTATATCTTTAGGTTATGGATCATAAACTTAGGAAGGTGGATGGCATCGGGATGTGGAAAAAATATTTAAGTAAGCTTTTCTTAAGATTTTGTTCAGATAACCAAACTATATACTTAATGCATTTATTTTCAGGGAACCAGAAATACAGCCAACACGGTTATTGCAACTTTATCATATTCTAGACTGTCTAAATTGCTTGTTATGGAAATTAGTTCTTGTTCCTAGAATTAAACAATTACGTTTTAAATTTAAATTTAGGAGATTCTTTGAATATTCATAGAATCTGATGTGGAACAAACAGTTACAGTAAATTGCATAGGTATGTAACTTATTTTGAGTTTGTAGCAAGACTAAATATGTTAATGAGATAAAGTAGTAATGAACTAAAAGGAAGGTAATGAACTAAAGCTAAATGCCATTACATTGACGTTTAAGATTGGACACGAATTAATAATCCTCAGCTAAACGCCGTTTGGTATTAGTTACCAAAATGATTTGTCCAGTATGCAGTGAACAGGAAAGAGAAAATCTGTACCATTTTCTTTTTGTATGCCTTAAACATAAAGAATATATTGAGAATTAAACTGTTTCAAAAAAGATAAATAATACATAGTAGATTTACTCAATTGCCAGTTGTTAGTAAATTATTGCACTCTAGCTTTTGATTGTAGATGAAACGGATTAAATATATATAATTCTAATTTATGGAAGTGATTATATCTTTTATTTATTTAGATATAAATTATTTAATTTTGTTAATAGATATTATTTTATATTTTCAAATAAATATTTTTTATTTAACTATTATTATTCTAGTCATATCTGTTATACTTAAGTTGTATTATTCTATTTACTTTGTTTTGGTGCATCAATTACTAGAAAATATATAAAGCTGAGGGAAAATAAATAGACTCCGCAGAAAGCCATTGATTATATCTTTAATCTTATTATTTAAGTTATTATTTTGTCAGTAACTTGTAATTTTGTTTTAATAGAGACTTATCTATCATCTAACCGTCTTCTGTTCAATTTTTTATACCATATATAATCTGAATCGAAACTGTAAGAAATATTATTCGACCCACATTTCAAGTTATCTACTTATAACCTTAATAGAAAATATAATTAATAATAATACTATCATAATTTTGAACAAAACAAATATGTATGAGGTAAGTATTATATAGCCTACACCAGTAAAGGGGAAAACACACTTTTTATGTAAATAGACAAGTCGACAAGTAGTTGTTAAAAAACTTTAATTTATATAGGCAAGAATCAATAACATAATAATTTGTCAGGTTAAATAGTACTTTATTTTGTTTTTAGAATTTGAATATTTAGAGCTGCGACCTCTCATGGATGTTTACCCATGTTTTTAAAGACGAGAACCTATCGATCATCATCACCTTATAAAAAATAAGAAGAAGGAAACATAAAATATAGAACTCTATCCCTAGTTTTTCTAATACCGTCATTGTCCGAAGAGAACGTTAGTTAGTAAAGAGAGATTGAACCCCCAAGACTACATGAAAAAATGGCTTCTCTCTTTCATGGAAACACCAATTCCAAAGATGTCCACGAATTCCAATCGAGGTCATTGTCATTATGTTTTCATCAGTAAAACATAACCTCACTTTATCTATTGCAGTTAAAAAAACTGCTCTAGTAACCAGAATTTTAATCAAATTTAGTGCGTAAACTAAGATTTGTTAATGGGCTATACGGGTGAAAAAACAGTTGCAAATTTATTAAACTGTGCAAAAACGTTTTTACAAACCGATTTACAATCGAAATACTTGTCAAAAATATCAATTCAATAGTTGTCAGTAAAAAAAAAAAAAAGGAAAAACAATCACGGGTCCTGTTTTAGATTATATAAATAGATATTTATATATTTAAATAAGGTCTAATCTACTTCACTTGCGTTATAAACTCGTCTTAAGCATAAATATTATAAGATGTAAGATGAAGTTTAATTGTCGTTTTAAGTTTAATGTACATTTATTTTTAAAGTTATTACTTTACTCTAATTTGCAGTTGTACAGAAGGGTTAGGGTTACTAATCTTAACACTTCACTAAAATTTAAACGAAAATTACACTAACGATTTTTAGAAATAAATCTTTCATAACAGATCCATGACACATTGTTATTTTTACTTATATCTCACGAACCGGAGAGATCGCGATCAATACGATTTATTATAATAATTAGGAACTACGTTTTAAAAAAGTTTGATCAAAATCATATTTTTGTGTTTTGTGTAACCGCAGATAAGCCCAATATTTAGTTATGAAAATGGAGAAATGTCTCGTGATGTGGCCAAAATAAACAAAAATAATAAGTTAACTTTAAATTGATTGGGCCGTACAACTCTGCACCTACAATAAACGCTTGACGTCATTGAGACAGGTATCGTTCCCAATTTTTTTTTTTTTTTTTTTTTTTGTTTTTCTACTCGAAAGACCTTGAAAATGATATTTCCTCTAAAACCTCGATACCTGTTTTTTTATCCAACACACAACTTTTTCTATACTATATTTATGTGAAAATATACAAATGGTGACTTTTGGAAATGGATTGTCTCATCAAGTGCTTACAATATCTCATTTTGTGCCTCTTAGCAATCAGTGTTTAATAGTGATGAAACCGAAGTTCGTAATCGAGCGAATATACAAATAACACTCAAAGAAATTTTCTTCGTTCGCGTCAACTAGTATATGATGATTATTTAATCAGTTTAGAAAGTAAATAATGAAGAAGGTAGATGAAAACTTCTTCAAGACAGATTAATTACGATACTCCAGTTGTTTGAAACGAAGCGAGACTTTGTGTAACGAAACTAATACCGAGACGCCATACAGCACAGGATGGACCTTAGTGCAATCAAAATTCTTGTCTTGGTCTCGGTTACTTGCAGCTCCAAATGGAGTTAACAGAGAGAGAGGAAGAGAAAAATAACAGTGGATAATTGTAAGGAAGTTAATAATTAGAGAATATACAGTTATATATTTTATTTTTAAGATGAAAAAATACCGTTTGCACATAAAGCAGAAACAGCAAACGCTCAAGGGTATTGAACCAGGCGGTCAACCAGGCTATAAATTGAACCACGAGAATCAATTAATATCGAAGTATGAGGAGTGGCCACTATGCCATGTGTGACATGCGCGATAAAGTGGGAACATTCATCTTTCAAGATTTATTAACGCGAGTCAATAACTAGAATCTTACTTAACTTGAAAACAGAAGTCAAAGTTGGCTGTGAAGTTCATGAAGTTGGCGCCAAGTGATTTTGAGTTAAAAGAACATTCATGAGTTACGCTACTAGTAGCGGAGCCAGAAATCATTCAAGGATGGGGCAACACGAAATATCCTTCGCTAATAATAAAGAAGTGCACAAGTACTTGTTACGTTCTGTTTAATTGGAAATTAAAACACCATTGTTGCATAAAAACGGTCGAGAAAGATCTGAATTTGTAGTTAGTGGTTGTTACAGCGATGTTTCTGAACGAACCGGGTACAAATATCAACGAGTTTCGTATCGGTAGTCATCTACATTACGAATGTAGAAACATGTATGTAGTATGTTTTGGATTATTTAAAAATAAATTTATGACTTAAAAGTATAAGTTAATGGCAAAATCGTGTTTATCTTCTGAAGAAAGAAAAAAGTAGATAGGATTTTATTAAAATGTGTCCAAATTTAATAATAAAGATTGAACTTGAACTCTACTAGGTTGCAACGTTTAAATATTAATTTTAACCCAAAAATATAGTGACCAAAACAGTGATCAATTACACATTTATGAATACTGACATATTTTTACGCATTCTTTTATGTTTTTAAAATACAGTAGGTTTTTTATTTCTATACCGGTGTATAAGAATGTTAGGGCGTTGTTTGCACATTATACGATTTTTATCTAGTTTAGAAAAAATAATATCGTACATCAAAATAACGATGTTGCTTTTTTATTATTGTTTGTATTTATTTATTTTATTATTATTATTGTTGTTATTATTATTATGTTAATATCTATTTTGAGTTCTGCCAAATTAATAAAAAAAGTCATAATTTAGGAATGATGTCTATCTGTTGTCTATGCAAGGAATTTAAAGTCCAAAAGAGTAGGCTGATGTTCAAATTTGAAGTGTGAACATATTTAAGCCACATCTTGTAGTATATTTGATTGTTTGTTTTGCGTCTTTGTGGTTTTTTTCAATGACTCAAACAATTGGGAGTTTTTAGAATAACTTCAGATCCATAATAAACTATGAGCGTTTTCTGATTCATTTTCCAAATTATTCTCAATTTACAATTTTCATTCAATTAGTTTTTATCGTAATAATTAATATTTCACTAATATAAACGAAAAAGCTTGGCCTTACTGAGAATTTGATTTTTAAAGACGGTTTCCTCGATTCATTTTCACATTTTACAGAAACTCATATTCTTTTTGTGGGGGAGGGGGAGGGGTCGAATCCTATTTTAATATTTACTTTTGTGTGTGAGAAAGTTTCTTGTATTGTTTGTGCACTGTTTATTAGTTTCTTTTAAACGGACAAATGAATTACTCCATAATTCATAATTACTTTAGAAAATATTATGTATTTTAAGGTAGTAACATACCATTAGCTTTAGATTATTACAATTAACCTTCATTATTACCAAAAACCGTCACAGCAACTACTTAAAATATACTACAGTTAACAACGAAACATTCTTGTCGTGTACGTAAAGATTTAAACAGTTTATGTAAGAAAATGGCGTCTATCTAATAATGATTGTTACATCAGACTCCTTGTAATAAACATCACAGTTATGCCATAACTTACAGTAGTATAATAGCAATATATAATCGGAGTATTGTGAAATACATTTATATAAGTTGCAAACTCATGCTCACTGAAACATTATTATTAATGTGTGTGGTGTGTGTGTGTGTGTGTGTGTGTGTGTGTGTGTGTGTGTGTGTGTGTGTGTGTGTGTGTGTTTGTGTGTTTGCACAATTTTTAGCTCATAATAATGTTTCAAATCGAGAACAATACAACATTTTTCAATATGTTACTTTAAATCCTAAGTATTTAAAAATCAAACTTTACACTTCCGTACAATGCATATATGAAATATGCTATTACAGTAAAGTCTTCATTCCAAAAATTTCTTTTATTCTAACTGACGGGACCATAAATTTCAAAGTGTATTTTAGGCTAGTTTATTAGTACTTAGTTAGACATTTATAGTTTATAAGTCAGTAATACAAGCAGCCAGTTATTTAATCAGTTAGTTGATAAATCAGTTTGTTAGTCAGTCAGCTAATTAACCAAAGTTAATAAATCAGTAAATCATTCACTAAGTATTACATTAGTGTTATAAAGTGTGAAGGCAAGATGTGTTTTTTTAGTAAATTTTACTGGAGAATAAACTTATACAAAGTTGTAAATGTTAATAGACAGGTTTATTATTGTTTTAGTATCTTACATTGTTTTACAATGTTGAAATACCAGTTTGTTAAACATCATAAAACAACTACACTTAATCTAGTTATTGCATTGATCTAATATTTAAAATACTGGGTGAAGTGTGAATCTAATTAATTTTTATTCAATAATGCATGACATTTCAGTTTAAGAACTATGTGAATAAAAGAACGACCAAACAAATGGTTTCTTTCTTTCTAATATAAATAATGCATTGTTTTTATATTCTCATTAAATCAATTTCAAACATTTACTTTGGTCTGCAATTATCTACACATGCGGAAAGACTAATGCGTGTTTCACAACCCACGCAATGACGTCACAGCTATGCACATAAAGCGTGATTTACTGTGTTATTTTACGTGATGTGCTTAATAAGTGTCAGGTATTTTTCACAACAATTTCTGATGTCAGCTACAACTAGAAACAATCGTTTCTACCCACTCGTTCAAGTCTCTTGTGTTGTCGATTGCGTGTTAATCTAAGTCACTGTTCGAAGATAATGTATTTCAAAATGACTATGCTTTTATGTAAACATCATTACGTATGTAATGCTACAAATACAAAAGTAAATCTAGTTAAATTTTATAATTGTTGATAAAGGATTCATTTTTTGCTGATTGACTACGTTTTTACTTGAAGCTCGTTAATTTATCTGTGAAAACTATTAAATGTATTAATTATTAACCGAAGTACAGGTGGCAAAGATTTGATTCCGAAGAAACTCCAACGTTTTGGCTCATTCATGCAAATGCCTAGTAAGTAAATATTAAACTTTCCATGTAATATATGAATGCTTTTCCCCATCAGTTGAAACAATCATTTATAGATTATGACAACTTAATCGATTTCAATTTTAAAATTGTCATTTTATCATACTATACTCTGAAATGGGTCTGGTAAATAAACTAAAGATATTATCGGACTCGTTGTTTCTTAGAAATCTTTAAACTGAACGGCTCAATAACTGCAAGAGTGTCATAGATAACAAATGTTATGTACTAGAGTTGTGGTACTCTGTTTGTCGGTAGATTTATAGCTCATTGATTGCGACTTATTGGGTTTGTGTGTTGTGCCAATTGAACAACAGTATGTCATAAGATTGCATTTATTGTCTGACCTCCTTGACTGTCAATCCGAAGAATATGAGAAGGATATGTACAATTACTTTATTTAAATGTTACATATTAAAGAAGAAAGTCGATTGTTCATTTCATAACTTTAGCGAAAAACAAATAAACTTTTACTTGAGTTTTAACTAAGTATTCTTGCTTTATGTATTATTCTATAATAAGAAAAGAAGTCAGTAGTAAGTAAAGACAATATAGAAGTGTGCATGGAGAACATTAAAACTCAATATTTTACACTATTCAATAAATGTTTTCCAGATTAAATGAGAAATATGTGAATTATTTGTTTGTAGTCTCTACGTTTGTGTATATTTCCATGTAAATTTTGTTTCAATATATGTTGAGTGAATTTAAGTTCTGAAGGTGCCAAACAAACATATATCGGATGTTCACTCCTTTAAACATAATAAGCTTCATCAGACGAAAGAGAAAGAGAACAATATTATTGAAATTATGCTAAACATATAGTAACTCAGCCCAAAAAACAAACTTAAGCAGTAGTATAAAACAATGTTTTTAGTTATTCTTGTAATTACACAATTATCCAAAGAAAGGATACAGTTTTAAAAAATCATAATTTTTTAATTGAAGTTATATAAAATGTTGAACTGTTGCTTTTTACAAGGTATATTTCTTTTATAATAACTTTAAATCTTGAAATGTAATTATATTTCTGTTCTAACACATATACATGATAACATAATTATGAGATAAATCATAAAACTAATGGCGATATTTTGCGGATATATGTGTTTTAAAAGTGTGTTTGTTTAAAATGGTGTTTGTCTGATATCTGTCTGTCAATCGTCTGTTTACTGCTTTACAGGTCAAACGTGTGAAGAGATTTTAATCACATTTATTCATATTTCGGAACTATTTCCCCCCTTTTTTTTAATATCTTAACAATAATTAAGAGTAACTATTAGAAAAATAAAAAACAAAACTACAATTTTTCTCAAACCTATAGACTCAAAGAAAACGTATTTTTCGTCATCTCTGCAAAATGTCGGTTATCGGTAAAAACAGGAAAATCGTCTATGAGCTGTTATAAAAGATGTAATTTACCAAAATGTTGATAAAACGTAACCGTTACGTTCGGCCATGAGGCGGTTATAAAAGACGAAATTTTACAAAGTTGAAGCTACAGACTTTGATCAATATTTAGTAAATTGTGAAGACTAATAACCCAAACCCCATATTATATAAAATCGCAAGTAAATAACTATTACGATTCAGAAGTAATTAAATAAAAAATATTTTTAAAACGTACCTTTATTCTCTCCATTAAAAGATCTATTTTAAATCAAATATAATTTACGCTGAAGTACGTTTAAGACAAAAACGAAATAGTTCATTGCCAAAGACAACGCCGTTAGACCATTTCTACTTTTGACCGACAACTATCGAACTGACATTTTTATCAAGAATAATTTTGATTGGTCTTTATTTTATTTTGGGAAAGGGTGACTGAGATGTTTGTACAGTGTTTTTGCACAGATAAGATATTACTCGAGAAATGTCTGGAGGGTGATTCACGTAGAATATCTAAATAATAAATTGTTTGAGTTGATTATAAGTGTATTTCTCCATCTCGATTAATGAAAATTGTTCAGTTAATATTTTAAGTTTCTGAAGTTTGTATTGAAAATTTAAATCTCAACTTGGAGTATTACTATTATTATTATTATTATTATTTTGTAAATAAATGTGTGTAAATAATAAATATTAAAACCAGCGTGTGTAAGTGTATTCCATACAAATAGAGCAATTCGTGGTTTAATTATAATAAGATAATGTTTTTATAGAAAATCTGTATTTTCATAGAATAACAAACCAGTATTTTTATGCTTATTATTTTTATATTCTCCTCGAGCAAACTGTAATTCCCCGAAGCGGAGAAATTGCGATGTATTAGATACAGAGTAGTTACTGGCGGGAAAATCTCGTGCTTTACCGTGAGATATCATCATTGGCATGCTCCGAGCTCCTTGCAATAGTTCAGATAATGTCGATTTGTCGAACAACGAGGTCGCTTCCTCTTTATATTTGTGTGAACTGAACTGTAACGAGTTAGGTAAACATTAGCTGAAGTATTAAATAAAGGTTAGATACAAACATTTCAAAAGCTAAGGTATAAAATCAAAGTTTAAGCAAACATAATTGCTACGTCATTATATGACTGAAAATTCAGAGTTAAGACTTATAATTAAGTCAACGGAAATAAACCACAGACGTTATTAAAGGTAGAATATTTTCAAATCAGCCATTCAAATTTCCTAATACCCTAAATTACTTTTACCCTATATTTTCATTTTTCATATTCTAAATAAACCTAGAAGTTGGTAACGGAAGGTCATGCTGTCAAAATGTTGTAGATTTGGTTTTTTATGCAAAAATGTTAGCAAATGTCCGATTAAGCTATATCAATAATATACATAGTCCATTATTAATCGATAACCTTAAATTAAAAGCACTTTGTCGGTTAAATTGTGAGGATTAAGATGTAGAAGGGTAATTGTTTGTTTTAAAGCAATATTCAATATAATTTTGGATTCAATTATAATTAAGGATAAATTGTCACAATTTGTAAACCTTACAAAACTTTTATATAGTAACAATAAAGAATTTTTTTTTTCAACAAAATAATAATCGAAATCTCAACAAGTGATCTTGTAACATTTCACTGGAGGTGTGTACTATGTAATGATGAAAACCTATTTTAAGTAGTTACAAAAGTGGGAGTGGGCAAAACAAGGATGAGCTAGTATCCTTGACATTTGCACTATATGGTGGTAAAGTTCATATGCAAATAATACTACTGCATGACTATCATTACACATTTACATTAATTCTTATCTTAAAAAGAGAACTTAAACTTTGAGAAACAATAAATTAGATGAAATAAAACTTGGAACGTCAAAACCTAATGAGAACTAAATGTTATTACCGTTAATTAAATGTAAATTTGTGCGATCGGAATATAAAACAACCCTATATTGTTTTATTACGTTGTAAAAATATAAAGAAACCTAATGCTTTTTATGCGAAATAATTAAATAACCAATGTTAAATTTTTATCCTTCGGTTATTACTCGTTCATGAATCTAAACATATTCACATCTTCATTTTAAATATATATACTCCAATTTAACAATAATTGACACTAGATAGCTGCCTTTCATCTTTTGTTTTTCTTAGGCAAATCTTCTATATTTGACTTTTTTAGAGATGATGACTGAATGATTTTCGTTTTTAAACAAGGGGGAAATAAACAAAACAAAAACCTAAACTAATTAAACTGTCATTGATTACAAATATACTATTTATATGGTTTATTCGGGGTTTTATCATCACTTGTGTATGTAAAAATTATTATAAGAAGTTTCGAGATCATAAATGAAATACCGTTTTCACGTGAAAAACGTAAATAGTTTAAAAATTAAAAACGCAAATATTGTCTAGAATTGTTCGACCAGTTTGGGAACTAAAATTAAACTAAATCTAAAACTAGTAATCCACTAAATGAGCTTAGTCCTGAAGCTAGACAGAAGCAGTTAAGATAACAGACTAAATACAAATATATTTATTTATTTCGAATTCATTGTTTTTTACCAAATGAATGAATTTATTAAATGTTTGTTCGGAAACAATTTCAAACTTTGGGTACGATATAGCCTAGATTTTCTAGATTGATCGTCTCACTGTCCCTTAGTAGGTGATTATCGCTGATTAGTAAATTTAAGATGCTTTTAATCACCCACAAGGGCTCAATTTAATGAGTAGAAGTTTGTCAATCCCGAAGGAACCTAGCTAGATCTTCATCTTTTCCACGTAGTCTTGGCTTATAACCCTCTCATTCAACTTTCCTATCAGGTCTCTCTTTAGCATCTTTTGGTCTTCTCTGACTCTGAAGTTATAAGAGTATTCTAGGGCTACAGAATATTTATTTTATTTTTTGTCCTCCTTTTTTGTAGGATGATAATGACCGAGAGGTTTATTAACTTCAAATAACAAGGGGGGGGGGAATAAAAACGTGATCAGTAAAACTACATGCCACAGAACTTACAGTAAATAAGGAACGACAAACAACTATTAGAGGTTTTGTACCAAAGGAATGGAGACAAAGGTTTATCGTGAAGAACTAACTACCTTTTATCCCTTTTCAAATTCATCACTCCTGCTAGAGATTTAAGTAAACGAAATTTGTAGTAGAGGAATTTTATTTTCAATTTTTAATTCAGTTTTTATTAACAGAAGCCATATAGGCCTTATCTATAGACTGGTTTTATTGATACGACTATCTTAAATAAGGCTAAACCATTTTTCTGTTATAAAATCTTATCCCGGATTATTATCTTTGTTTCTTTCCATTGAATTTACGATGTTCAGACCCAATATGTTCAGCTATTTTAGATTTATCTATTAAACCTAATTCCGTGTACTTCTAAATAAATTATTATATTTATAGGTATTTTGCCTCGCCAATATACTGCCTGTTCATACAAGTTTATTCATACAATATTTTAGTGTCCTGAAAATAATTTAAATAAGGCTGAGATTTGTTAGCTTGAATCAGTAGGAATGATGACTAAATTACGGATTAAACTTTAGAAATGAAGACAAAAGGTCTTTCATCCTCATAAACCAATATATTACTACTTCTTTGACTCTTTGACATACAACCCCTATTACTCACGTGACCTTGTCCTTCCTTGTGGAGTGCAGTTCTCAAACTATGTGGTTTTCGCGATCATGCTTGTATTTATTTATATTTATTTTAACTGATCAGGTCTGGTTTTCTTCATTAGATTACTATTTTTCGTTTCCAACATGTCCCTCAGTTTCTAGATATCATTTTTTCATGTTTGTCACATATAACGAGAGTTGATTTTTTTCTCTAGAAATGTTGTGTATTAGTTTTTATGTACAAAAATGATTCCGATATAATCATATCAATTTCATGAACAATACATTATTTTTAAATAACTTTAAAATTCAAAGATACTACTGAATAATTCCTTTTTTACTGTAAATACATCTAGGAGGAACCACAGATTTCATTCTGATGTTAAATTTATTTAAGCTTCTATGCACACTGGAATGGTTATTAAATTTCAATACCATTTTTTGTTTATATAGAAGCTATAAAGAACGGTTTTAGAAGGGAGATAATGTTTACTAAAGTAGAAGAGGAAATAAATTTATCCAGTGCCTTACTTCCGAATTAAAATACGAAAAATTTAAGAGATCTAAGTACGTCAAATAAAAGTCCCAGTGTTAGTATATTACTTTTTATAGAGTTACTGATGTTTCAATATAATATACCATCAACAAACAAACAAATCAAAATGACACTACGCTACAATTAAACACGCAACGCAAAACTACTTAAAAATACATAATGTTTGTACTTTACTATACGTTGAGGATATATTATTAGTTCTGCCATTGATTTTACATACTACCCCATCTCCATAGTATGGGTTGAAGCTCACAAATTTGGGTTTATTACAATTCTCGCAAAACAATTTGTATCTTCGCCTTTTCATGTAACAATCGATTAATAAAGAAGATATGAATGAGACTGAAAAAGTTTGATAAACAATTTTATATCTCAGTTTTCAGAACATATTCCGTGTACTAAGTTTTAAGGTGTCGGCAATAATTAAGATGGATATTTCTTAATATTATATGTATTAGGCCTACTTGCTATCATTAGTTCAGATAAGATAGAATACTACAGAATTCAGTATATGCAGGATGTGGAAAAAAACTATTTATTAAGACCACTAAACAGAACTTTGTTTATACATAAATTGTTTATTTATTGACTTGTTTTAAAGTACCAAAACAATCATTTTTATTTTAAAATTTATATGATTAGTTATTAGATATGATAGTGTCGTATTTTGTATTCGTCTGGCGAAGTTATATAAAAAGCGATTCACTAACCCAGGATATACTTTTTAAACAGGTGCTTATGAAAACCCTTTTCACTGAATTCTAACCCAAAGCCAGCTTTAACGAGAATGTAACATGTGACAATAATCAAATTGTGCACAAGTACTACAATGCCAGTACAATTTTACACATTCTCGGACCAAGTAAATGATGTATTATTACTAAATCACAATTACCTATGAGTCAATACGGCTTACACTTCAACACCGAATAAAATCTTAAAGTTGATTTCATTTTTTAAATTCATAAACTAATGGCCAAAACGTTTTTCCTGCCTGTTCTTCGTCTATGGACCTAACTCAGGTCATTTTCCCTCGGCGTAATAAATCAATCAAGTTGGAGTGGGTCCCCAGTGGCTCGTTAACAGAACTGACAGTTACGTTTCTCATATTATTTCGTTATTTACAAAAGTGTTCAATATTTGTACATTATTTCTTGAAATTAGTTTCGATAATGCTTTTTGAGGTATTCATACGTTTTTAATTTCATTAAAACTTACAAAGATACATGCGTCTGTTCTTCAGATTATGGGCAAAATAGTTTATGAAAAATACCATTTCTCTTAGGTGGGTCGTTATTTTTATTTAAAGCTATGTAATATGACCATTTAACACGTGTTTATATCATAAATAATTAAATGTCGATAATAAAAACGAAGACTTGAAAGCTTTTATTTTATCTTGGAAAGTAATTAGACGTTTAGAAGTCAGTCGTGCTCAAGTGTAAAGACGCCGCGAGAAAACGCCAAGGACAAAGGCTTATTAATAGGCGATTTATGGTCCGAAATCAATTTGCACTTAGGTTTGAATAGCAACATAAAATAAATAACTTTGTTTGAATGAATATTTTGGCTCGAGGCAGGTTGTATATTTCTTCCACCTACAAGGCTAGTGTCGGTCTTTGATTCGATCTGAAGCGGTTTACACAATTTATTTGTTTACAAATTGAAAATGCAAATAGTGTTCATGTATTATTCAACGAATCAACTACAAAGAAAGCGTATTGTAACCGGATAGTTTCGGCACCTTAAAAACTGTCATATATCATCTAAATACTGTCACATTTAGGCACATAAATTGTGTATAACATTAGGTGAAACTGGTTAAGTTTAGGTTGTTTATAAAGTTTTTGCTGCTAACGTAACGCTAAAAGTAACTTATAAATCACAACAAAAGATAGTTAAGAAGTGTTAACACTATTGTTAAACACAGAGTTGGTTATTATTACAGGTGTTTTCTGTCCATTATAGAATAAACTTAACTAATAGAAATATTTGTTAGTTTAGTTAATAGAAATTTAAACTACTATAAAATATTTATTACATATACCTATATCACAGTGGAAATATAAGCGTTGAAAAACTTCTACAGTGACTATTAGTAGCTTAAAATAATATTGAATAAAAGTAATATTATCAAATACAATGTTAACAATTTTAGAATAAGATTGATTTAATAATTTACGTCTTAATTTAAGCTTCCTGTGTTGGACAAATAACAAAATTTAGTTTTTGCTCACAATAATTAACAACATTTCTTTAATACAAATCGAAATTGAAGGGATATCTTTTGGATACTCGTTTTGAAAGGTTACGTGTTTAGGAACTTATAAAATAGTAATTAGTTATAAATAACTTAATATAATTTGCTTATACTTCATCATAAAAAGCGAAAACCATATATTTCCGAAGTATCATGGTTTGTTTAGGGTTAATATCCAAAACTTGTTAATTTCAATAAGTTAAACCTTTTAATATATTTTTTTTAAATTTACAACCGAGAAATTTCAAATTAACTTCCAATTTTTTTAAATATTGAGTTTAAAATAACCGACTACAAAATCAAAATAAAGAAAATGAATGTATTTGGATATAAGTTAAATAGGTTTAAAATGAATATGTAAAACAATAATAAAATAAATAAATAGATTTTAAAACTTAACATTATTTAAATGACAGAGTTTACATAACAGTAAGTTTAATTTATTTATTGATTCACCAATAAGGATAATATATAAAGTTTAAAATACTATTAAAGAAACAAAGTAATTCACTATACTAACTTAAAATTGAAATACACTTCTGGTTTATAGATATGGGAATCGAGCCCACAAAAGCCTACAAGTGGGCACAAATTCCTACTAAAATAAAAATTAAATCGCTGCTAACATGAATAAACGTTAAAAAAATGGAACAAACACTAAACCAATAAATATATAACAATGAAGGTGTATATTGGAAGTATATCTCGAATATACACCTTCACTACCTACAAATAGAATATTGGTGTATCTGAAAATAAATACTAAGAGAGTCTAACAAACATCTGTCTGAGCTTACGCATACTCACTTCATCGCAAATTGCTTTTGAAGATCAATATTTTGGTACCCTAATACTATTTTAATTGTGGCTTTTTGTATTACAATCTTTTTAAATAACTGATTTATAACCCATAAACCACATTAAGACCCCCACCCCCATAGAATCAATTTCTGATAAACTAAATATTGCTTCTTGGAAATTTAATGTTTCAACCAACCAAAAACATACGAGTATATCAACTAATTACTAATACTATTTAATTTTACGTAACAACACGAAAATAGGGCGAACACCGGTCTTTATTTTGCTGCAGTATAATTACTTTTTTGTACGTATAATTTTACTAAGAATCTTTACGGTCAAATATTATAAACAATATAACGACTAACGTATAATTATAAAGCAATTACAAAGTTACCATACTTTAATATTTAAATTTCAGAAAGATGAATACTCGATTACTTTACTTTCTTCTGGACGTCCGAATAAGGACAACAAAGAAATTACTATTCACTGTTTCAAATTTCAAGGAACGGTACAGTATCGCTCAAGATGCACAATGATTAAAACGTGACAGAATTAATGTCCAACTCAGCTGTAACAAATCAACAGATTATTAATGTTGTACTCCAAGAAAGTTGTTTTCCCGTATTCTCTGTGAAAGTTATAACTAATTTGGAATGTCGATATAAAGGTTACGGGTTATGGTATCACATTATAATTATGTTGACTTAACTATCTCAAACAGGATTACCAAGTTAAAAGGATTAAGTGACACTTTCATAACAAAAAACAAAGGATCATTAACTATATAGGTTGAATAGCAATCCTAAATACGATTATTTTATGGTATAACAACATATTTGCTTGTTCATAATGTTTCATTGTCTCCTTCGATATTTGAAAGTGGATCGTTTTCAAAGTTTAATGTTATGTGACAAAATAAAAGCTTACGAAAGAATAAACCACGTTAAAGTGTTTTGAGAAACCTACTGCTTCATTAAGCGTATATGACTGAGACTGGTGCCATATTCGGTACCGCTGAGGCACTTCGGGCCATTCATAACCCACGCACTGTCATGTTTGTCGATAACACAGCAGGTGATCCTTAATTGGCTGATTAGCTTGATTGTTTAAATGGTTCGAGACGTCTTTCGCGATATGTTCCTCGTAAGCAAGTCATAGATAAAGTTGGTTAGCATGATTGTTTAATACATCGAGACGTTTGTAGCGATATGGTCTCAATAACCGTGTGGTGGATATAGTATATTATTTGTTTAAAAGAGCTAAGACGTCTATCGCGATATATTACACTTAAGAAAGTCTTAGATATGTATAGTTGGTATGATTGTGTTCATACTGCGAGACGTCTGTACATGGTCTCGTTAATCGAGACGTGTATATAGTGTATAATATTTTTACAAGAGCTGAGGCGAGTGTCGCGATAAACGCCCTCGAGACGTCCGTCTTTGAAGGATGTAGTGGATATAGTATATTATTTAAAAGAGAGAAGAAGTATGTTGCGATAAATGTCTTGAGACATGTATTGCGATAGGGTTTTCGTAAGTAAATCAAACATATGTTTAATTGGCTTCATTGTTTTTATATTGTGAGATGTCTGTAGGGATTTGTCTCCATAATCGTCGTGGATATAAGTACGTTACTTGTTTAAAAGAACGTAGATGAGTATCATCATAAATACCTCTTGAGGTATGTTTTTGTAGAAGCATGTCGTGGAAATAGTACATTATTGGTTTAAAAGCGCTTAAAGTGTCTGTAGCGGTAAGTGTCTTTTACAATATTGTATTCGTAAGCATGTGATGGTCATGTGCTTGAATTGTGTACAAGCCCAAAGATATCTATTGCGATTATTTATCCGTTGTTACATGGCCTTCGTAAATGTGTGGTCACTATATAGTTGCCTGAAAATTAAAAGAACTCTATCGCGATAAATATCTTATTCGTCTGTCGTGATTTGGTTTTAGCAAGCATATGATGGCTACGTTTCCCTGAAATCTGTACTTGTCCAGAGACGCTAATCGTGATAATAGTTTTATTCTTAATTATCGATATTACCTTCTTAACAGGACAATGCATAAATACCCAGAAATAATTATCACGATAACTGTCTGTCGTTATACGGTTTTCATAAGCAAACGTTAGCTATGATCGTCTGAATTGTATAAATGATCAGAGATCGGTGCCCGATATGGTGGTGACAATGAGAACTAAATGACTTTACCGAAATAGCTCAAATTTAGAATATTATAATAAAATTTTCAATAGGTCGATTACGGTTTCCAAAAGATGTGTGTACCTTAATTCCTTTGGTAGAATGATTTAAGTTAAGAACTTTTAAAATTCCCCAAAATCTAATTAGAATATTTAAGCTGATTTCGAGATATTCGATATAAAATACTTACTACATCACTAAT
This sequence comes from Aphrophora alni, assembly GCA_963513935.1. Classification (NCBI taxonomy): domain Eukaryota; kingdom Metazoa; phylum Arthropoda; class Insecta; order Hemiptera; family Aphrophoridae; genus Aphrophora; species Aphrophora alni. The sequence goes on along the minus strand of OY740767.1, from coordinate 103,326,950 downwards.
AATGTTTTACTAAGAATAGTATATAGTGTATATATAGTGTATAGATCTGTGAGAAAATTTGTTATCGTTTCTTGAGAAATATGAATACACAACAAATTCAGTACACTATAGATGATAAATGTATTTAGTAGAGAATATTACTGTCCTGTCATAATGTCTCCACAGTTTTCACATGATGCCAAAACTGTGTTATTGATTATACTTAAAAGTTTCACAATTATAGATTATAGCTCGAAAACTATCAAAATGAGAAGAAAAACAAATCAACAGATTTTCAAGTAATGAAAAAAAATTCAACTTAATATTTTAAAAAGACAACATAGGATTAATGTTCTTTCTAAAACTATACAAATTTAAATCAGAATCTCTTCTAAAGGAATTTAGTATTACTTTCCTCTCAAATAATTTATGTTGATTTGAAATAACTTTCTACAGTCATCGATAGTGCGCATAAACGACAAAGTATAATTACCCAATGCATTGCTATTGCCATGCAGGTCGCTATGTCACTTGTAATGGCTAATTTTGTTATTTATTGAATGCAATTCCAAGTGATTGCAAGAGATACAACAACTGTTAACTGTTATTGCCTACACTATAGAGATAAAACATGTATTTGTTATTCATCACCTGTTTGTATGAATGAGTTAAATAAAAATAGGACTTTGCTTTCAATTGTATAATACAGTATCTTCATTTCTTTACTTTCTATTCATTTTTATGTGTCTTTTTCTTTATTTCTCTGGTTCTCTTCTTTCTTTTTTAGACACAGCTGTAGATTGACCTAATTCCTACCAATTGTGTAATATACTTGATACTAAAAATGTAATAATAATGAGTGATAATTTTTGTAATTTTTTAGGTTGTACTTTATTTAAGGTTCTTTACAATTACCTTTAAAATGTCGTATACAATGAGATATCACGTTAAAATATACTTCATTTTCATGTTCAAAATTATGTCACAAAATAAAGTTGTTTTTTTTTGCTTATAAAATTATGAATTTCGATAATTCAAATATCATAAAGACTATTTTATTCTTAAACAGTTTATTAATTTGTATAAAAGATATTCACTAATTTGCTAATTATTAATAACTTCCAAACTGAGTATATTATTTTCAACTTTTATAAAGTTTGTCTTCTACTAGCTATTTCAAAATAATCTTTCAATACTAATGGCTCAAATGTTTATAAAATCTATATGTAAATATTATAAACATTGTAGCATATGTTAAAATAATAACATATATAAGGATTTTTTCTTCAGGACTTTTTGTTTGATTGGTGAAGATCTTCTACGAATCCTATAGTTGCTCATAGTAGAGTGAAAAAGAAGCACAATAAAATATTAATAAATATAAACGATAGACTGTATTTATAAATCACGAAAACAATATTGTTGTGATTTGCCTATTTATGTTTGTACCTTTCTTTCATGAATAAGTTATTTCTTTCATCTTTATCACTTATGATTTCATGAAAGAAAAAAAGTAAAAATTTCGTACTCATACTGATCATTATAGATACAACAACTTTACAAATATAATTCACGTTTTTTTTTTCCGTGAAATTAACTTCATTAAATAATTGTGTGTTTGTTACTTTATCCATTTTTCAACAAACTATCATTTCAGCTTACACTTATTCTAGTTTAAAAAAATCATCTTTCCTTCTCCGTATACGTTATTAAAATTAATTATAAAAAGAAATATCTGTTGGAACTGTTTTTATTTGTTGAAAAACAAATAAAGTTTGAATGGTATTAAGTGTATGAACAACTTGTCTTCTGACACTTGCAAGTCGCAAAACAAGTTATGAAGTGAAAGTACCTCATACCTGCGTTTTCATTTGATGTAAATAATATTTCAAATAAAATAATAACCAGCTGAATGAAAGTTGACGTACTTAATTAATAATTTCCTGTGATGATTCGTTGTAACATCATGTAGGTCCAAGAAATGATGGTCTATGACTTGAGTTTAAAAATGACGGCTTGAGTTATGAAGCAATTAACATAACAGAAGAAAACTGCCTATGTTATATGGTATATATTTCTAATCATTAAATATCAATTTAAATGTTAAAGGTTCCAGTGCGTTAGCTCTCTACCACTTCCATTTTTACAAGTTTTTTTCTAATCTACCTTTAAATCATATTTGACTTTATTGCTTTGTTGTCTCAATTTTGAATTTGAAAATTCTGTGAAGGTATTTGGTTTATCATATACAGTGGCAGATGTTTAAATTAAATCGACAACGTATACTTTTTATGTATCACGGTATTAGGGCAGCGTTGTATACAAAATTATATCCTTGGTCTTTACTTGGTATCAATTTGGTTTTATGTCTAACAAACATTTTTGAATCTATAGCCTATAAAATTAACAACCCACTACAAATTACAACCTACCTACATAGTTTTAAGGAATTCTAAATACTGGATTCAAAATGTCACGAATCTAATCTCTTTCTCTCTCTCTCTCTCTCTCTCTCTCTCTCTCTCTCTCTCTCTCTCTCTCTCTCTCTCTCTCTCTCTCTCTCTCTCTCTCTCTCTCTCTCTCTCTCTCTCTCTCTCTCTCTCTCTCTCTCTCTCTCTCCCTCCCTCAATTTTCAGTTTTCAGTAGTTTTTTATTTATCATTTACATCAATTTTCTACAAGTTTTCTCAAGTCATTCATAGTTATACAATACTGATTGAATCCAACAAGGTTGGCTCATGTAGACATTTAATAAATTAATTTTCTCAGCTCCTCAGTTAGAAATGTATGACATCTTTATCTCTGATTTCATTCCAAGCAATAACTCAGTTTGAATTGATTTCAATACTTTATCATATTAGAAAATTCCTTCCAATTTTCAGCTTAATCCGTAAAAATCCGATAAAAGGAATCTCTTATTTCACACGGATTTTGATTCACCAAACTGATTAGACGTTTCACTTAGGTAGTGTTTTCTAAATACTACTGAACTAGTGTAATATTTTAATTAAAATAAAAAATCAAAACTGTCCTAAAATTGACTGCTTGAATTTTTTTTTTTACAAAATATGTAATATAACTTTCTTGTTTTATTTCAATACATTAAACCTTTTGAATTTTTAATAACACCATACAATAGTTGACCATGTTCGTAGGCCAAAATCGTGGTATTCCTTGAAAATCTTATTCGTTTAGAGAACGTCGAGTAGAAAGACGTTTATTTACCAAATGAATGTTATAATCTTGACATTAATTCGGCCGCTGCGTTAGAAAGCTGGAACGACATTTATCCCTTTAGACTTGACCTATAATAAGTAATGGTTTGTAACTATAAAGGAAGTATACGTTCTTGAAATTGTTATGTCTTCCACGAAAGATTACAGTCACTTTGTGAATCATCTGTGATTGCGACATAGATTGTCACCGTGATGATCTAATCTATTGTTGAAGGGAACGCGAATTGTCTAAAGCGTTCTTTTGTTTGAGATCATTAGAAAACTAAATTTAGAACAACAACAAATACAAACTACCTACATTACGTGTATTCGTCCAATGAGTTTATATAGTGGGTGTCTCAAAAGTAATCCCTTATCTTGTTCCACAATTTGCGTCATATCGATTTCGCATCAAATGAAGTATGTGATCTCTTGCATTACATTTTATGGTGTTTGTATTTTTTGGCCAACGTTGTTGGTTTGCATTTTTTCAATTGTTAACATGGTTGTTTTTTAAAGCTAAGTTCAATGACAGTTATTCATATTCATGTAAAATAATCTGAAATTTGTTTTTGTTTTTTTAAACTGCCAAAGTCACATTTAATATTTTCAACTGTGATATACAAACTACATAAGACTTCGTTGTTCATCTCAATTATCGAACCTGTTTTCATAAGGTCAGTGTTATTTACAGCTTAAAAGCTAATCATTTTAAAATGGTTCGAAAAGATCTTATTTATGGTAACAGAATGTAATGGAAATTTAGTGATAAACAGCCGTGTATGTTAGATCACTTCAAAATTAACGGTGATTGTAAGTATTTAAGAACCCCCTCCCCCCCCAACTGACAAGTTGGTTATGAATGTCATGATCTACAATTGTAAGAACCCCAAAGAAATCATTGCACGAAGAACAATAATTGTAGTTTCATTCAAATGGAATGATCATGTAAACAAAAGATAGGATTTTAGCATTTAATCATCTACCATTAGAGAATAAACCAGATATCAGAGAGTAAAGGAAAACATGGATAGTGTAGATGGAATGTTTGTAAGGCCACTTGGATTGCAAAACCACGAATGTACATGGGGGCACTACTTACTGGAGGTCGTACACACACAGCGGCACAGAATAGTAGTTTACCACAGAAGTTCAAGGAGTAGGAACACCATATAGGGGGAAATCAAACTTGTTGGAACGTTACCCCTGCTGACCTTAGTTATTACAGCAGCATTAGTATGGGATTTGAAGTCTTGATTGAATAAACCTAATTTATCTGTAATAAATTTACCAGAGTTGCTGAATCATTCATTTTTCAATTATAATATTCATTGATCATCAATTATTAATAAATAAACTTATTGTTGGTGGAACGATTTAGAAAGGAAATAGTTTTACTCTTGTTTACATAGTTAGGGACAATATATACAAAACACTGTTTGTTACTATTTTTAATTCTGAAATTTTCAACTCATTTTACAATGGGTTGTATCGATTAATTTGTGACTGTTTTAGGTAATAAACGTTGCACAAACTTTCTCTTTCACGAAAAAAATTACAAAAAACGACCAAAATTATTCATCACCAAAAATATCTTTTTGGTAGTTGTCAGTCGAAAAGAGACAATGAGTCATAGGAAAGCCTCGTTGATAAATAATTATATATTTAAATAAGGTCTAAACTACTCTTGTGCCATAATCCCGTCCTCAAATTTAATAATATTTTTTTTAAATCGAACTTTTAATGTCTCTTCAATCAAGGTTCATTTGGATTTTTTTGCTTTTTATTCCTGGACCATAATATGTTTTACTTTCAAGATTACAGAGTGGTTTGAGTGTTCATTTTCATATTTTTTACTAAAATTTTAAATCGATTTTGAGAAATTACTAACCGATTTTCAGAGATGGCGACCAATATGTATTGTTGAATCCTGAGATGCTATAATTTATCAAAATTTATGAAGCTGATTTTTTGTGTTTTTTTCTTCATGGCAGTTATATTCAAATTTTAATCATAAAAAAAGACTTTGCGAGATATGGCATTTATATATTCACATAACAAATTTGATTAAATATCTCCACATGTTTGGGCTTTAGAACAAAACTGTACAGACGACAGACAGTCAAATATCATTCCAAAAACCACTGGTTTGGGCTCACGGATCTCAAAATGAATATTGCCGCTCAAAAAGACTCAGCAACTGATTTTTCGAGCCAACACGTAACTTGGTATGTGAGATATCACAAAACCTAATTTTTAAAACATATATTTTATTTAGTTTGTTGTTTTTAAGTAATTGAGTATATTCTTTACACTTTCCCATAAATATTAATAAATAGGCCTAATAAATAAAATTAATTATTAAAGTTCAGCATAAAAATTAGTTTTGTTTATGTTATGTATTGCATAATTTTTAATTAAGAATAAATTAAATCTTAAATAAGTATCACAGTTTAATAAATTAATCCTGAAAATATAAAACTGGAAACATTCCACAAAATTTACCAAATAATAATAAATAAAGATTGGCGCAAAGTTTTACACGTTCCAGCAAATAGCAGGAGAAAGTAATTTCTTTTTTCTTTCTTTTTTTTGACCAGGAGGTTATCAAACCGGTTGGACTGGCGAAATTTTAAATTATAGTGCGATTAACCGCATCACTTTGCACATGTCTAGATTCTGTTGATAACTCAATAGAACAGTTCAACGTGAAATAATTCTGTGGAAGCACACAAATGTTGACAAACATTTATTGAAATCATAAATAAACAATTTTAAATGTAAGAACAAGGATATTAAGTTATTTGTTAGATTGAGACAAAATAGTCTTCTTCGTATAAATGATTCGCATTTCATTATTCCCATTTCCTAACCTAATTGCATCACTTTGCAGAGTAATTATGTTAAGAATTATCACAAGCGTGTGCAAAACTATCGATCTAGGTACGTTTTTATCCTCTGATTATTCAAGTTACAATCTTCTGAATTATGAATTGAATATTTTAATATATTCTTGTTGTTGCTTTAAGATGTGAAGGGGAATAACATTATTTCAGTTAGATTAATTAAGCTTTAATATTCTTAAGAATAATCACATCTGAATTTACAAGAGGAAAATGTTGCATTGTGCTTGAAGTATGTCTTCAAGTTGCTTTAATAAATCATTATAATATCAAGACTTGTTTATTTACGTATATAGAATATGGAAGTATGCCACAGATACGGTTATAATTCCATAGAACCGTGAAGTGCTTAATCAAATGAAGGCTTTCAATTAATGCTATTAATATTTAGTAAGCTTATTACTTTAAACATTTATTTTGTAAGCTTTAGATTTGATTACTATGTTGTCAGAATAAAATATTAAATCATTAATTTAAAAATATATAATATAAATATTAATTATTATTCTGCATTTAATTTCGATGTAATACAATCTTACTAGTGCCTAAACGAAAATGCTTAAGTAACAATGCACAATAAGTCACATAAACTATATATGATTTTCGTCAAAAAGATGTCAAAACATAAACATTGCAAATTTCATCAAAATAAATTAATAAACAAATTATGTGTTCATTTTGAAATTGTTATAATTATAGAAACTATCAAGTAAGTAGAAGCTAATATAATATTCTAACTCTAAAGTCAATGTAAAATAATATTTAAGGTTTTTTATATAGGAATGTTTTTAAATTGTATTATACATGTTTGTAGTGTCTCACGATTGTGTTTAAACATTACGTCTAGATTCCACCTAATTTCAAGATTATCATCAAAGTACTTAAGGTTAAGGTATTGCGTGATAAAGAGTTTCGTCTCTGACTTCATTGTCATGCTCAACCCTTAAGAAATTCGGTCCAAAACATAATAATTGCATAGAATCACACATCAAACTTCAACATTATCACACAATTGGAAGATCTATTTTTTATGAATTGTGATAAAAGTCTCACACATGGATAGACAGACATCATTCTAAAAATGTGATCCTAGGGTTGAAAACATGACAACCATTAAAAACACGACAACCATTAAAAACACGACTACATATTTTATTAATAAGTATTATGAAAATTAAATTAGTTCCGTTAAAAATTATTATCTTGTAGAAAAAATTAAACTTACTATTTTAATGCCATAAAAAGTAGTGTGAACATGTTATGTGTAAAATTTAGTTATGATAATTTATTAGTTAAATCCAATAAAAAGTATGAAAATCGAATGTAATAGCTTGGTTTAATAAATAGAAACTATACGATTACTCTTTGTATTTATTTAAAAGATTTATTTAACCACAAACGAATTATTAATCCGATCAGACAGATTACTGTTTATTACCAACCAGAGAGTTATCCAATACCGTCATCAGTTTCATGTGAGCACATGCAGGCAGTAAATTATCAAGAGTCAAGAGCCATTTAAGATTAATTAGTAATTGACAGCTACCGGTACAGCACCGCCATCGAGGCAGTGAAATCTTGATTGCTTTCAGAGAGATTATTAATGAGAAAGTTTCTTTTTTAAAGAACCTAAAAGTCAATTTCCTTTGTAAAATAAGTAGACACTTTCTCTTTTATAAGATTTAACAGTAGTACTTAAAATCATAATGCCAGTTGTTAAGATAGAAACTGTCATTTATATTGAACATGGTTATACGTTCAATAAGAGAAAGAAATATATACTTGAACAAGACGTCCATGCAACGACTGAGATGTCGTTATTGGTTGTTTTTAGGTTTACAAAATATAAAGGTCTTTAAAGAGGTCTACATTAAATCTTCGGTTTACATCTACATGTTTATTCGGTTTAATTAACATTTTGTGTTACATTGTTTTTTTATGAGCCCCCTTCCAGGCCCCTGTATCCAATCGTGATCCTTTTAGATATTGTAGTTTTTAAGGTAAAAAACCTCTAGGTCATCATCACCTTATAAAAAAAAAGAAATAGAAGAATAGGTTCTTCAAATAAAGACACCCTAGTCCTGAAATAGTTTAATAGCGTCAGGGTTGGAAAATAACAAGAGTTGGTCAAGAGAAACATGATAGGAAAGATAAAAGAGAGGAATATAACCCAATACTACATGCAAAAGGTGTAGATCCAGCTAGATTTCCTCGGGATTGCAAGTCCGCTCTCATAAAGCCCGATCTATTGTAGAAGATGAACAAACTAGTATCAATACTATCAATGCTTCGTGTGTAGTCTGTGAGGACTATAGCGTCGGCATCACTGAAATATTCAGGGTCGACGAAATCCTACAAAAATTACTTAATCCCAACCGAGCAAATACACACGCATAGACTTTGTTCTGGCGACTTTTTCCCATTTGAATAAAACAGACAGGTTATACGATTCCAATTTTCTTGAGGTGATATGTTATTTGGCAGTGACCAGTCAACAGATCTATCGTCCGTCTTACATCCCGTCTACCCACTGGTAAATATATCATTACCTTAGAACCGGAAAATCAGATAAACCTCTTTGCCTGTCTACGTCCAAATTTTTCCACCTAATGGAAGGATTGCATCTCGCTGTCCAACCACCAACCACATTCCTCAGATGGCCCTTGGAACTTCTACAAAAGAGTTTTAATAATGGAAAGTTTTTAAACCCCGACTGTGACAAAGTGATCAGTAGAATCATTCCCATCTATACCTACATAATGAGACATCAATTTTAGAGTGAGATTGTTCACCTAGCCATTTACCACTTTAAGCCAGTCTCACACCAGCTTGGATCAAACGTTATATGATTCTAATGGTTTCAGAGTGGCTTGGCTATAGGGATTTAAAAACCTCTAAATTTTCTTATTATGATTTACAACAACCATCTTTGTCGTAAATAATCACGATACTAAAAACCAACCACAATAATAATAATAATAACAATGCGTCTTTATTATTATTTTGTACAATAATGTATAAAATTTTAAAAGGCATTTCGTTAAACAATAATCCTGGTCAACAGACCGTTGCAGAAAATGTTAAATCATACAAAAAATAATTTCACTAATATGACCACATTTATTTGAATTACTTTTAAAAGTAAAATAATAAAAACCTAAACTAAAATTTAATTAAATTTATTTGTAGCAAAACTCACTAACATTAACATAGTTTTTAGAATTAATTTTTAAAGAAAATTCATACACTCATTAATGAAACATAAACTAGACTTAAATTAAATTTGTTTGTACAAAAAAATAACTAATACTGACATATTTATTTTAGTTAATTTTCAAAATGAAATCGTAAAAATAAAAAAACACAAACTAGAATTAAACCCAGTTTGTACCAAAAATCACCAATAATTATATATGTCGTTTATTTACTTTCAAAATAACATTATAAAAACATAAACTAAAATTAAATTAAAATGTTTGGTACCAAAAATCATCATATCTAATATATTTCTTGAAATTATTTTCAAAATACAATCATAAAAAATTTAATCCAAAATTGAATTGAATTTGTTAGTATCAAAAATGACAGTTACAATTCTAATTCTGTGTTCATGTATCAATATAATGTTTTATTTTATAAAAATGAGGATAATGGTTGTGTTCGTGTGTCTATAATAATGTTTTATTTTCTAAAAATGAAGATAATGTTTGTGTTCATGTATCTATAATGTTTTATTTTATAAAATGAAGATAATGTTTGTGTTCATGTGTCTATAATAATGTTTTATTTTATAAAAATGAAGATAAAGTTTGTGTTCATGTGTCTATAATAATGTTTCATTTTATAAAAATGAAGATAATGTTTGTGTTCATGTGTCTATAATAATGTTTTATTTTATAAAATGAAGATAATGTTTAACGATTCTAGTTACTAAGGCCAAGTTCTTCCGTTTACTTTTCTGGAATAGTTTGCGAATCGCTATCGTTGGTATATATGCATCATCAGTAATAAAATACACTCAATTCTAAGCAGATAGAGTGTGGTTGTGGGCTCATACAACGGTCATACAATTCGTTTTCACAGGTCACCTCAATCGCTTTCTATAGTGTTTATTATTTATACTAGTGTTATTATGTATTATTAAATATAATCTAATGAGAGACTCTAAAATGTACTTGTGGCTTACTATTGATTTAAATTAGAAGAAAGCTAGTGAAAAAGCATGTCCATTTCCTTGAAGAAATGTAAAGAAAACGTATTAAAATTATTCAAATAAAATTGATATCTTGTTAGTTAATCAACGTTTAAAATTTAAACAGATAAAAAGCTGATATTTTAGTGAGTCTTATCTTTGCTATCACTATTTATGATTATGGTTTTTCGTGTTTAGTTCATAATTCTTTTAAATTTCATTTTCATAATTTTTTACATCTAAAAGCATTTTAAATTGTATAATTCTTATTTAAAACCGTCATTATTTCTCACATTTTTTTTATTTCCCTCTCACAATATACGCTTACAATCGAAGTAATAAAGTTCCCTTTGTGTTGAGGTTCGAAACCGAAGATTAAATATTTCGTTATTATTATAAAAACATATAATACACACAATGGCACAATTATTTTTTATCCCACAAAACCTATCAGAATGATGCAACTGGTGTTCTTACTAAAAAAAATAGAGTAAGAACACATTTTGAGATTAATTGAATGAATAATATTCAATCAGTTAAGTAGAGTGGACATGGACACTCCACCGCTTGATCAGTACAGATATGCAGTTAACCTTGATCTTTACTCATGCAAAGGAAATCGAAATGCTGGTTGTCCTTTAAAAAGTTACTAGCATTTGTAGGTCAACTAAGTAGTGCTTTGATTTCAGACATTAGACGTTGTGAAAGCACATATTCGGAGTAATCGACAACTACCAAGGCTGCCCTGGATTCCTTTGTACATTATTAGAATATATTAAGTAGTTTCAATTAACACATGACCGATTGTTCTGGATATGTTTTATTGGGAGTGAAGTAATCTCTATTGACGTTTCGTATGGAATTAGATGAGACTGGGGATATTGCTAGTAAAGAAACGTTTATGAAATAAGGCATATACTGGCAGAGCAATCACTGGTTTCGAAGACCTTATAGCTTGCTATATTTTAATATTTGGTTACTTAACACAACTTTGGTTTAAGAAGAAAACAAACAAAAGAATGATGACAATCTAATATAGAATCGTCTCTGCATACAAGTAATAATACAAATTTAATTATCGCATAACGGTAACAGTACAAGAAAAATTCTTAAAGGTTGGAGTTAATTTCTTTAAAATGTATTCAATTTATGATGAAATATTATTTACATAAACAAATAATAAGAAGCTACGTGATGCATTTGTTTATTGTATGTACAACCCAGTAAATATATAATACTAGTTGTTAAAGCCGATCAAATCTCTCAGTTCTTGTGTGTGCGCTTGAGTCTTTTTTCCATCTTCATTAGTCTAACAAGAATAAACTATATATATTAAGTAAAAAACAAACAATAAGTTATCAATTTAAAAAAAAATTGGAAAATTAAAATTATTATTTAAATTATGTGTAAGCCCCAATAAACCTAGTTTGTATCTATTAATGCAAGAAAACACAATAAACAATTATATTTGTTCAAGGTAACTTTTCAGTGACTACATCATTATCTTTAGTTGTTACATGTACTCCGTTGGAACTCAGTGTCAAAAATGGTATTTTTTTCCTTGTAGTACCAAGAATGTATGTAACAACTGAAAATTACAAAGTAATATTGAGCAAATATAGCGTTTATTGTAGAAAATTGGGTTTTATTCCTTTGTTGATTAACCAATTATTTACTACTTTAGGCTTACAGTTTTCCCAGATACATTTTTGTGGACTTACAAATTTAAGAAGACTATGCAGGCAAGGTATTTGAATCATTATATAAATGTATTGCTTTGTTAGACATAAATCTTCTAGCTACTCATTGTTTATTATTTCAGGAAGATGATTACATCTAAGTTGAATGACTCATGTTCATAACATTTACATTACTCAGCACACATTGAAATAACAAAAACAACAACAATAAAACCTCAAGGAAATAATTTAGGTCCATACTTCGTTAGATCCAATAAAAGTTATGAATAAGATATAAAATCGAGATACGTTAGTTTTGACATGTTTCCACAGTTTTGTTATACTTGCTACGCAAGGAATATAAGCCTACGTTACTGATAGATCCTAACTATTTTTGTATCCCATCATTCTAATTACAGTCACATTTTTCGGTCTCACTGACCTCGCAAATTGAATATTTAGAATCATATTTACCACCTCGTGAACCGAAGATAGTGGCCATCATTTTGACACTCCCTCTTCTTTCATTCCCAACCGTTACAATGATTTAAGTAAACTATATCCTACGAACGAAACAAATATGAGCTTACTGCAACATAAGTGTACCAAATACTAATTCAGATTCAGACGGAGTAAATTTAAGAAAGCTGTTAAGGCTGGAAAGATCAGTGCATTGTTACTGAAGAAAGTTTTATGTTCCTTTAAAAGAATAAGTCGCATAAATAAAGACGTCAAAGTCTTTCATATTCTGACAGAAAATGTAATAATATTTATACAGGAGCACCTATAGTAAGCATTTCTATATCATGTTATGTTAGCTTTTTAAATTACATACCTCGTGATAGTCACTAGTAGTTTTTTTTTGTAAATTAGGTAACTACATGTTTCGCTGAGTACATCGTCAGACCAGCTATACATTTATATACTATTGTATACACATCACTAATATATTTTATTAAAAAACACAAAATTCGCGTGAAACCCCATTTGTCAAATTAATATAAATATTTAAAATGTTTTTGTTCCAGTATTGCGGCAACACGTTGATTAGATTAAGATACCAGTACACTTTTGTTTCAAATATCCCAGTCTTTATTTGGTTTGTACTTTGCCCTAAAGAAGGATTTATTCTTACAGGCAGGTTATACGAACTACCAAAATATCGTTTCAAACGACTTCCATTTCGAAGTTTCCTATCGTTTATTTTGAATAGCAATAATATTCAACAACAGGGAAAAATGGTACATGCGCTAAATTTTAACTGGAATTCAACTAAAATTTTGATTACTAAAGCAATTATTGTTATTTTTATTATTTTTTAAATTTTGAAATTAACATTTTGGTTTTTATTAATCAATCTGTTGTTTATGTTGGAACAATTTGTTGAAGATTTTAAATCTGTAACAAATTAGTTACATTTGGTCCAAATTACTAACTACAAGTAACAATTTTCCTCAAAGAAGAAATTTAAATTTCGTTTTAATTTCGAAACAACCGAATTTTCTAGTTATTGAACATGTTCAATTGTTTTAAAACCAAGCCTAAATTCTAAATTTTAAAAACTAATTAAAATATATAACATTATATATTTTAGAGTGTATACATTGAGCCAAAAATTATGGTAAATTCATCAATAGATAGGAATGGTGGATAGTCTACATTTTAAGGTGAGCTAATACAGATTTCCCTTATACATATTACAACTGATTATTACAATCCTGTTGTAAAGACAACGGTTAAAATATTATTAAACAAATTCCTTCTGTTAGCTTAAGAATCATGCAAGTGACTTTAAGTAAGTCCAACAACTTACCAAGACTTGATTACGAAGAGTTCATCTTGTTTTTCCAGCTGAAACATATAATCATGTTATTTAATTATAAAATTTAACTGCACTTAACATTTTAAAAAATAAAAAAATAAAATACAATACTAGCTTAATGATATAAAGTATCTATTTTCGGTAATTAATCTAAATATCTTCAAATCATATTTTACCACATTTGATGCACAAGTAATTGCAAACCAAGTTCTTGTATTTTGTGACTTTTCAGCATTTCTCTGCTACGTTAATTGGTTTCCTTCTTATTTTTTAGAATAGTATTTTATTTAAAACAATAATAATGTACTATTGTACGTGTTTATTTAACACTTTTTAGCGCAGAAGATGGTTATAATGTTAAATTAATGGAACAATATGCAAAACAATACTTATGTATTATACTCTAAAAACAAGAAGATTATACAAATTATATGTTGTTGAGAACACAACTGTCGACCTCAGATTTCTAACTAGTTTGTAAATTTGATCACATCAAAAACCAATAAATAGTTAAACTTTCAATAGAAATGTACAAGACGAAACAAAGCTATGTCAATTAAAACAATATTAATTTAGTCCGAGTTGTTCTGAACAGGTTATCACCGACGTCGCTCCTTAGTAATTAACTGGAAAAATTGTCTCCTCAGGCCAGAGAAAGCTTTGAGCTTTTGCCTTATCGAATATCATCCTGAGAATCTAACCAATTAGGATCCATGTACATTATTCCTGAAATAAATATACAGACAGGGAAACGGCTTGTAATGAGTACCGGTACGGCAATGAAAGTGGACATTATTATGGGACAAAAATAGAGAAAGGAGATAACCAAGACACATGAGTAAGAGCGTCTTGTCAACTGATGATCAGGTCCTCATCACACGACAACTTTATTCTGAAAGCTTAAGAGTTTTGTTTTGTTGTATAAAGTAAGATAGTTTGTGTTAGATAAGTGTATTTATTGGATAGAAACTCAGCGTTGTCATTGGATTGAGTTCTATCTTATCTTAAAGCACAGGGATTCATTATAAATTACTCCCTTGATTTACCCGATTATTTAATTTAATAAACGTCAGTCCAGGATACCATTCATAAGTTGTATAATAAGGATCTATTCTCGATCTAAGCTAAGAATTCTTTTCATTTTCGATCCTTTTCTAATAGAACTTTTGTAAGATATTGTATTTAAGTAAGAACTGATATATATTTAGGCATTTCAGCAGTTGCTCTTACCGTAGCTTCTACTGCTTTGCAGTATAGTTGACACAAAGGTTTTTTCAATGTGCCCAACATTCTTTAACATCAACAACAACTTAAGACCATATTCGATTAAATTTAACGTTCCAAGTACCTCAAAACCAATAAACATGTAATTAAATGTTACATGTAAAGGCGAAAAGTTGCTATAAGATCAAAATTCTGTATTTTTTCAAAAGTGGATCAAACAATTTTTTTGAAGTTTTCGGTACTGTAAGAAAGTGAAAAAGTTTATTTTGTGACGTAAACTTTCAAATATCTAATAATTATGGTGAAATATGTATATTCATCACCCAAAACAATGTGATAAACCGTATGTAAATATATAATAATTGTCGTGAATAAATTAGAAATAACCAAAAAAGGAACCCAATGGCAGTCAGGGGTTATTTTGATACTTTCCAAATTATCCACGAACACTAATTTTCTTTTACTTCTGTTACTTTAGATAATAAATTTATATATGCTCGTATATGTTTAGGTTATAAATCTTCAGAAATAGCTTTCCCTAGTTTTGTGATAGGTAAATTCTAGTTTATATGACAGCATTCCAGGGTTAATTTTCCTTTTTAAACCAAACTGATATTTTTTGAGATTTAGAGGTTACAATTTAACAAAATTTGATCAATGCGTCAAATCTGATTTTGATAACTTTTGGTTTTATTTGGTCAATAACATTGAAAAATATGATAAAAAAAGAATACCAAAATAAACCTACATGACAAATTTTATAAATTGTTTACTCTTTTGGGCTGTTGAACATTGGAAAAACAACAAAAGAGGTTCTATAAACATATGTTTATGGGGCGGATATATATATTTCAGGCATTGTTTTGACTTATAAAGTAATTTTATCTATATTAAGTATATACGAGGAATAAATTCTGATAAACTTGTCTTTAGGTTATAGTTGAGTAAGATTAATAATCAAACATACGTCTTACGTAAGTAAATAAAACTGCATATGTATAAACTCTTAAAGTTTTTTAAGAGTTGTCAATATGTGTGAGCCTAACAATCATGACGACAATTTTGTTTTTATACAAGCAGACAAAATTATAAATACATAATAAGCCTAAAAATAAATGTTTTTGTTTGTTTAAACAAATAGTTTCCACAGACTAAGTTGAAACATGAATGTACACCAGCTTCAATCACTCTCTATGACGCAATATTCCATTACTTAGAACAATTTCCTTCAGGTTATATTTTTAAACAATTACAAAGATTATTGATGGTCGATGTTGTAAGGTCGATTATAACTAAATTGTCTCTATTCTTGCATGTATAACTATATATCTTGCGCATGTATTCAGTCATGTACGTATAATGTGCAAATTGGTAACAAGGAGAAAGTGAGATTCATCGTCATCTTGTTTCCTGAAGTTAAATCAACGCTTGCGGTCTCTCATGATGTCACCTATTAGTTATATCACTGACACAAGTACTTAATCATTGGTTATTTTGAACATGCATCGTGCCACAATAGTCACGCGTCTGATTACAGTACTTGAGTCGCTGATGTTTATGTCACAAAAATACTAACTCAATCACAATATGCATTACGTTTAAAACATAATAGTATTACAAAATAAGCCGATTAAGTTGATAATTATTCGAACAAGTTACACTTTAGTTATGTTGAGTTTGTTTAACTGCCTTAACTCCTTAGTAATAAATTTCATTGTTTTGTTCAAGTCAAGACTATTTAAAAGACAAATAATATTTCAAAAACTAACTACTGTGTAGTGACATAAAAATTTCATTTTCATGATACATGTTCGTGTATCTTAATGCTTGTGCTATATTTATACGATAAGTTTAAAGATGACCCATTTACATAACAAGTTATGACATATTGTACATAAACATCTTTAAAAATCTGTGTAATACTTGTATAATAATGAATATTGCTGTTAGGTGATACGTAATTGATTTAATTACATTCTTTTGCCACTGCTACCATTGTATCAACGTTTTCTGATGTTATAAACAACTATTTACATATTGCCTGGCCTCTAAAGAATTCGTCTTATGTTGCCTAAGTTACCTCACCTATTCCCTACCTCTAGGGTAGGTAGAAGAGGGCAAAACTTGCAGGTAGAGAAGAGAGGAGGTTATTTAGGTTTTCAGGTAGAGAATAGGGGTGGTTATTTGGGCTTTATGATTTCTTTGAAGCAGTACGTAAATACTTTTTGAATATAGAGTTAATTTGAAAGGGGTCAGTAAAAGTTAAAACAAATACTATATTTAATCCGAACTGATCTCTATGCTGTTTTCATTATTTCTCTATCCGTGGTATAGTTGTAGACTACGAAGAATATTTAAAAAAAAATGTTTATTATTAAATTCCAAAGAACAGTTTAAAAAACCGTTAAAACATTTACCAAAATAGCTTAAATACGACATTAGTTTCCTCCGAAAACAAATACATGGAGATTCACTCATACATTAATAAAATGACGTTTACTATTTATATTGATAAAACTTGCTTAAGCACTAAATATTTGACCCTATACAAATATTTGGTTCGATCATTTTTATTTCTACTCTAAAATAATTGTATTATTAATTCTTGAATTATACTTCTTATAGGTCACAACAGCTGGTAACATAATGACAGACGTTATGTTTTCTTTACATTAATTATGACAAAATTGTTAAATCCACAAATACTAAACCTGCCAAACTTCTCACAAAATGTATATAAGAAGACCTGTTCTTCAGGTGCTTACGATTTCACACATGAACGTTAATGCTGTTAAACTATTAAACTATCACTTTCCCCCTAATACCCCTCCCATGCTTCGTCAATCTTCTGCCCCAATGTTAGTAACTGGTTGTCGTTATTAGAGACCAACATTAATTAGAATTTTGTATCATTTTATTAAAACATAATCATTATTTGGGCTGAAGATTACCCAAAGTCTAACATCAAAGTTGTTTCTAAGAATTTGTTTGATTATAGTTAACCGTTATTGTGTATGCTTATACAAGTCGCTCCAACAGTTGATAAGAAAAGTTAAATGGTTGATAACGCATAAATGTCCTCATTCCATATCACCGTGATGAAACGCCGATCAATTTTAGTAGTTGATTGTTTGATTACATATTATCACTTAAACTAATTACTTTATAAATATTTGAATAATGTTGTTCAGATAATATATAGCAAAATGAGTTTGTGAATAATACATATCTACGTTAATAGTTGTTTAAAATTACAAATTACTTGTTAACATCTAAAAGCTATCAAACTAATAAAGAATATATCATCTTAAAGAATAAATAATTAACATTTCCTAAAGTAATATTATGTTTATTCATTTAAAAATAATAATAATCGAAATGGACTAAACATGATCTATGGTGTAATTACTTATAAAATCAACAGGACATTTGTACATGAAAAAAGGCATAAGGCTTTGTGTTGTATTCCTGGTATCTTGGAGAAACTTCGTCGACAAGAATATAATTAATTACAGAAATAATTACTATTTCAGGCTCTGGAAACAAATTTAAATATTTACGAAGATTTATTCATGATGATTTGTTTTTAAAATATACATGAAATTCGAACTTTAGTTCTGCTTGTTTAAAGTCATGTTAGTCGATACTTTTCAATTTAGTAGTCACTTTTTAACACGCTCTTAAAAACAAAACATAAAACCTAACTGCAGAGGGTGTTTTCATGAATAATTACTAAGTCTATTCTCAGTCATTTACAGGTTGAGTTGACTGTCGCCATTTACATGTTTTTAATTTGGTGACAAAAAGTAGTGACAAATTTAACAACAACATTTCAAACAACAACATAAAACTGAGATAAATAAATAAATAAATAAATATTTAATAAAAACAAAACAAACCCATCAGAACAAATTTAATATTGTGTGATTATAGATTGCCTGTATAGTCAAATTGTACTTACTCTATTGAATGTATGTTATACGATTTAAAAAAACAACTACACTGCATAAGAAGATAATACTGAAAATCCCATGATAATTGCTTTACTTGTTCAGTAAGTGAAGTCGACTGTATTAAACAAAAATAAAATACAAATTATGTCAAAAATGAACCTCTTTGAAAGTCAAAATTTTGTAAAAACTTATAAAATTGGTTCAAATGGTTGGATGGGCGTACTATCGCCTAAAAGTTCAGATTCCCTTAGCCCTTTGATTTTTTAAGGAAAAAAATACGAAACTTTTTAAAATTATTTTATGTAAACACCTCATCCAAACCAATTGAATTTTGTACACCTAAGAAACACCAACCTTTAAAAAATGTACGATAACAGTAAATTAAAAACTAATATTTATTACTGATTTCTTTACTGTGGTTTTAGTCTAATGTATTTTGGTTTAATCATAGTCCTGTTAATGATTCGTTTCCGTTGCCTTATATCTCATTTTATTACGTCTGCATCAACGGCATTTCATAATTACAAGGCCATGACATCAAAATTAAGGTACTTTTTCAATTAAATTTTGTACATTTCGTAAAACTGTAAACTGGAGATTTAATGCTGAGAAGATTGAAGACAATAGAGTTGCAGTAAAGAGTGAAAGGATGGAGTAATCGAGACTTTGCATCACTGATAAGATCATTCCCAGCAGTGTTGAGGACACGCACGTAATTGCTGCAACAAATTGGGATGTAACCGAACAACGAGGCCATGAGACTGGTAGAGGTTAATTAACCCATAACTTCCGGCCATTACGAGATAATGTCAGTCTGCAAGTAATACCAAATCAATTCAGAAGTAGAACGTATTTCTTGTTTCATTGTAACAGCGAATTAATTTGTTCTGTCCCTGCGGGTTTTATTTTGAATGTGAATCATGTTGAAATGTACTCACATGTGCTAAAAAAAATATTATATTCTGCATTAGATTAGAAAAAATGAGATGGACGTAAAATACGTATAAACAACTTGGGAATCTAAACCGTTTAGTGGTTGAAATTTTTCTACAGTACTTGTCTTGTAATGCCAGGCGCAAGGCATTAATCACGTTACTAGATAGTTACCGGCCAATTCTTTTCTAATTTGAAGAGCTTAAAAATCATAATTTTGTTAATAATTTATTGTATTGAAGTAAACTGAAATATGAAATAAATTAATTTGATCATACTTTAAAAAAATTGTGTTTCAAAAAATGTATCTTACGTAAGAAATTATTTTACAAATTTTCAATATACAGAAAAATGTGTATGAAAGAAATAGTAAGCACTAAAAGTATACACCATCTAAAAAATACAAACTTCATTAATAAGGAAAGTTGAAATTTCTAAATCTATTGATGAGTCACTTAATTGCGTGATCAAAGTAGACACGCCATAGCCTAGGTGTGGGAGGACATGCCACAATACAATGATCATCTTTCATGTTGATTAGAATCATTATATATTTTTTAATACGTGAAATTGGTGGTCGTCTAATAATATCACCAATAGATGGGTTTTGGTTTTAAAGTAGGGTTGTTATCAGTGTCCATGAAAAAGAGAAATTTAAAAAATCGATATATCGAACATAACATATCTATCTGAACGCACTATATAACACATTCAACGCCAAGATCCTTTTTTCAATATAACGAACGTCTTGCTATTGTTCATTACACGCAAAATATGCATATAATATATATTTTGCAGTTAACAAAATTGTTTCTAAACGCCCGAGCAAAATGGACGTTGGTACTCGAAGAGCTAAAAAATAGTAATCTACTTTTCTCTACCGTTAAAAGTTATATCTAATGAAAATTTTACTGATATTAGCAGTATGTTTCATACCCAAAATAAGTATACAGCATTTTATTTAAACGAACAAACTTAAAATTTTAATTATATTTATTACTTTTTCACATATAACTTGTATGTTCTAATATATAAACGAGTAGATTTAAAAAATATTCTCATGAATTAAAAGGATTTTTGACGATATATTCGTTTTATATGTCCCTAACTCTAAAAAAAAGTGGCTTCTACAATGATACATAAGCAGTTTAGAGGTATATGTGTACTTTCAACTGCAGCGTAACCAATTTTTCAAAAGGCTTAGACCAATTTTTCTCACATTAATAGTACATAGACTTGTTGAGTCGTATTTTGTTATTTATATAACTTAAATGTTTGAGAAGTATTTTTTTTTTCACACAAAAACTCTAAATATGTGTAACTACTGTTTTTCCAGACATTTTCTTAATCTTACAAGATGTTAATTACAACTATATTGAAGATATACGTATTTGTGCAAAGAACAAACAAAAATATATTTATTATATTACTTAATGATATACATAAAACTAATCATAATGTTTTATTAAAATTACAAAATAATAGTAAATAACAAGACGGCAATAATAATTAAAGGGAAGTTATGTTCAAAATTATACCATATTTTACAAATGAACATTTTTACTTACCATTTTACTTTGGCTCAAATATTAACAAAATGTTAGATTAAAATAATAAACTTCCAATAGCCCATATACTTAGACAAGAAGATAACAATAATTACAACGTGAGATGAAAGAAATATAATTTTACATATTTTCAAGTAAAAGTCAAGTCAAAGGAAATAACAAATATTATTACTAAAATTAGACGGTAATCTCACAGGTTTAGATACACTTTTTTTGTGTTCTTATTTTATGTGTTTATTTATATTTTGTAGTTTTTATTTTATTATTTATATATTGAAATGTCAATGTTTTTGTCACGATGTGTTAATTTTGATTGTTAATAAACCTAAAATAAAATAAATAACCAGTCGATTTAGACGTTAGAATAACTTCAAAAATCAAGAGAAATTATAAAACATTCAAACGATTAACCATATTGAAATATTTTCCAAAATCCACGTTTTTTCTTATGTGCTATATATGTTATCTTTGATGTGTCTAAAATATATATTTCAAAGTATTATACTGTAGTTTAAAGTAAGTTCTTTAAAAAGGTCAATAATTGTCTACAATAAAATTTGAAGAGTTTGTGCAAATATGTATATTGTTTTAAAGTTTTGTACAAAATAAGGGTCAAAATTAAGAGCCTGAAACGAGTTAATTTTTATTTTACTGTACGTAAAATTGAAATTCAGTGGAATAATTTGATATACGACACAAATATATCGATTTAAATATACAACTATTAAAATGATTCCACAAATGGTTCGAAATAATTCTTAAAATACGATGTAAAATAAAGCATTGAATACTCGTTTTCTAGACCTAACGTGTGTATCTAGCTAGTATAATAAAAATGTCGCAATTGCTAAAATAATGGGTTTACAAAAATATCGTTTTAGTTATTTTTAGGGAATTTTATTAAATCCCCCTCCCCTAACTGTTTTCCAAATATCCCTTTTTTCTTATAAAAATTAAAGACTTCCCTGTTATTAGTGAATCGGTGCGTTTGGTTAAATTATTGCAAATTAATAAATGTACATAGCCTAATTTCCTTTTATTGTTGACAGACTTAACAATAAAATTATCTACATATAATATTATCTAATATAATATATCCAATTTATCTTTTAATATTTTAATTTATATTGCTAAAATAATTTTAAATTTAATTCAACCTTAGTACGGTATATTCCATCAAATCGTAAAAATTGTTGGCCTTTAAAAAAAAGGAATTAAATTAGAAAAGGGACGGAAATGATGAGCAAGACCCACTTAATTCATGTTAATGGATTTCTAACAACAAATAATTTCCTGCAAGCCACGCCCAGACTCGCAGACTTATAGGGAACTTGAAATGCGTAGAACTTGACAAATAATTGTAAGCCTAATATGTCCGCCTACAAGACAAAGAATGTGTGTGACTGATTGATCTCGTGTTTGTTAGAAACAACTCCTATTTAGACATAACCTAGTGTTTGTTTATATTAATGATTCAGAAATTCCATTCCGTATTGCTAAGATGATATTTGTAATATTGTTAACCCTTGATATTTCCTTGTCATTAATCATTTCTATTTTTTAAATCAAAACAATACATATCATTTGAGCACGTTTACTATTGCTTTAACATTTTAAGAGACGCGTAATATACGACACATTTTTGTTTTTAATTTCTAACACGTATGTAGTACCAGAGAAAAATTTGTTATCAGTCAAATATATCGATGCTTAGTTTCAGGGAAATATCAGTTCTCAGGTCATTTTGATTCAATGAAAATGATAAAAACGCTATATTAAGAATATAACAAGATTAGACTGAATTCGATATTGATTGGTAAATAGGTCTACTATCTTCGTATTAATGATCATAAAATTATTTTTGGATAGCTTACAATTTTGAGATACCTGTAGAAAAATAAACATGATTTTCTCAAAATATAAGCTTTGTAATAGTTTACATTTAACTTTTTGTTTCTTTGTTTTTCTTTTTGTGTTTGTGTATGTGTGTGTGTGTGTGTGTGTGTGTGTGTGTGTGTGTGTGTGTGTGTGTGTGTGTGTGTGTGTGTGTGTGTGTTGTGTGTGTGCTTTTAAAGGACTCAAATAAAACGTAATTTTTTAGTTATCATTTCCTCGATCCAAGAGTAATGGGTTCCTTATTTTGTGTATAAAATAAATATAATGATTTTTCTTACCTGCGATAAGTAAGACTCAAATAGTAAATAATAAACTCAAAGTAAAAAGTAACACAAACTAAAAATCTTAGAATAAACAAAAAGTTCTATTTACCATATGGTTCAAATGCCGGATAGAGGTTATTAGTCAAAAAGTGAAATGAGCCATAAACACCTACCCAAATCTATCGTAAATTGCCTCTAAGTTTTGACTAAATTTGTGTGAAATATGGAGGTTTGTGATCAAATCTATGAACTAAACTGCACGTAAAAAAATGATACAGCTTAGCTTAAGTGCAGTATGACTTACATAAGAGTCGTTTTTATTTTGAAGATACAGTTCATTCTTTTTGTAGTTCCTTACACACAGTTTTTTTTTAAATTTTATTTTACTGAAAAACGAAATTTTTGTAAGTTTTTATAAAAATATCGGTTTTATGTGCAATTAGTTTCAAACCAATACCGTCAACTTCAGTTCAAGCCGACCACCGTTAATTTATAGTGGGCCTCTCCTCTACCATACTACAAGTTGGAAAAACCCAGCTGTAAAGAAAAAAAACCTTGTGTCTTAGGTGGGATTCAAACCCACAACTATCGGTACCAATCTTTGATCAAAGGACTGGCATCTTAGCCACTAAGACACTTATGTATAGTGAGTCATTTATTACTGTTATTATTATGTATTTCTGCTTAATGTATCTTCCTTTTTGTGATATTTAATATCTTTAAAGAATATATATATATATATATATTTTTCTACTTTGTACTGAGCTTTATTAGATCATTTAAATATTTAGGTTACACACTAAACATTCTTCTTAATTTAAATAATAACTCAGCTAAACTTATCACCTTTAATTGTTACATGTACAAAACCTTCATGGAACTTCCGAAAATTAGAATAAGGAGTGCCAAGAAGATGTTTCTTGTGGAAAATTGTGTTTTTGCATTTTATAATTAATTAAAGTTTCTGGTTTTCTTTTCTCTTTACAAGCCTCTTGATAATTTGATTAGAGGGAACAGCTTTATAATGACTGGATATATATACTTTACATTTAATCTTTGTATCTCAGTAGAAATACAAGAGTTTTAATGTATTCAGTAATATCGGCAGAAGAAAATACCTTTTAAATTACAAACCAGATCAATAAACAAATATATAATATATCTTATGTATTAAAAAAGAAAACTATTTAACTCTGCTACATAACTACTAGCATTAGTCGTAGTGAGATCACAGATTGCTAATGTCGGTAGATGTAGAGAACTATCGTTCAGCAGGCTAGGCCACAAAGACAATTGCTCATTTAGAGTTGCAAAATAGTAAAGAATAGATTTGAAAGGTCAAAATAATAAAAGCGTGTTTGCTTACGTTAACAAACTATTACCACCTGCCTGCGAAGTAGGTCATCTCTGGTAAAGAAGGAAATATTTGGGTGAAGATGACAACTGCTTTTGAATAAACATTGTAAATATATTTTATTAAATCATGAATCGGGTGCGCGAATCGTTTAGTAGCCTATGTTTGTCAATTGTGCGAAATATCAAATTAAAAACAAACGGGTTTAAGAAAACTTGAAGGGTAACTAGAAAATATTATAACCTATTACTCCACGTTTTTATTTCAACTCTATCTTAAAACATCTATATTTTATTGTTGCTTAAAATCAAAAACCGTTATATTTTGAAGTTTTTTAATTTTCTGTTAACAAAATAACTTAAGTACAAATATAGCACTAACTTTCTTACCTACCAATATGCAAAACAAAAATAAAAAATCATCCAAAAATCTCTAGAAATGAGAATATAGGAGTGGTCATTCAGAAAGGATAAAACATACCGTTAGCAGAGTGTATTTTCTCAAAATATCCTCAACAGTATTGATGATATTTTGGTGAAATATGAAGGATCTATGTGGTCAGTTGCGTGTCAAAGCAGATTAAGACTAAAAATTAAAATGGTTAAAACCAAATCAAACTCTACTGTTTCATTTTTTTAAACTTGTAAACTGTATTGTTTTTTTTTCGTACAACATGGTACGTTAGTTTGGGCCATAAACCTTCACTTATTTGAGATAATCAACATTCTAAGATCATCCAAGGTTTATTATGACTATTTTTTGTTTTTTTACAAATTATTTTGTTTTTGTTGTAATTTCAGTTTTTGGAAATGGCGATCGACACAAGGTTACTAGTGACTGCATTGAAATGTTATAAAATATTAAAGCAGATATTGTAAGAAAAACTAAAAAAAAAAAAAAAACTATTTGCTCCTATGGAAACTACTTAAACATTTTGAAAACATGCCACAAGATATGGCTAGAGTATACCGTAATCCAAATATAATCAAAACCTGTTTGCTTTATAGCCACTGCTCGAGCAACAATGTGACGGTAGATCCATATACAAACACATGGAGAGACGACACACATTTCATTCCCAAAAGCATTTTATTAAACTCAGTTAAGTCAACACGGACACTTCTGATAAACACTCATATTGTTTTACCTATCAATTGACTCTAACGTAAATATAAGAAAGTAAAAACAATAACAAAAAACTAACAGTAAAACTATTGAATATATAACCAACAATGTGTCGCTTTCCAAACACAAAGTAGGATTTTACATTTATTCAATGTACAAATTTATTGACAGTTCTTATCCAAAGAAACAAATCAAAAATAGAAACTTTATTCATGTACTGATTGTAAAACAAAAACAAAACTCTCCATACGTATTTGAAAGAAGAGAAAGAAAAAAACTATAATTGTCCTTTAACAATTTGATTAATAGTGTATATAAATTTAATCCTGGATCATTGAAAGCCAGCAATAAATCACAATGACAACCTCGATGTCCGAGAGAATGACAGTTATTCAACGTCTTATAAAGTAAGTTTCAGAAAACACAACTTATTGCCACTTATAAGAATGGAATGTTGAACATTCTCGTTCGGAATTACATAGGCTAATCTTAAGTTTGTAATTTTAAAACTGTAATTTCATGATGTAATTTTGTTTAATTGAATAAGCTATTTTATAAACATTTTACTTTGTTGAATATAAATATTCTGTAATGGTATAAATTGGTAATGAACGAAACCAAACCATTTTGAATAAATTGACTATATGGGTAAAACTTAACTGAAAAACTTCTTTTTTTTTTTTTTTTTTTTTTTTTCAGATAAATCAAACTGATATTAAATCAAAATACAAAATGACGAATTTTATTAAATCTGCTCTGATGATGAGTTTGATTAAATTTTCGTAACATGTAGATCAAACAATACATATTTTTCGACATGATTAAAAAATGTCGCTGCGTGATATTATCGGTAAAAAAGTAGAAATAAATCATGCACTGTGTCCTACAAGTATAATATATCAAAAATTATTTGATTTCCAAGATATATTGGTGAAATTTGAAGGAATATGTCCGAACCCAATTGTACTAAACATTCCGCAAAATAAAAAAGGTTTGTATCTAACACAGACAACTGTGGGTTTACTTTGATGCTTCCACATTATGAAGAACTGTGATTGTCTTTGACATGCGGCCGATCGACCGTCTAAAACGGTGTTTATGGTTCATATTAATGTTTTAACTGTTA